>JACSVZ010000004.1:0-600000 GCA_014706295.1 Lycocorax pyrrhopterus obiensis
GAATGAAAGGAGGGATCTCCCCCAGTTCCAACACAAGACAATAATGGAAGAGGAGCTTCTGCCCTCAATTTAAACTCTTTTGGTGGCAAGATGAAATCAAAAGGGAAAAGGAGAAAGAGCCCCCTTGCAAGCCCACACGGTGGCTCACCTGCTCAGCTTCTGCTGCCCGGCACAAAGGTTCGTCCCTCGGCACCTCCTTTATGCAATACTCCACATCCAGGCGCTCCCCCAGACCCTGGGAGATGCTCTCACCGTCGTTCCATGAGAGACCCCGCAGGAACCCACCAGAAGCCCCTCTCCTCCACCATCTCCATGCAAAAGTGAGCTGAGGAAACCCCTCCTAAAAAAGCCACCCGCAAGAGCCGCCCTCTCCTCACTGTCACAGCTCACACCTGGGGCTGCTCTCACCCTTCATCATCCTAAGGGTTCACACCTGGGGCTGCTCTGACCCCTCACCATCCTCACAGCTCACACCTGGGCTTGTTGCCAGTCCCAGCGTGAGGGCAGGTGCAGAAAGGATTTGCTGCTCATTCCTTGGACAGCTCCTTCTCTACACCTGACACACTGGGGCACGGGCCTTTCTTTTCCAGGGATAATAGCTGCTTGATGCCAGTTGCAGGTCAGCTCTCAGGGTTGCTTTGCTGAAGCTTTTCAGGGTTTATTCAGCAAACTTCGGGCTTTGGTGATTTCGCCATCAAAACAACACGAAACCTGTGAAAAAGAAACTTAACTAAAGCTGGCTAAAAATAGTCCTTGGTGATGACTCGTTAAAACACCTCATTATAAAGGAGCTGGGATCGATTCAATACTCACAAACCCACCTTGCCAAGATCAGCGTTCTCTGCCCACCAAGGACACAGCAACCAGCAGGGACATTTCTCGCACTCTCCGGCAGACAACTCCTCCCACCACATCCAGGGAACTGCGGCCACTCAGGGAACACCAACTTCGTCCTGGGCTGGGAACGGCAGAGGGACCAAGAACAGTTTTAGCTCATTCCCGCCTCGGTGCTGGCCACACCTGGGAGAAAGCACTTCCCACACCTCTGCCATTCCAGCAGCTCCTGGGGACACGAACAGCACCCACAGCCGCCACGCGGCTCAGCCCGTGGGCTCCATCCGGCACTCACCGAGAGCTGCTGGGACCTAAAATCCTCCCTGCATTTCCCCTGCCGGGAAAAGTCTGCCTCCAGCTCCGGCCCCCCCCCCCGCCCCAGCTCTCACCTCCCGGGAAAGAGCCGCTCCAGCCTCGCTGGCTGCTCCGGGCAGCCGCCGCCCTTCGGGCGGGGGAAGGGCTCGGGCAGCTCCGGTGGCTGCTCTTCCTCGCTGCTTTTGTGTTTCCCCGCATCTCCCCGGGCCGGAGGGGAGCGAGGAGAGCCCGGCACGGCGGCGCGTGGCGCGGGGGCTTCTCGGAGGGGGGCGGGAGCGGCGCGAGCGGTGGGGAGGCGTCCCCGCCGCTGCCTGCCGGCGCCCGCGCGGCTCCCGCCCGCCCCCGGCGCCGCTGACCCCACAGCCCGTGTCCGCACACCGGGAAACGCCGCGGAAAATCGCGCCGAGAGCGCTGGGTCGGCGTCGGCGACGGGGTCGCGTTCAGGCAGCCGAATAGACGGACGCGGGGTCCTTCTTTCCCGCGCTTTTTCGCACCTACCCAAGGCGCATGCGCACGATGCCGCCATCTTTTGGAAGTCAATCCGGCCGCGGACGGAGACGCCATCTTTAATGTGGCAATCACCTGACTTCCGCCCTCTCGTCGCCCCCTTGGGTGCTGGCAGAAGCCGCTTCCGGTCGTGCCGCCATCTTTGTTATGGTACATTAAGGCCCCCCCCCCCAACTCGTCACGACGGCGTCTGTCTATTCAGCTGCCTGAATCCGGCCCCGACTCCGACGCCGGTCCCGCGCTTTCGGCGCGATTTTCCGCGGCTTTGCCCGGTGCGAGGACACGGCCGGAGGGGTCAGCGGCGCCGGAGGCAGACAACAGTCGTGCGAGCAGCGGCAGGCATCGGCGGGAACGCCTCTGCCAAGGTCCCACCGCGTCCGCCATCTTGAGTGTGGCCGACTCCCGCGGCGCCATCTTGGGTGCTGGCAGAAGCCGCTTCCGGTCGTGCCGCCATCTTTGTTATGGTACATTAAGGCCCCCCCCCCCCCCCCCCCCCCAAACTCGTCACGACGGCGTCTGTCTATTCAGCTGCCTGAATCCGGCCCCGACTCCGACGCCGGTCCCGCGCTTTCGGCGCGATTTTCCGCGGCGTTGCGCGGTGCGAGGACACGGCCGGCCGGGTCAGCGGCGCCGGAGGCCGGCGACAGCCGCGCGAGCGGCGGCAGGCATCGGCGGGAACGCCTCTGCCAAGCCCCCGCCGCGTCCGCCATCTTGTGTGTGGCCGATGCCGGACACGGCCCCTGGAGGGTCCCGGCGCGTGCCAATCAAGCGTCCCTGACGCCGTCCCGAGGGTGCCCAACTGCGCCTTCCTTCCCGAGCCGCCCTCTTGGGAGCGGCACGTGGGCAGCTCAATTCCGACCGCGCCCGCCCGCTGACCCCCGCCCCGTCTCGCGGTGCCACCGCGTCTCTGCTGCCCGGCAAAACCGGCCCCGCCGGGCCCCCCCCACCGCTGTCATTCCCCTCGGGCGCCCTCCGTTTCCGGACACGGCCCCGCTCGCTCCCGCTCCTCGCCCGGCACGGGGCGGCGGGCAGGGCCGGGGCGCTGTGCCGGGGGCGGCAGTACCGCGCTTTCGCCACCAGGCGGCAGCACCGCCGCCCGGCGCAGCCGAGGGCTGGGACGCGCTCCGGGGCAGCGAGCGAACACAGAGAAAAGCCGGCTCGGAGCGCTTCGCGTCGCCTTCGCCCCGACCGTCCGTTCTCGTGGTTTCAGGCACTTGCTTGTTTCATTCCTGTATAAAAACGTCACGTCATTATTTTCAAAACCTACAGCTCTCTATCCCGAGTTACTTATATTCCTGTATGTAATAGAGTAGGTAGAGAGAGCTTATTTCAAAACGAATTTATATCCAAATTAGTATCGTTTATCAACAGATGTCAAAATGAAAACCTTAATAGGTTTTCCTATTCTACACACACCCCGTCCCTGTGAATTTTCTGCCATTTTTGGCTCCCCCTGGGGGAGGGCGCCCAGCAATGGCCCCCCTCATTCCCCACTCACCTGCTCCTCCACCGCATCATGGCTCTCGTGGCTCTCCCAGGGACATTGGGGTGCCCCAAACGACATCCACCCCCGCCCCCAGCCTTTTTTCCTCACCCCCAAAGAAAGCACAAAACGAGTCAAACTGCCCTGGACAGCAGCGCGTCGCTTTAATAAACCCATTTCCACGTGTACATCCCCCAAAAAGGGGCCCTGCTGGCACAAGTAAAGGGGGCCAGGCCCGCAGAAGGCTTGAAGTTCCTCCCCAGCTCTGGTAAAAGGACAGTGGGAGGGACAAAGAAATACAGTCACACTGCAGGACAAAGGAAAAAGGAGAGCAAGAAAGAAGGAAAGAGAAAAATGCGGGCAGGGAGGGCGACACAGAGAGACAAAAAGTAGGACGGAACAGGGAGAGGGATTGAGCAGTATTTATTAAATAAAGATTAGTATGCATTTCTTAAAAGAAAAACAAGAACAAGAGGGAGTGAAGCATTGAAAAGGAGTGGGATGGGGAACACACAAGATAAGAAAGGAACACAAAAGACACACCGGACAGAGAGAAGAAAGGGGGTGGAAAGGTGGACGGAAGGCTGAAAGAAAACCAGGAACAAACCCCAGGACTTTATTAGAGAGTGTGGCTGATGAATGTGCCAATAAACCACCAGCTCAAACAGAACCGCTTACTGTCAGGGCTCAGCCTGGGACTCGTTAATTAACATCTGTCTCTTGGCAGGGCCACGAACCCCCTGCTGAAACAGGAGGTGAAAGCTGAGTGGGTGATGTGCTCCAGCTTTGGTGCTGCTCAGCCCTAAACCCAGCCCATGCCGCCAGTGAACACCCTGATCTCTGAACCTTTTCTCAGGGAAATTTCACCTTTATCCAGTCTCTTCCCCTCCCGGTATCTCCATGTGCTCGGAACGAATGTGATGAGAGGCTTCTCTGCTGCAGGTCCTCTGGAAATCCTACATCAACTTTGAGACTGAGCAAGAGGAGTATGAGAAAACCAGGAAACTTTACTGCCAACGAACATCAAACACCTCGCACTGGAGAAGAAAGAACAGCTTTTTACACATCCAGATACCAAGTTTTAGTATCATCTGTTTCCTGGCACTGTGAGAAATGAGAACTGTTTTGCACAGCACAATGAATAAAACGGTCTCATGTTCAGAAGACACAATTGCAGAGAACAGACTGCAAAACTGCCTCGAGGCAATTTGGGCACACATTCCCCTTTTTGCACTCTGAGCTCTTTTGTGTCGTACCTGAAGTTCTAAGTTCCTTAATATTCTGTCCCAGTCCTTCCCTCTCCTGTCGGTGCCACTGTCACATGAAAAGGGAAGAATTTTCTTTAGCACTGCATGTCAGCCTTAACGCCACAAGAAGTGGTTCAGCAGGCAAGAAGCCTGCCGGCTGCTTCCACAACTGCTCAGGCCAAGGATGCCAGCTTGGTGAGAGAGCTGTCACGTCCCTCCTTTGCTCAGAGCTTGTAGTGGGACGAGCAGCACAAAGCCCAGCAGATCAGAGCCACCCGTACATGAAACTTCCCAGTGGGAACCATTCAAAACAAAAAAGCGCCCCCCAAAACCCACAGCACTCAACGGCCCAAATTATACCTCAGTATCACAACGTAGGGTTCTGTGCAACACTCACCCTTTACAAAATGAGACACAGACCTGTGCCAGGGGTCTTGGGCACACAGCAAACTGACACCACAGGCCCATCCCCGTGAGTACAACGCCTCTTTGTAGGCACCTGCCTCGTGTCACACTGCTCCCAGCGGGCTGGGGAGAACCCCCCGGCCCTCTCAGCCCTCCCTGCCCTGGCTGGGGTGCAGAGTGTCCCCCACGCCCTTGTCTGTCGGGGACAAACCCAGGGAACACGTGCGTTCAACGCCGGCCGATCTCTGCACACGCAGGAGTCGCTTTCCTCTCTCGCCACCGAGGGACGCAGCGCCATGGAATGCTGCAGCACCTCCTGCAGGCCAAGACACACCTGGATGCTGGACACAAACTACAGAACAGTGCTCTCCTTCACATTCCTGATATCTTTAATCCTCTGCTAACACAAATAGTCCACGGGAGAGGTGCTGTCACAGCCCTCTGCAAACCTACGCTTCTGCTTACGTACAAGTTCCTTACCGACCTCCTTCACCACCTCCTGCGAGGAGCCTGAGCCGGCAGACTGACGGATTTCAATCCTAAATCAGGTTCTCTACTTTCTTCCTCTGCCCCTTCTTTACAACATTTTCCCTCAATTTTCTCTTCCAGCCCCCTAGTTCTGTCTAAAACAATGCACATAAGCAATAATAGAGATAACAATACATCAAGTACAGATAAAGGCACTGAAAGCGGCAGTTCTGATGTTACAACCTTCTTACAGATAACAGAAGTTTCTGAAGAACTCTCCTGGAAGAGGGAAGGAAGAGAAACCACATAGACTTTTAAGGCAATACTCTAAAACCAGCAAGAGATTTATTCTTGTATATTAAATGTTAAAAATCACATGCATAATTATAGAATACTTTACAGTTAAAAAAATATTTCCAAAACCAACCCTGACAGTTTACCTGCAACTGCTATAAAATATCTATTTTTTTTTTATATATATATATATATATATATATAAACATGATGATTTTCTGTAATCAAAAAAAAATTAGAAAAGGATGCAATCATCCAGGTAATGCTGAGTGAACTGATGCCCTGCATCGGACAGTCTCGTCAAACTCCTGCTGGCAGAACTGAGCTCACTCCGGCCAGTTCACAGAAACACTCGTCTTGCATACGGATTCAAAGCAAAGTGACATCTGTGGAAGCGACAAGTGTAAGAAAATCGGTTTTTGCACACTACAGCAAACACCTGTGAGGGGCCACAGCAGAATACGCTGCAAAAGAGCCCGTGGTACAAGAAGTGCAGCCTCGTGGGCTGTCCCCTCAGACATGCTGGTGGAATATTCTGCATAACAGGTCACGTGCACGGCGTGCCTGAGTTTTGTAAGCATTGCCAGAAATGTCGGCACGTGTTTTACCAGGCATTTATGGTTTAAGACACGTTTTAGCTCCTAAGGAAGGTAGCCAAGAAAGATGTTTGTAACAATTAACAAGGAACAGACATAAAAATGACAAGTTGCTGGTTTTAAGAAGCTGAGTCGTTGCTGTTCTGAAAGATGGCCCCATATGGGTCACTGTTAATGCGCTTGTAGACAAAGTGAAAGACCTGGGGCTGCGGACGGCTGTGCAACTCCGCCTTGATTTTCTGAGGGTAGGTATCCTCTGTCAGTTGTTGCCAGGTGTCATCAACAAAAAGAAACAGGCTGTATTCTTCTGGATTTGCCACTTTAAACTTCTCAGCACAAAGCTGACATACGTCTTCGGTAGTGATATACGGCCTTACTAGCAAAGTCTTTCCCGTACAGCCACTGGTAACCTCCTGGAATGCAACACGAAGGTAGTTCTGTGGGGCAAGAAAGCAGACATCAGGAACTCGAAAAACCCTCATCCTCTGAAAACTGAAAAGTCAGCAACAAAAAGCAAGCCTCTTCCTGCTCTAGCTGTGAAGCACACCCTGGTGATTCCTGCACATTACGGCCATCCCATGAGCTGCAGCCTGGTGTCTAAACCTGGCCTAATCCGGCTTCACAGGACAGCATTTCATTTTTTTTGGAGGTATTCAGAAAGAAAATTTACTCTGCACCATGTGAGTAGTGATCTCGAGGCAAAAGCTGGATCTTTTCTCCTGTAGAAACTGACACACACCCACAACTCTGATAACACGGATACATTCTAAATATGCCCCACAGAGAAATGCAGTTTCGCCTGCTTTCTGTTTGTTTGTTTGTTTTAAAAGAAAAATTAGCTGGAATTAAAGACTAAAATGCAGTAAGATTCAAGGAGGTGGAAAAAATTACAGTGAAAAAGAGTTGTTTATTGACTGAGCTGGTACCTATGGTTCATCTGCTGAATAAATTAAGCATGCTAAATCCCAATGGTAGAAGTTTACATTTCACAGAAACAAGCTGTTAAAAGCTAGGACTGAGAAGAATGTTCCACTGACTGAAGTTCCAAAGAGCACTCTTGTCTAATAAAGTATTTCTTGATAACAGGCAGACTGAAACACTGAGGCTCTGCAACAGGATTTTAAAAATCCGGACTGAACCTGAGTGAATAGTACTAATCCATTTTTGTTACCTTGTTTGAAGATCTTGTAGAAAAAAAAAAACCATTCCTAGAAAAGGCAGAACACACTAGTTTTAATTTTTAATGTAGCTCCCACACAAAAGACCTGTTTTGAAATGCACATGCTTTTAGATGGATAGGAGTGCTGGAAGGAAAGGATGAAGTTTTTTACAAATGCCTGTAACTCATAGTCTAAGGATCAAAATTATTTCCATAGTATCAGAAAGCTGTATTTAACCATCATCAAAATACAGGGGTTTTTGCTTTTCCATCCATTTGGGGAAAGTGGAAAGAGCCTCCAGGGCCCAAAAGCTGGCAAGGCTGTGAGACTGCAGCACAGAAATGCCATGACCACACCCTGCTTCCCTGGGACAAAGATGACTGGAGCTACAGGTGTATTCCATGCTGGCTGTAGGGAAGGTGCTCCATTTCAGGACTGCAAGACTCAGAGAGAGAAGAGAGAACACTGGCATTCTGAGCAGACAGCAAAACGCTTGCATTTCTGCCAAGCACATCCTGGGAGTGGTGGGATCGACTGATTCGAGGTTCTTTTGAAAGAGACAACAGCAGGAGAAGCACTGGACACAGTGACAGCTCTTCTTCCCTGTCCCCCTGCATCCAACTGAACATTGAGCCTGGACCAAGTTCATTTGCAGAGAAAGAGAAGATGGAACTTCATACAAGATCCTGCAGAAAGAATCTGCCAGCAGTGTGCCCAGGTGGCCAAGAAGGCCAATGGCTCCTGGCCTGGATCAGGAATGGTGCGGCCACCAGGACCAGGGCAGTGATTCTTCCTGTGCTGGGCACTGCTGAGGCCGCACCTCGAGTGCTGTGTCCAGTTCTGGGCCCCTCAGTTCAGGAAGGACACTGAGATGCTCGAATGTGTCCAGAGGAGGCCAACAAGGCTGGTGAAGGGCCTGGAACACAAAGCCCTCTGAAGAATGGCTGAGGGAGATGGGGTTGTTTAGCCTGGAAAAATTGAGGCTCAGGGGAGACCTTATCACTCTGCAAATCCCTGAAAGGAGGTTGTAGCCGGGGGTGGGGGGTGTGTCGGTCTCTTCTCTCAGGCAACCACTGACAGAATGAGAGGACACAGTCTTTAGCTGTGCCAGGGGAAGTTTAGGTTAGACATCAGGAAAAAATTCTTCACTGAGAGAGTGACTGAGCACTGGAATCATCTGCCCAGGGAGGGGGCGGAGTCACTGTCCCTGGATTTGTTTAAAAAAAGACTCAGTGCCATGGTCTGGTTGATGAGGAGGTGTTAGGTCATAGGTTAGACGTGATGATCTCAAAGGTCTTTTCCAACCTAGTTCATTCTGTGATTCGGCAAATCTTCTGTCATTTCATCACCCAGCAGAAATACAAGGTGCTGGATGCTCCTATGCAAAGTGCAGTGTTTTGCCAGAAAGAACAAAGACTCCAGCTGCTTGAATGTGACACCTAACTACAGGTCAGCAGAACAGAATGTGGATCTCAGGGAGATGGACGGGCTTTGGGCACTGGCCAGGCACTGGAATTGCTCGTAATCGCTTCTCCTCTTCCTAACTGTAGAGAACTGAACACCAAGGAGTAAATCCTTTCTTCCCAATTCCAACATCCTCCTTCTTTCAGCCCACAAATGGCTGCATCTGAACAGTCAGTCCAAAGCAGATGAAAGAGATGCAGGCCTGGTTTTAGAAGATGAAGTAGTAACGACTGTTTTGTTATATTCTCCAGTTGAAGGTACGGCTCTGCTCTGGAAGAGCAGAACAAAACGGAGGGGACAAAACAAAACACAAACAAACGTAAGGACATCCGTATTACAGAACTCTGCTGCCTGCTCAAACTTCAAAACTGTCAGGGAACATTTCTCCCATCTCTCCTCCCTGCTACCTGCTTTGTGTCACCACTGGCTACTGGGGACTTGTGCTGATTTATACCTCTGGAAATCTGGATTTGATCTTTTGAACAGTAAAGCGCGCAAAAAAGCCGCATCTAAGATACAATGCAGTTTGTCCTCGCTCTACAGGACTTAAAAGGGAACGGTAAGAAAGCTCTGTTATTTAGTGTTTTCTTCAGACCATCACAATGAAACTGTTTGATAAAAAGTGCAAAGACTTCAAAACCGAGGCAAATTTGCCAGCCCTAATCTCAGCACTGTTTCACTCCACTTGTGGCCCCAAGGGAATTTGCTATGAATTATAGCTCTCAAATGGCAATTGCTAACAACACAATCATCCCATTTTCTATTTCAGCCCTAAGCTCTACCTGAAAATCATCAACTGAAGGTATGGTCCTGTTCGTTGTCCTCCTCTTGTGCCACTGCCGGAGAGTATCTCTGGCCTCTGAACTGAGCAGTTGGGCGGCTTGTTCTTCCTGGAAGTTTTTGATCAGTGAAAGTGCTCCATAAGCGCTTGTCAAGTAATAGCCTCCTGTGAAGGACAGCAAGGGAAGAACGTCTCAGAGTGGTCTCAGTCACAAAAGTACAGATGGTTTTCTTTGAGATATATAAATACACACACAGAGGCACCCAGACACACACACAGATATACAGAAAGTCCCTGTATTCTATTGCCAAAATATTTACACACAAAAGGAAAACAGCTCACTGGCTGCAAAATGCTGCAGGGTGTGTCCTCAGCTGCTCAGACGCAGGCAGTGGCTGCATGTGCTCCGTATGATACAGCGGTGCCCGTGGCTGGGTCCACTGGTGCTGAGGAAAGCTGGTTCCTTAAATGACCCCTGTCACTCCTTTACTCCCAGAGTGTTTATTCCTCCACTCTTGGGACACCAGCTTTATTCTAAGCAATTTTCTAACAGTGTTTTGTTTTCTTCCCAAGCTTCAGAGGTGGATGAAAGAAACATGGCTGTTTAAACAAAGTAAAAGACAATCTACCAGTGTTCATCGACTTCAAAGCAACCGCCCTTAGTGGCAATACAGCAACAACCGAGTGTGAGATCTGTACTCTGGAATCATACAAACAAGTAAAACAACAGATTACCTTCTCCATGCAGCAAGGACGGATCCAGCAACTCCATCATGTATTCAATTTCAGTATCCAGCTCCAGCATATCACACTGGGCTAGTACATATGTCAGCACAGGCAGGAAGTCATCAGCTCCATACAGCCTCCCTGGGTTGAAGGAACACAGGCAGTGAGAGACAAACCACATTTTTCTACCAGTTCCCGTGTTTGAAAGGAAAGCACTCTTTTGTGCCTTGTCTACCCAGCATGTCTGTATTACTCCAGAACCCCCTGGAGTCACCCAGGTGCAGCAAACAGAACGTCGCCTGACACGGGAGACCGGCTCAATCCTGTCCTTCAAACAAGCACAAATCTTATGATGCACACCTTGGGGCATGCAAGGGAAATTTAGAGACTGGGCTCACCTTGGCACCAGCTCAACTGGTGAACTGGTGAAAAGGCTGCCACGCCAGTCTGGCCTGACCCTCACCTGCACTGCTCTTGTTGCCTAAGACGTGATGAATAGGCATTTTCTTTATACATCCAGGGATTACATCCACTTTCTGGAAGTGTCCAGACACAAATGCCAGTCTCTGAGTATGAATCCCACAGCAGAGAAACCTGAATATAAAAACCTACTAGATTTGACAAGGAAATTCAACTCATTTCCCGGACAGAGAATAGTCACAACCAGCAGTGAGCAAGGCCTCCTGTAACTGAAGGGAGCCTCCAAGGAAGATGGGGAGAGACTGTGAGGGCCTGAAGTGACGGTGACCCACAAAGACTGTGCTGTACCCAGGCCCGTCTGTGGTCCTGGCACTTCTACTGCATTTTGACTTTCTGTTCAGAAGTCACTTTGTGGCCAAATCTCTGGGTCTGGCAAAACGGTGTTTAGTGCAGAACTGATGCTATGGTCACTCGGAATCGCCCAGAGCAGGGGCCAACTTGCGACTCTGGTGAAACCCGAGTGACACCAGCTGACGCTCCAGCTAACACACTTACCTGGCTGGGAGTACGTGGCAAAGCAGATACTCAAACAGCTGCTGGCTCAATGACATGTTAAACAAACTTTACATGACAAAACAAGACAGCTCAATGAGCACTTGCCACACCTTAGCCCAAGCCTCCCTGTGCAGCACTTCACCAGCAGCAGCCTCTCAGTATTTTCCTTCTGCGTGTTGGAAATACCTTACTCGATGCAATAACACAGTATGGTGAGAGGAGTTTACAGAACTTCAGGCCAAGATTCCTACATCCATTTTTAAAGTGCAGAATCTTGAAATGCAATAATAAGCTGGGCAGGAGCTTGGTCCTAAATCTTGTAAAAGTACCTGGGGGGCTTTAATAGCCATGAGCTTTCACCACTCATCTCAAATCTCCAAAGAAGGTAGGTGTCTTGATCTGCACCAGACCCAGCTGCACATGCAACGCTTCCTTAGAAAGACAACTGCCAAGCACCTGCAGCAGCTTATATTCACTCAGGGGAAAAAAAATCTCCCACTGCCACAGCTTTGCTACACCTTAGCTTGTGAGTTCCACAGCAGTGCAAGAGAGAATGTCAGAGTTGCACCTATAAATTCACACCATCCAACACAGCATTTTGGACCACTGACTGCTCAGCAGGTCTTGACTGGTCTGTAGTGCCATTTCAGTGTTCAGGTTTCAAAGGCACTTTTGGATTCTTGCTACAGGGAAGAAACAGATGTCCTTTCTGTTCCAAAAGCATGACAAAAAGTGTCCAAACGAGAATATTCAGTGGTGCAGCAAGCCAAAAATATTGGATCAGAGGCTGCTTTTCTCCACCCATTAAGAAACAACTCTTGTAGTTGTCATATTGCATACATGCTATTGAATTACTACAGCTAAACATAGGGTGTTACCTCTATTACAATTTGCAGAAAAATACTCATTTAGAATCAGTGTCAAAATCAAGGCTCACAGGACAGCCTTTCCGCCAGGCAATTTCAAAAGCCTACAGTTAAGGAAAGCTGCTCTTTTTCAGCTGCTTCACATCTGCAGGATGCTCTGCCTGGAATGAGGTAAAACAATGCCCCGTTTTTCAACGCTATCAGTGGTGAATTAAGAAGTCACACTGCTTTTGGTGTTGAATTATGCTAAACCCAGTCTGATTCATCAACCCCAAAGTTAAACATCCTGACAGCGAGGCAAAGATGTGGCAGATAGGGTAAAGTATCCTTATCTAAAAACGTTAGGCTGACACAGCTGGCATGGAGACATCTGACTGACAGTCAATCACTTTATACTCTACAAGTCCAGTCCTGCTTTCAAACTGCAGGATCTTCTAACATATCCCTTCCTGGAATGTGTGTGAAGACTCCCCCCTTGGGTGGGAACACCCCTCACGGCCACGCCCAGAGGCTGAGCAAAAGAGATTTGTCCCCCTGGTCGTTGGTCTCCGGAAGTAACATCAATCTCTACTCAGTAATTGTTTTGGGGTTTTTTGCTAGCTTTAATATAATTGCTTTATTATAATTGCTTTGATATAGTGCATTATACTACGCTAGACTATACTAGTAGTTTTTACTTCTATACCGTGTAGTAAATGATTCAGATTAAGATCTTTTTTGTCTAATAATTTAGTGTAATAAATAGTTTATTTTTATATGACTATATCTGGTTTGCCATCCTTAATCCTGTAGGACAAAGTTGTACAAAGGTTCAGTCATACCTCTGTAACTCCTTGGCTTTACACCATTGACAAAGTCTGGGCTAAGACTGAATCCAGCCGCACGCAGGCTCCTCTCTGGGAAGGAGTTTAGAAAGCAGGAGGGTCCTTCCTGCACCTCGTGACTCCACGGGAGGGCTCCTCTAATGAACATTGTGTGAAGCTCCCGCTCCACCCAACACAAGGACTCTGCTTCACACAGACTTGAGTTTATAAGGTGTGCGGCCAGATAGATCAGGGACAGCAGGAAAGAAGCGGAGAGGAAGAATTCCTCTCGAAAGGACAAGGAGAGGCTACAAGAGCTTCAGCAGGAGACCTGTCTGCAGAATGAGATGGCCTGATTCCTCTAAAAGACAACACCAGGTATGAAATATCAGCGAACCTGAACTACAAGAAGCACCGTACCTGAGTTATTCTCCATAACAGTGTAAATCAATTTGCAAACTCTCAGCAGCAGCATGACTTTCTTTTCAGGTGAATACATCTTCTGCATAGTCATGAATTTGACTTTAATCTTTTCAACGTCCACAAAGTCTGGTGTCGGAACAAACACGCCCAGTTCCTGAGGATTCCTCTGCCGCACCAGCTGCAGGTTTTCCTTCAGTTGTTTCCAGGAACCATCCGTGGTATGAAACTCTTTCAACATCGCTTCAATGTGACCCTTCAACGGCTTCAGAATGCACTTATGCATGGCCTTCTCCAGCACAACATCTGCAACAGGAAAACACAAACCCAGCTGACTTCCCCCTCTAAAGCAGAGCCAGCATTAATATAACCATTCCCTAAAGAGAGCCTGCAGAGCAAAACCTACTTTCTAAGGCCCATTTATTACACAAGCTGAGTTTCCAGATGTTTGTGTTAACACAAAAACAAGAGGCAGAGCAGAATCTGTATTCCATTGTCATTTATGGGAATGTGGTAAATAAAAAAAACCACACCCACACAGACAGACTACGGATAGTTAAAAAAAAAAAAAAAAAAAGCCGTGGGTCTATTTAAGTTTTTCTTTTGTTGGTCAGAAGTCTGCAAGTTTTATTTTACTTTGAGTTCAGACTTCAACTCCCAAACTTAACATAAAACGCAGTCAAAATCGTAATTTCTGTCTGCTTTGGCATTAAAGCCTATCCTTTTTGTGTAGTTTCCATTGGAAACTATAACTCAACGAAGACTTCCTAAAACTTGGCTCAACTTTGTCAGGATCTTTACGAAACTGGACAGATTACAGGCTTTAAACTATAAATGAAAACCAAGCTGTGTTTTTCCAGCTTCAGATTTCATCACACAAGCTTATATACAGCTTTGTCATCAAGTTTGAAGTTCTTTGGCAACAGTGTGCACATGGCACAGTAACCACTAACTTCAGGGCTTATTTTTAATTCTTGTTCTACTCCAGTTTTTCTTTAACCATCATTCTCCATTTTCAAAGTATGGACTGTGTCAATAGAGAAAGCTCTTTGCTAAACATTTTCTCTGCAAACCTTTACTTTAAAAGCTGATTTCCTTTCCCAGCATCCTTATGGCACCGCAGCTTACATTAGTTATTAGATTACATCGATTATTTGTACCGTGGCGGGGAACATGGTGGGGAATGTTCCTCTGCCATCCCCGCAGGAGAGTGGGGCAGGACCGGAGCCTAGAGCAGGCAGATGTACCAGAGGAGCACAGGGACTGAGAGCACACAGAGGAGAGACTGTGTCACTGCCAGATCACACGTTTACACAAATTAGCAGTGGACATTCCTGCTAGTAACGGTGATGCATTAAAGTTTCATTAAACCTCGTGCCTGTCCCAGGTCCTTTGCCTGTACTTCTGTGTTTTTCTTAGACTACAGCCTCTTTCTTTTCTCCCTACTCTCCCTTTTTCTTTTTTAAATCACATACTATTTCTAAGGCTTGGGATTTACACCCACACCCACACGCTCTCCAAACAAGCGTTACTCTGTTTCCTTGCTTTTTGCTTTCATTTATCCTTGTGTCCAGCCCTTTTTCCTTCTGGGTCTCCATACCCTTCTTTCCCACATAAACACACCTTTCACGCACTCCGCATATGGTGCCTTGATTTCGTACGCAGCATTTTTTCTGTGCTTGTCAGTAAAGGCATCAGTAAAGGCACGATCCGTCTGAGACGTGTTCTTGGTGGCCTCTCACACCGCGGCCAGGGCTGGATCCAGCCTCCCACCAGACCAGAGCCATCAATTACGCATTAGCAAGTGGCAACACTGCAAACGACTGATCCTTATCTATTGTACTCGGTAGAGGCACACAATCCACACCAAACCAGCCAGGGAAACAGAAGCATCGCCCTTCTGCACTGGGACAGAAACTGCCTCTCCCTGCCATCAAAGCAATCCTCAGGGCTCACGGGGCAGAAACAATGGCAGAAACAATTTTCCATCAAGAAAAACGCACACGTCTCACCCACGGGTACGCTGGCTAGCTAAATTTCCAGACTGTACAAATCGTTCCTTGCTATTTTCACTGATGACTGGGTTCTTTCTGACAATTCAGCTTACTTTATTTCTACTACCTGATTTTTTAAAATAGGAAAAACACCGACTGCTTTGCTTGTAAGAGGAATACCTCTGCAGTGTGCATTCCAACCACTTGGTCTTGTTTATTAAAGCAGTTGGCGCTGCTAAACAGTCATACAAAGTGCGAGAGCTCTATCCCCGTGAAAGATGAACTCCCACAGGCTTCCACTGGAAGTTCTGCACATGAATACTGAGCATGAGCCATCCTCCATCTCAATAAAGAGGGGCCATCACCACGTTGGCTCACAGGAGCCTCGGAAAACTCAGTATGTTTGTGTATGTGACCGATTCTCTACAGGAACAGGAAGCAGAAGCAGCGCCTCCCCAGAAGCCACAGGAACTGGATGCTGCTGGGAGAGAAAATTCCTCCCCAGAGCCCCCTAGTCCTTGGCTGGGGCCAGGCTCCTTGT
The DNA here is from genome assembly GCA_014706295.1 of Lycocorax pyrrhopterus obiensis. Classification (NCBI taxonomy): domain Eukaryota; kingdom Metazoa; phylum Chordata; class Aves; order Passeriformes; family Paradisaeidae; genus Lycocorax; species Lycocorax pyrrhopterus. The sequence continues at coordinate 15,880 of JACSVZ010000004.1, forward strand.
CTGTAGGTGGGAAGTGGAAGGCTCAGGGCTTCTGCCCTCAACCCTTCGAAAGGTAGTGCCGCTTCCACAGATGAACCATGGAGATTTTTACAGCTGTGCAAGATGGAAAGGAGGTTTCTTTCATATTTGCAATTTGCCACAGGCTCCAAAAGCAGTGCCTGGAAATTGCTTTGAAATTTACTCGATCACGTTCCACAATTTCCATGGAAACCTGAAATAATTTTGAAGCAGCACAGAGGAAGGGATCGCGTAACTCATGTGGCTGTGCTCAAAGCTCCACATGGGCACAACAAAACAAGGAAAAAACCACAACAAACAAAAATCCATCAAACCACACACAAGAAAAAAACCCCCAAAACAACACACAACCTTTTCTTCTCCCTTATGAATTCTTGGCACAGACATAAGAACCACTGAGTTCTGCCCTCAAATGAGAAAGTGGCAGAATCTAACAAGCTGGTGAGGCTAACAGCAGCAAGATTGATAAGGGCCGGACTGTTTTGTTAATGGTCAACAGTAATACCCATATGTATCCTAATAAATACAAAGCTTATAAAGATTTTACATTATTATTGAAGCCTGGAAGGACAGCACTTCTTGTGATCTGAGTCTTAGAACAATATTCAGTGTCACGGCACCTATAAGCATGTTTGGGCTGAGACCATCCAACTAGCGACCCTTTCTTCAGCACTGCTGCTTCTGGCTGCTTTCAGATAAAGGTGTTTCTGGATACGATCCCAATCACAAACCAACTCTCAGCCGGCAGCAGTTTTCACTGTTTGACTTCTAAGGGCCACAAGAAAAGTATACGAGGGTCTCCCAGGCAAATCAGCATCTAAGCTGTGAATTGAGGACTGATTCTTTACCTTAACATCTCTGCATATTTCTAAGACCCAAATCAGCAACAAAAATTCTGTTTACTTCAGATGTCTGTTTTCAAATATCCTCCCAGGATGCTTACCACACCAAAACCAAAACAGACACTCTTCAGATAATTTTTTTTTTTAACTGAATATAATTCGAGCTGAACACTGTGTATTGTTCCTGAAATGATGCTTATAATTAGCCTGTAGCCTCAAAATGGGAACTGGAAGTGCTTTGATAAATGAATTGTAAAGGCCAGCCAGCTAGTTTCGTTGTGACTTGTGGAAACACATCTGTATCCTGTGCTGACATGCTATTTTTGTTTTGCTGCCAACCGCACGAGTCTGCATCTAGACAGGACAACATATTAGTCATTGCCAGTGTCCTTACACAGCCTCCTTACAACTCGCACTTCCTCAAACTGCAGGCACGCTCTCACCTTTACCAGGCTCTCAGTCTCCCTGCTACCTACCAGCTATTGTTGCTCCACTGAGATGACCCATCAGATTCCGGTCCCTGGATTTACACGCAAGCCCTGCTTACCATGGCCAAACCATTCATCAGGAAAATCAGGGGTCAGCAGGAGACTGAGGGAGCCTGAGAACCACCACAAAAAGGCACAGCCCTGCACAAGTCACACTGCCTGGGAGCTGAAAGCAGAAAGTTGCTTTGGAATACCACAGCGTGTATATGCACGACACCTGACTAACACCGCACCTGCTTTGTTCTGCATTTCCCTAATACCTTGTAAGTTCATTGACTGGCACGACTAACACAGATCTATTTAAAGATAACTCATGTCAGGATGGCCAAGTATCCATTTCTTGGTGGGTGTCTACACCGTCACATGCCTCGTCCACGGTGCAGACATGGGTATCTCCTCCATAGGAGCAACAGTCGAAAGAAAGACCTCACGCAACCCACATTCCTTGATAATCAGCACAACCCTGAAAACAGAGGCAGGACTGAGGTGGTTGACGTACAGGCAGTGATGGCAGAGACTCAGCACCTAGGGGTGAAAGGTAAGCCTCCCCTCATTTGCCCTACATAAAGCACACCAAAGAATCACACAACTATCTGTGCTAGGTGTGTTCTGCTTTAAACATCTGTGGGTTACTTAAAGCTCATGCTATAGCTGTGTGGTAAACACTTGTCTTCTCCTAAAGCAGCAGTTAAAGAAAAGAAGCAGGGAATAAGTCACAAAGTAAATCCAAGGGATGGTCAGAAAAAGAACCTGGTCCTCTGCCCCTGCTCAGTGCTGAGGGACATGTTTGTCAGCCTGAACTCAGCATGAAAAGATGCTACCATGAAGGACAGGACACCAGAACAAATGTTCAAGCACCTAAAAAGTAACACAGTGGAAAAACCAGCTAGCATGGGTTTCTCAAGCAGAAATAGTGACGTACCATTCTAATTCCTTTAGGAGGATAATTGGATTAGTAAAGAAGAGGGGATCTGGGGTGGGCTGCCGTTTAACCTTTTTAAGACCCATAGGCTTAATGCTGTGCACCTTCCATACAGACAAACAAGGGAAATATTGTCTTGCCATAATAACCATAAGCAGGGTGCATGAACAGGTGCATAAAATACTGCACTGAGAACCCAATTATCCATGCTTGACTGTCAAACAAGATGGACATTGGAAAAGAGGTACCATGGGGGTCAGTCCTGGGCTTCAGTTAATTAGTATTTCCAGCTCTGTCTTGCCTGCAACTCCTCTGTACAGACCCAAGGCCCTGCAACAAGGCATGGACTGCCAGTGAGGGGCCAACACATTCTCTCCAAGCTTCTTTTAACATTCAGCATTTAAATATCTCTTACATATCAGAAATACCAAAACAAGTAATAGACAGTATGGTTTAGGTACGTTCCCACATGATCGGTTAGTACCTTACTGACAAATGGTTTAAACCAGTCATTTCTTGGTTCAGGGCCAGATTCGGGCACTGAGACTGAAGTTGTTCAGATGTTAGATCCCACTTGGCAAAGTGACAGCATTCGACTCGACTCCTTTCTGTTCAAAGCCAGGAAAAGATGAAAAGACAAACAAAAACTCCCAAACATTTGCTGATCAAGCAGCTGTGGACTATCAGGGTCTCCTCTCCTCTGACCAGTCCAGGTCCTTATTCTGTGGATACAAATCGAGGTGTGGATGTCTTTTAAAAAAATAAATTGCATTCATCCTTAAAACGATAAAGAGCCACGTGCCTTACTCTTGATTCTGTCCCAACACTGGGAGTCCCACTGCTTCAGGGAGGGTTAACAGCCTACAGTGCTAAGATTAGGAGGCATCTGTCAGAACTAAATAGAAACCCTGAAGCGTATTTTGCCAGTGATTTTGCCGAAGTTTAACAATTTGATGGGACCCCTGTCTGGGAAACTTAAAAGATCTACCGCAGAAGTCTTTTACTTGCAAGAGTCCACGATGCAGTTCTGGAAGAAAAGCTACACGGTCACAAAGATCATTACAGAGACGTGGGAAGAAGTTCCAAACACCAAGGGCTTCGCTAAACGTGGGGGTGCTGCTCCAGCACCTACTGAAGTTCAGGAGACAAAAGAGGGTTAAAGTGAAGCCTGAATGACTCAGAACGGAGGAGTATTATCCCAGAAGCACACGTCCAGCACCAGGCTGACACGTTAGAGGAAAAAACTGCACCACGGAAGTGTGAACTGACAAGAGAGGATAAACGACTACTCACAAAGTTAAAATTGCAGTTTGGGCTGCAATTCCATATTGAAATAGTCAGGCAAAACTGTGGACAACAGGCAGGGCTCTACTTCATAAAAAGCTCTCTGTAGGGATGACTAAATTTTGCTGTCACATAGTTATCTGCTTGGATCAGCAACATCTGATGCTCCTGATCCACTGCAGTTTGCTGGCGCAAGCCAAAGGCAGTAGGTGATTCAAAAGCAAGTTCCTCCTTTGTTTAAACCAGCCCACTTTATAAATTAATCGTGTTTAGTCACATGATCAAAACCAGACTTTCTGTCCCTGAAGAAAACCAGGGCAGTTTTAGTTGCTGTATTTCATAGCTTATGCTACTCCAAAGTCTGAAACATTTAATAGCAGACAACATTTTTTACAGTCTCGGGAGACCCACAGTCCGATCAAACCACACCCTCGTAAAATGAAAAGTACACAACAAACCAAGCTTTCACAAAACTGCAACCAAACTGCATCTGCCGTGCTTTGTCAAATATCCAGCACTGTGCAGAAATGCAGGCAAAAATGCGCCTGCATCCCCCGCTTAATCTGGTGCTTTTTCTTCCATGTAACACCCACCTAACAGTCTTTATTATTATAGTGAGAATATTAAATGTCTCCGAGTCTCAATATTGAGGACACTCTTCACATTTTTGTATTTGCTTTAGCAGTCCTTGTGACTTTTGCTTGACTTTGTGTAAATGAAGTTGAGGTTACGTGAGAATACTTCCTCTTGGTCAAAGACAGGCAGAATGTCAATATAAAATTACCCTCTAGTCCCAGAGAAAGAAGCATCTGCCAATTTTGCACTGAGCCAACTGTTGGGACACTGGGGTATGGAGAAAAACAAGCAAATTAGGACTGAAGTGAGCTCACAAGGAAAGTATTCTGCCCTGAGGCGTGTTTACCTCTTAAATGTGGCTTACAGGCTCTTTTACAAATACTGCTCAGTCTCTGCAAGAGAAGCAGCCAGATTTATGCAGCAACAACGATTTCACTTTTGTGGATACACAAGTCTCTCTCTGCTGTTAAAACATATATTCTAACATATAGCTCATCCGCAACCATTCACAAACACATGTGACAGAGAAGTACAGAAAACTAGAGATCAGCAGCCCCTTCTCTCTCTTGCACACGTTTGTTTTCTAAAGCTCTTATGTATCCTTTTATTTAGTTTCAAGTGCAGGGATAGTACAGCTTTGCTAGAAGTGACTAAGAATGTCTGGAAGAATCCGATTTATTTATTTCAACACTAAGTTGTCATAAAACGTCTCTCTGCTCTTAAATGTCACTGGTTTTGAATAAATTCTAGTTCTACAGCTACAATCCATATGGTTAGATTTGGCGGTTTTAGACCAAACATTGAGAACTCTGTCAGCCCAATTCAGGGAAAAAAATACATGTGTGCCAGCAAATAAAGGATTCTCTATTGTTAACAGTACAGCAGCTAAAAAAGTAATAATCACAGGTAAAAAGTCCACATTGCACCTATATTAAGGATAACTTCTTATTAACAACTTCGTAGTGTAATCATTCCAAGCCGATAGGGTAATTTGGGGTGGGGACGGGGCGGGTGGGGGGGATGTTGTTTTAAGACTCAAATACTCGGTGGCTCAAGCTCTGCTAGCAAAGTTAGCCCCACCTTTCTGAACTGGACAAAGACTATCACTATAAACACAGACCACACATTTTCACCTTCCCCCCAAAACACAGGATAGTGTTTCTTACCTATTTGGTCTTCGGGAATCAGTGATTCGATTGGGGGATCAAGTTCGGAGCTTTGGGACAAATAGTTCTTGACTTGGGTCATGAACTGACGAATTGTTTGCAGCATATCAGTGCTCGAAACATGGCACTCCTTGTTTTCTTGGAGAAAGCTGACATAGTCCTGTACTAAGCATCCAAAATAGGTGCGTTTGTCCCGGGACATCTCTGCAATTTTCTTAATCATCCTCTTCTCGGGGGTCATGAAGGAACTGAAAACTCCACTGACTTTCCGCAGCTGAGATTTCACAATCTTGGGGAGAACAAACGAACTGCTTCTTTTCTTCTTGGGCTTCAAAGGGGGTGCCATGCTCTCTTGGTCACTTTCCCCCTCAAAGTCCTCCAGGCTGCTGTTGGTGTCCCCCTCATAGCTGAAGAGCGGCATGCTCCGATCGAAGTCCAGCGAGTCAGACGAGGAGGTGGAAATGCTCATGTCGCTCAGTCTCTGCCGGCCTCCATTCCACGGGATGTGTGACTCAGAGATGGCAGCCGGCGTCTTTTTGGAAGCTGCTGGAGCCGGCTCGGGCAGGGTTTCACCTGGAACAGCAGCTGCCTCGGGCACGCGCGTGGAGCCAGGCCGGATCACCGCCGCGCTCCTGGAGGCACCGTCCGCCTCGGAGCACACAGCCTGCTTCTTCAGTCGAGGAGGCGGAATCGGGGTGGGCTTGTTCTGCAGCAAATCCAAGCCTCTCTCCTTATGGTTGACTGTTTCTGGCATGCTCGCCTGCTTTATAGTCCTGGAAAGCTGTGGGCTCGTGAGAGTGCTATTAATAGCAGGAGGTGGCGGCCGGGGCGGGGGGGAGCGAGGCCTCGCTGTGCCATTCACGTCTTGAGTTCTCGGGCTCTGCCTTTTCAGACTTCCACTGACATCCTGGCTGTGCACTTTTAAGAAGAGGGGATTAATGAAACACAGCGCTCCGTTGGTCTGGCTGCACTCCAGCTCTGAAGGCGTTCTGGTTCGTATAGAATGCACTCCATTTATAAGGCAGAGCTGGCGTGAGTCTTTGCGAGCACTGTCCAAAGGCACAGGCCTACAGGGAGGTGAAGGATCCGGGGGGTTGCTGTTAGCCAGGGAGCTCCAAAAGTCTGAAAATCATCATTGCATTAACGTAAGAATGCAAAACAGCATGCAGATGGCTTTCAGAACATTCAGCTCAACAACACCAGTTTAAAGTATCAAGAACTTTAGGCAAGATTTTATTAATTCAAAGGGGCAAAAAAAAAATCCAAGTGAACCTCTTAAACCACCACCAGACATAACTGCATGCTACATTCCTGGGGCTGCTCTTACTCATTTATAAATACCATGACCGATGCATAGCTTCCAATCAGCCCACTAAGATTAAAATTAAACTGAAAATCAAAGAAAGGAATGGAGACTGTAACATAATACTTTTTACTGGCTTGAGACCCAAATGAACACAAACTGCTTGCCAGCATCTCACTCAGGAGAAATAAGGCAAGATTCTCAGCTGGCTTTAATAAGCTCACTTCACTAAAGACAATAGTTAAGCGTATTTGCACCACAGCTAAAGGCCACTTACGGGAACTCTACAAATACCTTGGTTCGGTTTCTTTTCATAGCGAACACATGAAACTATACACGAAAAGACAGCTCACATTTTGCTGTGGTGTATGCACACATCACCTTTAGCTGTGCAGACCAAGTGTTCAAGTGTCTAATAAGGGCACTCGCCTGCTGCCCTGCCTTTGCCGTGGGGACATTTTGCCTGAGGATATAGACACGCAGCAACACATAAAGAGACCCAGTGTGCAGTCCCACACCAGCAGCATGGAGGAAAACCTATGCTACACCAGCAAAGTTGCAGCTGCAACCTCTGCACTTATCCCAGCAAAGTGGCAGCATGTTTGCGCAACCGAGTCACTGCTAAAGAGCATCGGTTCCTGACGGTATGAAGATGGAAACCAGATGTGCCCCTGAAGGCAGCAATCATGCTGAAGAAAGGGCAGAATACTAGAGGAGGGAGATTTAGCTAGAATTTGCCAATCATGACATGGTCCCTTTTCCCATAGCGTGTCAAGATGCCTCACTGGAGGCAACTGAGCAATGACACCTCGGCCCAAGCGCATGAATGCCAAGCATCCACAATAGGTCCGTGCCCAGGCGCGGTGTCCTGCCTGCGGGGCAGAAGACAGGAAATAAATAGCCCACGGTGACAGGCCACGGCCAGAGAACGTATACAGATAGGCACAGGCATGTTTCTCTACACAGTCATGCCATGTTGCTGGTGTTCCCAGCTTTGTGACTTCACATCCTGCCTGCAGATCTCTCAGTGCCTGTGCCTGGCACGTGGCTGCTGCAAACACGTGTGATGTAAGCACTGCTGCAGGTGAAACACAAGGGAGACTGACGGGGAATCTTATGTTCAGCACACGAAACCTTACAGGTTGGCAACAGCCTTGAAATCTTTACCTAAAGTTCCTCCTGATGTGGTTTGATGGGCTACATGCTGACCTGTGTTGTGCAGCTCTCCCTCTGAGCCTACTGCGCAAGAGAGCTCTGACAGGGGCTACAACCCTGTGTTCACACACCACGGGATTTTGTGCCTACGTGTTGCTCCTCAAAAAAACCTCACACTTTAAAGGAAGGGATGTCGGGAGTTTTTAGGCCTCTCTTGAGGCCTCCACAGCATTGAAGGGCTGACTTTCTGGTGTGCTCTTCTGCACGTGGACACCTAAAACTCCATCAAAATCTCAACTTTGTTGCCTGGTTTTAGCTCATAGAAACTGTGATCTTAATCTGGTGTATATCAGGTAATTGATCCCAAATACAGCAACCACAGAGACACTGATCCATCAATCTCCTCCTCAGCTTTTAAATGCAGTAGCTAAAGAAAAAACACACACAGTGCAGAGACTGTTTAAGAGCAAGACTAATTCTGCAGCAAGCAGGCCACGGTACTCTGGGGTACTGGTGACAAAGTGTGATTAGCCTGGAGAGCTTGATCAACATTACCGTGATCATCCCCTCTGGAGAGGCTCACCTCATGTTACTTCAAGGCTTCCACGTGTCACTGGGAGACGGTCTTCATTACACCGTATCCCAATCAGACCTGTTACTTTCTTTTTGCCATCTAAACACTGACCTCAGTAGTACCATATCTGCCTCTACTCCCCTGATAATCCATACTTTCACCCGATCACCTAAACTTGCAGACAAGCAGTGCACAAGTAACTTACCTCCTCTCTAAAACAAACCCTTTAATTGCACTGCTACTGCAGCAAACCAAAATGCAGAGCACTGCAATACATCCCCGTGTCTGACTTTACTGCAAAGTCCCACCCAACAGTTCAAGACATCCTCATGCTAACACTGATTTAGAGAGGATCCTTATCAAAATCAAAGATGATTAAAAAAAATCTACTGCAACAAAGACTGCTGACAGTCAACCTTCCCTTCCTGGAAATGAGGCCACTCAGCACTTTGCTCAGTGTGGAGTTGCTCAATGATTCATCTGGGTGGTGCCCAAGTTTCAAATCCCACCAGGCTTTGCATCCATCTCCTATGAGGTCAAGGTATGCTTTACAACGAGCCTGTGTTTGGCTGCAACAGCCAAGCGATGCAAGAACATGTCCTTGCCTTGTCTTTTGGTATTTTAAAAATTTCGCCTAACCCATGCCCATGGATACATTCTGCAGATCCTATATACACACTCCTCATTTTCTAAATATGCCACTTCATTGAGGCACTGATCTCAAAATTCACCATTTTAAGTTTGCATGTCAATCTGAACAGAAGTTTTATTAGCAGGGAACCTCAGTTCCTGCACTGTCCTCACAGTAAGTTATAAAGCCAGTGCCTGCTATGTGAGCACGCAGACAACGTTAGGTCTTGGAGCAGAAGCAACATCAACCTCTGTGCGGGGACTGTGAGATTTGCTTTGCCCAAGGGCTGCCCAGAGAGGGGAGAGAAGAAGGAAGAAGGAAACAGCACTAACAAAAATAGCACAGAAGGCACTGAAAGAAGGAGCACCACTCCTTGGCCAGAACAAGGTCTGGCCTTCCCAAGTAAGAGAAACTGCTTTTCTAAATGAAATTTGTATCATCACTAACCAATATGAACTATTTACTGATACAGCCTATTTCTTCAAGGTTACAGGAGCGCTACGCTACAGGGAAGGACATCTGTGTAGAGCACTACTTACTCAGTCCAAGCTGAGCAATCTCTTCAAGTTCAGCTTCTGTCTTTGCTGCAGCAATTGCATGAGGCAACTTCAGTGTGAATGGAAGGACATCCCTGTTTTCAAAGAGAAAAACCATTATGGTTTTCAGCAACATCCATAGTTTTAAAAGCTTTTTTTTTTTTTAACCTCTGGCAGTGGCTGATCTCTGACTATTTTCTTCTTGAGCTGTGGCAGGTAGCAAGATCCTGAAACACGCAGCCCAGTTAAACATTACCAGCCCCAGGGCTCCTTTACATTGCAGAGTGCTGTGAAGGGCAAATGACGGACAAGTGCCCGGGACTTTCCCTAGGATCATTTCCACAGGGCCATCCAGTACTTTCTGCCTTTCCAACCGAAGCTTTTACACCTGTTCTTCTACAAGCAGATCAGTGAGATGCAAACTTGTTATCTGCCCTTAATACTTCAAAGAAGCTTCTTACTTTCTGAATACACTGTTGACTGCTATTCCAGTTTTCAGAATAAATGAAGAGTAGTTGCACAGCTACTCTAAAAATTTCTAAGCCAAGGGTGTGTTGGTACTACTCTATTCTAGGCTGAAGACACTTCATTTAAGAACGTTTTTGCAATTTATTCTCCTGTGTGGTTTCACTTCATTGCATACTAGACATTCACTGGATGTTGTCAAAGGGCGATAGATCCATGAAGAACAGCATATACCAAATCCAGTGTTAAAAACTTTTAGACGGAGATTTTAAGGGACAAAACTAAGTAACTGTATGTGCATTGTACAGTCACTGCCATCAACCAACAGCACACCTCTTGCCTGCCCAGTTGGTACCAATACTCTCGAGCAACAGTGCATGCCTAAACTGCAACACCTGCAGTAGAAGTACCCATGGAATTCAGACTGAATGAGAATCCTACACAACTGGTGTCAGCATGAATTTTGGTTTTAAGGCTGTGAACAAGCCAACCACCTGCTATAGCACAGACAGGGGGTCTTTATCACATAAATATTCTCTATGTTGTATGTTAGCTTCTTGAAAAAACAGGATCTCAGAATTCCACTCACACTCAAATCAAGCATAGGCACAAGACTGACACACAAGCTAAAAAGCATTTGAAAGGCACTTTCAACTTGGTACCACAGACAATCCAGAGTCCAGATCATCATCATGGTCTCAATTCAAAGATAAATAAACCTTGACTCCTCGTAAAAACTGGTTGGGTACCTCCTGCAAGAAATTCCCTCTGGTTTTAGAAAATCCTCCTGGATTTCCTGTGATGTACCAAATGGTACTGTCTCTTTTTCACAACAGCTACCTATCTGCCTCCTTCAGTCTACACAAAGCAACTTTAGGCCCTCAGTGAAAGAAAATGGATAGACTAATGCCAAGAAATCTCTTACGTGCTGCATGATCCTGTAGGCACTTAAGAGAGAATTCACCAAAGCCTGGCAAGTGGGCAGAACTGGAAGGGTGACAAGATAAGGATTATCTCCTCATTAAACTACTTTTAAATGCATTTTCAGCTCATTTCTCATCCGCGTGCCGACCAATTACCCATGTGGTATCAATGCTGCTTTCAGCACACGCATGTACAGCTCAGCTAAACAGAGGCTGTAGCAAAGGGGTCTAAGATGCTTCTCCACCACAAACAAAACAAGCAAGCACAGCAACGCAAGAGCATCCCACACCAGAAATCACCACGGTCAGCATGAACTGGCAGCCTTACTTAACTGGCAGTAAAAGGACCGAGATCATCACAGCTGCCTCTCCCTGCTTCCTTCAGGAAGCGTGCACGTGTGCAGTTTGGTTGTTTTGTGTTGTGTCTGTGCATACACACAAGGCTCGAGCATCGGTCTGGAAATTTTTACCAGTAAACTGAAGTCAAATTGAAAACAAAAGGTTAAAAACACCAGCTACTTTTTTTCTGCGTACTACCTGGAAAACAATTTTGGCAACCATAAACTGCAAACCCGACGAGGCCATTTTTGTTGTTCACCATTTAAGCTGACATCTCTCGGTTGCCATATTCCACACATCTGACATTTTTCCATTTTGCTCCAAAAATTCTTTTCACCAGCAATTCCAAGAAATGGACTCTGCGAGCTAGTTTATGGTCGTTTTTAAATGAGCTACAGAGCACTTCAGAAAGCATTACAAGATATCAGCTAAAGTAAAGTTTACCTTGGCACCACCTCACAGCTGGGTGGGTGAAATCACAGCAGCCTCCCAATAATCGGTATGAAGTAAGACAGAGACACTTGCTTCCGAGACTCACCTCTGATTTCTGCCATTATGTTCTAAGACTACCCAGGAATATTTGCAGATGGGCAACATAAATATCGTGCTGAACCAAGTCCTCGAAACTCTTTTTCTCGAGGCAGTCTAGCAGATGTGACTTGGAACATAACACCATCTTACCTGCTAATACAGTAGAAAGCAATGAGCCTGAACAAATCAGCAAAACTTATTCCAGACCCCTCCAAGGAAAACGCTGTGAAGAAAGTTACAAGGAAGAATCACACATTAATCCACTATTTCTTTAAAAAGTTTAATAAAACACATCTTAGATTTTTGCATGAAGTTAGTAAGTTATCACCATCAAACTAGCTACTATTTGGTTAAGAGAAAACAACTCTGTAGAGGAGTACCTATCTCTGCTGAAGGCACTTTCAAGAATATACCGATAATCTTGGTGCCTGGTTTGCTTTTGCATTCCAAGCGTACGGTCTAATTCCTGTAAAACAGATCGTGTGATGAGGACTGCAGAATGCTTTGCTAATAGGCAACAAATCAATAACTGAGGCTTTGTTTGCCCAGTGTACTAATATACCTAATTTTAAATCTCTTATTTCCTCCTCTTGAATTCCAGACTACTCACTTGTCTTCACCCCAGGTGTGTAAAACATGAAGGGAGATAAATTTTCATTCACTCCAAGATAACATGAAAACCCTTAAAAAACTCCGACAATTCTGCTGCATGCCATTGCCTTGCACAAGGGAAGAGGAAGACACGAGCAGTGCCTTTCATTTTCCCCCACTTCATGCCATTGTTTCTTACTGATATAAGTACTTGTTCTCAGTAATAATGACGATTACTTCAGGCTCTCTCTGACACCAGTAGCAAATCTCACCCAAAGGCTACAAAGATCAAGCAGAAGAAATGATCCAGATCTTTTGCCTCTGGTCTAAAACCTCAGCTGTGACAAATGGCTAAAACCATCAGTAAATACTTCCCCCTTGTGGAAAAATTTGTTCATAAAAGACGATATACAATTATTTTCTAGAGGGAAATTTATTAGCCTAACAAGCCTATAAACACAGCCTTAGACCACACTTAGACCAACTATTATTGACAACTTTATCTTCTCTTTGCCTTGCCTTGCTTGTAACTGGAACAAAAACCAGACACAAAGAATTAACTTCTTGTTCCGGGGGGGGGCAGAGGAGGGAGAGATAAAAAAGGGAAAACTCAACTAAAATTATGTCCGTTTACAAATAGAAGTTAACTATAGACTCTCTGTTTCAGGGAAGTTTAACTGAAATTGTTGCTAATTTTCTCCAGTTTTCTCTTTCTTGTTAAAATGAAATATTTGTTCCGCTTGCAGTTTCAGCACCACATGCACTCACCAGCTGCAGCTTCCTTTTTTCATTCCTAAATCTCAAACTTATTTTTCACACCCTCCCTTCTAAAGATATGAGGGCATTATTGGTTCAAAACAATCTGGAGTGCTAACACTTGCTCGTTTCTACCAAAAAAAAAAAAAAAAAGAACAAATATAGTTTGAATTTTAAAAAAAGCCATTGATCTTGCAACAGAAACAGTTCTAAAGGGTTAAAATCCATTTAGCGATTACTCTAAAAAAAACCCCCACCAAACCAACAAAAAACCAACAAAAAACCAACAACCCATCCCACACCTAAACTGTAGACAGAGAGAGCTCACGACAAAGTTGCATCCAAGAACAGTCCCCTGAGTACACGGAAATGCAAGGACATTTCATTGAAAACAGACAGGATTACAGCCTGTGTTTCTACAGAAGACACGTAAGTTTCTAAGAGGATAACTACCCATAAAAATAAGTGAATCCTGGATTCAGCAAGGTACATTCCAGTTGCAGCAGCCTTAAGCGTTTCTATGTATCCGCTCTCCTCCAGGCAGAATATGCCTGACCCACTCCCAGAGCCTACCTCAGAGAGCAGCACAGGCACCCCATGACGTTATTTGCACAATTTTGGGTATCCTCTGCTGTGGGTTTCAGCAGCGCGAGTGCTCCTGCACCCTACAGGGAAGAAGTACCTAACGAACAGCTGGGAAGTGTGTAACTCACAACTTACTGTATGTGCTTTCTTTTATGGCAAATTCTTTCAGGCAGGACCCACAGTCACTGGACAGACGCAGAGAGATTACTTTCTTCTGCAGCCTTGCAGATTTCCTAACCAGAAATATCTGTTGCGGAGAAGGCAGAAGGACATGGTTTCAGCTTCATCACAGATGCCAGAATAAACACAGATCAATCACAAAAGGAACCAGAACAACCTCATGGTGTCTGATCTAAACCATACCGGGATTTTACTCGGTCATTACTGTATTGGGTCCATCACCTTGGTGTAAAATGGCAGCACGTTTGGGAAAAGCAAAAATGTCCTCAAAGAAATTGAGATTCTTCTTACCCCAGGAGGCTGGGCCTGCAAAATTTCCATGGCTTCGGCATCATTCAGACCAAGCTGCAGCCACACAGGGTGAGTATGGAGGAGCTTGTCCAATATGCTTAGCTTGTTGGATAGGCTGTCATATCCAGAGTCCCGGGGGCAGCTTTTTACATCCTTTTTCTCAGGAGAGACATTATCCATGTCCTTTATTAGACTGTGGAAAATTTAAAAAAAAAAAAAAATTAGACAGGCTAACCTCCTACAAACACTCAGGTCAGCAAACAGAATTATCACAAAGCTCATGGCACTGCTGGCACTTTGGGCTGGTACTTCTCCTACTGAGAATTCATGTATTTAGTACACACAAAAATTTTCTTTAAAGGTTCTCAGTTCAAAGCCAGCTTGAAGATAAGCCTTAGCATTCTTCTATGAGGTTGGAGAAATTCAGCCATCACTTCAGATACAATTGTATGTGCAGATGTGATTGACCGAACATTTCACTTGCTTTCCTTGCTATGCTAACATACGGAAAAGCTTCTCTTCAAGGATATTTATGCAATTCAGACACTTTTATTCCCAGATCGATGGCAAATGCTGCAACCCACAGAAATCTTCCTCTCCCCTGCCTGCCAGAAAAATCTGTTCAATACTCTGACAATGGAGCAACCCACTACCTGTTGGTGATCATTGCACCAGACACAAGAACTTAGTCTGTTTGGAGGGAGGGATTATTTTCACGACACAGGTCCACAAACCAGCATCGCTTCATCTTATGCCCAGACTACTGTCTCTGCTCCAGCAGCTCTGTTGCCTTCACAGCTGCATATCCATCTTTGCTCCCCTCTGCTAAGAGGTCAGAGTGGAAGGAGGTGAGAAAGAGATGGGAAACCCAAGAAAGAAACAAGAAAAACATGTTAAATCCCCAAATAACCCTCCCTAAGGCACAGCTTCCTTAAAAAAATTGTCGTAAGTCGCAGTCACTTTTTGTGGTACTCCTGCTAAATTCTGTAAATATTTACATTTTTTTCCATTTTGCCATGAAAGGTCCTTACCTTGCATTTTAATACTACAACTCCCAGGATCAGAAACAAGTAAAGAATTGTATAATTATGCTCCAAATTCCTTTGGCTGTGGATTGACTCCTATGTGAGAAATAAAGGCTAAGCTAAGTGTGAACGTGGCAAAGTAATGTAAGGTTAAAACTTATTTGGGGCAGGGCATCTAAAGTTACTGCTACATTCAGTAATGAAGCACAGTTCTTGGAGGCTACAGACACTTGTTATGAAAAATCCGAATAAACAGAATACTTTGAGAACTCCTTTTGTTATGCAAAGCTTCGCCATCATCCATATAATACAGAACACCCAGTACAAGTGCACGTGTGTTGCTGGCTCAAATTCCTCATTTTTGACCTAGAAGTACATCCTGTGATTCTCCCCATGCTAGAAATCACTATGGAGCAGTTACTCTGGTAACAGCTTCCTGATGACAATATTTAGGAGCAGACAAAAAGCACCCTGCAAGCTCGACTGACTCCCTGAGACGTCAGGCAGAGGATGTGTTCCCCCTACAGACCTTTTCTGTCGCAGCAGAGGCCCCGGGCGGCAGAGGGCAACACAGCTCCACCTCCCCACTGCACACGGTGCAGCTCTTCTGAATTCCATGCTTTGGACAGGCCCTAAGCATCACTAACAGCATTTACCATCCTCATTATTCCATCTACTGTACCCACAGCAAGTGGGCACAGGGTTCACAAGCACAGGAGCACTGAATACTTAAAACAGAAACAAAAAGCCTCTCCGCCCCCACCCCAAACCCCCACACCAAATAAAACAAGCCAAACCAAATTAAAACCCACCAACCAAACAACAGAAAAAACCGAACGACCAAACTGCTTTCTTCTAGCTTTGGTCAGCAACTTGCAGCATTTCTGGAGAGGGCAAGCAAGGAAAGTAATCGGAGTAGAGAACTTTCACTGTATGACCGGATAAGAACAGGCAAAATCATTTGCCTTTTTATTACCTGGATCAATCACCACTACCAGCGTTTGCCTCTTTCTTTTTCCCTCTGTTTGCTTATTTATGATGTGATGCTTCTCAGACTTCCAAGGCATCTCAAATGCAGATGATTTCCCCCCCCTGCCCACAAGCACCAGAAGCTTTTACTAACTGCAAATATGCCTTCAAGGGGCACAAAATACATAGAAACACGTTGGGCGCAGGAGGGAAGTACTGTTTACATCGGTCATGACCGGGTCTGAAACTGCCTCGGCAGGAATGCTGGGTTTCCCTTTCAACCAGTCCCAGCAAAGCCTAGTGTCACAATGGATGAATCTCCAGAAAGTGAAATCATGAGCCACAAAAGTGTTTTCCTGAGCTGCACCTCCAGTAAACATTGCTCAGAAACTTCCCACTCACCCTCAGCGCCAGTTAGCTGCACTACAAACCAAAGGGAGCTGTGGCAAAGCGCAAGTTATACACCAATGCTGGCTGCAGGCTTAGACAGATATAAATGATTTCCATTCCTTGGTCAGGAGGTGAAAACTAAACATGCTGCAGGGGGAATATGTCCAAGAGGAAAAAGTTTTTTGCCTATGAAAGACAGCCACATCACATTCAAAAGAAGGTGTGTGACTGGTATGAGCTAGAATGCCTGGCATTGCTCGCTACCACAAAACCACCTAAAGCTGGCAAGAGTTTGCACAGGCACGCAGGGTCGCGATATTCCTCTTTGGTAGGACTGGCTTCATGTTGTCCCACACCCCCTAGACCATCATAAATCGGAAGACCAATTTGACTGGGGAGCTATCAGGTTTTTCGAACCTCCAGGCACTTACATGCTGAGATCCAAGGAGGAAACTCTCTGACCTACATACACTACAGGCACCTCCTTGCTGAAGCTGCTTCTGCTCCCTCAAAAAATAAGCCGAAGGTTATGAATATCTGATCACGACCAGAATTTCTGCCACTCCTAAACACTAATGGTTCAAACAACACGATGCAACTCAGCTAAATCAGCACTAGAATGTTATTGCAATCTGTGGTGAAGTGCACAGGAATAGGCAACACTTGAGAAAAATTATTTCCTATACCCAAATAATAAAGAAGGAGGCAAAGAGAAAGATCTATCCCGGGGAACTCTGGAAAGAGCACACCTTGGAAAAACCGCACCTGGCAAACCACATACAACCTACGAGAAGCCACTTCCCAAGGCCTGGGAGCAAATGCAGTAAAGAAACCCCACTGGTGTGTTTTGACAGCCTATTTGCAGTGGTCTAGCACTACTGAGCATCGTATTCCCAGTTTGCTTTTTATTCTTAAAATAATTTTAATTTATGATCTGGGCATCAGACATACAGTCAAACCCTGATACATGGGAGTTCTTGAAATTTGTCATGTCTTAAGAGTTAGACCACAATTATTTGGGGCTGGGATGTGTGTGCTACTACTTTGGAAACAATTGCATGGAAAGAATAACCATTTGAATTTATGAACAACAGATTAACTCAAGTGTACAGAATAAGGACAAGAAGTTGCTGTAACCTAAATGCTAGCAAAATATGCTGTATATTACACAACAGCTAAATTCCTCTCCTGGTATTACTTTTGGGTTAGGGGATGTTTGGTTGGTTGGTTTGTGTTATTTGTTTGGGATTTTTAAAAAGACTCCTGATAAAAGACAATCTGACTAGGTCACATTAAACTCAAAATTGAAACACAAATCAGCCTTAATAGATGGTCTGCTTTAATGCAGGGCTGCTACATGTTCTTCTTCAGTGGGAAAGCAGTTCCAACACTACTCACAATGAACTAAAGAAAACACATGATTCATGCAAGTTTCCTTAGATTTGAAAATACCCATGAACACGTGGGAAGAGAGGTAATTGCCAAGATAAACAATGCTGTGCTGCATCCTGATTAGACTTAGATCACAGTAAAAAAAGACATGGAACAGGTTGAAGCCTGTACCCACGATGATCCTTGCTCGTGATGTGAACCTTGCTCCAGTCTCACCGAAGTTAACCACCACAGAGTTAACTCAGTTTGACTATCCACTGCAAAATGCCTGGACTTCCGTAAATCCTGCAATCCAACAGCTCTTAATCACCCCAGCCTAGTCTGTACAGTCACACTGAACATCAGCTGGGAGGGGCATAAAGCCACCGGTAACTTCCTCCTGCATCCCATTACAGGTAGAAGAACAGGACAAGGCGGCTGGGAAAAAAGGTTGTTGGATACTTGCCTACCTGTCAACAACAACAGAAGTGGCTCTCTGTGCAAGACAGATGGCTCTACTGAAGTTAGTAACTGCTGTGGAAAAGACAGCGGCGTGAGGGCTGTGCAGTGCAGGACAGCAGGCAGGGAGCAAAGCTCTGCCCCTGTTCCTTCCACAGCAACAGAGCAGGAAGAGAATAAGCTGCTGCGGCTGCCACCGCCAGCAAAGCATCCCTGAACCACTTCACAGGCACCGAGTGCCCCGGGAAGCCTGGAGCTTTACAGCCTTCCCTACAGAGGGAAGCGGGAAGCGCCGGCCCCCTCACGGACATTCACGCAGACATGCAGGGGACCTGGGGCCTCCTAAAAGATCATCCAGGTGCATCCAGGTGCCACCAGTCCCGTCCCGCAGGCTCCTGGGCTGCCAACACATGCAGAAGCTCTCTCCTTACTCTTTCAAAGGTCACCGGAACAGCAGGACAGAAA
The DNA here is from genome assembly GCA_014706295.1 of Lycocorax pyrrhopterus obiensis. NCBI lineage: Eukaryota > Metazoa > Chordata > Aves > Passeriformes > Paradisaeidae > Lycocorax > Lycocorax pyrrhopterus. Next base: position 34,715 of record JACSVZ010000004.1, read on the forward strand.
TCTGTCCCACTCATTCCCTTTTCTGAAAACCCCGCTCATTTGCATTATTGAGATGAATGTCTGCACTGGGAAAAAGTCCAGGCATCAAAAAAGTGGGATACTGAAACCGTCCCCCTTAAAACACATTTTTGCAAGCCTTTTTTTTTGGCCTGGCTTTTACATATTTAACAAGCCAAAGTGGTAAGCCTTTGAATCATTGTCGATATTACTTGGGCCATATATATTAAAAGGAGAGAGGAGCCCAAAATAAAACTGGGGAGAGGAGTATAAATCTGAAAGTCACCACATAACCACAAAAAAAACCCTCACACCACAATACTAAGGGTGCGGACACGCAGTTTCATGTCCTTGTTTTTCTGAATTCAGCCGAGAGCTCTGCAACTGCTGCCCTTCCAGAACGGCTCTGGGTATCTGTGGATACCTGCTAAGGTGGAAAAAGAGCGAGGAGAATGGACACTGAGCTCAAATTTCCCTACATGCAAATCCAAGGGTCATATCAAGATACCAACTTCTGAACAGCAGAACACGCAATAGGAAGAGCAAACTACATTAATTGCCAAGTTTTAAGTTAACTACAAAGAAATAAAGTTATGACAGTAAACACAGCCTTGTGAGGCGTCTAGTTTAAACAAGAACTCTGGAAAACTTTTGTTGAAATTACTATAATCTTGCTCTGTAGCTCTATAGAAAAAAAAAAGGGGTGCCAGTGCACAACTAAACTGCATAATTTATACCAACTTTGATACAATTTCTTCCTTACACAGAAGCATGCAGTTCAGAATTTTGTAGTCACAGAAGGTTTGACTTTAGCTTATTTATTCAGACTTCATATTTCACGCTATCATCTTGAAGTGACATAAATATTTTTTTTTGGATGGCTAGTATTATTTTTCAGAGAAATTGCATTATTCACTTTTTTATATTAGGTTTACTTACTTACATATCTTAAACCAAAATATATTTTGCAGTCAAGATTAACAAATTAAGATTAAAAATCCATTAAAAAAATCAATAAAAAGAAAACCCGTGATCTGTAAAATGGGGAGGTTTAGTTGACTATTTCCAGCTAAGTGCTTCCACCAAGATTTTAAAATCAGTAGACCTTAGCCGTTCATGCATATGATGTATTCAAAAATACAAGAATCCTTTTCTTAACTGAAAATTAGGTGATGATGTCTGAAGTTAATTAGCTGAATTCACAAAAATAAAGTATCCTTTCTGCCCCTGTAAAAGAACTGTGCTCTCAAAAGCTTTAAAACTTGAATAATGTTCAACCAGGGCCATAGCCAACGACTTTAATTAGTTCAACTGTCTTACTTCTTTACCACTTGGGAAAAAAAGGTGCTGCTAAATGTTTTTTAAAATAAGCTAAATATGCTTTGTAGTAAGTTCTAGCAGATGTCAATAGAATTCATAGGAAGAAAAAGATCTAAAAATCTTGGCTGTAATTCTAAATAACAATTTTCCACTTCATTAACTCACTGCTAGAAGAACAAAGCCCACCAGCTCCAGAGCTGGCCAAGACCATGCAGTCAGATAAAACACAACGCCTACACTGGTTGCTTTCCTCTTACAACAAATATTTCAGATAAGTACAAAAATGTGTTCTCTTGTTAACACAATGATTAAAATATTAATTATCCTCCAGATGCCAATTTAGCAGATGCTACTGGGCAAGCAAAGCCAAAATGCTGGGATCCCACTCTTCCCACTTAAAGGTACAAGCTTAACACTACAATTTGTTTTTTTTATTTGCAAGCTACTCATATATAACTTAACTTAAAACACATAACCCACCTATGTATCAGCTCATAGCAGTCAATATTTTACTTCCTAACCTGAGAACATATATAAATCATGTTATTGTATCTTGAATCTTCAAAGAGCCACTTGAAGCAATGAACATTTTGTCTTTACAGCGTGAAAGCAAAGCTGAGCCACAGACAATGGTAATAATGTTAGCAGTTTCCTGCTTTAGATATTCATCAGTATCCAGGTTTTTTAACAAGGAAGTAGAAGTGAAGCTCGGTTGCAGTTAGAAGATATTAAGGCAAATACACCGAACAACTGAATCTCTGGACACTCCTGCACAAAGGCAAATTCCTTGGATCAAGAGCAAGATTATCTACACATCCTATGCTGCCAGGGAGAAAAGTGCTAGGACAAAAGCCACCCAAGAAGACAGCACAATGAAAACATTCCTGTCATGGTAGACCCTCCAGAACTATGAAAATAAACATTTTAATCACCTTCGCCAATCAGCAGATTCATCTTCCACTGTGAGATCTGTCTGTACCATCTCCTGTTTCAGTTCTCCGATTTCTGAGGCAATTGTGTCAATGAGCTAGAAAGGGACAAAAATAGTATGACATCAAGTGAGTGGAAGAGGCGTGGAAAAGAAGCCGGGGCAAGTTTAGTCACCAGAGATTACAAACTTTTTTTGTAAAATCGCATCCTATTTGGACTTCCCCTTGCAAAGGAACAAGTAAGGGTTGGGGCCACATATAGTGGTTCTCAGAGGAAGAATAATTCCTGTTTCCTGCCAGTACAAAACCTTCCAGGTTGTCTAGCCTTTTAATTTAAATGGAACAAATTTGCAGCCTCTATGCATTATAAAACATCTTACAAAAACAAAATTATTCAACTGCTCATAGCATTTACCTTTTCAAATTAAAAAAAAAAAAAATTAGAAGAGTTCCATCTGCAAGAGCTCTATTTCAAAAGGGACACTAAGCCAGCATTACGATACTGTGGAGGATGAAAAGCAATGAAGCAAGAAGGGAATGGCTGCTTTTCACATTAGGTTTTGGACTCCACTTGAACACAACAATTCAATTTTAAAAGAATTGCCTTGCAACCCTTCAGCTCGGGTGGAACCCCATCCTAATTCTGGGTATGAGGGAAAAAACTCATTTTAAGGTGGGCAAGGTTAGCACTAAGGTTGTATCCTGAGAAATGCAGAATTTGCTACCCAGAGTTCTAGGAAACATTTTGTTGAGCAGAAACCAACCATGAAGTTTGCAAAGCATGCTCTCCTGGACACTTCTTTTGTTTGCTTGTCACGCCACACCATGACAGCCTATAAACCCTAGGAGGGTTCCCTCTCTCCTGCCGGGAGGGAACCTAATGAAAGGTTTGCAGTGATGCAGTGATCTCTACCACCACCCCCGCATAGCAAACAAAAACCCTGGCACATAAAGCAAAACCAGCTTTGCAGTCCAAGTCAGAACAGTCTTCACAGCCACCCACAAGGTCCCACTCGGGGCAGGCAACTCAGTACAGCAGCATTTCAAAGAGTTGCAGGCATCATCTTCCTAAATTGTTATATTGGAAGTTCTCCTCCACCTCAGGAATTCACACTCTCCTTTGCTGTGCAGCATTATTCCAATCAATTCAAAAGAAGTTTTAGTCTCTGCTTACAACTGGCCAACTCCAATAAATAGACCTTATGTAAGAATGAATTACCATTACCCACACCGTAAGAGCTTCTTTCTGCCCAAGTCATAGCTCCCAGTGTTGGAAATGATACAAAGTTTAACATTTTTTATACAACTTTAGTCAGGGGTTTTGTTCTCCTTTGCCCAGGGGGAAAGGAATTGAGGTTTCTTTTCAAAGGATTGTTTCACCACTCAGGCCTGATGAGCTTAACATCTCAACAGACTGGGAGTAGCACAGAAGATACACAAAAGATAATGACCATTAACAAACATCAGCTCCAAATATCACCCCTGGCATGGTCTGAGACTCCTGGTCTGGGAAGAGATAGATAAGAGAAAGAAGGATGAGAACCTAATTAACATGGAAGGCGAAGGGATCAATAACCAGTAGGAAACCAAATACCAGGACCTGGGGACTAATGAACATTGAACCAATGAATTTGACTGTATGTGAAAAATCTAGTAAAGAGTTATGTGTAATGGAATGATTTTCTCTGCATAACCCAGGCAATGCGTGGATGAAATTATTTCTGTTGCACATCCTGGCCAGAATAAAGTAATGCCTTAATTCTCTAGCACTAAAAACTGTTGTTGGAGAGTGTTTTTTCCGCAGTTTCAGTGACTCCAGTCATATGTACCACTGGCACTGCAAAGACCTTCCAGCTGCTGACTCTCAAACACCCCAGAGTCACTGCAGCCAGATGTGAGCAATGCCTCCCTGACAGTGAGAAGGGGCAGCCGGAGGAACCCAGGCCAGGCTGAGGGAGCAGCCGGAGGAACCCAGGCCAGGCTGAGGGAGCAGCTGGAGGAACCCAGGCCAGCCTGAGGGAGCAGCCTCTCCACACCCCCCCCCCCAAACAGCTGAGTGCTGCTGAGCGCAGGTCAGTTCATCCCTCCTTTTGGATAAGGGGTGAATCCAGCCCCCACACTGGCTTTACACGGTGAAAAATCCATGCGACACTGCTGTGCAGTGGGCCTCACTAGAAAGCCATGGCATCCCCAATGCATGGTGTCTGACCATGGCTACAGGCAGCAGCATCCCCCCAGAGCAGGGGACTAAGGTTAGCAGAGCAGCCCTTCCACTGAATTAGCAATGTAACTCTACCTCCAGTGCTGTATGCACTGGTCAGCCCGTCTGGTCCCCTTCTGCAGGGCCCAGAGACAGCACTGAAACCAGGGAAATTACTCCCAGCTCCTTCCATTTTGTGCGATATGGTAAAACCTAAGGCCAGTCACACAAGCACCTTAAAGACAGTCAGTCTCAGAATCATCAAGCTGGAACTGGCCATCTAGCAGTCTTCAAGGGGTTATCGTTGGTCAACTCTGCATGGCAACAGATGTGTCTCTTTCAGCAGCCTTCCTTCAAACACCTTAAGATTCTGCTTAAGATTCAAGCAGAGCAAGACAGACTGCTTGGCAATTTGCTGGCCATCCACACAGAGAAGCTGACTAGGAAGGAGAGTCCTGCAACCAGCTCTGGGCATGTATTTTGCCTGTTGGGGATCGAGGTGCCTTGGAGTGGTCGTCAGCAGAGCCAGTTGTGGCTGAATCAGAAGGGGTGAATTTACACACTGCCAGCAAAGCACCCCTGCAAAGCTGCTTCAGCTGGCGACTGTATGAAAGCTGAGCTGCTACTCCCCATGAATCAGCTCTGCACAAGGAGCTCCTCTTCATGGGCAGCATCACCTCAAGTCTTGGCATCCCTAAGACCAACTGTGGCCATGAAGAGCCATCACAGTGGTGTGCCCTGTTCTCTGACACATCTACAGAGACTAAGTGTCTCGAAGGCCAACAGTCTGCACAACAAAGGAGCTTTTCAGCACCTCTCCCTGCAAAGCATACAATGTATGAGCTCTCCACAGAAGTGTCCACGTGTTTGCAGCCACCTCCTCCATGCCCGCCCGCCTTGCTGTGTCGCTACCTGGCTGTCGACCGAGTTAACTGTGTTAGCGAGCTTTGACCAGAGCTGCGACAAAACCCACCTCCCTCCCAGAAAACAAAATCTCAGGGAGCTACAGCAAAGAATTCTAATCCAAACTGTACTAACAGCAAAGTAATCTTAATGCTTTTGACTTTCTATGCCTGCCTCGAAGAGGACGCTGCAGAAATTATCATTCCTGAGAGGAATTCTTCCATGTTTAGCAACTTTGCTTCTTTTCCTAAAGAGAACTTACACAAAATGGCATGTTTCAAGCAGCCTTATGCTCACATTCTATTCTACAGGCTAAATTTCTTGGGTATACTACGTATCCACCATGAGAAATCAGTCTTTCCTTAGTCTCTGAAAAGTCAGTACATTCTGGACAAGGAAACCAGGTCAAAGTGTGGCATCAAATCCCAAACTGACCTGCGAAGTTCCCTAGGATGGAGCACCCGCCGCAACCCAACCGGGACTCACCACCTACCACCATGTACTCCACCTGAACTAAAGCACTGATCTCTAGGAATAAACCCCTCGTTTTTTCGCTAAAATAAACCACCAATATTTTCTGCAATTTCCAACTAATTTTCCTTACATTCTCTTTAATGACAAAAAAAAGTTGCTCTTCTCTTGATGTGAAAAAAGAAAAGCCTTACGGAGTTGCATCATTTGCGTATGCTCGCAATTAGCTGACACATACTGTTACTAGGCATTTTCCTACCAAATAACATAAGGTGTACTCATGATTTTATGACAGCATTTCCCAGTATTTAGGGTCAATGACACATCTGGTGATTATACAGTGCACGTTAAGTACGCATGATTAGCATCACACAAGACGAGCTGTTAATAACATGTTTCTACAAAATGCAGGAAGGATCCTGGGTATGTACTATTATTAGCTCCAGCCCTGAGGAAACAAACAGCAGAAGGCGGCTCTGCCTTTTTAGTGCAAGGCTAAGAATATTGGAATTTTTCAAAGAGGGTTCTCTATTTGCAACAAGTGTGGTTGGAAATAATGGGAAAACTCACCCCTTTGTTTCAACAGACTTGAAAGCAACACAGTAAGAAGCAATTTCCAAAGAAAAATGCAACTGAAGTGGATGGACACATTTGTCAAGAGGCCACTGTTAGTGTAAAACAGCATACATGAGCACAAAGACTTAAAAAGTAATCAGAAGAAATCTGTTGTGGACTGTTTAGGTCTGTGAAATAGATATTACTCTGCTATGCTATAGAAAGAGGAGGTTTACCTGAAAAATGCATTTGGAAGTATGACATCTTCTCAGATGGTTAATCACTTAGCATTTTTTAAAAAACACAATTAAAATGAGATCTTATAGAACATGATAGAATAGCCAGTTTTTGTGTCTAATGATTTTCCTTTAGATTTATTTCTGATAAAGCACTGTTGTCTAAATTCAAAAGACACTACAGTATAACCACTGTAAAGCCAAATAATAATTATGACTCAGGCAGCATGAATTCACATAGCAGCCCAGTACAGTATTGCCTAACCAAATCTATCCTAAACATTAGACTGCCAAATATCCATGTACTAACTGTTTACATTCCTAACATCCATGAACGAAATAATGAAATGCAAACATCTTAAACCACAACATTTCCTTTCACAATGTACCACACTCTGCTTATTGTCAATGATTCTGAGCTCAACAAGACTGAGCTCAGCTTTTGGGAGCTGGCAGGGGTGACAGTGAAACTCCCACATACAGACCACAAACACGGCACCTCAGCACCCCAGCATTCTCTCACCACAACTCATCTACTTTGCTTTGCATCTTTCAGGATGTTGCACAAGCAGCAAAAATCAGAGCCAGTGTGCTCATCAGAAGCAACCCACTCCCAAGGGGCTCCAGTCACATTTGTGAAGCTGCTCTGTTAACACTCACATCACTGCCATGCATCAGGGAAAGCACATGCCCAGGACCAGATACAGACAGTGCCTCTCCCAGAAGCCCAAGCATGACCACAGCTCTTCCTAATCACTTGACTTGAAGAGTTTCCTGTTCCCAAGAAGAAGACGGGTGGCTTTGATTTGATGTCTGTTCCAGGACATTTTTAGAAAAAACTGCGTGACAACTGAATTCCTGCTTTTTGTGTTGAAATGTAAGTAAGCTTGTACGGAGAATTAACGAAACTGCCATCGTTCTGAGAATGCACTGAAAGAGCTGGCCAAGATGACCACTGCAGAATGTTTCCAAGCCCTGAGATTTACAAGATCTCGAGAGGAAAAGGCAAGATGGCTGCTTCTGATCTGGCAAGGGGACATGGGCTGAAGACAGCGAGGGGCTGAAGACAGCGAGATCAGTATCAGACTGGACAAATGAGCCTCAGCACTCACCATTCGCCCTTCCTGCCAGCATCTCATTTTTCATCCTTTCTGGAGACCTGCATCCTCTTTGGCATCACATCTTTTCCTTCCTGTTTTGATAAGCAGAACGCAGCAACCCTCACAGAGGGCCCTGTGTGATGAGGTGGCCAAGTGCCAGAGACGAGCCGAACTGGGAACGCTGCTTCTGGACTTGTGCAAGCCTCTGAATACAGTCCAATGTTTTGATACACGGCTGCAAATTCTGGTTATTTTGCACAGTGAGCTATGAATTCTCAGGGCCACTGACATTGTTCAGCGTCTTATTCATCAGAAACAAAGTTTTACCTGATGCTTGGTTTTGGAACAGAAAAGCTTTACTGGGGTGAAACCTCTGATGCCAGTTCAGTAAAGACTGGAACATTCTGATGAGAAGGAGGATGATTCAGTAAAGAGGACATTTGTCAGAGACACAGGTTCAGCCCCCTTGCCTTACCACATACTCCCTCTGTAACCACTGGCAAGCTATTCAGTCCCAGGATTATCCAAGACTAACCCCATCTTTGCCTCATTTTTACTCTTTGCTGGCTCTGAGCACTCACTAATTGCAAGGTATAAAGAGTCCACAGAATTTAGCCTCTAAAACTACATACTTCTGCTCTGTGTAAAATGGAGGCAATACTGTTTTCCTTGCATACTAACAGTCAAAAGAATGGCCGTGAAAAAAACTAAGAGATGGTTAGAAGCTGCAGCAATGAGAACTACTTAAGAACCAGGAAAAAAAAGAGATAAATTTGGAATTTCCCACTGGTATTCGTCAGCGATTTTTCTGGCAAATGTTGCCGAGAATGGTAAGATACTCCCTTAAGAGGATTTAAGAGCCCTGAGAATCTGCATAACAGCGTGGTAAAGGTTTCTTAGGCAACTGCAAAGTAAAGAGAACAACATGAGAGCCATGTGCAAGTACATTGCACAGTCTGTGCATGTGGGAGCGCATTCTGAAGAACAGATAAGCAGGGATAAAAGGCCATATCTTAATTACTAGGTCTCCCAAACACAGACAGACAAGGCAAAATTAAAAAAATGTAAACTTAAAAAATCTGATGTGCCAAGTATTTTGCTTGTTCACCAGCTCAGCTGTAGCAAACAAATATAACTGCTGTCACAATTCTACTCGCATGGGGGAGGGAGAAAAAAAAGGTAATTTCACTGTACACCCACAAACCACCAGGTGCACTGCACACAGGCTGGGCACACTGACTGCCTGCAGCTTCCAATCCCAATCTGTGTGCTCAGAACCATGGTCCAACAGTGCAACTTCCCAGGGATGCTGAGAGGTCTGGAAAAAGTATCTTGGAGACATCTTTTTCCCTGCCAGCCAGTCCTTAAGAAAATTTAGGACCGTAGTTTTCTAATTGACAATGTTTCTTGAAATTGCCCGGGCAGACTGCATTTCTAACAATTTAGAGTAACTGCAACCCCATCATCATAAACAAAACAGCTGTTCCAGCATCTGTTTTCTACACAAGAATTACACAAGGAGATCCCAAAGGACTGCAGAAAACGGCTGGGTGCTTGCTTACAGTCCCAACTGACATCAGGAGTCCTTCAGCATACACGTAGGAGACAACCCAGAGATATTTCTTGGAACTGAGACAGTTCCTTGCTGCGATTTGAAAAATAGGGCTATTCTCTCTATTTGGCTGTGGAGTGCTATCAACAAGCTCATGTTTGTGCTCCCGAGCTACGAGAGGTAGCTGAAGTGTGTTGCAGAACTGAGAGGTGGTTCCTGTCACTGGATGACCCTGTTAATTGCTGACCACGTGAATTGCTGGGCAAGACAAAAGGAAAACACGGTGCCGCTGCAGCGCTGATGGTTCGTTTCCTAAAGATTGCCCTGAGGGAAACTTCTGCCCCAGAGGAAGAGAAGTAATGGAAACAGCAACACCCCGAAAAGGCAGCGTTAGCATCTTTCACTGGAAGAAGCTCCAGCAAGTGCTGAATACTCTAAGGGATGTGATCATGGTAAGTTAATTCAGTGCTCAGAAGCACCTGTAAATTTTGATGGCTCCCTAAAGCAAAACCCTGTCCAGCAAGGCAGCCACGGCCACCCTGGCATATAGTTAATGTGATTCAGTCATCTTTTGAAAACTGCACTGATAACTCCTACTGCACCCTGGCTTTTTGGGAAGCCAGTTGTTCTCAAAATAGTCAGTAAACCCAATTTTCAATCCAATAATGGAAATCATAAACACGTACCACAACTTTAAGTGGCACAAATCCAGTTATGAAGGCTCCAATAATTTTATGCCCGTACATAATAAAGCTTATGTTCTCAGCATTAGGAGCAAAGACAGCCATGACCTATTTTACACCAAATATTCTATTCCATGTACAGAAAAGATATACACGTGAAATAAAACTGGGGGTAATCCAGCCACAATCACTGCCTGTAAAAAGAAATGCTCAAGAAGTACTTCCCGTTTTACAGAAAAGGCTTACTATACATCACAGAGAGTACTGCACATTCTGCAGCGCTCATTTCACATAAGCCCACGTATTTCATGTGCTGCATAAATATCCCATTTACCTTAAAGAAACTTCCTCTTTTATCCAGACAACGGGTTTTCATTGTCAAAGACGACATCTTCCCTGAGAAGGCTCCACTGTATGCCTTGATCTCCTAAAAGCAGACACATATTTGTAATGGTTAGTCCAGTCTGTAGGAAATTCCTCTGCAATTCTAAGCCACAGAAACAGTCACAACAAGCCTTCTGCCAAAACCCTTTCTGTCAACAACATCGTGCCATTTATTTCCTACCAGAGTCCTTACGTATCCCTTCAGTCCATTATTTCTCCATAAATTGCTTCAAAAATACAGTGCTACTCAGAGTTCCCTCTTTCTCCCTTCTTTTCACAGCTGATCCTGTAGCTGGGAGTAGATTTTAATGTGCTCATTAAAAAAGAATGCTAAAACATAATGATTGCTTTCTTTGTTTACTTGACCTCAGTCTACAGTACAAACAGAACAAAATGTTAGATGTCATTACAATCCACTCTCAAATATTACAGTATTAGCAGGACTTACCAGGAGGGGAAAAAAAACCAGTTTAAAATCACCCACAAGGGAGAAAACACTCCACCATTAAAATAAAAACCAACAAACAACAACAACAACCACCCCAAACACCCCCCAAAAAATGCTGCTTCAAGTTTCTAAAATGCAACTGAGTCATAGTCAAGTCAGGAACTGAAGATGAAGTTAGGAAGAAGCTGCATTTTCCACTATCAGGTAAACTGAACGAACAGTTTAACACCCAGGACAATATACTAATGTATCACGTGAGGAGTATCACGGGGGTGATCTCCATCTGAAAGTAGAGTAGCGGAGTTCCTCTGAAGTCACAACCAATTCACACCAGTAATTCGTGAATCAGCTTCTGAACTAAGCAGGGGCTAAAAAGTCCTTCTAGGGTTTTTGCAGGTAAGCCTGTAATTGTATTAAAACAGCCTAACTCTCCTCCTTGCCCACACAACAGGGAGCTATGTTGGAAGTTTCAGTTACCAAAAGGGCAAGTAACGCAAGTGCAAAACATTACAGAATAGAGATAGAGACACAGCTTTTGATTGGATACAAGCAGAAATTAAAATAAAAATGGCTGTCAGCAGCAGTGAAAACCAAGTTTAGTGGTGTGGCTGCAGAGGGAGATGAAGCAGAACAAAGCAGCTGGGACAGAGAATGCTGACAGGTAAAACCCCAAATTTGACACGTACCCCACACCAAACACACGCACGCTTCTGCTTCCCTCCAATGCCTTATGCGAAAGAATGGACACGGGTAAGGAAGACCAAGGCAGAAGGAGGAGCTTAAATGAAAAAAAGGGTTAAATGAAAAAGCCTGGCAAGCAAAAGTACATGAGGAAACTGAGAGGTACAAGCAGGAAAAAAGAAACATTTTGGTTTTAACATGTAGCAGGAAGCTTTATATAGTTCGCCCTGTTTCCAGAGGTCCTACCACAAGAGCACTAGAAAAGGTTACATTTTTCCACTTGGATTCTGGTTAAAAAGCAGACATGCCAGGAAGCTCAGGAACCTGCCCGTTTTCCAGGCAGAGTTTGCAGACTTTGAAGGCTGAAAGAAAAATCTTGAATTCTGCATTGTTGTGAAAACCAAACACTAGGAGATGAGCGAGAGAAGACAAAAAACAGTGCTGGGGAAAAAAAAATAAAAATAAAAAAACCCCAACTTTCTTCCTAAATCAGTATATTTAAAGGACACACTCCTGGTGAAGCTCTAAAGAACTGTGAACTGTGTTTCCTTACCTAGAAGTGTGCCTAAATAACTTGACTACACGAACCCCTTAAGAGATGATGTTCAGTGAAGCGGGTAGTTTTGCAGATGCTATTAAATGAGTTAAGCTCTGTCTCCTCATTTGCCACATACACAAGGGTAGGGAGCAGTTGTTCTGCTCTGGGGAGCATAACAAATTATATTATCAACAACAACAAAAATCTTCTTTAGATCAATTCTGGAAAGAAAATTTGCACCTGAGAGTGTTAAGGTGGAGGGAGACCCAAGAAACCCAAAAAGGGAATTAGAATAAAACCTCAAATTTCCAAGTTGATCCTATTCCCTTAATGACAACACCAAATTAAATGACACAGGAAAAAACCCCAGAGATTTTAAAGGAGTTACATTAGAGCATTATGAGCAAGATCCTGCAGTTGTCTGTGCATCTCTAGTCTCAGTCATTAATCACACTCCATTTGCAAACAACAAACCCTTCACAGGAAATCTCACGGGTTTTAAGTTTTTTTTTCAATTTAACCACAAGGATGTCTGCATGCAATCCTATCACCAAAATAAGACCATGCTGGGATTTTTACACTCTCCACTCAAACATACAGATACAGAGGAAGGAAAACACACAAATACACAGTTTTTGCCCTTCAAAGAGTGGTATGACTCCAGTCAGAAGAAAGCCTCAAAAAAACCCACTGCTTATTTCACTTGTAAGAGGTTCTGGAGCTCTAAACTTCTTCATAACTTCTATTACTGTTACTGTTTATGCAACATTACTGCTATCTGTAGGACCTTAACTCTGAGCTGAGCTCTTCTCAGCTCCACACAGCCAGTGATTCAATCCCCCATCACCTTTTGTGGTTACAATGTCATTTCAAACTAATTTAGGGTAACCTAAATAATGTTTTATGTTTGAGTGGGTTTTAGTATTTCTGACTAAAATCAGCACAATGGGAAACACTGATGGGGTTTTTTTGTATTTGTTGGGAGGGGTTCTTTTGGTGCAGATGCTTCTTTTTTGCCATCCAATACACAAGAAGACATTAGAGCTCGCTGGTAAAACGGATGGCCAGGCTGGGTGCAACACTCCAAAACCTGGGGGCAGACTCCTACCTCAGAGCCGAGAAGTACCTCCACATCATGCAGAAACAACTGCAGAAAAACAAACCTACTGTCAGGAGGTTTCATTTCTCTACACAGCTGTGCACATCTGATGCTTACTCAGATCCAAAACAGGCTGGAAAACCACTGCTCTGAAGTTGTCCTTGTTGAGTTTGGACCGTATGAGGCTGTCAGAAACAAAAAATCTCCCTCCTTTGATTGGGAAGCTGGGTAGAGAAAGTCAGCAAAGCACGTCATCTCCTGTACCTACCGGAGAGGAGCCTTTTCTCCTCCTCCCGTGTTCCAGGCACTGAGGCAGAGAGCCCAGACAGATTCCCCCAGACACTGCCCAGGTGCCTGCTCAGAAACCCCCCTGGAAATGTCGCCAGGCTGCAGGAGCCAGCTCACTGTGTAATTCACGTGGCCTTTTGCCTGGCCATCTGGAAGGGAGCGTTCTGTGTGTCCCAGTACTCTGCCCCAGCTCTCCGTGAGCAGAGGTGCCAGATGGTTCCTACGCACAGCGCTGCCTTCCCACAGCTCCTCGCATCCAGGAGAGAGCTCCTGTGAGTGATCGACAGGACAGGGCAGGGAGAAGGCACGATCTGTCTGCTCGGTAAATTTCACTGAAGCCCAATGCTACTGCATGGATGCTCATGCCTGTGCAAGCCGTATGTTTCAAAAAAACAGGTGCTTTTCATCTTCTTTCTTCCATTCCCTTCTCCTGCTGGTTTTCATTCGCACAGGAACGCCGGAGCACCCTTCACATGCCGGTATGCAACCGAGACTTCTGACTCCTCATCGAAACAGCTCCTACTTTACTCCCTTTACTGCAATTTTATTTGGATTTTTTTGTATGTTCTTATTCTTAACTATATTAGAGCAAATGACCACCTCACCGGACTTCTCGGGATCCTTCCCTTTAATCCTCTCATTCCAATCTTGCTTTTACAAAGCAAAACATCCCTTTTTCTGCAGCCGAAAGTCTTGGCAAAGATGAGACAGTCTGTCTGTGTGTGTGCCTCCCCTGAGCTCAGCCACAGCAATCTGAGTGAGGAACGTGCAAAGTCCCTGCCCACCATCCTCCTTACCCCACCTCTGCTCGGTTTCCTAAGGAATCAAGGCTATCCAACTGCACCAGCTTCCTGTTCCTTAGCTCCTAACTAGGATTTTTGATCTCTTGGCCAACCTAACAAGACCTGACTGAGGAAAAGAGTCTAACACTGGCAAGAAGATGGCAGGAAGAGACTCCATGTATGCCACCACTGAAGGAAGAGATCTGCAGCTTTCCTTTTGCTGGTTGACCCATAGAATTATCACCTTTTTTTCCCCCCTGTATTTTAAATGTAAGTTACCCCACTGAAGAAACTCAGTCTGCCCTCTTTCATTCTCCACCTGTAAAGGTCATGCAATCACTGAGCACAGACTCTCACAGAAACTACCTCAGGCAAATTAAGAGTTATGCTGTCCTGCAGCCAAGAAAGAAAACACAGGAGAAAATACCAGTCCAGACCCTAAGGATAAGCTGGCAAAGGTCAGCTGATGTCAGAAGACTAATGGTGGTTGCCACCTGTCAGTGTGTTCCCTCGGCCAGCAGTGGGGTACAGCTGGAATACAGTCCCTACTGTCCCATAACACAAAAGCATGGAAGCTAGGTAGAAGCTACTGCAGATGTACTTGTAAAACCTATGGTGAATTAGCACCATATTGCAATCAATTTTTACGGCAGTTTATAAATACATAGTATTAAAACAACTAGAATTAATTCGGGGAACCCATTTTCTGGTGGGTTAAAGTGGAAACCAGAAACAGGAAGGATAAATACATTTTACTTAATTTAAAAAAGTAAAAAAACCGCACCCTGCTCAAATGGAATTCTACACTTGACAATACGCCAAGAGATACACACAGAACTTCAGATTTTCAGCAAATGTAATCATCCTCATGCATTTAATTTTCCTTTTCTCCTAGTACATTTGCACAGTCCCAGGGAGCAGGCTGTGCTCATCTCTAACCTACAAAGCGCTGGTTTGTCCAATTACTCTGACCTTATCTGAATCTTGGCAAAATCAAACTTTTCCTTTTGAAAGTATTTCCTCTGAGAAGCTGACTGCAAGCCTCCTTCCAGGAACATAGATACAACTGAGCACAGTATCACTTTGAAAATCTATCAAATAAGACCTTCAGACTGCAAACTGTCACTGGTGCCAGGATCTGGCAGACCTCTCAACTCAAATGTTGCATTGTGTTAACACAGCTGTATCCACAAGCAAAATGCGAGGGGATTATGTAAAAAGAAATTCTAACTTCCATCATTCTTCTGGCTGCAGAAAGAGTTTACAGTCTGGTTGGGTTTTTTGGGGTGGTTTGTTTTTTTTTTTTTTTAAATTCAAGTAATGCAGGGGCACATTACTTGTAAAAAACAAGTAAGACATACAGCAAAAATGGCAAGTCGCTCTTTACACACTGGTGTATTTTTGTATTTTGCTATTTTATTTAAAGAGTTTAAAAAACCTTGGAATAACAAAAATTCCCTCACCCTCCTTTTCCTTCAAGCACTCCTTGTATTTTTGTCTTTGCTGCCTGAACAAACGTGTTTGTGTGAGCTGCTCCCCTGAAGAAAGCCACCAGTGTGATGTCAGTGAGTACTTCCCAGTCAGTGTTTCTGCCCACGAGGTAAAAAAGATCTTACAATGATAGACATTCCCTACACGTGTAGGCAGAAGGGCCACGAACGACTGTTTGCAATCCTTTTCAGAAAACAATACTGTCTTCACAAACTGCAAAAGAAACATAAATATGCAACGCTCCCGAACTTTTCAAAGGCAATGAGGGGCCCACAGGTAAACAATGCTGCTCATCCCGATTAACATAACAATGCTGTTAAATCACAGCCAGCTCTCCAAGGACGACCCCACCTCAGCATGCATTAAGCCACCAAGTATCAGCCAGTGCTTAAGAAACTGTCACCCGGACAGACTGATCCTCAGGGGCTGTGTCCCAGTCTATGCCTTCGGTCATGGCATAATTATCAGAGTCAGCCTGAAGTGGGAACATCACTGCCAGACTTATCCACTGATCTTTCTACATCTGGCTTCAGCCAGTCATCACTCCTGCCTCAACCAATCTTTTGCCTGCAGGCTTATTTTTTTCCCCCCTTGATTCCAGATCCTACTCACTGGCAGCCTTTTATGAGACTAAAGGATAAAGAGGATTTATTACTTTGAACTTGTTTCAGCACTGCACTCTCAGGAGAGGCTTTAAGTCCCTCTAGATTTTGGGCAGATCCACTGTCTCACTCACAGCTGTCCACCCACTTCTTTTATCTATGAAGCCATAAATTCCGAAATGAAAGCATCTGAAAATCCCATCTGAAAAGGGCACAAGAATCAGCCTGACTCTGCTCCCACCAACATGAGCAGACATGGCATCACTCTTTCCAGCAGGAGCATATAGTTACGCAAACACGGAATGCCTCAGAAAACCCAATCCTCAAGCTTTGCCGAGCACCGCACACTACCAGGAGAGCTCTGTTTGCTGCTACCGCTGTCTCTCTGCACCCCTTCCCAAGTTTCTTCTTCCTCTCTTCCACTAAACAACCTCTTCCTGCTTGCTCCCATGGCATACTTTCCACATTACTGAAAAGGAATAAAACCCCAAGTCATTTCCTCTGGCACAGCATTTAGTCATGGAGGATACTACCAAATCTCTTATAAGAGAATGATTGTTTGTTGATACATTCATGTCTTGTTTTGCCTCTGGAAATGTCAGAGAAATACATTTAGGAGGAGACTGGCTTTGATTTGGATAACCTTTCAGAAGGTTTCTATCCTTCCCAAATTCCCTGGCCTAGATACCTCACAAAAAAACTAGCGTTTCTTGCAGTATTTCTGTAATTTCCACTTACTATTCCTGCCAAAACCACTGAATAATAAAAATAAAAACATTCACAAGTGTTTTCAAATGCCTTAAAAAAGTTTAACATTGAGCTGCACTTCCTGGAAAAAGCAAGAAAAAGTAATTGCTTGAATTACAATATTAGCTTCAAGGTCTGGAGAAACTCCAGGATTCACAGCGACGCAAAGGGACATGGGGTTCAGCACCTGCGTTTGGATGGAGATGCACAAGACAGCCACCTACTGGGCTTGACCATGGGTTATTTTAGGCACCTGGGAAAAGCCAGGTGCCTAAAATAACCCCCATACCATGAATGCCAGAGCAGGGTGAGGGTTTCAGTGCTCAAGTCCGAGCCCTGACCTCCTGGCCCAAGAGAGGAATCAAAACAAAGCTCTGACCACACCGCGGCTAGAGGTGACAATCCTCCATGCAGCAAGGGGGAAGAACACACCTGGCTTCCTGATGGTTCGGAGAGCCTGAACACTTTTATCCACTTACGGATTTCTACGATCATAGAATTGCAGAATGGCTTGGGTTGGAGATCTAAAAGGGTCTCCTTCCGCCCCCCTGCTCTAGGCAAGGACACCTCCCACTATCCCAGGTTGCGCCAACCTTGCCTTGGACATTTCCAGGGACGGGGCAGCCACAGCTTCTCTGGACAACCTGTGCCAGGGCCTCATCACCCTCACAGGGAAGGATTCCTTCCTAATATCCAATCTAACATAAACTTACTCTCTGTCAGTTTGAAGCCACTCCCCCTTGTCCCACCTTGAAACATTTCTCCCGTGTGGCAGAGTATTACATACATCAAAGCTTGTGCTCATTTTGCTCAGTGTTTCCAGAAAAGCTTCAGCTGATTTCCAGTAAGAGCAATTATCTTTTCAGAGCTAGGGAAACACAAATTCTTTTGATATATTTTTCTTCACATAATTCATTGAAAAGGATTGCATTTGTTTACCCAAAGCAACACACAAATGGGGAAAAAAGGCAGACAGATCTAAAAGCAGTTTGACCTTAAAAGTAAGTATGAGACATGGATTGCAAGATAGAAAAGTGATCTTAACTGCAAAAGCTGTGTATTTTTTTAAACCCTAAATATCTTTTAGGCTCTTCACTATTAAAAAAAAAAACCCAAACCAAATGTTAAATAGTTTGCACACCACTGAACAGTGACAATGAACAATGACAAAACATAGCTTCTTTCCATTCTAATGCAATAGCATTTTCTAGTTGTGTTTCTTGCATCACCAATATGCTTAATAGGTATCTCCCTGTAAGAAAATAACTCCCTTATAATGGCAAGCAATGGTTTCATTATTCCCTAAGAAACGTTTTGCAAAGTTAACTGCTGTTCAGGAGACAGCCAATGCCAAAGAAAGATTTCCACTGATGGCCATAATTACTGGAATGAGTTCAGCACAGCGTACTAAATGGTGTGCAAGAAGAATCTGTAAGATCGGGAGCCCCTTAGGCTGTTACTCCAAGCTCCTTTTAAAAGCTTGTACTGATCACCCTGAGACCACTGAATACGAACTGAAAGGGCCATTTGCTGTGCACCTCAGCTTCAGCACAGGATGAGGCATCAGGGCCACGATCAACCGGGAAACAAACACCCTCTCTTTATTCTGCTGTTGACCTTATGCTCATCTTCCATGTGACACATTCGAAAGATAATATGTAAATTATGTCACTGATCTAATGGTTTAGCTATTAAGTAAGGAACCAGATCAAAAGAAATGTACCAAACTTGGCACCTTGTTTTTTGGAGAGCTCCCAGTGACAGCAGCTGCTCATTTCCAGTACACAGGCTGCTCTTCCTCTGAGCCGAGTAAGCTAAGGCAGTTAAATATAGAGTACGTTATTTCAGCTGAGTCTAAGGTAATGGCTAATATCTGAATTCCTTAATCAAAACTGTTAAGATGTAATCACCTGGCACACTTCTCAGTTTAGCCCTTAGCATAAGACAGGTACAATTTCACCCTTTCTTCTTTATTCACACTTTCAGCATATTACATGAAGCAGTGATTTTGTGGACCACAAAAACTCAGGCTTATACCAAACGTTATGTTCACAAGCATCAAGGAGACAAGTCTGAGCAGCGTGGCATCATCTTGAAAAGAGAAAGATGTTTTGGGATTTCAGGAAGCACATGTGCCCTCTTTGGCCTATGCACGGTCCCATTAAGACAAAAAGTACCAGTAGTTAATGCACTCTCGTGATTTAAGAAATGGGCCTCACATTTGGTGAGAACTTTGATGTGTAATTAGTTTCCGTTCCCCATGAAAACTGGGAACAGTACTGCCCTACGTCAGAGGGTTTTCTCAAGGAGTGAACCACACAGCAGTGACAACTTCTGACATGGCATTGATGGGGGTGACTCACAGGAACCCCTCATTGTCACCAGGGCACATGCAGAGGAAAGAAAGGTGTGACCTGAGGAGAGGACAAGGTCCCGAGATCCTCATCAGCCTGGAGGGAGGGCTGGACTAGCTGAACTCTGGAAGCCCCTTCCAAACTCTGGTTTTTGCAAACATGTCACAAAGCGAGGGAAGGGGGGGGGGCAGGGAATGGGGAAGTGTGTGTTGGGGAGGTTGGGTTTTATTTTTGGTGGGGTTTTGGCTTTTTTTTGTTTGCTTCTTTTGCAATACCAAGATATCAGAGGAAAAGCATGAATTTTTCTTACTCAGTTTCACGCAGTGGTGGGAGCCCTCCACCGCCCCAAAGCCCATTTCTACTTTTCATCATACAGGAATTGCTACACTTGTGTAACCCAAGAGGAAGCGCAAAGTCAAAAAGCATAGTATCAGCTTAAACAATTAATAAATCAGACTCTTAACTTTGTATATATTAGCAAATGATACATACCTGATCACACACAAACTGGGTGAAAAAACATCTAAACTTGGAGCAAACAATTTAATGTACTATTGGAGCCACATATCAGCAGGAATAAGAAAAATGTGGATGTATGTTTTTTATAGAGACAACCTGACTAAACAAACCAGAACTATTATTTATGTACCACTGGAAAATGTTTAAAAATACCCCAGGCAGCTCACCTAGTAAGTGATACGCGAACATTTATCCAAGTTTAAACAAACGGGGAAAAAATTACGGTGATTGAACCCGATTTTTCGCCTCCTAAAGCAAGTACACTAAGTGTTGTGGGTCAGCTAGTGTAAAGCCACTGAAATTCTTGGACCTAGAAAGGATCCATTTTCAAGATGCCTGTTTAAGAATGCAAAGCATCCCACATACTGAATCACCGAGTGACTAACCTGAGGGCACTCCAGCTATGCAGGCGTGGATTTGCTTTCTGTTCAATAACAATTGTATTTGCATGTCATTAGTTATATTTGCACTAGTGCTTTCTGTCCAAGAGGTTAATGTGATCCAACAGACGGTATGAGGAAGATCACATGCGAGTTTTTGAGGTTGCACTGTTTATTTTAAACAGCTGGACATCACTCATGATGGACAGTTTGCTTCTTTATTCACTCAGCACTCACTACTAATTTTTGAAGAACACTATCGATTGCTTTAAGAACCACTTTTTGTAGCACACTTCCAATGTGGTTCCCCACTCTTGAGGCTGCACAAACAGCAAACCATGAAGCTGAGTACCAAGTAAAAGATTTACTTCTCAAAGAACAAAAGAAAATATTTTCACTACAAAAACTTTAAAACAACAGTGCTTGTGTCTTGATCTATTTGTTTTGGTTTATGCACAGAAGAGGCTCCAAGAAAATCTTGCATTAATTAAACCAAGGTCACTGCTCTCCGCACAAAGATGATCCATGTAAATACACCAGACAGCAAAACACTTCTGCCTGTAGCAGAGTTTTCACTGCCCTAACCCAGCTCGGATCCACTGGCAATGAACAAGATAAGCTGCTCACTGCAGAAAGCTTGCATCATTGCTTGTCTTGGCTGTGGAGACAGGCCTGGGAACCGGGTTAGCCCCACTAGGGACTTGACACCTTCTGCACCACCACAGCACAGCACTGCTAACCTGTATTATGTAGAGGGAAAGCCACCACCAGGCTCAGAGCATGTCATTTGTTCCTGAACCACACTCGGAGTGTACAGACTGGAAAAAGCAGACTGAGCCGTGAAAGTGTGCCAGTTCACTGCTGCACAAGTGTGCCAACACAGCAAGCAGGATAAATCCAAAGCACAGCGTTCTCACTGTCCTGTCAGCTGTGCCATATACACATCATAGGAGATGGAATACCTAGACAAAATGCCTACACTTATTTTGTCTTACTAGGAGGTTAAAAACCAAAGCAAACCCACAAATCAAATCCCGGAGAGAAAAACTCAATGTGCAGTCTTTATTTCTTGCCTGTTTGAGGATCTGGTTGGGGACAGAGGGGAGGGGAGGCATGAACAGGGCAATATAACAGTTCTTCAGAACAAAGTCTGCAGAGAGCATAATGCATGGTACTGCCCCTACCTGACCTATCTGGAAAAACCAGGAGGTCATTTTTAAATCCTCAGAATCATTTCAGACACTTGTACATTCCTCATAATGATCAGGTCTATAAGACTGGTTATAAAGAGTGACTGTTCTATAAAATCCATGCACAACTTTGACCAACTATGCTCTGAAATATTAAGTTTTCTTTTTTGTCATACAACTACTGAACTACTGCTTATCTGGGGGACTGGGGAGGTGGAGGGATTCACCTTGGAGATGTTTTCTTTTTGAGGGAGTTCCAAATATTCAAATATTTAGAATCTACAATTTAGTTTCTAAATATATGTTCACCAGACAAAAGAGAAAAGTCAATCACGACACATGGCTCTGATAAACAGTCTTAAATGTTTCTTCTTCCATCCTATTTCTTTATGCAAAAAAATATTAAATAGTGAAAACAAGAAGGTTATGACACACACCAATGAAACCCAGGAAATTCAAAGCTGAAAGCTGTTGAAATATCTGTCTCAAGTTAATTCCACTCCTCTTCCTGTTTTTTACATACACACCATGGAACTGGCAATGTCAGCCTCAAGCAAACTTCCTGGCTCGGGTCCCAGTCTGTGTAACTTCGAAGTCACGTAAGCACAGGTCACCTTTCCTGTCCTCATGGTGCTCTTCTTGATCCTCCTTCCGAAGACAATTGTTCCCTCTGACTTCTCCCTGCAACTCTTCCCTCTGCAACCCCATCACCTTCTGTCACAGCTGACTTGTAAATCCATCAGCAGTGCAAAGGTTACTGCTGCTTGTGCCAGCCCTCTTCCCTTTTC
Organism: Lycocorax pyrrhopterus obiensis; assembly: GCA_014706295.1. Classification (NCBI taxonomy): domain Eukaryota; kingdom Metazoa; phylum Chordata; class Aves; order Passeriformes; family Paradisaeidae; genus Lycocorax; species Lycocorax pyrrhopterus. The sequence goes on from JACSVZ010000004.1 coordinate 56,952, forward strand.
CCATCAGGCTGTTCCTCACTAGCACCATCCTCTCACTCTGCTTATCCTGAGCAGCCCCAGACTCCCCTACCACGGCCCCTACACCCAGCTTGCCTTCACTCTTGCAGCTGAACCCCTGGGGATGAAGCCTCATGACTCTGCCAGCTTCTTTCCCTGTACCCGTAAGGTTTCCATCCACCAACCCAATCCTCCTGTTTTCCAGTTTTCACTATTTTCTGCTTCCTACTAAAGCTCCTCTCCTTTTCTACCCCTTTTCCCCAAGCCATCTGCATAAGGATCCTGGACAGACAGGATTTCATATTCATAGAATCACAGAACAGTTTAGGTTGGAAGGGGCCCTAGAGGTCGTCTAGCTCCAATCGCCCTGCCATGGGCAAGGACACCCCTTCCCACTATACAGTAGACACCATGCATGTTCCACACCTTCGCTTCATGCAGGTTTGAGCAGCCTTCTCATCCCTTCCCCTTCTTCCATCACATTTGTATTTAAGAAGGTGGACCAAGATCACCACACCCTAATAACTCCCCCATCTGCTTCCTTCCTCCAATCCCTCGAAAGGCCAGGACATATACAGCCCATAGATACAGAGGGAGGAATTGATGCCACGGCACCGACTGGCTCTAACAGTAAGGAGAACCGCTTAAAGCCTCTGCCAGGCTGTCTTCTTCCAGACTAGGAGGAAAGAAAGTCCTCCCTAGGTTTTGGGATGAGCACTTTTCCCTCCTCTAACTTCTTTTTGATCCCCCAGTTGAACAGGGGGATATCATCATAGCCAAACGTTCCTTCCTCAGCAGCATCAGCAGTCACATCAAGACCCATTTGATTAGAACTAAAAAGTTTGCCCTTACTCACTGGATTAATGAGTTCATAGAAACTCCTAGCAGGGGAACTGCTGAAGAGAGAAGCGTGGGTGTTTAGTTCTTCTATGTTAGTTTGCTTGTGTAAACAATTTGTTTTCTCTCTCCTGGGACAGTGTGTTTTGAAATAGGCTTTTTCGAAGACAATAAGCCTCATTGGCTGAAACGGTGAAACTGAGTCCAAGTACTGCCAAAGGCAGAGCATTCCAAACACACTGGTGACTCCACATATTTACTGTACTGGGGGGTTATGTTAAGCACACAGGTCAGACAGAGTCTGTTGGTGTCACTTTTTTCCTTTCGGATCTGAACCAAATGCAATCAAACCCAGAAAGTAAGGCAGCAGTCAGGTGACGGGCTAGGTTTAATTCTCGCTGACACACTGGTACCAGAAGATTCCCATGACTGCCGGCAACAAACACTGGCAATCGCTGTGTGTGGGGAGCTCGGACTAAGCACAGTGCGATACACATTTACTTAGTCCTTTTAAAAAAGAAAAATTAAATTGTTTAACAGCTAATAAATTCCATCACTCTCATTCTGCCAATAATGAAGAGGAAGCTGCCAACAGGTGAAAATATTTCTAAGGTTACATACCACAGTTTCAAGACTTAACATGGCATTGGTTTGTTGCTTCTACATCTGGTGCCAGTTATTTTTATACAGCTTCTTTGTATAAATTCAACAACATGGAAAAAAGCCCTTCCAAGTCTATCAACCGCTCTTAAAATAAACACCAACAAGTCCATTACTGTCTTCTGTACCTCAGCTATGACGTATCCCCTGCACAAACACAAACCCACGTCCCTGGGGAGTCACAAATCTCTTGAGTAACTTGACCTGCTGTGACTGAGCTAGGGGAACTCAGTCCAGCCCGAAAATTAATCTTTTTGTTCCCAGTCAGTCTGCCTTTGTTTCAAAACCACAGCACCAAAAGGCAAATCAAGGAGAAAACAAACATCTTCCACAGTTTGCGGACCATGACCTCATGTGGCCAGGACTGCTGCCCTGCGTCCCTTCCTACTTGCAAAGTCCTATTCCAGTGCCTATTGGAGAGGGTGAACACGAACAATGCCCCGCAAGGAGCTGGCATTCCCCCTAAAGACAGAAATCAAGTGTATTCCATTATTTCTCCCAAGGCCTGCACACAGAACAACTGGAGCTGCCCAGAAAGACCCTGCTGAAGCTAACACCCCCTGCTCCCCACGTAATTAGCTGGCATTTGATGCCGAATATCCCTTGAAAACAAGGAAAGCATAAGCGTGCTGGTCCCCTCTTCCATGCCATCCTTCACCTGCCCAGGGGTCTGTAACACCCAGCCAGGCTTCCTAATGCCACTGAGGGTTCAAGCAGGAGCAAAGCTCCTTCAACTTGCCTTTATAGCCCAAAGTTTAACAGCAGCAGCTGTCAGCTGCCGCTCTGACTGCTCTCAGCTCATGCTTCCCACATTTATTCTTAGGCTTGAAGGGCTAGAACCATTTTTTCCCCTTTTGCCCTTCAAATAAAAGTTATATTCTGCAGAAGGTAACTACAGTGGTCCCTCTCTTGTCTGGGGAATCTAGCGTTCGGCAATGCATAACGCAAAGAGATCCAGATTGTAATCCAGCTTCAAGAACATGTAAATCACTTTCCACTCTGGAACGTCTTTTCTTCTTCGTGCTCTGTCCATTCTGCCAATGACATCTTAGCCTAAGCTTCCTACCACTGTTTCTGTGTACAGCAGACACCATGTTACCAGCACCGTAGAATTCTACAGCAGGAGCTACTTGTTTGAAACCTGCATGTTCAGTGAACTTCTGGCAATTTCTGCTTGTTAATCTCTCCATCAGAAATGGATTCCAAGCCCAGCAGCACCTTCAAACAGCTGTCATGCTTCTTAGCGCCTTGCCACACAAAAGCACCTTTCTCTAGTCTCCTGAAACACACAGTAAATTGACACAGAAGCACTGCACTAACACATTTCCCACCTATACATGAATTACACTGTCATACTCAGGCCTGGAAAAGCAGCAATTCAATTTCCCATTCCATGACCACCAAGGCTGCAATGTAAGAAACTGCCCCTAAGAAATGATAATTTCGCCAGCTTGCCCCAGACATTTACATGCAGCCTTGGAAGATCTGCCCTTGAAGCGATGACCGTCCTATGTGCAATTCGGTGTCAGCCTACACATTCACAACACGGGCTCAAGGACTCAATGGCGCAGGTGCTTTGCTGAACTGGACCTGAAAGAGGAAGATCTAAGTCTTACTGGGGTGAATGACTATTTGAAAGGCAGGGAAAAGACCATAGCCTAGAAATGGGTTTAAATAGCCAACAAAAGAAGCATATTGCCTTCAGTTAAAAGCCGGCCAGCTTGAGACAAAAGCCTTTCAACTGACAACCAGGTTTCTGTGCTACCCACCAGACAGTGGACGAACAGAAGGAAGGGAGCCTGAAAAATGCTGAAAGAGTCACCCTGCAGGCATCATACACAATCGACTTTGCCAAAACTCTACGTGAGCTACTCTTCTTCAGAGTTTATACACTCGGACTAAAAAGGCGTGTACTATGGATGTCAGAGACCGTGTATACAACCTGTGAGTCTGTATACAAGGCCTGATGTTTTATCTTTGTCTGGACCTTTCCCTAGTTTCCTGAGTTAAACACGATCTGTTGGTCTGAATCAGTGCTATTTTAACAAAATGCATCAGCCAGAAAAAACATGAACAGAGGAAAACTGATGGACCATCCATAGCTAAAATTAGACACATAAACACCTTGCTGGACGGAAAGCTTACTGGCAAATGAGCTGAACCTACAACCTACCTTTCTTAAATTTCTTGTCCTTCTAATGCACCAGGTTTCAGTAAAATACTCCAAATTAAGATTTCCCCTAGCAAAGTAAAGGCTGTCTTGCCATTCTGTCGGGCCCAAGGGCATGCCCTGCCTCGACACAGGGCAAATGCCGGTAACCAGCATTACAATCCAATCCCATGCAGCAAAGGAAATATCCCCACGGACAGACCTGTGCAGGGAACACAACAGCCACCCGCACGTGGGAACTGGAAGGCTCAAAACCAAAAACCCAAGGAGTCTCCCCATGATGACTGGTGCATTGCCTCCTAGCGGCAGTTTTAACCAAACTGATGAACACATGCCTTTGTGAAGGAAAAGGTGGCATGAAACAATGTCCTGACATTAACACTACTTTCTTTAATTCACTGCTTTCAAGTTAGGGTCTCAATCCAGCAATCCTCAGTTAAACATACTACTCAGCTAACCCCAAGGCCCAAGACTTCCTTAGTTTTACATCCTGTACTCCAGTGATGCAGCCAAAAGCCTGCCAGGAACATTATTCAGATTAGGTGAACTAATATTCTTCTAGCCACGATTAGAATATTGATAGTAACTACTGAAAAACAACTCTCACCCCCTGTATGTTCTTAGAACACATAAAACAATGAAAAGCAACACACAGAACATCAGTGGAACTGCCACAGTATTATGCACTCCTTGCCCTGAAATAAGCCTTAATTAAAAGGCTGAATTTAGACGTAGCTCTCAGAGCGCCATACTAAAAAAGAAAAAAAAAGCAGCTGCCTCCTTCAGCTCACTGTGGAGTAGTGAAAGCAATGGTTCTCTGCAACATGGCAAACAGAAGGCCACCAGCAGCCTGGGTAGGTGCCCCGTGTGTCTGCCAAGAGGCCGTGCACATAGGAGTCCCCCACTCCAGCAAGGATCAAATCATACAGGATCCAGCTAAAACACTTCTCTGGCTTCCAGAGCTGTTGTAAACCACATGGAAATACACCATAGCTGTCACGGTGTATCACCATAGGTAATAGCTAACATATGCTCAATCATTCATGAAATACCAAGGGATGAAACAATATTTTTCATATAGACATCAAAAGATGAACCTGCACTATAAAAAACCAAATATTTACTTTGGCAGATCATATCTTCTAGCAAAAAAAAATTGCAATAAAGTGAAACATTTAAAGGGACATACCGCAAAACAGATGCTGAGAATATCTTTGTAGGGATTCCTGCCAAAGTGGAGGAGCTGTGCATCTATCAGTGCAACAAACATGATTCAAGAATTTTTATGGAACCACTAATAGAAACTTTGAACTATCTGAAGGAAAGACAGTTGCTCCCTTGATGGTGCACTCATTTTTAACTCTGCTAAAAATTCCAAGCAACATGGTTTGCAGAGGATACACTACATAAATGAAGAACACAAGTTCGAACTGAGCCTTTCTACCTAACTCCTCAAAGATCCTTTTCTAAAATTCCAGTTACTTAAAAGCGGTTTACAAAGACTTCAGCAGCAATTCCCAGCTTTAACACGCATTCAGAGAAGCACTTCAGGATGAGTTGTACTGCGCCTACTATTTAAGTCAATCAAGTTCAAGCTACCAGCACATTTTCTACTTACACCTCCCAAAACCAAATTCTCGTAAACTTCCAAAACAACCATCATTTTAACAGCTGTCTCTAGATAGATCTAGTAAAACCTAAGTAAAAATTCAGGGATATGCTGTGGCACAGGTGCATATACAACTTAAATAACCTAGAGCACCCTAAAGGTTCCCAGTCATGCATCCAGACAGTTGTGGCCCTTAGCAAACACACCACAAGAACCCTGCTTCCTTCTCCCAAGCTATTCAGTGTGTCCAAAGTCTGATTTTTATTCTTGCATTAACTACCATGAACACTGTGAGTAAATTATTCTTTTTTATATCCCCAGCTGTAGCTAAAATAGCTTGTTACAACATTTACTGAGGGCGGACATTTCATAGTCGCCAATATCTAACTGCTTTCTGAAGAAATGACAGTCTCAGCAAGTTATGCAGCATAAAGCACGCCAAGGCCCCAGCTGGCACAAGGATGCATGTTTATTTTTGTGAAGGTTATGGTTTTGGTTTGTGGCTGCATTAAAAAAAAAAAAAAAAACACACAAAAAAAAAGCCAGTTAAAAAACGTAACTTCTTTGCAAAAGACGGTGAACACTTTCCCACACGAGCAGAACCAAAACTGGTAGCAGGCATCCCCAGGCCTCAGTACAGACCTTCTTTAATTCCCAAGTTAAAATTATCACAAGGCTCACTTACAGAACCAGCACAAAGCTGGAGTACGTGGCAGCACGTTGCCACACTGGCTCAGGCACACAGGTTAGGCTGGAACACGGCAGCTGGGAATTCTGTCCACTGCTCCACATAGGAGAAGCCCCTCGCGCCACAGCATCTGGCTTTTGCACCGAGCACCTGACCAGGCACCTGCAGGGCAGCAAGATAAAAGAGGGTACTTGTAAACAGAATTTCTCTGGGCACTGGCTCCCTGTGCGGCTCTGACCACTCACTCAGACCTGCCTTCTGCCATCCCTACGTGCTCCACAGCTCCAAGTCCTTACCCGAACCAGGGAGTCAAGTCAATGTTCCCCTCTCTTTCCACACGTTCACTCTCAAATGCATTTAAAGACATGTCTTGGCATACGCTCAAAAATCATCATCCATTAGGAGAAAATATTAAGCAAAGGATTTAGAGGAAGACAAGGCTACAGATCCACAGCCAAGTTAAGAAGGGAATGTCGGCATATGCAGCGCACATCATGTGCGAAAGCAAAACCAGCAAGGTTTTGGGTTATTTTCATGTCGCAAGTATGTATGTTTCAACAAAGTCAGCATTGAAGAGCCCTGGAGTTAATTCCTGGAAAGCACAGATTTGTATTCAGCAAATATAAACTAGAATCCAAAAGCATCATTTTTGATGCAAAAAAAAAAAAGCGCAAAAGAACCCTTTAAAAGTCAAAAAAGTATCTGGCTATTGTGGGTTTTCTTCTTTTCCTGTACAAGCCACTTGTGAGACCTTGTTTAGAGCACTGTATTTAGTCCTGGGCATCTGGCCAGATGACATTCACATTCTGGAGCTGGTGGAGAAAAAGAATAGTTTGGGGGTTTTTTTTGAGAAAAGTCCCTCAGGAAAGAGTTGTGTCTGCCTCTAAGTATGTATACATGAGGCTGGGGAGGTGACTTAACATCTCTCGCCAGAGTCAATCTGCAGTGCTCTGCTGGTTGTAACGGAGCAACGGCAATTTGCAGCAAAAGATTTGTCCTTTACTTTCTGAATACCACACAAAACGTTCCAGTGCTTTCGGACTTTTCGGAACTCAGAAAGACAACATGTGCAAAGCAGGGCTTTTACTCTTCAAAGACAAGTTACAGATAAGACATCTTCCAAGAACATTCCTTTACAAGGCTGTCTTGCAAAACCCTGTTCCCAGACTAGGAGGAAAAATGCACTTCCCTTTTCTCATCCTACCCTCTCGTTATACACGGTGTTCACAGACCAGAATCCTCCCTGGTGCAGCACCATTAGCTGTCTTCTCACACAACACCCAACACAAATGCGTGCACTAATTCCAAACAGTATATGATGATTACATACCACAAAATACTGTTATTCCTGCCAGAGGACTGGTAGGACTCCAGTAACTTCCTTTTGCTACTTTCACTCTACCATGGCGAGATCTTCATACTCCTCTCCCATATTCATGCTGATGGCAGAGTTCTTACCAGCTCCAAAGGGAACAGTACAGCATTAATGCGCAACAATTTTCAGCTGAGCTAATTGCTTAGATCAGCATTTCCAAAAAAACAGAATGAACCTACTGACAGAATGTGACTGCAGCTCCACAATTTCTTTTCCTTTATGTATAGTTTCTCTCTGCGGATCCCAAGGCAGAAATACAGCTTTAGGCATCCCACACAATTTTCAATTTTACTTAAAAAAGTAAACAATGAGTTCTGTATATGCAGGCTTATAAGATCTGCATTAGGCAACCAAAAGTTACAAGGATAAAACCAAGCTCTTCGGCCTGATTCAGCATTCGTAACAGCATAAATTCAGAAGCAACTCCCCTGACGTCAATAAAGCATAAAACTTACTGTCAACAGAGGAGAACTAGGCCCACCCTCTTTTGACTAAAGAATGATCCTCACAAAGAATGGACTTCACAAGCATGAGAGAACCTGGGAATGCTATGCTACATTACCATGCTTTTTTGTTTTGCCTGAAAACTTCAGGCAGCAACCCTCAGCTGAAACAGGCAGCTGTGAACACTTCCATGCCGAGACTCTTGCCCTGCCTGCTCGGGCAGAGAGCAGCAGCGTGCACTTTACGCACACTTTTGCCAGCAGCACAACACCCGAATGAGAAAAGGACCTGCGCTTCCACACTGCACAGATCTCTGTCTCTGTCTTGCCAATCACATCACCAGCTGAGACAGGGGATGCTTTTTGGGGCAGAATGTCCTCCAGCACAGAGGCAGCCACGGACTGCTGTGATGCCTGGCAGGTCCTTCACCACCTTTCATTTCTGTGGCAGCCTTGTGGAACAAGGCGGCAGAGAAAGGGCTGTATGTGTTTGTCGTGGTCCATCTACAAAAAGGTCCTCAAAGCCAAATTAACGCAGACTGGGTTATAGCACAGCATGTCTCCCCTGCCAGGTAAGGCTCACACAGGGTCCAGACCAAAAGCAGGATCAGACCACTTACACACTTCGGACTCTACAGCCAAGAATGCGAAGCAGCGGCAGCTGCCCTTCCACAAACAAACCCTGTCATGGCTCACAGCAGCTGACACAAAAAAATTCCGTGCCCCTGCCAGCTCTTCCTCCTTGTCCTGCTCCAGCTGCAAATGCTCAGGACTCCTGAACATGTATGGTAAGGTGAACCAGAGCACCTCAGCACTGGGTAACTGCAGGTGGTAAAATATCAGGTACCAATAATGTCCACAGTAGTCCTACTCTGGATCACAAGCACCATAAATGCTAAGGAGCAGACGTGACCTCTTTTCTAGCCGCCAGTAATGTGCTCCATGAGAAGACGTGGGATAAGAGTATTGCATTAAGTGTCTTGATGTAGCATTTTAAGTATCAGGAATAAATTATTTTCAGTGTTCTGAACTAAGATTAGACCCTCATATCCATCCAATTCATACTACAACACCTCTGTGTTTTGCTACACAATGATTCAATTTAACACAGGGTACCAAATATTCAGTTACACTTCCAACCCCTCTCCTGATAGGAATTACCAATTGAATGATAAAGTGACCCAAACAAAACAAATGGTAACTGGCACACCTGACTCTACTTAGCATTCTCTCCACAGCAACTCTTCATTAAGGAACTTTAGAGGGTTTTTTGAGACACATCCTGATAAATCTCCAGTTGCATATTAGAGGTACGTAAAGCCTCTTACTCTCTTACTCTTAAACCTCTTACTCTTGAGATCTGTACGGTATGCCAAGTATTTATTACAGCCACAGGCAAGTCCTGCACAACCACAGAGCCTGCAATACATTTGATCACAGAACCAGTTTTCTGTATGTCGCTCCACTAATGTTCGAAGTCACCATGTCTGCAAGTTAAGAGCACAATTTTGCTGTTGACTCCCTTTCTCCTCCTGACACAGAGCCTCTTAGTGATCCTAGAGGGCCAATGAACTGTGGCCGTGGTTTAGCGAGGTATTAAGAAAAGAACTGAGTCCGTATCTACTTGATACAGTACTCCATCAATCCCCTGCTGCTGATGGGAGATGAATTACCTCACTTATCACTGCAATGTGACAGCCACATTATTCTCGTACATAACAGCAGCTCTCTAACTGCTACAGTAACAGCACTGTTCTCCTCTTTTTTAAAGCAGTAGGTCCCTTCTGAAAAAAATTCAGTCACCCTACTGTTCATTCAGTCTCTCAGTAACTACTGCTTGAACTAGCTTTAAAAACAACGCAAGAACGCCCTGACGGCTAAGTAGAAGAGCTAGTCTTCTTCTACATCGAGAGCAACAGGAGCCACCTCTCCTGGTCCTGTCAGCCACACACCAGAACACCTGGCCAGCTGTCCACTCACCAAATGCCTCAGCAAGGGTGGAAGGAGGGGACACTGGAGCAGAGTTTCACACAGACAGCACAACCACTCTCCTAGAGGTGGAGTGAGAGACACTGAGCTGGCTGGGAGCGCCACAGGGTGACAGAGTGATCTACCACAGTCACCCACGAGAGCCCCCCAACACACCGTATCCAGCTGTGCCAGCACCACTGGCTGCCAACAGACCCTTGGCCAGCACAGCCTCATCCCACTTCCTCCTGCTGACCTAATTAAATAGTCGAGCCCCAAGTAAGCAACTGGTATTTTCTGAGCTAAACAGAACTAAAGCTAATGAACCTTAATACAGATCTGGCCTGAGGAAAGTCGAGGGCTTGGTTCCATGGCTATACCGGCATACTTTTACCACAACAAAACACAGAATTACTCACGGAACCAGCGCAGACACGGCTGAATCGAAGACAGAGCTGCTGTGGAGCAGCAGAGTCACGGCTGTTGAGTCTTTGCCTTTCTGAGCACTGCCCCATCGGCCTTCCAGCTCCCACCTAACACACACAGACACACCTCCGCAGGTACCATCAACTCCACTCACCCGACCAGTCCCTCAGCTGTTACCCCAAGCTATCCTCTGAGGGAGAAAGGGCTCCGGCCAGCACTGTCCTGTTAACCCCCGGGGCTTCTGCGGTCACGCAAACACCTGGTGGAAATTCTGCTCTGCTCACTCCTCATCAGCTCAGCTGGGCTGGCAAAGGCACATAAAGACGTTCCTTACTTAATAGCGCTTAAAGGGTTACACTTTGGGAAATCAGCAAATAAAACAAACGAGAGGTGAGTATCCTGAAAAGATGAGAAGACGAGTTCACAGAGGAAACGACACCGTCTGCTTTTCTACATCTACCAGATCACACCTGCGTGATCTAAAAGAACCTTTTGCCGTAATACTTCCACGGAAATATTGCAGAAGAGGACGCAGCAAGACATACACTGCATCCCCGCCGTTCAGGCCCCAGGAGCCCCTGTTCCAGCCAGCGAAGGGAGCGGATGCTCGGACTGAGGGCTCCTCGTGGAGCAGGGGCTGGACTCCTGACCACGGCGTGCGCTGCCAGGGCAGTGCCAGGGCCGGGGCCGCGCTACGGGCTCGCACCGCACCGCGCTCCCGTCGCGAGTCCGTGACACCGGAGGGGACTGGGAGGTGGCGGGACGGACACCAGCAGGGTCCCCAGCCCGGGGCCCGCGGGGACCGAACCGATCCGGTCGCCCTTGGCGGGTAAAGGGGCCGAAGCTGAGAGCACCGGCTGCGACCGAGGCGGGGACAACGCTGCCCCGCGGCACCGGCGGCCGCCGAGGCTCGGCTGGGCCCGGCCCGCCCGCGGCGCTTTCGCGGGGGCGGTTTCGATCGGGCCCCGCGAGCCCCACGGACGGCCGCGACCCCCGCACCGCCCAGCGCCAGCCCGCCCCTCCCTCGCCTCGCCTCGCGTCGCTTCGCCTCACCTCGCCTCCCGCGCGTCGGCGGCAGCGCCGGGCAGCGCAGTCGGAGCCGCCCCGGCCGGCCGGGCCGGGCGGAGGCGCGGGGAGGGGCCGGCTCCGCGCCGCCGCTCCGCTGCCCCCGGGGCCGCCGCCTGCGCATGCGCCACTGGCGGGCCGCGCGCCGCGCCCCGCCCCCGGCCGGGCCGGGCAGAGCCCGTGAGGGCACCGGGAACGCGGCGGGCTCCGAGCCGGGCGGGCTCCGCGCCTCAGCGCACCGTCACCTGCTCGGGGGCCGGGGTGGCCTCACAGACATCCCCACGTCACCAGGACCCGCGCGATGGGCGCAGTTCTCCGACTTGGGCCAACGAAGTGGTTAAGATCATTCTCAGCATCGATGCCGTTTGGCTGTACATTTTCCACGGCTCGTTCCAGGATGTATTTCAGTGCAAGTTATTTCAATAACAAAACAATGAGAGCAACACTTCCCTTCCATTCTGGCAGCTGCCAGCAGTGCCCATTAAGAACGCCAGTGACCACAGTGAGGAGCAGCTGACGTGTCAAGCCTGGTTACAAACGCGTTCAAAGACACGCCGCAGCGGCAAAATCTGCTTAAAGGGGGTATAAGCAATTCCAAAATCGAGACCATTAAACTGAAAGGTGGATTCTTACCTAGCTTTTAGAAGGCAGGATGAAGGAATGCTGTCTCACGTCCAAGAAGGTGATATTTGTATTACTCCACGGCTTCCATGAAAGTTCCCGTTTATCCTCAGGCCTAAGACCCCTGGCTTAGCCCCGCTGAGCAGCTCCTGTTGCTGCAGCTTCCACGCAATCTACAGCTGCCTTTTGACAGAGGTGTGAAACTTGTCCGGCGTGAGCTGGAGCAATCCTGCTTGCCAGCTGTGGCAGCAGTGGTGACTTCTACAAGGTGCGTCCAGGGCCTCTGACAATGGCTCCACCTGCATGAATACCACACAGACCTTGGACATTAAAATGCATTTATCACAAGCTATACCGTGACTGACTTTTCAGTCCAATGGGAGCTGCTGGTGTTTATTCAGGAGCCTATAAGATGGAACTGAAGTCCAGTTTTGCGGTGCCTGGTTTGGCAGAGCCATCAGAGCCCTTGGCTACCCTTACTGAGAGAGGGGAAGACACCACTACCCCCCCCCCCCCCCCTTCCCCTGCCGCCCAAACATTTGGGAGCAGTGAGGTGAACTGCCAGCCACAGATGAAAACAAGAGCAGAAAAGGCAGTAAACAAGAGGCAGGTTAGGACATAGCCAGAACTGAGCTCTAAGGACTGGAAAAAAATCACTGGAAAAGCCTTTGCCTGGTACAGCCTTTGAAGAATCTGAGATATGGCATCAAGTTTCATGGCTTGTGTTTCTTATTTATCCCTGACTGAGACCCCTCCCCTCAATCCAGCTGTGAGATGGGCTTGGCATGGTTTTCTGTACATACAGTAAGCCTGCAGAACAGCAGTTTTTTCCAAGCTCTGAACAGCCGGGCTGTATTTCTCATCATACGGGTGTGGGTCAGAGACCAACACGTAGGCAGAAGGATTCAAGGTGGGATGCCCCTGAGCACCTGACTAGCCCGGACAAGACTGGCATACAGTCTTCCCCAAGCTGCTGCTCCGCTGTGTTATAAACCATGGAGAGGTGAGGGAAGTTTTCTCGTGGAATGTGGATTTGACTGGGCCAAGGCAGTATGTACTTTAGCTATAAAAATCACATCCCGAGTACAAAGCGTGTTACTGGGATGGATCTCCAGTGTCCTGAGTAGATACCACGGGGATAGAATACAGACTTGCTTATCTCTTGTCACACCGTGGCAGCTGCAGCAAGGAGCAGAAACTGTTAATTCCTTTGGCTGGCTTCTCTCACAGTAGCCAAGATTCCAGCGTCAAGACACTTTCCTCTTGCACTGGCTCCTGCCCTAGACGTCTGTCACGCTGCTGTGAGCTCTGCAGGAGTGAGAAGAGAAACTGCAGCACAGGAAAAGACAGAGGAGTCGCTTGGATCTCGCTCCTGTGATCTGAACACATTGCTGCTGCACCACAGGAACAACTGTGCCATCTCCCAGCCATGGAGGTGCGCCCACCCCCGCCTCCACAACCAGGTCATGTCCACCAATGGCTTCAGAGTGACCTTTTCTCACCTGAAAACATGATGTGTGTTTCATTTTATAGCATGTGACAGTGATTGCTTCAGTACATTCCAAATCTTACCCTTGGCAGCATTATGTGTATTACACTTTTCGGCTTCAAGCTGGATTTCTTGTTCTGATTTGCACTCAGCTGTTCCTTGTAGCAAGGGAGGAGGGAGATGGGAATCAAACTGCATGCAGGAGGCACAGCAAAAACTGCTTGAGAGCAAAACAGACCGAGATGTTTTGTTTAGTTTTCCTAATTACTTTTTCATACAGTGATCAGAGGGAACATCATTACACACATGCAAAGGAAATAAACCACCAAAAACCCCCGCTAGCCAACCAGTGAACAAAACCCCACAGAACTGAGCCAACTAGTTTTTCTGCAAGACTAGTTTTTTGTAGCTAGGCTAGAACTGGGATCCTGAGTTGCTCCGTGCTCTGTTCTGTTGCCCCGCAATGTACAGTGAGGCAGAATCTCTCCTTGTTCCACCTCCTCCCTTTCTCTCAGCCTTGTCCCATGAAGGTAGATCTGGCCAGCAGCTTTCCAACACTCCCTCGCATTAATACGGATCTCCGTGGTGGGGTTCTGGTGAGAGAGCTGACAACAGCTAAGCTTCCTGACCAGCCAGGAAACGAAAAAGTGGAAAAGCTGCGTAACTGCATTTCCAGCTCAGCAGCACTTACTTTTTAGTTTCCCTCTTAATTTCAACAACTTTTTTGACAACAGTATTCACACAAAATGTGCATTCATACAGGGATGTGCAAACACTTGGACATCTCAGCTCCCAAAGAAGGTGTGCAGCAGAAGCCCAAGTTTCTCAGAAAGCCCCTGCAGAGTCAGAGCGACACAGGAACACCACACACATCCTGCCCTCTTTGTGTAAGGAAGGTGTGAGGGCCATGGCATCTTATCCATCTCCTCACCAGCAGCCTCACTAGCTCAGGGAGCAAGAAGGGAGGTGCAGTAACGAGCCTCCAGCTGCCAATGAAAGCTCATTCCAGCTGTGTATCTGCCAAAAGCTATTCCTTTCTCTACAGTCCGAGCCAAAGTAACATGGCAGTAGTGATGAGATCCCTGTCAAGGGAGATGATGACTGCCAAACACTAGCTGTGAGTAATTCTCAGGAACTTGGGGATGATCAGAGCCATCTTCTGATCCCACTGCTGAACATGTATCTTTTTTTTAGGTGGCACTGTGTGGGTAGGAGAAAAGCAGTGATAGGACCTGTGTTTGGGTAAGGACGTCCTCAGCCCACCTGAGTTCAGCATTGCTGATTGATGTCTCTCACCCAGCACTGAAGCACAGCAACTTGAGCTGATCCAAGCTTGCACTTGGAAGTACCAGCTACCGAGGAAACCAGCCTCTGCCTTCATTATGGTGGATGGAGTCCTGGCAAAAACCAGCATGCTCTCATCACCTTCAAAAAAACCAGGCTGAAATTTCCAGTCTTTCTCTCACAGCTGTCTTAACTTGCAGGAAAGTAATGATTGTGATTCATCCTTTTATCTTTACACTGAAGAGGGAAAAAGACAGTGTTTGTAGCCTGGCTTTAAAATAGTTTTCTAAATAAAGTCATCTGTGCTCCAGATCTCCAGCTACAATGAGGAGTGACATACACCATACCAATTTATGGAACAACAGGTCATTATGGAGAACTGTGATGAACCCACTTCAGCATCATATTTTAACAGTGCACTGTTTAACTAGACCCTACAAAAATTTAATTGCCAATGTAATTTATGCTTCTTCATTAATACTTTAAACATCTAACCCTTCCCCAGACTTGGAGTGCCCACAGGCAGTGCTGTTCTAAGGCAGCAGCAGGCATTTGCTTTATTACCTCTTGGCAGCCAAACCAGACCACGATGAACCTGGAGGAGATTCAGGCCCCCTCTGTGCTCAGATAGCAACAAGAATTCCATTATTCCAGGGAAGGGGAAAGAATTCCTGCAGCTACATTGGAAGCTCTTGTGTTTATTAGTGAAAGTGCTAACATTTCCCAGTATGCTTTCAAGTTGTAGTCAAGTATTTAGCCTTCGGTTTGGAGTGCCTTGTAAAAACAACGAAGCCATACAAGACCAGTAACTTGAGGATGATCGGCTGCAAAATGTAACTCTCACAGAGGCAGGCAGAAGCTGGCTGGTCTAGAACCTGGTGTGCAGCCTTGGGAGTTTGAAGAATGTCCTGAGATCGGTTCGAGAGCTAAAGCACTTGCTATTCTCTACTGGGGAGCAAATTCCTTTATATAGAACAAAGTCCATTGCAGAGGCAAACGATATTTGTCTAAAGTGCCACTAAATATTGCTACCATTCCCTAGAAAGGCCAAGCATCACGAATTCAAATGGCAGGAAGCAAGAAGAAGAGATGGTACATAAAAAATGAACCCGGACCACGAGTCCAGTAAGTCACTACTGCCACAGACCTCCGCCCAACCCAGCAGATTGTTACCTTGTAATTGGTACTTCAGCCTGGAGAGAGCTGCATGGGCCAGGAGTGAGGACAAAGCTGTGACGGGGCCAGGTTCGTGGGGTGTGTGTTCAGCTAACGCACACCAGGACTCTACAGGCAGCTTGGTTTGAAAGGAGAGCCTCAACAACACAGTAAGTAGCTTTGAGTGAGGATGACAAGATCTAGCCAGTTAGGTTTAATATTTTAATCTACTGCCCAAGTGTACTGCAGCTCTAATCGCAGCCATGGCAGATTCCTTGAGTAGCTGAAGATTAGAGAGACCATCCATAATTCCTGCTGTGCTGCATGGACGAAAGCTACCAAGAGGATTTAAGGAGGAAATAAGGTATATCCAAAAATTCATTATGTTCCAGTTGAGACAAAACAATCCATTAATATCTGACACTGAGCATAGTCCAGAAAACTGGAAGCAGATATTGAAAATGAGCAAATTTCAACAGGCCTAATGCAGATGTGATGGACCAGTTATAAATATTCAATCCAGGAAGCTCTGTCACTAAGGATGGATAGCATTCCTGTTGGTAACTGTAAGGCTCTATGCCCTAGATGGCATTGCTCTGCAACATTAGAAAACACACTTCTAAAATCCAAGCTCTCCTTGCAGTCAGCACAAAAGAATTTCAGGCAGGACAAGTGTTGATTTAAGTTCACGCACAAAGCAGAGTTCTCTTTTTAAAATGTTACTCGTTTGAGACGTTTGCACGGCAGCTGATACATTAATTATGCCACTTTTCCTTTTCCCCAGTTATTCTTTAAAGGCTCACTTGTAATATCTTCTTGTGTGCACAGTCTGAAGTGGTTTCACTGCACCTGCTCTCTCCAGGCTGTGGTATTCAATTGTTTTTGTTTATTCTGTGCTACTCTTCTCTAGCGATTTGCTTGGCACTGTAAAGAGAGCGCCCTTTGTTCCCCACAGCCAGAGGCCGAAGATCAGCCTCCTCCTCCTCCTCTCTGAATGCTGCAGCCTGCTCGCGGCAGCTGGACGGGAAGTGGGCACATGCTCAGCTGTGCCCAGAGGGCTGATCACCATTGCAGCAGGGAGGAAAACCACGCAAAACCAACGTACCTGCAGCTCATCCCAAGTCCCGTGTCTCCACACTGCTCTCCCAAGGCACGGCCACACACTGCCTCTGCTTCAGCTTTCCAGCAAGCACAGTGTGCTGGGAGTACCCGAGTGCATCCACCTCCCAGCGCCAGAGACTGGGAGCTGCACTTGAGGAGCTGTGCAGCCCAGCAGCTGCCCGGTTTTAGGCAGCAGAACAATTTTTTACTTTGGCACTAGAAGCTCTAACGATGAAGCCCTTGTTTCCCAGGTTGTGGTTAGCCTGTCTAGGATGTCCATGTCCTAGCATGCCCGTGCAAGGATGGGGAGAAGCCTCAGGTGGGAAGTCTCACCTGGAGCGGGGAGGTGTGCCCGAGAGCTGTACGGAAATGCCTCGGCCTTCCTGCAGCGCAAACCCCCGTTGCTTTGGGATGCCAAGCAGCCCCACGTCCTGCCCAGCATGCACACGCTCTTTCTGTGGGAATAAACAGGTCAAAATCAAGTGGGCACAGCCTGGAGGGAGATTTTTATCTGCAATTTACAGGGAACAGATCTCTTTTCTCTGCAAGTATTATTTCAAAGCAAATAACTTCTGGAGTGGCAAAGACACAAGTCAGGCTTCTGTAAAGCAAGCTAGAAGTGACCTCCAAAGGGGAAAAAACCCAGGATTTGTGCTCTAGTTTTACATATTTAAGACGCTCACGTGGGAGAGGAGGCTTAGTTTCCTTTTAACCAGTTTGTACTTTTGCTCCGATCCTTCAATTTTTTCGTTCTGCACTAAGAATTCACATCTTTGCTTAGTCAGGGTTTGTGATGGTTGAAGAATAACTGTGAAGGCAACACAGAAACAAGCTTCTGCAAAAGCAAAAGTGAATACATGAATACGAATACACATTCATCCATGTCCACTCCAGTGAAAGCAATGATGGCTTGTCTTCACACTCTGATTTTCCTAATTTTAATGGAAGTGGTTAGAAATTCAGTTACTTGCCTGATCTCTGAAAACTAATTTCTAACTTTCCAGGCTGTAAGCTACATAAAAATTTTCTAAAGTGAAGCAATCACAAGGCAGAATCAAAAAATACGCATATTTGGCATATCCTCGTGGCAGGAGGTAGGAAGTGAGAGTATCTTCAGAGTCCAACAGCCAACTGGAGCTGCACCAAATTGTGACAAGAAGCAAGATTATCTTTGAACCAGAAAACCAGTCATTGGGAAGTATCTACAGAGATGGAGCATCTGTATGGATTCCAACATATGCTTTGGGTTGCAAGCACACAGAGATGGAAAGCAAACAATCACACCAATGGAAAATATTTTCAAGACAACTGCTGGGCTGGCACTGATCAAAGACATTTCCTGCACTAACGTCAAAAGCTGCACCTCATCCCCTGCCCTGTGCTCGTGGACAGAGGCGTAGGATCAGCATGTGTTCCTTTTCTGCACCGCAGGACTCTTCTGTACCTGGAATGAGCTGTGGATGTGTAAATAACCTGCCTAAGACACAGCACTGCTTCTCGCAGACGTGGCGGGTACTTCAGACGAAACAGACCCTTTCATCGGCGGCTGTTACAAAGACACAAGTCAAAGCGGTTACAGGTGAGGCAGCCAGACCCAATTACATGCCTGGTCATTCCAGGATCTCCAGCTCTTCCTTCAAGGAAAGTACAGTGGGAGGAGGGTCAGCTGAAGTGTCCCATGGGATGAGGTAGGAGGAAGAAGCATCCTGTCACCAGGGCAGGCTGAGCTGGGGGGGACACTGCAGCTCCCTAGCTGATGCGGAGTAGAAAAGCAGCACAGGTATTTCCCTCTCTCAAAGCACGGGCTTCTGACCAGCCCTGCCCACAAGTGCTTTGCCCTCTAAGGGAAGCTGCCCGCCCCCTCATTATTATTATTCCAAGCATTACTGAAAATTTTACTCCAGGAACTGCTTCAGAGGGAGGACTGGCTCTCATCACCACGGCTGTCAGTGGCTGAGCAGGCACAGGCACAGGTTCCTCCAGCTAGGAGAGTGACAATCATCTCCCACTTCCCTATGCTAGAAGAGATTAACTAACGCCAGCGCAGTAATTTCAGATCTGTACTGCTGTAAAAAAGCAGACTTTGACTCTTTATGTAGTAACAAATAAAATTCCCAGAGTGTTTGTTTCTGCACAGATTCCTACATGTACCAGATGACTTCTAAAGGAACTGCTGTGGTGCACGCACCTTTACAGCAAACACACATTCAGTGGCGCAGGTAATATAAAGTATAAAAGCTCTCTTTTCTTCTTCCTTCGCTCCCTAATCCAATGCTCATGTCAAACGAGGGGTATAAAGTACTCTCAAAATTAAGCCAAAAATTAATAAATCATTGGGATTGGAACCCACAGGGGTGCTCTACTCCTATGTCCAAGCACACCCTGAAGTGTTAAAGTTAGTACAAAGAGAGGATATTTTTATTGATAAACATTATATTGTCTTAGTGTAGATGTCTGACACATTATTAAATCAATTGACAAAACATTTAAAGTAATTCATTCTAATAAAACTTTTTGATATTCCATAGACAATAGTGCTGTGAATTTTGTTTATAATACAACACATTAAAAACACAGAAATACAAGTTGCTAATTTCATAGGTTACCAGCAAACAGAGAAAAATGCATGCTTTCATTTCTGTTAGATTTGTAACTTACACAGGCAAGTGGAACAGCTATGCATAGAAGACTACTCTACAGTAAGTTGTAAAACATACAGAAAGGCTGACCTTATAACACTTGTACAAGTATGACAAAACCATTGCAACTCATTTCAAAAGGTAACAAATGTTTTGTCTGTGGCTCCAACATTTTAACACTTTTAAGCTGACTTAATAAAAAGCTATTTTTGAGTAGAATTATTTTACTAGAAACCACTGCTTATTTTGCGTTCTGGCTGGTTGTAAATGAACATACAATCTATGTACATTTGCACTCAGTTCCACCTACATTTTCTTCCTTATGATTAGAAGCATCACAGAATTGCCCGGAGATAAGCGACCCAGACAGTGTCGTTTGATCCCCAATCAAACAAAAGGTGCTCCTATCAGACACTTTTATTGCTGTGCTTCCTGCAGCTTGGGTGCTGTGACTGTAACCACAAAGCAGAGAACTCACCACGCCCACGATTCAGACCGGCACGGTCTCAGCCGTCTGTTTTAGAACAAGCCACAGCAGGGATCGCATTCAGCAGCCTGAGACTTCAGCAACAGTACAAACCCAAATTTCCCATTATAGCTCCGTGACGTTATCAGATCTTGAACAGCTGACTGCTGGGCCCTGAAATGATTTAAACACCCCCCCCGGACACAGTGCTGGCTCTGGGGCTGTCCCCACATGCCTTGGTGATGCCAGGCTGACCGTGGGTGCTGAACTCGGCTGCCTTTGGCTTGGCACCACGTACGCACGACAGTTTGGGCTTGGCTTGGAAAAAACGCGGGAAGGGGCTAAAACCTGTGCAGCACACTTGAGGATTAACAGGTCTGTCTGCTCACCCTTATGTTTTGTGGCATCCTGATTTACCTGTGCCTCAACTCCCATTGCCAGGCCTGTGCTGGAGTGCTCGGTGGGAGCGACCGTTCCGCTGCTTGTCACACACCTGTGCCTGGGACCAGTGGAAGCACCGCTCCTGCCCTCCCACATGTCCCACCGGCTGGCGCTCCAATGGATGCACCAGCAAGAGGAACACCCGAACCATCGCCAGACCTTGCCAGGAGGGTTCATGTTGCACAGGACTTTGACAGACAGCAAGAAACCAAACAAAACCCAAGTCCCCCAAACCTTTACAAACATCTTCCTAGTGTGGTTTCAGTCTGGAAAACAGATTTGATGCAAGGATGAAGGTAACATTCCGTTAGTAATCTCACACACATTCTGCCTGCACAGTAGGGATTCTTAGCTTTACAAGGGGAGACAGTGAAGTCAATCACACTGTTCCTCAAGGGAACACTAACTAAAATTTACCCCTAAATCTTCAATGCACTGCGAAGTTCACTGCACGCCAGTGAACTCTCAGGTACGCAGACTGCTACTGGCACACCTGTAAGAGTCGGAGACATTGGCTTAGGCATCTCTCTCCCTTCTCCCTGAGAAAGGGACAAAGTACTTCTCACCTTTCCTGATCAAAGACCAAGGGCTGCAAAGATCAAGTAGCATCCAGGCAAATCTTCATGTAAATGCGACCCCTGTGAAACTTGCCAGTATCGGAATTACACAACAGACAGCTTTTTGTGATGCCATACTATTCTCACTTGCATTTGCTCGCCACTGGTGCTGCATGATTACAGAATCACACTTTGTGTCCTTTGCTTCTGGCACCCATTAAAAAAAAAAATCCATCAGAACAAAGTTATTACACAAACATCTTGCTTTGGCTTCTTTCAAAACCCTGTTGTGGTTCAATCTATGTGTCTGCTCACTTTACGTAAGCGATTTCACAAAGCAGTTCTGTGATACAGAAATGCACATTACGCTCAGAGGTCCTGACACAGCAGTGAGAAACACGAGAGAAAAAGGTTGTTTCTGAGAACCAAGGATGAACTCAGCTGAGCTCTATGCTTGACAGAATATGGGAGCTCACTCTATGCAAAACTTGAACATTATACAAACCTTCATGACAGACTGAGGCTGTACTTTGTGCATTCAGCCTTTATCCTTCATTTTTTTCTTTCCCGATCTATAATTCCCCCATGTCTTTAGAGCTGGCAAAAGAAAGACTTCCAGTCCCCCCCAGTACATTGTCTGTAAAAGGACTCCGTTGCTGCTGTTGTGTTTTCCCCCAGTAGGCCCTATGGTATCCCCGCTGATAGCGATGATGTGATATATTCTTCTACACTGGAGATCTGCTGACCCCCTGAAACCAAACCAGTGTGGTGGAAACAGGGGAGTATTGTGAGCGGTGGGATGGCTTTTGCCGCAGGATTTCAAGGTGGGAGGTCCCTGCCTGCTGTAAATGGGAACAACCCTGTCATTAAGCTGGGACAATCAATGCCGGCTTCCCCCAAGCATTTGCTGGCACATGACACCTGGTTTAGGGGGATCTTCACATTTAACCAGAGCCAATCACTTACTGTTAAAAAGAACTGGGGAAAACAAGCCAAAGGAAGATTACTTCCTCAATGAAAAGGGGGAGCTAAAAAACCCTCTAAAAAGTAGTAATAAAAAAAAAATCTACTTGTGGGTAGCTTGTGAAATGTGAATTTTGATTATTGCAAACGGTACCTCGGGACAGTGGTATTACAAATATTAAAAGTGCAAGGAGTATTTATTATTTATATATTTCTACTCTTACAGATCAGCTGCAGAAGCATCCTTGGATCTCTCAGCTTTTCTCAGCTTCTCTACTAAAAGAAGTTACAAGAAGCATTTGAGAAGGTCTCACCCCTTCTTGTGGCCACTTAAAAGGATAGAATTATGCTTTAAATAGCTTAGTCTGCTTGGCCCCTGATCCAGGGGAACTTGGTATTAGCTTTAGGAGGGGACCGAAATTAGGTTCCTAAATCTTCTGCCAGCATGGGGAAATGTTTTCTGGAACCAGGGGCTCAGCACTCTGTGTTTGATAAATAAATAAATAAAATGCATAAATACTGCAGTGCAGAACTTTCTGAGCTCCTCAATGTCTCATGCGTGCTCTTCCCTCCTCCCCCCCCCCTCCAAGCTAACTTTATATTCAGCAATAGAACTGGAATTTCAAATGACTAACAATAATTAGAAAGATTACTGAATGCACACAAATAAGCTGTTTAGGCTTTTGACCTGATATATTACAGATAGGCAACTGCCATGCACCACTCACAATACCTTGCTAAAACGAATAAAAACTTTGCTTGAGTTTATAAATAGGTACGTGTAAGACTGTCTTAAATACTCATACACTTATAGCATCTTAGCAGTTGCCATGATAAGAATTTATTCCTTTGCAGAAACAGCTGGCTACCACAGGGCATCAATTTAACAACAGTTAACACATATACTTTACTGGGTAAAGTGTATATATATGTATAAATATTGTATTTTGCTTGAATACAAATCTATGTTCGTACATTTAAAAAAAAATAACACTAAAAACCTGCCTATGAATTATACGAACTTATAACTGAGTCCCTCAGTAAAACTCCCATAGTATAATCTGGCTTCACAAAGTGTAAAAGGCCCAGGTCAGATCTAGAATCCCTTAATTAGATCAATTATATTTATTGTATAAAGCATGTCTTGGCACAGGGTGCAAAACTCCCTTGGAAGAGTCTCTGAAAACGCATCCCATGGAAAGTGTCCCCACGTCCTGTGCAGCGGCTGATTGTCCCAGTGGCTTGGGGCACTTCCCGGGCAGGCAGCCTGCGCTGTTCGGAGTCAGGTGCTCGGAGGCTGGTATGCCAAGCAAGGACCTGCTCCCATTTTCTCCCATCAGCTTACTGGATCAGAGCCTGCACACTATTTCTGCTAGCCCAGACCATTAATTCTGTGTTACAGAAGGCAGGACGTGGCTCAGCCTCCAAAGCCAGAGGGATGCAGCTTATGAGAAAGTGGAAGCAAAATTCCGAATCCTGGCAACACAAGGGGCAAGATAAAATAAGGAAGCAAGCAGGTGGTGGCTGCTGGATGTACAGGGATGTCTGCTCTTGGGAAAGATTTCATGGAATGTCCCAACACTTACACAGGCTCTACCCAAAGTCCTCCTGTGACACAGCATCCGCCACCCAACATCTGCCTCTACACACGTGAAGTGAACGGAGCCCTTGTTGCCTCCCCTGCTCCGGCATTTATCAGCCAGAAGCAACACTGACCAGAGCTAAGGTAAGACTTGGTCCTCAGGGAAATACATGCTCCTGCTATGGAAAAGGAGCACTGGCAGCAGTAACCAGTAGCCAAGGGGCCTGTGCACCAGCAGCCCCCTCCTCTCATTACAGGAGACAAAACGTTCAGCAGCAGGCATTGCTCCGCTGGGAACCCAAGGTCTTGCTTTGCTTGTCAGGCGCGCCAATGGAAAAACCTCAGCGACAAATGCTCAACGCTGGAGCAGGTCTGTAATCAACTACAAACATCCCCACAGGGTCAGGCATACAGAGGTGTTTTTCCTCAGCTGGCAATAAAAACGTTATGTTGCATTGCTGCTGTAAAATTATCACGTTGACTTTTAGCACCGTTCAAATCCTACCTGGCAGACGAGGATTACACTGACAAGATTTCTGTCAGGTTGTTCTGGTGTGGAGGGTTTCAAACTTGTTCTGCAAGTCTATTAGAAAAACAGAAACCTATCTAAAAAAATACCACAATAAAGTCAGTTTTGCTACATAAATACATTTAAAAATATGTTGCATTAAACAAACTGTGCTTTTTTTAGAAGCCTTCCTGAAATTAGATGCTTCTACCCAAACGGGGATAACTTGGTTGTGATGACAGACTGTTTCAGGCCAGCAAATACTTGATTTCATAGCCAATTTACATCCCCAGGGCACAATGAAACAGACTGCCATTTCTTCCCCTACTGCTTTCCCAGGAATTAAGCGAACTTCTCCAAAAGGCAGGGATTTGTCCACACCAAGCTCGATTCTGCAGATTCGGCCAGACAAGTCCAAGCAGTTTGGGCAGAAGTAGATGCATTTTGGAACAGTGCTTCAGATTTGAGGCCAGTAAGTGCTAACAGAATATTCATGTAAATTCCCTTAAAGGTGCTTGGTCTTATTAATAGTCATTTATCTTTTCAGGTAAGAAAAAAAAAAAGGTCACTCACCCAAAAAAAACGCAGTGTCCCCATCCCTTCCAGGACTCACTGCTACAAACACACCACTGACCCTACAACACTCACTGGGGTTCTGTCCCTGGTTTCACAAAGGTCAGATTTCACTCAGGTCCCTGAATACTGAAAACTCTCTCCCTGAAACTAAGCCTTGCACTCCGCTTGGTACATCCATTCAGCACACTCAGACTCTGCGGCTCCTTAAATCTGAAGTGGCCGAGGTCTTTCAAATATTCAAACTTCCACTGCTTTCCTGAAAACCGTGGCTTTAAACTGTTTAACTTTCCTTAAAAACATGGCTTTAAAAGTTAAAGTTGTACCAACCTAAAAGGGACATTCTTACCCAGATTTAAGTCTCTTTTAGACAAACTTGCAGTGGCTGCTGATCGAGTGAAACTTTGTAAGTACAAGGCAGATTTGAATCCAGGTAAGCATGGTCCACTGAGATTGATTTTTAAAGCGTATTTTTAGACAAGTTTAAAAGCCCCAGTGGCGTAACTTTGAAACAGATAAACCTCACACTATTGCATCTCGGTGAATTTTAACTGAAAGGATCAGAGTTTCCAAAAAATCTTAATATAAGAAACATTTGTCAATCAGCAGAAAGCTATGGTTTTCTAAAAAGCTATTCAACAATACTCAATTTACATTTTAACTCACAAGTATCAATAGGGTTATTTGGAAAAGACATATAAAAATCCCTGTTCTGACAGCAGGGTATTAAGCGTTACCTTTAGGTTGCTCCACTTGCCTTGAATGTTGTTTTTTTCTAAACGAGACTGCCATTCTACCTGATTTGTTTTGTCAAGAAAAAATGCCAGTCCTGCACCTCGTTCTCCACGAGCACCACCATCACAAATCCAAAGCTAACCAACTGATTTCAGTGACACCGCTGAGGACAGAGAGCTGGAAACTAAGCATGCAAGTCACATCACAGCAAAACCAACAAATTATGTAAGTAAAAATCTCCCATGCACACATTTCAGATTGGTGTTCCTATCACAGAAAAAGTCTATCAAAAAGTGCAGCACATCAAAAACAAAAATGAAAAAAAAAAAGGGGGAAGGGGGGAAAAGCAAGTGAAAAATCGACCTTTGGTAGGGACAAAAGCAGTTTTCCTAGCATGTCTTAAAACCACCTGTTATCATACCCTATCCTATCATTCTGCCTTTGAACCACTGTCAAAAGAAGGCCATCCATGTCAAGCAGGTCTGAAGCCAGCCAAGGATCACATACTTAAGTCAAAGTCAGAACTGCAGTGAAGCCTCTCCATGGAGGAGAAAAGGCTCTTTAATCTCCCTTTGAAATACTTATTAAAGATCGTCTGAAATTGCTAGGAATGGAAACAAAAACAGTTGACTGGTCCAAAAACCAGAGCAGCCTCAGACGCGAAGGTGACCCTTGCTTTCGGAAGATTAAAACTGCGAATGAATCACAGTCACGCTAAAAAAACCCAACGCAACACTGCTTCACTGGTGGCTCCCTGCAGCCCCCAACCCCGAGCCTCAGAGCCCCTCAGCTCCCTCCTCTCTCCCCCCCTGGAGCAGCCACCCCCGGCCCCCAGCGGCTGTGCCAGCCCGGCTGGCTCCCAAGGCCCTGCCTCCCGGAGGTGGCTCGCAGCTCGGGCAGCTGCGGGCACAGCAGAGCCTCCCACGGGGACACTGCAGCCAGGCACTGGCTGTCCTCCAGAGTCCAACCTCGGGAGGAGAGAACCCCTGGGAGGGAGCGAGCCCCCGGGAGACCCAGTCCTCTGCAAGGCCCAGTAAAGCTCCGAGTCTGCGCTGCATCGGAACAGAACTGTCCACGCAACTTTTGGAGACGGTGTACAGGAAGGATGCCGAAAATTGCCATTTTTTTTCTTTGGGGCCTTTTGCACAGGTTGTGACTGCGCTGCCACACGCGAGAGGCGCGCTCTCTCCAGCACCGCTACCACGAATGTGCACACTCAGTCAGTCTGCTCGGCTCCAAACCAGGCCTGGACCTGACGGTTTACCTGCAAATCATAAGCACACGTGGCAGGAAGCGTCGCTCTAGGACACGCTTATCAATTCATCTGTGGCACAGGTAGCGGCAGTTCCAGGTACCTTTTGCTTCTGCTTAGAACAAGCGACTTGCAGGACGTTCTGGCGACACACTCAAGTATCGAAGCAAGGTATTTCAGGTTTTACACACAACACAAAACTACACAATTACTACAGTATTTAATGCACACCAGTAGGAAAAGTTCCTAAAAAACACTTGTGCAGTTTTTGTGCCATGGGATAGGTAATGGCTATTTCGCAGAAATAGATCCAACTGGCTCCATTGGAGCAGCAGTATAAATACTCAAAATAGAAGTAATAATAGGCCCTGATACGGAACTTCTCTCCTTTTTTTTCCTTCCCCTTATCAGCAAGGACACACTCTGCTTAGGAGCAACTGCATCTCGCTATGAGAGCGGAGCTGCGCGTTTGTGGGGCGGCTTTAGTGGCACGTGCCACACTGTTGCAAACATCACTTGACTTAAGGAAGTATTTTAGGCATTTTAGTGGTTGTTATTATTATTATTCATCTCATTAAGAACAACAGCAAAAGAAACAAAGACCCAACAACAGGAAGGTACAGTGGGGCTTCCTAACGCAAGAGGATGTCCCGCGGGCACAGGTACGAGAAGGCTGCTCAAACCACAGCTGCAGAGCTCAACAAGCAGCAACACAATTGCTTTCCAGGATGAAAAATGGCAATGCAGGCATGTCATTGACTCTCTCTGCTGCCTGTCCCTGGACCCTTCCACCGGCACACGTTGTTCCCCCAGCGAGGCCCAACGGGACGTGGCTTTTTCCACGGGACTTCGCTGCCACGCGCAGTGCAAGAGCTGCCAGCGCCTCCACGTGTTTGGTGTAACAAACAAAGAAAACCAGGTGCTGAGCTGAATGGAAACCACAGGGTGTAAATATTTTCATTTACAACATTTTGCCCAAAGAAAATCAGACTGAAAAAACCACTTCCAAAAGTGCAAATGAAATAAAAATCGGCTTTTCTGTCTGTGAACAGAACGTGGCTCTCTTCTTTTTTCTTTTAAACTGGAGTTCTTTCTTTTCCTGCTATAGGGTTTAGTTTAGGGTTTGGTGCTTTGGGGTTTTTTTCCTTTCTTTCTGTTACGTAGGGTTCGCTGTACCTTTACTATTATTTGCCACTGTTTGTACCATAGACGAAAACATTCACCTAGCTGGTAGTCTCTTAATACGTTTCATAGTAGAACATATACAAGAGGAAAAAAACATACCAAATGGATCAGAAGTGATCAGTGCTTAAAGTAAATACAAGAGCTGCAGTGGCAAGAACCCACAGTATCAATACATACGAATGAAGCAGTGACGGTGTTTCTCGGGGGCGGAATCTGCCTGCATATTAATACAGAATTATACAAAATCTAGCAGGGATATTGGAACAATGAATAGCTAAACTTTCACAATAACTTAAGATCTGTGAGCGAGTCTGCATTGAAGATATTCCACATTTTAAAATGTGCCGTCTCTGTCTGTTGTCTTCCTCCCTCCCAAAGGAGGAGTGATGAATCCACGTGATCTGTTGTTATCAGGCAAGTTCAACTGCTTAAGACGACAAATATCTGGCCAGGTCCAGTGTATTCTTTAAAGAACGGCAAATTATGACTTCAGTAACTATGTCTGTGCAAAATATGCCTCTTTCCTCTTAAAGAAACCAGTGTCTGTAACTCATTTAGAAAAGTTTTGACATGTACTTACGTCCTTCTCAGAACGAGTAAGACATGAACTATTGAATCCCCCCAAAACAAAAAATCTGATGAAGCAGAGAAAGTTCTGATCTTCTATTTCCACATGCAGACCATTAAAAACCAGGACACCTCCTCGGTAGCCCTCCTGGGCTGGCGGTCAAACTATTGCTTGGAAATAACAAACACCCTAATAAATAAAACTCCAACATTCATAGTAAAATGGTAGCAGTGTTTTACCCTTTGAATCCACATTTAGCTTGCATTCTTCATCGCACCTGTACAAGGTTAACTATATTTAGAGTAAAAAGTCATCAGTTTTTTCCTTGACAATCTTCTTTTATCCATTCTTATGCTGAGTACCTTGAATTGCATTTCCGTTTTACACTGCCCTGTGGCCTTTGGATTGTAACAGGAGACCCAGCACTCAGAAGGAGAAGATGCAAGAGAGGACATTGATCTCTGGCAAGTAAAAAAAAAAAAAGAACAAAAACAACACCCCCCACCCCCAAACAAACAAAAAAACCTGCAAACCCAAAACTAAAAACCAACAAAAAAACCACCCCCCACAACCAAAAAAAAATTCCCACGATTCTCCTTGAAAGTCAACCTCCATACGACGTACCCTCTTCCGCATTGTAGCAATAGTCTTAAGTCATAAATTAATTAGTCTTCCATCAAATAACTTAAAAAAAGAAGGAATTGTAGCAGACCAGTTTTGACTGGCTTAACGCCAGTTAGCAGCCAGTTCATCTTGAGTCCCAGTCACACTGTTCAAAAACTGAGCTAGGAAATCACATGAATGTTGAAAAGAACTCTTCACATCGATGAAGGATTGTTCCAGGCTGTGGGGGCCAGGGAGAGGACAAACCTAGATGGGGGCCACAGGTCCTATGAACAGTGAACAGGATATAGGTCACGACTTGGAGGTGCACTGCATCCAGGAGATGCCAGCCGTGGCTTGTATTGCACAGGTAAAAAGGAAGCTCCTCCCGACAGTCTGCCACCTGTGTTAGTGATCTCTGCACATCGGCAAGTTCACAAAAGTGAAAACATTGAATTCTGTCATGATGGAGAAACACAGGAAGATGCCGTAAAGGGAAAGGCACACACACCCTAGCTTCTTATCCAGTTTCCATTTGTTCATGTGGACACCAAAAACCTACAATAAACACAGAGTAAGCCACCACAGCAGGAACATTTTGAATAAAGTGGTAAATCCCCTCCTCAGCTACAGGAGCCAAAAGAGGGCCGTCCCCTAACTGATGACGATCAGTTGGAAGCAATCACAAACTGCAGCAAGTGAGCTGAAAACCACAGCTCAAGTAAATCAGAGCAGCAGTCACAGAAGCCACCCTGACTTACATCACCTCACCTTAAGTTTCTGCAGTGAATTTCATTTTGGCAAGAACAATCCCATTTAATTCAATCAGAAATGGATTTACAGGCCAGGTACCTTTTTTTAAAGCTCAAAATGCTTCACGTGCTCCTCTGAATCTCAGTCTAGAGCCACACAGTCTAAGACTGCTTGACTTCGCACAGTTTGCTCCCACCAAAGATTAAAAGTCTTGTGCGTGTGGGAACCGCGTTGGTTGCAACTGCATTGCACAGGACGCCCCCCCCCACCCCGGTTTCAAGATTTGGAAGATGTCACATCATTCCTCTTCTATCATTTCTGGGAAAGGTCAGGGAACACAAAGCACTGATTTCAACAGAAACATTGTCAGGCACTGTTTTTTCTGGACTGTGTTGTATTTCAGAAGGACCCTACAGAGGGCCAAGCAACCTGCTCAGCACTTTGTCTGCTTGTCTCACAGGAGAATGGATCTCATCGTGCATCAAGGGACCTGCTTCAGCTCTAGCAGAGAAATAACTGATGGTTACTAATGGTTCTCCCAGGCTCCTCCCATGAAAAACTGTACAAGCAGGAGTGCCATCCCGTGGGAGTGACAGCTCCTGCAAAGGGCCAGATCGAGGTCTCGGGAAGCTTTCAGCGGCAGGGAGCACCCCATCCCGTAACAACAGACTTTGCAACCACTATTTCAGCTGGAGGTGAGAAAGGAGCAGGTGAAGAAAACGTCTACAAAAATCCCTCTTTCGGAAAAGAAGAACAAAAGACTATATACATACTGTGACAAAAACTGATGCCAGCAGGAGACCAACAGAATAGATAAGTCCTCTGCTGTTTAACCGAATCTGCAAAAGAAGGAAGTTTATCAAACCATCTCACAATTTCAAACAACAATATTCCTCTCTGCTTATATTTCCACAATCCTAAACTGCTGAGTTGCTAAACAGTGGCTTGCAAGCTGTAAATGCCAAGTCTGACCATTTCATCACAGATTACTTTGCCTACTCCCTAATTTGTCAAAGAAGGAGTGTTATTAGATGAGCGTCCTTAGGACCTGACAGCATTTCACAGTGTTCCACTTCCACGTGAGCTTTGCCTTCCCTTGTACTATTATATCATGACACTTTCTTTTTGGCAACTAACTCCTATATAAGTACTGTAAGAACAAACAGGGGAAAGGAAATCTTGCACTCAACCACCAATTAATGCTTCACAGTGGGGGAAAATAAAAAAGGACGCACACACAAGCAGCTAATTTCTTCCCTACTCTCACCTTATTTCTTCCCTACTCTTACTCCTCTTGGTGAAGGGAACAAGTCAGTAATCTCAAAACCAGAGCCTCAGGTGCTGAAAAATTGTCTGTGTCAATGCATCATGGCACACGAACACAGGCTGGACATGATTTAGCACTGAGGCAGATCACACAAAGAGACAACTTACTGCCTGCAGAGCTGTGTAAGGTACCCAGGCACATCACAGGCTCTGGTGTAGCTGTCTCCATGGCAGAGCCCCCGTTACAGTCGCTGTCCAAGAACCGCGACGCAGGTCCACAAAGCTGGGATGCCATTAAACTGCCACTTTTAGAGGCTCTGGAGTCTAACCTAAGGCCCTCACCTACATCTTTAAGGCCCAAATACTTTTAAAAACATGATTTTTGTGAGACATAAACTTAACGTTACAAAGGAAGGCTACAGGGAGTAAAGCCATCTCTCCAATCCTGCTCCTCAGCTAGGACTACACTTCTCCTTGGCTTCCCATCCTTCTCTTGGGGAACTTAATCATTATCCTTTTGGTCATTTTTATATGACCTTCTCAAACAGCATCACCTGCAGCATCATCAGGGGACAACTCAGTGGAGTCTCTCAAGGCACTTCTCCAGGAGCTACTGTGTGGAGGGAAAGGATGTCCTTCTGGGGAAGGCTGGCTTCTCAGTGCTCCCATCCTTCTAGTTAGACTATAAAGAATCTCATTTGCAAGAGAAGTGCATATTGCTAATGTGACAAGCAGCACTACAATTTTAAGAATGCCGATACGGTTGTATCATTTTCCACCACAGTCAGGAAATCCTTTTTACCCCCATTATTGCTCCTAAGTCCAGAGTCATGATTTAGGTTCACTCTGTACACCCAGGATCCTCTGTGTCAATCTGTGCTGCCCGAGCTTTGCTGTTCCCTTCACACGTGTCAAAATACCAGCTCACACAAATGGCACATTTTCCTTCCCTACTGACTGTTGACATCATAAAAAAAGGCTACAGCCATGATGATCATTTTGTCTGAAAGGTACTGGAGGACTTCTTTAGGATATACGCTGTAAGGGTATGGAGGGACAGCCGGACCATTATACTCCTATGGCCATTACACGCTAAATACAATATTCTCACCAGACTGCTCAAAGAAATGAAGGATTTGGATTGCTTCCGGGCATGAAGATCGATTTTGGGACTGTCTGCATAACTGAAGACGAAAAGTGTCATGATCCCACTGCTAATGTAAACTTCAGAGACGGACCAGCCCGCTCTGCCCCAGTCATTCCTGTGCATCCACTCCTCCTCTCCTGCTTCCACCCGTCAGAATGGCCCACACATAACAGCTAAATTGCATTTCCATTTTACTTACTATAAAGTGCAAAAAACTAACTAACGCTAACTCTGTGTAACTAAAACACAAATTTAAAGCCGCCTTCTCTGCTATCCCAAATGAAGAGCAGCTGGCTAAGAAAGCGATACTATTTTACAACAAATTCCTGTCTGGATTTTGGTCAGGAATTTTGTTTGACCACTGCCAATATCTGTAAAAACTGTCAGTATAAAATGTATCAATTGGAAAGGGATCTACAGGAAAAGGAAGCAAATGAAGAAGATGGAATTATTTTAGCACGGAAAATGTCTGGATTTAACCTAAAGTGCAGATGCTGCTTCTCAGTTACAACTTCATCCTCCATAAAACCAGCAGAGCATTCCAAAGGCCTCTGTGTCTAATTTGCTGAGGACAGTGCTTCCAAAGAGAGGCGTTTGGGGCTGCTTTCTTCAGACTATCTGCAAGGCTCTTCCTTGGAGGTCATTTAGGGGAATAAAAGCTGCCACTGGGGATTATTCAAAAGCAGAGAACGTACGCTAATTATTTACAGCAGCTTTACCAATGTAAGAGCGACACGCGTCATGCTGTTCCTGTGTGGGCAAAACGAACACGGCAATCCCTTCTGCAGCGTGAGCACCGAGTTCCCCTCGCAGGGTTACTGCACCAAAACACTCGAGTTTCGCTCCCGGTCAACAGTTCCCAACTTGGGTTTAACGAGCAACAACATTCCTGCCCTGGTATCTAGCCCAGCTCCCCCTGCTGGAAAAAGCAAAGGGCTGTTAATCAACCTAAACCACAAGAACGCTGCCGGCAGCCCTGCCACATTTTTTAACAGGCATCTACCTACTTCAGAAAGTGACCCTACAGAACCGTGAGCGGTTTTTATACAGTGCTGCCGAGTGGCTTTGAGAGAGTGAAATCCAAACTAGGCGGAATCCCCACAGTTCACGTATGCCTCGTTCCTCTCACTGTACTCCTCTGTTTGCCTGAAGGGACCCTTCCACTCTCCCCGTGTGCTGGAGGCTGCTGAGGGGAGCCCGACCCCGTGTGCCAGGCGAGCGATGCCTCGTGCGGGCCCCTGCCCGAGCCCCTGCAGGGCTCCCTGCAAGCCAAATCCACGGGAATGTTGGTGTGCACAGGGTAACCCCACAGCACTGCCAAGTCCAGTTCACTTGGAATTACACCTGGCACCCATCTATGGAATCCATCTCCTGCTGCTGTTTCACGAATTTCCCATCAGTCTACAGCTCTGGAAAACACAGATTTAACTGATGAACTATTCCACTCCTCTGGTAATCACCACAGCCTACCCCATTTCTTATGGTGACTTTTAACTGTGAGCACAGAAGCTTACAAGATTCTAAAATCGGAAACAAAAGCTTAAGAAAGATGTGTCCTTGATCTGTCAAACTAGGGCAGAAATCAGACAAGCAGCCCTCTCGCGAGATGAGCGGCATTTCCTGCAAGAGGCGATGGAATACATTTCCTTGGGATATGTGAAAATGTGCAAGTTCAGGGAAAACAAGGGCAGCAAAACATTCAGAACTCACAGTAAGGGAGGAGAGAATTTCGAGTTTTGGCAAAGACCAGAAAAAGAGTCTCAGCTGGAGTTCTCTTAATTATATAAGGAAAACCCCAGTCCCCTGTTCATTTAAGAACAGGAAATGCCTCTTCCCCAGGAGAAAACTGTCTGCAGATGAAGCACTCCCT
This sequence comes from Lycocorax pyrrhopterus obiensis, assembly GCA_014706295.1. Taxonomy (NCBI): domain Eukaryota; kingdom Metazoa; phylum Chordata; class Aves; order Passeriformes; family Paradisaeidae; genus Lycocorax; species Lycocorax pyrrhopterus. Next base: position 90,948 of record JACSVZ010000004.1, read on the forward strand.
CATACTGCAAGGAGGAAAAATCAACATTCCCAAACTCCCCTTTGAGGACTGGTTTGCGTCTAGGGGCTGAAGCAAGGCAGAAGAATGCTGTTCTGGCTGATCACGCACGGAAGGCTTGCACGTTCACAGCCTCCTCTGTCAGAGTTTGAGGGGGGTGACCTCCCTGCTGCTTGTGCAGCAAATGCAAAGATGCTGCCACCAGCTCCAGTCATTCCCATGCTGCTGTGGCAGCCAAGGCTGAAGCTGAACAGCAGAGGAAAAACAATGGAAATAAAAGTTATTCTATTCTTAAGTTCTTTTCTGGCAGCTGCTTAAGGGAAAACAAGGAGCTATTGCCAAAACCCAGACTGGTTTTGCTTCAGGGCCCAAATATGACGGAAATTACCCCAGTAAGGAATTTCAGAAGGACTATGCTTTGTTTCCAGTCCCTCAGCTGAAAAAGCTGCAGGTCTTCTGTATGTCTGGGGATCCTTCTCCTTCAGTGCCTCTGCCTGGCAATGGAAATTCAGTCTAAATCCTGCATTCCCAAGGTCTTGCCATGAGACAGCGGTCTCAGCAAACTGGAACTTCAAACATGTGCTGCATTCCTGCATGTTTAAATGGAATTTCCTTCTTAAACCACTTTTTAGACTCCTAAGAAAGCGTCCCTGTTTTGCTCCGTATCACAAAACTCACTTTGCAGAGGGTACGTACCTGGAGTGCTGCACGTGGCCACTCAGAGTTATCACACAGGAGGTGTGGGAGCTATGGCAGCAGAGAACTCCAGTAATGCTAGGAGGTTTGGCAGGGACACTTTTGCTCTACTACAGTATGATCATCCCAATAATCTCTCTGCCACGAAGCCAGGGAGCCAGCTTTGTCCTAATGTACCATTCACCCTAGTGCCTTGGAATTAAACCAGGGAAAATCAACCGGTCAGCAAGGAGCAAAGCAGTGATGCTTCCCGTCTCCATGTGTGCTTTGCAAACATTTGCTTCCCTCCAGATTCTCTGATGCCTAACAACGATTGCACTGGGATTATTCCTGCTGTCTCAAGCTGCTTGTTTGCACGGAAGGAATGTCGTGTCTCTCAGACTTCTAATTTTGTACTGTCAAATTTTGCTGAAACTGGCTGAAGTTATCCGGCAGAGGAGCAAATCGGGCTGACATGATTATACTCCCAAATGCTGACGTGATCAAATGAATCTGGCTGCTTATCCTTAGGCTAAAATCCCTGTTCTCTAAAATACTGCCGGATGACGTCTGGTTTACATGCAAAAAAAAAATTCCAGAGGGAGGCAACTGGATGGAAGATATGGAGCAAGCATCCTTCCACTCCACATATGCCAGGCGCACTGGGGAAGGATGCTCACTGGATTAGAGAGCCAGCAACGTGTCCAGGACTCAGTGCTGGAAGGCAGGAGCAAGTGAACTCTGTCAAAGGACTCTCAGGGTCCAGAGGGATGCTGCTTCTCCTCCAAAAGCCCTGCTGGCCTGCCAGGTTAGCTGTGTACATAACAGGTGGCCAGAGCTGCTGCAGGAGAGTGGCCGAGTGAGCAGCGGAGATGGAAGCGCCAGTGGGAAGCACAGATGAAGGCAGAGTTAGTACCTGGACATTAATGAGTGTTCAGAAACAAGAATCCTTAAAATAATAAACATATAGTTGGGTTAGAGACTTGGCATTGTAAAAACAGCAGGGATCTGATGTGGAAAGTTTAATTCTGAATAGATCTGCCTTTTGATGGCAAGAGGATAGGTGGCTTGGTCCAAGCCAGGAACTCTGGAACTGACACCTGAGCTGAAGACAAAGAGTGAGGCACTTGCAGTGCACCCACATCCCAGAGGAAAATGTTTCATTTGAAGCAGGAATACAGAAGGAAAACCTCCTTCTCTAAACCAGGTGGCAGATGCTTCCAAGATGCAGCCTGAGAATCGTAAGGCGGTTTTCCTTTCCTTCCTTTCTTGTAACAAGGAAGGAAGAATAAAATAAATACTAAGCTGAAGCATCCACTGACAGTGGGGCTGGGGAAAGGGCAGTCAGAAGAGAGGCACTTAATCAAAATGCGATTTAGCAATGCAGCACCGGGACGTCTCTCCGGAGATTCACAGCTTATTTCCAGTTCTGCCATTCACCTACTGTGACTCCAGCAAGCCCATTCGTCTCTCTGACAGGGGCCCCTCTTGCTCTTTTCCTGACTCATTCTGTTGGATCACAAAGCTGCCTTTTCCCCCCTCAGACAGTACCCCATAGAGTGAGCTTGTTTAAGCAGCAAGTCCTGATTCCACGTGAAGCCTCTTTAGTGAGTGGCTGAGAAGGCGCCGAATGCCCGTGATCACAGGGCACCAGGCTGCTCACACATGTGCACACACAGCACCAGGGCACAGCATGGGGAAGAAGGAGCAAATCCTCTCCTTTTCTGCACAGTAACATGGCAGAACTCTTTACACCAGCATTAACAGGGAGCAAAATTTGTCCACAGGGGATTCTGAGTCACGCAGCCTGCAACAAGGTACATGTGTACAGATTTTACAGAGTATGATGCTAGAGATATACCACATTCTGGAAAAAGCCCTGAGTGTTTAGAATCACAGAAAAACAAGGCTGGAGGGGGCTTCTAGGAGGCTCTTCTGCATTAAAGTTTAACTTCAAAAACACTGCTTCCACAGAAGTTATTACGGCTTGTTTATTAAAATGTGTTTACTTTCAGCAGCAGCTTAACATCGCCACAGTCAACTTACATTGAACATTCTAGGGAGGCAGTCACGGTTTTGGATCACCACGCAAAAGTAATCATGATCAAGCAAGCCCTGTTTGTCTTCTACACATCTCTCCTTGCCTCTGCACGCAGGTCAGGGGCATCAAGACTGCTTTGAGGAGTTCCCCTTTTAGGGGAGATACTAGAGAGACACATTTGGGTCCTGCCAAACACCAAAGGAGCAGCACTAAATCCTGTATTATTAGCTCAGAAATTACCTGGTACTTCTGGCTCACTGATATTTAGTAGATATTAACCAGGCTGGCCTGAGCCCACGAGCCCCACTGCTCGTGCAAGAAGCCCAAGGCTCAGCCTGACAGACCTCATGAATTGGAGCTCCACGTCTGCTGCCCCCTCTGACCTGGGTGCCAGGGTCATCAGCCGCACTCCCGGAATAACAACCAGCATCGTGGAGCTCTAGGCACTGTCACCAAGATACACCTGACCCAGCTGATGCCAGCCTTGGCTGGCAACTTAGTGACACTTCAATAATTAATTACTAACAACAGGCGGGTGAAAGAAGGGGCCTGCTTTGTTTTAAAGTCCAATTACCCAAGGATTTGGAGAGAAATCCAGGAACAGCGAGTGAAAACTGAGCAAACTCTCTTTTGCTAATTGTGGGGTTGTTTCCAAGACTGCCTTTTCCAACCATGTGATCACACTGTACAATGGATATTTTGGGTGTGCGAAACAGTAGTGATATTGTTATGCCTCCATGAAAGCTGGCTGCTTCTGTTCAGCCACTCGTTTTCATCCTTTTTCACAAAAACATAGATGAGCTACAGATAAATTGCTCATGAAAGAAAGGGATTTTATTCCTACAGCATTGCTTCCTTATGGCACTCCTATATTAAGGGAAGATCTGAGGAACTAAAGGCTGGTCAGCCTGACCTTGATCCCTGGGAAGATGATGGAGCACATAATCCTGGGAACCACTTCTAAACACACGAAGGACGAGACATGTAGATTTATGGAGGGGAAATCCCGTCGACCCTGCCTGACAGCCACGTATGACAAGGGGGAGTTGCTGGGTGAGGGGAGAGCAGCAGACATTGTTTGTGTTGACATTAGCAAGGCTTCTGGATTTCTCTCAAACATCCTCAGGGACAAACAGAGGAAGAACAGCCTAGATAAGTGGACAGCGGAATGGCCTGATAACCAGCTGAAGCACTGTGCTCCAAGGCCAGCTGGGCGCCAGTCACTAGGGCCTTACCCCAGGGGTCACTACTGCTTAGTGTCTTTTTTAATGAACTGGATGATGGGGAGAGAGCAGCCCCAGCAAGTTCACAGCCCATACAAAACCAGGAAAGGTGGCTGATGCTCTGGAGGGCTGTGCTGCCATACAGAGGGACCTGGACAGGCTGGAAAAATGTGCAGGCAGCAAACTCATTAACATCCACAAAGGAAAATGAAAAGCCCTGCACTTGGGAAGGAATAACTCCACATACCAGCATGGGGCTGACCAGCTGGAAAGCAACTTGGCTGAGAAAGACCTGGTGGACACACCAAGCTGAAGTCAACAATGCACCCCTGTGGCACGGAGCACCAACAGCATCCTGGGCTACATCAGGAGAAGTGTTGCCAGCAGGGAGAGGAAGATGATCCTTCTCCACTCACATCTGGAGTGCTTGGTCCAGTTCTGGGCTCCTCGATACAAGGAGCACACAGACTTCTTGGAGCAAGTCCAGTGAAGGCCCACAAGGAAGATTTAAGGGATGGCAGCATCTGACATACAGAGAGGCTGAAAGAGCTGTGACTGCTCAGCCTGGAGAAGATTCAGGGGGATCTTAGCAATGTGCATAAATACCTGACAGGAGACGACAGAGAAGGTGCAGCCAGACTCTTCTGAGTGATGTCCATTGAAAGGACAAGAGGAACTACACAATTTTCCATACAGAAATCCCATTTAAATATAAGAATGCTTTTTGACTGTGAGAGTGCTTAAACAACAAAATATCCTTGGAGGTACTCAAGGCCCAACAGGACAAGGCCCTAAGCATTCTGCTCTAGCTGACCCAGCTTTGAGCAGAGGGCTGGGGACTAGATAACCTCCACAGGTACTTGCCAAACTTAACAGTTCTGTGATTCTCTTGTCTCTTTTAACTCGGCATTCACTCAGTGACTGTAACCAACAGTCTTCCCTCTGTCCTACAGTGCTGTCTGAGTGGTGTCCAGGTAACAGCAATAGCCACAGCGACTTCCCTCTAGAACCATGTGGCATCTCCTGCTTTTCCTTCTCAGAAGGAACCTTGCAGCCAACTCTGGGGGCAGGGGTGGCTCTTTTTTCACTCGGGAAATAAAGCGTAAGTTCATTGGTGTTGGGTAGTTTTTTCTTAAACAGGAAAGCTCTGTAGAGTTTCCTGCTGATGGTCATGCTCTGAAACACCCAATTATTTAAGAGTTTCCTTCACTTTCCAGAGTGCTAACAGTTTAGTAATGCCAGAATTTTTCTTACCAAAAGCCCTACAGCTCTCATCCATATTTTATATTTCACCTGTGTGTTTATCCCCTCTGCCTTATTAAAAACAGGGTCATTCTTATTTGGAATATATTCAGGAGTATGAAAATCCAGTGCACTCTAGTGAGCTATCTTATTTCAGCACAGATTTCTGTCCTTAAAAGGATGGGAAATGTCCAGTGACAATTAACTTCTACTTCTCCCATATCGTAACAGAGAGAACTACTTGTTTTTTCAAATAAAATCCACAGAATTTTAGACTTTTTTCTTTTCCTAAACAGATCCGGGTTATTAAAAATAAATAAATAAGTAAGAATAATGCAGGACTTACGTATGATCCATAGTTCACTGCTAGGGTCTGCAATGCCCATGGAAGGCCTAGGCCAATTAAAATATCAAAAACATTGCTTCCGATGGAGTTGGACACGGCCATATCTCCCATACCTGCAGGAATGGAAATCGCATGAACTCAAGACACGTCTCAGAAAAGTCTTGTAGCTTTAATCTGAGCTAATCCAGGCAATTTTCACCAAAGGCCAAGACTTATGGAAGACGCCCCTCACTCCTTCCATTCCCTTTGCCCCGCCCCCCCCCGCCCCCCCCCGCCCCAATCATACAAGGCCAGCAGGCTTAAAGGGGCTTAATCCACCTTCCAGGATAATCTGAGAATTCCTCTCCACTAATCCTCTGCTGCTGAGGGTTCCTGCTGTGCTGGCTGTGACCTGCCAGCCCTCTGGTGCCATGTGCAGGGGGGCTTTTGATGCTTTACTGTGACCATGACACATGAGCTTCTGTACTGGACTGATTGCAAATTCAGCAGCTGCTTATTTCAGTGAGGAGCCACTGGTTTTGCTCCCCAAAGTAGTACTGACTACTTGCTCTTCCTCTTAACACACCTGTTGCTGGGGCCACAAGTATGGGGGAGCTGCTTTCCTTAAAAACAGTAGTATCTTCCAGTCCTTATGACTGTGGAGAAAAGCTGGAAAGTGACCTGAAAGATTCTTGTGCCATTAAATAGTCCTATATCACTGAGATTCAAATGAAGAAAATTACTGTGATTACTGGGGAAGGCTTGAAGTTGACAATACTGCCAGAAATTGTTCCACGCTGCTGTTAAGAACCTATTAACTGCTTTGCAACAGCAGCGCAATTTATCTCCTCCTTTGTTCTTGTTTTAAATTCCAGCTCATGAAAAGGGCTCTGTATATTCTCCTGTTCAGGAAACATCTGTGCCACCTGAAGAGGGGGAGAATGTAAGGACACACTTCCACAGCAGGATGCCGTCCCCGAGATGACCTACCTTGCCTGGCCACGATAAGGCTTGCCATGCAGTCTGGCACGCTGGTTCCTGCTGCCAAGAAAGTGATACCCATGATCACGTCTGGAATTCCCAGTGTGTACCCAATGATTGTCACCTAAGGAGAGGAAATAAAACGTCAAGCTGTTTACAAGAATTAAGATCCAAGACAAGCTTGGCCCAAATCTGCCAGATGCTGTAAGACAGAGGGTATCTCAGTGCAAACTCAGGCTTCCTTTAAACAGAGGCAGTGACAGGTATATTCATCAACTGGCGGAGGATAGCACTCACCTGCTGTGTACCCTCTTAGGTTAGTTGCTCCATACATTTAACCCACGGTTTTCCTGATACTAACCTGGAAAAGAGACTATATGGTGGCCCACTACCCTGGGTAACTGTCTCCTGATCTTGGATGAAGTTTGTAAACATTATTATATACAAATACTAGCAAAGCAGACACAAAACTACCCTATGGTTCTAGTTCTGCAGGAATTTGAGTGAATGTCATGCTATTGTTCATGCTGAGTTCAAACAGTTATCATTCACAACTCCATGTCTCTTGAGCTTGCTTGCTCCAAGAGAATGAAAAGTTATTGTGGCCAGACTGTCACTCAGCACCCCTTGCACTACCATGCAGGACTGGGAGACGTTCCACTGCTGCAGCTGTAATTGTTTCCCAAGGCAAAGAACCTGGATGAAATGCCAACCCAAAATCAAGTTCAAAAGCCATGGCTACCGGCCCCTAATTTTCTTCTCTGCGTGTGGACAGGTCCAACAGAAATGGAAGCAAACCTAAGGTTTCTCACCTGAAAATTCAGGTGTGTAGAACTTCCTACACATTTCTCTAGACTGACAAACCCCCTCCTGTTGCTTCTCCCAGGCAGCGGTTTCTGGGTTAGTTGGTACGTACCATCCACACCATCATGTAAGAAAAAGCTGCAATCCACAGGGTAGAAGAAGCAAAGGTGACCATGAACCATTTTTCCAAGTGGGGTTTGTTACAGTTGGGCACTGTGAAGTACAGGACGAAACTCAAGGGCCACGTGAAGACCCACTTCAACACTTCTATCTTGCCACCTGCCAAACAACAAAACAAAGGGAAACAATCACAAGTCAGGTCCGCTGTATTTCAGAATGTTATTATTTTGTTAGCGTGTGAAGCAAGATGCCAGGGACACCTCAGCCTAACTGCTCCACCAACACGCCACTCCTTGTTCAGAAGATCATGGTGTGACAGCAGACAGGAGGGCAGAGACAGGCACAGGAGTGTGAAGGGCATCCCTGAGAGTTTAAGTAACGGGTCGGGTCAGAGCACACATGCTCCCCTCCCCTGGTCAAGTTCTTACAGAAACCACGTAAAATGCAAGTTCAAGAAAGAGATCTGATCCCTCCTCAGTCACCAACGGGAGGGTACAGAAAAGATGGGGGCAGGCCCTTCACAAGGGAATTACAAAATTCCCTGCACAAGGGAATTACAAAAGCCAACGGCCTCAACTTCTCATAAGGGAAATTCAGAATAGATGCTACGCTAAGTTGCGCATTTTCTCTTTTTTTCCTACTGTGAGGGTGGTCCAACATTGGAACAGGTGTCCAAAAGTCTGTGGGATGTCCATCCTTAAAGATAATCAAAACTGAACTGGACACAGGCTTGGAGGACCTGCTCTGAGCAGGGGCTGGAACCAGAGATCTCCAGAGGTCCATGCCAGCCTTTCACATACTATGAAAGTCCATAGGACATCTAAACTATTCTCTTTAAGGCTCAGGTCTTTTCCTTACTCAAACTACAGAAATGCTGTTTGAGCGAGATCTGAGCAGGAGTTCCCAAAATTGTATCTTGCCTGTAAAGGGCAGGACCAATCCCTACAGTATTCCAGATCGTCTGCAACACAGCAGATCTTGCCAGCTATGGCAACTGTGACTCAAAGGTAGGACAGGGATACATTATGATCACTGTAGGACCAGAGCCCCGATGTGGTAAGAGGGACTAGGCTAAAAGGAGATCTCCACCCCGCAGGTGCAGTGCTCAGCAGCCTGAGCCATGAGTCACGCAGCTGCTCTGACTTTCTAAGCCCTCCATACAGAACGAGAAGCACTGTGGCAGTGCCTAGTGAACAGCAGGAAAGCAGAGGCACCCAGGACCACCCTGTGTCTCTGCCCACATCAGCATCACCAGTGCCTGGCCCACACTAGCACTGCACTTTCCAACCAAGGTAAGAGCACACCTCACCTCCCAGCAAAAGTATGTCCTAGCTATGCACACATCTGACCTGCACTCAGGCTCCTTGCCAGCAGCCCAGACATCCTCAGCATCCTCCACAGTGAGCAGAGATCCATCTCTCCAGAGGGTGAGCCATGTTTTGGGGGCAGAACCCACCCTGTGGAGATTGCTGTGTCTCCCCCCTCTGATCGCAACAGCAACACAGGGCCAACCCAGGAGCTGCAGCAGAGGCGTGCCCAACCCCAGGAGCCTGCACCCTGAGAGCGTCCTGCTGCTTCCCGCTTCCCCTCCTCTTTCACATGTGAACAGGAGCCTCGCTGCAAAGCGAAAGCTGATGGAAGCTCTCTGAGACACTTCTACCTCTACACGCGTCTGCAATGCTTTCCAAAGCATATCCAAACAAACACCACACAGACCCAGGAGCTTCTTACTGGGGAGGTCAAAAGGTGTATACGGCCCTTCATGGTCATCATCATCATCGTCTTCTTCCTCTTCCTCGTCGTTTTCATTGTTCTCGTTATCCTCGTTCTCGTTCTCATTCCCGGCCTCGGCCACGTCCTCGTCCCGCCGTGTGCCGTTCACGCCCCGCTCGGCGGAGTTGCTGGGGCCTGTTCCATTCTCCACCACGTGCTTGATGGGTATTTTTATTGCTACTTCTGACTCACCGTTGGTGTAAGTCCTGCTGTTGATCAGCCTCTGTCTCTGTAAATAAGAGCAAAATCTCACTGAAAGATAGATTTTTTCAGATTAGATTTTTTTAAGTGAAAGGGAAGACGAGAGAAAGAGAGATGTGTAGAATTCTTTAAAAATTTATCTTTAAAAGCAAAAGGAATGATTTTCGTCGGGTACAACACGATGCTTGCTTGCAGACCACCAGATAAATCTCACACGTACAACTTTTGCAAGAGAAGGTCCCGTGGCTGTGGAATCGACTCCAGGAGTACTCCAGGACCAGGGACATACTAAGTGCAGTCTCAGGGTAGTACCCTATTATTAAACAGAACTATGCAGGGGGCACCCCCTGTGAGCAACAGCTACATGTAACATAACTGCATAATACCCTCTGCTAAAATCTCCACAGGGACAGAGAGCAAGGGATGACTTAGTGAAGTCAATGTCAGAAGGATAAAATCTGGGACAGCGCTATCAGGGATCCAGAAGAAAACACCAGAGGTGCATTTCAAGCCGAACACTGCTAGAGGAAAAGGCAAATTCTAAACAAGAAGGGCAGGTGGGGGAGACAAAAGACACACCTCATTGATTAACATGCGGCTGGCCATGGAGAGACGTGTTTTGGGAGGGAAATGGCTGGTTATCATGATCCGGAGCCCAGCCTCGGAAAATGAAAGCTGGTGTGGGTAGGCAGAGAGCAGCTCATCAACCATGATCACTGAGGCTTTACGGTGGAAATTTCCTGCAGCCAAGGAACAAAAACAAATTGAGGTCTTCTTCCAGCAATCTCTCCCTCTGCTCTATGTGGCTCTCAGAAGAATAAACCCACAGGTTCCAGAAGTTCTTTGTAAGAACCATTCCTTCAGCTACACCATTCAAAATAAAGCTCACCTGTCCTTAATTTCTGCCTTCTACACGTCTTATATCCCTGTTTTTAAATAAATTGTCAGCATGGTATCACCACTCATGCTCCTTACAGAGAACTAAATCTGCTCTGCACAGTTTATCACAGGCCTGCACTAGGCAGATAACTGCTTTAACAGCAGCTATCGCACCAAGGCAGTTACTTCCAGTTGTAACCTGCACTTCCATGAGGATATTGTCCTCATGCACCACTAACTGTGTTCCTGCAAGGTATCAACAGGAACGAAAAGAAGGTTCCTGCACCCGGGGCTTGCAGCTCGTGGCTGGGAACCGCCACCAACCCCAGCAGCAAGTGCGCGTGCCAGAGCAATCTGCGGCGTGGGGGCAAAGGGACAGGGAGACAGAGGCAGGTCCTGGAAGCATGCTCCTCCCGGGGCACAGTGCCGATGCCCATTGCCTCTGGGGTTCATCCTTCCTGCACCTGGATGACACCTTGGGCTGTGAATCCTGTGCTTGGACCAGAACTTGGCAGCAGGGAAATCTGAGGCCTTACCCAACACACTTCTGCACTGGTTTATTAAAACCAGTGTTGAACACTGGCAAATGTTTTGTGGCATTACCATTTTTAACCATCACTGTTAGGCTTACAGAAGACTATCTCCCTGGCCTTCATGTCACTTTTTTTTCCTACCAAGGCTTCCATGCATTGGGGTAGATAAGCAAGCTCCTCCGTGTTAAAAAAAAAAAAAACCAACAAAAACCAACCAGCTTTTCCTTGTGAGTTTTTCCACACTGGCACTTGTTGAATGGCACCTTGAAGAACTGCCCCAAACACAGAAACCTTTCTGTTTCAGACTTTTCGGTCCTCTGTTAAAAAAAGGCTTCAGAACAGGCCTCAGAAGACAGTGTCTGAAACCCCCAGGCACCCCATTGCAACAGGTGCTGTTGGTGGCCCTGTGACCCTGGCTGGGACACAAAGCAGCACCACTTGCCTTTCCGGGCCTCCCGTGGCCCAGCGCCAAGGAAATACAGGAACAATCTGCAAGAAGATGAAGCAATCCTTTCGTCTTCCTTTCTCAGTCAGTGTGAGTAACCACAAGTGTCCAAATCAAAAAGTTACCAGCAGAGTATGCAAAAACACATTGTGGGGACATTTAAACCAAATCCCACAATCAGAACTAACCCCGAGGCCGCTGGGTAAAGTCGGATGTGCAAGGCCTGAGTTTGTGCTCACTGAGTTTTCCCAGTCTCGCTTTCCTGGTACAGAACTGCCAGCACAGCTCTGCTGTGGAGAGCTCCAGGCGACAGAGAGCCGCCCCCATGAAAGCAGCTTCCCCAAATCAGAGTGTGCACAGCCCTGCTAACAGCCTTCCCTCTGCAGCAGGCCTGTAACCGAGAGCTGGCAGACTCCAGGCATTTGCTATCAGCAAATAAACCCTGCTATATTTAACTGCTTACTGTACACAGGCTATGCCTCTCGAGCACCGTTTGCAGGAAAAGAGACCTATTTTTGGTGGGGTGGGTGGGTTTTTTTTGATAGACTAGCAAAACAAAAGAGGCAGCCCATCCATAGTCAGAGACCAGGACTTATTTCAACAAGATGGAGCTTCTTCTCAGGCTAAGTCAGTGCCTCAGGGAAAAGGGAAGAGTTATCCCTGAGGACAGGTGCATATACATCCCAAGCAGATACTGCACATGCTTGTTGACTGTTTTAAAGACAAAAAACCCCCCGCTGCAAATACAGTTTAGCACATCCTTGCAAATGCAGACATTGAACTACTGCTGCTGAGATACAGGATGGGGGAATTTTTTTTAAGCTGAAGAAACACAACCGTTTTTATACATGATCATGACTAAAGTCAAACTGGAACAGATTTCAGCCAAAGTGAAATACTCTTAAAGACCACTTACATGGAAGAGCTCGGCATAGTAAAGACAGCATGTGCAGTAAGAGCACATTTCCCAGACCCATACAGAGTCCCCACCCTCCCTTCACTGAGGGTAAAGTGTACACTGGTCTAAGCAGGGCCTTTTTTCTTGCTCAGTTGACGTCCCTTTGGAGTGGAGTTAAATTTAACTGGAGAAGATGTAAATGGGCAACTTCAGTTCAGAGTAACAGCGCCCACAGCAGGACTTAAGATGGCTGTAACAGGCTACATAACCAACCCCTGGGCTTGAAGGAGCCCTTACAGCCAAGCACTTGTGCAGCAGCAGGAACCAGCCACAAGAGGCCTCAGCCACCTCCAGTGGCACAGGATGTGGTGGCTGGGACCACCACACTGTGCGCCTGGTCTGGGAGGGGGTGTTATAAAAGGGCCACCCTGCCCTCTCGTATTTCGTGGCTTACAAGACAGCAGCAGCTCCCACGTGTGAGCAGGGACAGAACACCCAGAATGATGCAAGCGAGAGGGTGACTTACTGGAACAGTTACCTTTCTTTAGTAACACCACTGTGGCATCACAGTTGCTGTTGTCATCCATTTCCGTGTTACTTGCTAAGCCATTCACCATATTTGCAGAGTTTTTTGTCTTCCTCTCGAAGCAGTGATGTATGGTTGAGTTGTACCTGCACAAATGAAACAAACTCATGATGTACCTTTACTTCTTGACAGTCTTCCTTTCCTAGACTTGTATCCTATGCAATACAGCTAAGGGAGGGAAGAAAACTCCTCTGGTTTTAAGGAGCATCCCAGAGCTCCAGCTAAATTGTACACCATGCAATCTCTCTGTGCCCAGAAGGCTACGAAAGATAGAAGCCATGGATCCTGAATGACATACATGCTTACGTGTTAGGTGTGATGAATATTCTGTATCATGAGTAATCTTTGCTTGCCATCATCCAAGTATATTTTTTTATCACATAATTACACTTGAGGAGTATCAGCATTATTTTACCGGGAGGACTCACCACAGAAACACAACACCCTATGCTAAATTAATTTCATCTTTGGCAGGGGTTGGGAATAATCCTTGTTTCTTGGAGCATCCAGGAGCTGACACAAATACGAGCCAAGGCTCTCCCCATGACACTCAAAGGCAAGGGTAGACCCCTATAAACACCTGGCCAAGGTCCCCAGCTAGGGTGACAACCTTTCAAGCTATATCCAAACAGGTCTGAAAAGCCTGTCCACGCTACAACCTTTTTTTTCCAGGGGGAAAAAAAAAAAAAAGGCACATATTACAACTGTCTTGCTGGTCAGTTAATTGTTGCAAGGGTGAAGCTACCCTCCATGTCAAAATTTCTAATTATTAGATGAATTCTGACTTGTGTTCCCTTCACCCAGCCTGAGTGTTTTGCTGTTCTCACTGAGAATTGCTCTCACAATATTTACTCTATTCATCATTTCAAAACACATCTCTAGTCTTACTTGTGGAGACAAGACCACTGGTGTGCTTGGCAGCTGGTAGGTTTTGTTGAATGTTCCAGTTTAAATCTGGGTTTCCTTTCCACTGGCTTTTGAAAACAAGACAGGAGGAGGGGAACCAAACAGCAGAACAGACTAGTTTTACTAGCAAGAACTTGCGTGAAAGAAGTCACACAGGCCAGATGCTCAGAAAATCACTGCTGACTGTGCTGAAGTTTTATCACAGGTCTCCAGGCAAGCAAGAACTGCTGCAGAGCTTCGCATCCGTAAAAAGCAGACTGGAATCTCACTCCTGCTTATTTCCGAGTAGGGATGCTAAAGCGAAGTCAGAAGAGACTGTTTCGGTGGGACTTGAGGATGGATCCAGATTTGCTGCATTAGCCTTGGTCAGTTCACACGGGGCGAGATCCGTAAAGCACAGATTCACAGGATGGCTTAGGTTGGAAAAAACCTCCACAGCCTTCAAGTCCAATGTTAATTCAGCACTGCCAAGCCCACCACTAAGCCATGTCTCTAAGCGCCATATTTACACATCTTTTAAACCCCTTCAAGGACGGTGATTCCACCACTGGCCTGGGCAGCCTGTTCCTGCGCCTGACAACCCTTTTGGTGAAGAACGCTTCCCTAATAGTCAAGCTAAACCACCCCTTCCAGAACTGGAGGCTGTTTCTTCTTGTTGTGAGGGCTGGGTGAGGCAAGGGGAACAGGGAGCCTTAGGATTTAAATAAGCTGAGGGCACATTTGACTTACTTCATTATAAAGATGTAGATGACATACATCAGCACTAAGACTAAGGACTCCCACCTGGAAACAAGAGCAACACGTAAACACATCAGAGCAGGGCATGGCATAAGCTGCCCCTGTTCAGCCATTCCCCCATCTGCCATGCCACAAGTGTGCAGAAAGGCTTGACCCCCCTGGGCTGCCTTAACATTCCTCTATAAAAAAGGGATGCATAAAGAAATGGCTCACACATCCATGCACGATGCCTCCCTTGTTTTCTTGACTTCCGTGATTCTACTTGGCCAAATTGACCTGTCAGCTAAGAACAAGTGACAAAACCCAGGAGTTCAGTGCACAGATCGCACACTCAAGGACCACCAACACTTCTGTGAGGACAATAACCGTGGGATGTGGCCACGGGAGGGGAGCAGTCACCCTGCTCTGCCCGCAGGGGCGTAAAGCAGGGTGCTGGGCTTTGTAAAGCCGATCATGCTGAGACGACCTGGGCAAGGGGCAGCTGCTCTGTCGCTACTGCTGCTGCACGAGCACTGAGAATGCAGCAGGCAGCAGTTCAAACTGCTGATTAGATACTGATAGGTTTTTCCCTCTGCTGTTTCTGCATCAAACTAATGAAATAGTAAAACTTGTATGAAAACAAATTATAATATGACTTTCAGAGTTTGTTTCTAGGTAATCTTTTTCATTGACCAAAATGCTGTATTCTGCATAGTTCCCTACGGCAAACTGCTTGTCCTTGTGGAAATCATCCATTATCAAACTACTATATGCTAATACTCATGGAACATTTTCTCCACAAGGATTTTGAGATACTGCACTAACTATATCAATGTCTCATTCCCTGCTTCTGAAGTTTCAACACTCAGCTTCTGCATTGTGGTTTTTTTTTTTTTTTTTTTTAAGAGCACAGTTAAATTCAACTGGCCCTCGGGTAAATTTCAGTAAAAAAAAACACACCAAAAAAAAAATCAACAAAGAAAGCTAGGCCATTGCAAGAGTGCATGTTTGAAATCTGCCTCTGAAATGGGCAAGAGCCAGTGAGGGAAAACACCAGCCTAAGCAGCCTGACGCTCCCTAGTGCTTGTAATCCAAATGACACCAGCTGAGAGTGACAGCAAAGCCAATGCTGTCACCTCCAGCTCTGGGACGTGCTGGAAACAAAACCATGAGACCAAAGCAACTGAAAAGTGTCTGAAGCCCTCCTAGACCACCATACCTACTGCACTGCACTTAAGCACATCATTAGGGATATTTTTATTTTTCTTTTACTTCTTTAAACTGGCCATTCACTAAATTATGACAAATCCAAATATCTACTTATTTACGACTGCTTGGGTGTCCCCTTCTGGCACACACAAAGCTCTGCTGAGCACACTGCCATCCCCAAGCTGCTGCAGGGCATGCAGAGGGCACTGACTGCTGCCGCTGTACCAGGAACAGTCTGAGCAACACTCTCCTGGGCTTTCTTCTCTAGCTCAAAAAATTAGTTATTTTAGCCTGTCTTGTGCTGATGTTTCTCACAGAGCAGCAAACAGCTGCCCTGCAGAACTTTTTAGCTTTCTCCTTCTCTCCTCATAAACACTAATTATGGCAGCTTTTGTGGTATAACCAGAAAAAAATGAAAAGAAAAGGGATTCACTTACCAGGAAACTCTTTCATCATAAATAAACTGTGGAGAAAAGATTTAAAAATAGCATGTTATACACAAAACCACAGCTGAAAACAGCGCATCACCTGAGGCAGGGGACAGAGTAAACCAAGCCAGGGCTCATGGCAATGGCATTAAGCTTGGGTGCATTTTGGCACTGCCCTCCTGCCCAGCCTTTGAACTTCTCAACCCTTAGTTTCTCTCACCTAGTCAAAGCAAGCAGGTACTCCTTCCCAAATGCCACTGGCTCTTTGTGCTAACCAGGGTTATTGGAGGAGTTAGAAGGAAAGCAGCCGTGAGCCAGAGATGGGGCTGCATCCCTCTGACCCACTCGGCTGTCTCACCGGACACAGCCTCCTCCCCGCCGGCTCCTGGCCGGATGCTGAGAGACCCGCCAGCGGATCCACAGCGAGCTCCGCAGCTGCTGCCATGCCCTGCTGGGCCCAGGGTGTTGCTCCCATCAGCTCAGGGTAGCCACCACCCCAGCTGATTGTAGCTACTGTGACACTCCCTCTGGCACACCTGCTGATGGATGGGCACTGTGGCTTTCCCAACTGTGCCACGCAGCCTCCTCGGGCAAGGAACGCGCCTCCTCCCCGAGGGAAGGACCAGTGCCATGGCGAGGGGCGTGAGGGAAGGTGTGTGAGGGAAGGACCAGCGCCATGGCAGGGGGCATGAGGGAAGGACCAGCGCCATGGCGAGGGGCATGAGGGAAGGACCAGCGCCATGGCAGGGGGCATGAGGGAAGGTGCGCGAGGGGCATGAGGGAAGGTGTGTGAGGGAAGGACCAGCGCCATGGCGACGGACATGAGGGAAGGACCAGCGCCACGGCGAGGGGCATGAGGGAAGGACCAGCGCCATGGCAGGGGGCATGAGGGAAGGTGCGTGAGGGAAGGACCAGTGCCATGGCGAGGAGTGTGAGGGAAGGTGCGTGAGGGAAGGACCAGCGCCATAGCAAGGGGTACGAGAGAAGGTGCATGAGAGAAGGACGAGCGCCATGGCGAGGGGTATGAGGGAAGGTGTGTGAGGGAAGGACCAGCGCCATGGCAAGGGGTGTGAGGGAAGGTGCGTGAGGGAAGGACCAGCACCTAGGTGAGGGGTGTCAAGGGAGAACCAGAGCAATGGTGAGGGTTGTGAAGGAAGCAGCAGCACCACGGCGAGGGGCGAGGGAAGGGCCCGCACTGGCGGTGGCTGAGGGGCCGCACCGGCAGAGGCTGAAGGCTCACACCGGCAGGTGGCTGCCGTGCTCCGTGACCAGGCCCTCCCCCTTGCCGTGCTCCGCCAGCCCCGCTGCTCCCCGCGCCTCCGGTTCTCCTCCCACGGCAGCGGGATGGCTGCGGAGGGGACCCGCGGTGCCTCCGCGGAAGGCTGGAGCTGGGGTCGCACACAGCCCTCAGCGACGGGCCGTGGTCCATTCGGCCCTTCCAAAGCACCAGCAGGGAAATGCCGTGCCCGCACCGGGGGTTACAGATCCACGGCTGTGCCCCAAGCAAACAGGAGGGAAAAGGAACGAGGCGCTGAAAGCAGAGTGAACACTTCCCCTTGGCCATACAGCCGTAAATAGCAACTCCTGTGTGACAGCCGGCAGGAGGCAAGAGTTACACTGGTTACTGGAAGAAAACATGACCACAAAACATTGTAAATTACAGTTCCCAGTCACCCTGATCCAACCTGACAAGGCCTGTTTTAGGTTACAATGTTTTGGTGTGATGGGACATGAAAGCGTGTGCACTGACTTTTGTAACTAAAAATAGCACCCATCTCAATTTTGCCACTAATGACTCTGACCATGTCCCTTCAAGTTAAGATACACAGGCATCTTTTTCCTCTCAAGAGAATAAGGAGTAAGTTTTGCCAAGCTCTACAAGAAGACAAGGTAGCATTGTAACATTGTAAAGTCTAAAAAAAAAAAAATCATAGGGCTGAATCAAGATGAGTTAAGTACAGTAAGTGTGGTTTATCCACTTATAACCTCTGTGGTTTAGAGTTCACTCTCTCGTCAAATGGCCTGGAGCAGCAAACAGGTGAGTCTATACTGCTCTATTTCTTACAACAGCATTGTACTTCCTTTTCTAGTGCAAATGGAGACAAAGTCGTAGCGATTTACCCAGCACAGTATCAAGCTTTTTAAAGGTGCTGTATCTCAGCATTGGAAGGAATATATTTATTTCCCCTCAGGTGTGTTTATGATTAGTAAAGATACCAGTGGAGTGCAACTTTTAACACAGCACCAGCGGCTGCTGTTTAAAACACCATGAGAACAAACTTCTACAAACAATATAATTCTTCAAGATTGACGACTCTACTCCAGCCACAGAGAAGTCTCAATGCCCTCATATGGAAAATTATCCCTGCATACAAAGCACTGAAGTGGAGCACACAAATCTAATGAAGAGGGAACCACAGGCAGGTTACACTGTGCTCTGCATGGAGCCTGTGGCTCATCTCCCAGCTGAGCCACGGGGGATCGGAGAGTCGGAATTTGAGCAACAACGTCCGGCCACCTCAGCTGGATTCTGTCTTAAAAGGACAGGAAAAATTAGAGACACTGGGAAGCCAGGGATTCCCGGGTGAGTTAAGGGAAGGAGAAACTTCTTAAACTGAAGCAGTGTTTGACTCTGAAAGGAGAAGTTCTGGTGTGCTATCAACAGGGGAGCAATATTGCATAGAAAAGGGTTGGTACATCGGCTAGAGGGAAGCTAAACCTTTAACCACTTAAAATGCTTTCCCTTCCTCCCATCTTCTCTGTTTTTCCCTAGCAGGTGTTTAAGTCATTTGCAATGATTGTTATGGAGTAACATCGAAAGACATGGGATGCGCTCCGCCTCACCCAACCCAAGTTATCCAGGTAGGGCTGTAACATGGGAATAGGAGCTCTGGCAATGCCTTCGAGCCACCTCTAATGCCTGGAGTTGCACCATCCCGCTACGCTGGCTGCCTGGAGGGCCTTGAACTCCACCACTGATAAGACGAGCAGAAGAGTGGGCATACAGCTGGAGAGAAGCCAACTCAAAGCTTAGGGAAAAAATAACCGCATCCTGGTTATTTTTATGGGGTACACTCCCAAAAGAAAGGGGCTCCTGCAGTTCTGTAATGATGAAGAACAGCTTATACAGAAATAAACTTACCACGATGAGTGCAACAACAGACAGCGTGTAGTAGATTGAATCTCTCAAGAGACTCCACGACGACAGTGCAACGACCTGGGAAAACAGGCAAAGGGAGGATGTCAGCCAGGCTCTCTCCAGAACGCCCAGTGCCCGTCACTCTGTGGGAGCTGTCCCCACACGTGCTGGGACTCGCGGAGGAGGCCCAAGACAGGAAACACCTTCTGCAGCTGCCGGGGGAACAGCTGCCAGGGAGACAGGAATGGCCACATCCAAAGTACCTGCGGACTCAGCTGTCCCCCACACATCGGGCTGTGTGTCCCCAAGGAGTCTGTGAAGGCTGCTGCTTTACAGGAAGGGGCTCAGGCTTTACCAGCACGACCACACTGTTGAGTATTGCTACCGCTCTGTGTGCATCTGCACAGGTTTTGGGACAAACACTCAAGTCAACACTCCAGCAAAGTGTTACAAACAAAAACCAGGAATTTTTTTTTTATATGCAAAATGGAGAATAAAAAGGGATTACTGTGCAGTTCATGTCACTCGACACCTTCCAAAGCTGCAGAAATGAGGAAGAATTCTCACTGCAGGCTGCACGAGCCTGCAATTCAGATCTTAGAAGAAAAAAATACCAATGAATGAGTTAATCTTTAAGTTCATTAGTAGTATTCAAAAGGGCAGATTAAAATCAGTCACGTGGCGGTAACATCTTCAGTATGATTCTATTTTTTGCAGCTCTAGGAAGTTCCCTCAGTAGAAGCTTCTCCTCAAATCTGTATTTGCCATTTTTGGAGTGCATTTCCAAACACTCTGGGTCACATCCTTCAAAAGTGTAAAGCTGAAGGAGGAAGATGGGAGATGGTTCATTTACACTGATTTGGATCTGAACAGATACACGAGTTTTCTGACCATACCCTCCAGTCATGCTCATGCATGAATTCAGTCACATGAACAGTAACTTCATTTTCAGTTCTAATTCAGTGTTAGCAAAAATAATTCCCCAAATTTCTCGTCATATTAACTCTTACTACATTGGAATTTTCCAAAACTGCGAGCAAAACAAATGCTGTAAAAAGATACTGACCGTTATACTTAAAAAAATCTCTAAGGTCTCTTAGTAGTATGGCTTTTTTAAAAATGGATGTAATTTATGCCCAGTGTAAAGTCTCTTTATGCAACCATTTACATGTTAGAAACTCCTACCTGAAATAAAAAAGCAGGCCTTTAAAGCCCTTGGGTCAAACCAGAGTTACACCAGCTGACAATGCATTTCTAGGCACACAGAGATAGACGAATGGAGATGCTTTCTGACGGAAATTTCCAAATGTAGAGACATGGAGTTGGGTTCATAATTCTATTCAGAGATCCTCAATTAAATCTCACATCTTACCATCAGTGTGCCCCTTCATTCTGATTGAGCAAATTTTGAAAAAAAGTTTATAGAACAATTAGACATCATTCCACTCAGCTTTCAGGATGCTGCATAAGGTCCTCTGCACTTCCCTCAGCACGGATGCTGGGGATTTTACAGCTGTAAACTTCAGCTCTGGACACAGAAGTCACATTTCTGAAGCAAATGACAGCCCCCACAGGAACAGGCTCCGTCTCATAACCTCTGTCCCTGGTCTAAGGGGTGTCACCATGCAGCACAGCACAGCTGTGAAAGCAAGGTGCCCCCAGTTACAAGGAGTCAAGGGAGTCTTCCTCCCGTTCTTTGATATTCTACAGTGATCTTGAAGGTGCAGGATAATACTTTCCCAAGCAATGAGAGCATCCCCTGGTGAGTCCACACAAGACACATAGAGCCTGCTCCCCTGCATGCCACAGCATCACTCCTAGGGGTAAACTCACCCACAATAGATACCTGGTTTGTCATCGGTAAACCTTCACCCTGCAAACTCCTACATACAACATTTACTACTCAGAATGCTTACTTCCCTTTCTGAAGGGCTGGAGAGCAGAAAAATCAAGACTTTTCTCAGTTCCAACTTGATTTCTGAGCTTTGCACCTCCTGAGGCCGTGGCCCCATGCAGCACACACACAGTCTCCTCCATCTAGCACATGTGGAGATCAGCCACCAAAGGGAAAAGCCCCTAAGATCAGACACTGGCATCTGCTGCCTGTAGCACTGAAGTCGGCTCAGGGCACCCAGGACCACCCATGGGGCAATATGCTCCATGCCTCATCCTAGGACTCCGCCATTCATTGTCTGTCAAACTGACCCTTCTCTCTTCTGCTCTTCCAAATTGTTTCTCTGCTCTTAGCAGCATAGAAGCTCTTCTCCCATCCAGGAGATATCCATCACCAGAGGCCATCCAGCTGGCTGTTTTCCAGCCTGCTCTGCCCATGGTGGCAATGGGCCCGAGACGAAGCACATGTGGCAGAACAGGGCTGCTGGCTGCTCCCTTGGCAAGGATGTCTGTGCTCCTGCTGCAGGAGTCCCGAGGTGTGTGCACTCCTCAGTATTCTGGCTGCTGGACTTCCAGGGGAAGCATGTAGTCACATTCATGTTCTTCTTCACTCTGAATTGTTTCAGGGGTTTTCCTCATCTCATGGCCTGTTCTTTGCTTGACATTCTCGAGCTGTGATCAGCTACTAACACTACTAGGAAATGGTAGGCTTTGGAAGCAATCTCCCTAATCTTGTTTCTCTGTTACCCTCTGGCACAGAAGGTCTAGATTTTTAGGTATTAAGAGCTAACAACTTAATTTGCTAACGTGGAGAGGCAGGAATGCTTGGATGAGGGTGTCAGAAGATTAAAGACAACCCCTGCAGCGATTAGCCTAAAGAGTCTACGGAGGCCAACAGAGATGTGCCAGCAGTGAATCCACCGCTGTCAAAAGGCATCCAGAAGCAGAGAATCTGGGTCAGACCTCATGCTGCCCCTCTTTGATGTGGACTGCACAGAAGTGATTAGGGAAGCTCTCACACCACCCTAGCAGATGCTGGGATCTGGCTTTCGAGCGCTCATCTGTGCTGCCTGACAAAGCTGCTGCTCACTGTGATCCCTTGCGAGCCCCTGACCCACGAGAGCCGGCCAGCAGCGCACTGTGTCAGCCCTCTGGATCAGCTGCAGCCAGACGTGCGGTGGAACCTCCTCGCACGCTGCTCCTGGTTTGCAGGAGCTGCCCTGGGAGCCCAGGAGGGGCCTTTTGAAGCCTGCTGGGGTCCCCTCCAGAAGGGGCTGTGCTCCTGACGCTACTGTTCAGCAAACCCTCAACGCAATTTCAAATCAGCCCCGTGATACCACAGCAGGATCTCATGCCAAAGCAAGAGAAACGACCAACTGCTGGCCACTGTTACAGGAAGCAGTGAACTCAGGTGGAGGTCTGGGATAGATTTTCCGGGAATCAGGCTGGCCATAGTTTGCAGTTAATCCACGTCTTATGCATTTAGAATGATACAAAAATAAAAAGTGCTCTACCTCAGGTATCAGCTCTCATCCCTGAAGAGGATGGGAAGACAAAAGCCAGCAGTGGTTTGAAGAATCACAGAACTGTTTAGGTAGGAAAAGCCCTCAAACCTCACCGAGCCCACCTGTCCCCCCAGCACCGCCAAGGCAACCGCTAGCCCATGTCCCCAGGTGCCACATCTACTCAGAGACAGGCCACAGCAGAGCCCCTCAGCTGAAGTACCTGAGCCACGCTGAAGAGAGCGGGGACAAGAGAAGCCCCAGGACACGCACGCGTTGTGCCGCTCACCCACCCAGACGCAGCCCGTGCACGGCTCCCAGGTGCTGCGGGGACACCGCTCAGCGCTGTGTGGATCCCGCTCCCTCACCTCTCCAAACGTAACAGCAGGAGAAACACAATCAGGACTTGCTTAAAGACTGCCTGCTGGGCTCACACGGCCTACAATCCCTGAAAAGCCAAACATCCCTGACTGCCTTTGGAGAACCTGTCAGGGCCTGATGTTTCAGGATAGCCCTGAGAGAGACCAATCTCTCAGGGCTTCTCTGTTTCCCTTGACAGGGCACAAGCTCTGCCTTTAAACTTTGCAGCTGATTATTTCAAGAACTCCTTGCTCAGCTCAGGTAATTCCAAGGACCTGGCCAGCTGCCTGCTCACGGTATCAGTGAAGCATCACAGATTAATGTGAGAGTGTGACAGTGCCTTACTTGTATTGATCTTTACATTAAATTAGGCTGTAGATCCATCTGTGGCTGTCAGCAAGAAGCCATTGCAGAGCCTCTGCACCTTTCCTGGGAGACACACGCAGGACTTGGTATGGTTTGGAGGGTGGTGGGTTCCTGGTGGCACTTTGACACGTCCATAATTCAGACAGAGAAATCAGCCAAGCAGGTCCAACAGGATCTCAGAGGCACCATCTCCCAGCACAGTAGGAATCCTGGTCCCACACCCCCTCCTCCTGGCACACTGGACCACTCTGCCACAGCAGATACTTTAGACAGATTCCTGCATGGAAAGCCACTGCTGCCTGTGCGGAGCCCCAGGAAAGCCAGCAGGCAGCCAGCATCAGCCAGAGGCCCCTGTGCTGGGACTGACAGCACAGCAGGGTGTCCTGGACTAAGCGACACTCCCGCTATACCTCATGGTCATGTCCGAATATCCCAGGACACTACGAGTATCCAGCTCAGTCTCCAGACCATAATCTTGGCCAAAGACCCCAGGGTCCCATGATGCAGCATTAGGGTTTGCTTGAGGCTTTGACCAATACTAACCACCACTCCCAGCTTCAGCAAAGCACCAAATAGGAGCATGGGTCAGGCCAAAGAAAAAATCCAGGCCTTAAAACATCCACCTCTCTCAGACAGTTAAAGCAGCCATGATCTAAGGGACCTGCTGTGATGAAAGCCTCCTTCCAATTACCAGCCCCCTAATTTTACCTCTGGCTTGCCATTCTCTGCAAAGCTCAGTTGTCACTCTGGCTCCCAGTCCGTACACTGAGCACCAACTCCATCTATTCTCATTACTTCCCCAAGAATATTTGCTTTTTTAAGCCTCTCTTGATATTTTCATCACTGCCGCAGCAATCTGTCTCTGTGACATTCTCAGAATGGAAACAGTGGACACTCTCCAAACCTCAGGACAAAGCCAAAAATATTTCCCTGCTCAACTGGTAGTCATAATCATCCATGAGTTATTTGGACCAGCGTGTCTCTTTAGCTCAGATTCCCACAGAGCTGAGGCAGCAGGACCCCAAGGCCTCTGCTGGACCACAAGATCCACAGCAGAATTCAAGGATAGCTGTAGACAGGAAGGCGTGCATAGAGTAAACATCTCCCAGTCTCTTCAGACTGGCCAGTCCTTGTCGGAAGTAAAAAACAGATTTTGTGATTTCCCTTGCTTTTACACTATAAACGATTTGAGAAAAAAATCCTGCAAATGGTACATCCACAGTACTGATCTGTGTGTAAATTTTGACAGAGAAAACGTAACCTCAAATGGTGATGGTGTTCTGTGGCAATTAGGAAGTGGCCTTGGTTTGATGCTGATAGGAATCCATTTGCAACTCTTCTGATTGCCTTGGGCAGCATCTCTGAATCAGGTGTCTCTCTATCCTGAAACTCCACCCACACCACTCTGCCCCGAGGCTGCAGTCTCAGCACCTTAGAGACCGCCTGATGTTCCGCAGGACAGCGGGAATGGCACTGCCAGCATCCTCCTTCTGCTTTCCCTGTACCTGAGGCTTCACACAGCACGGCCAGGCCAGCAGCTCTAGGTACCCAAGGACACAGCCTTGGCTTCTAGCACTGCT
The DNA here is from genome assembly GCA_014706295.1 of Lycocorax pyrrhopterus obiensis. Lineage (NCBI taxonomy): Eukaryota > Metazoa > Chordata > Aves > Passeriformes > Paradisaeidae > Lycocorax > Lycocorax pyrrhopterus. The sequence goes on from JACSVZ010000004.1 coordinate 115,771, forward strand.
TCAGTCTGACTTATTAGTCTGTCCCATGTCTGCCACGCACCCCTGTTCAGTGAAAGATCAGGTTCATGGTCACTATAAAATGCTGCCAGCACCAAACCCCAATGTGTCTTGGGCTGCGAGAGCAGTGAACAGTCCCAACAGCTGGCATTAAGTTCTCCTTAAACTACTTCCCAAGAGTTTTACATGTTTTCCACTGATGGTCACGGACCCATGAAGAAAAAAGCAACAGCATTCCAACTCTCCCCTTTTAAAACTCCTCCACGGTCGAGGAGAAGAAAATAAAAAAGCTCATGAATGCAATCATAAAACCAAAAGTCAGTAACGACCGCAGTCTGAGTTGTGAGTAAAATTAAAGCTTAAAAGATTAAGAGGCATGCAAGCTGGCTGAATGGCAGAAGTGGGGTAAAACAGATTACAGAAGTCCCAGTTGCTTCATTAAAAAACGTTCTACCAGGTTATTAAACTCTGTTTAGTGTCCTTGTCAATATGCCTAACACTATTTCTCAGGCCTGTCTTCCACTGACATAACCCACAGCAGCTGATAATTCCGAGAGGTGCCTCGGCTGGCACAAGCGTTCTGTGACCCGGACAGAGGAGAGCCTGCTGGATTCAGTTTACTTCCTAAGGTAAAAGAATCCCACTGGAACAAAAGGAGGCAGGTTCAGACTGTCAGTCCTTTTCCGCTCCAGTATATTGAGGAATGATGCCTCGCCACCAACCTGACCCTTTGACGGAACAAATAACCGGAAGAACATCTGTGGCACAACGCAGCATTCCTGGTCCCCTGCTCCACCCAGAGAAGCCTGTCTGTGTCTGGGGAAAGGTAAAATAGAGAAACTTGGACTCGACTGACAAACACAGCAGTTAAATACTAATTAACAAATCAAGCCACGCACATTCAAAATTACAGGATAATGCCGGAGCGACTCGCAACTCATGGTTATACTGCTCTCACTTAGGCACTTCTCACCCTCCATCCTCCTCTGCAACGCTGCAAAAGGCTGTGGGTCAGTGCTGGGAGAGGACAGAGGGGGACAGGATGGCGAGGAGAGAGCAGCAGAGCTGCAAAAACAAGACGAATCTGGATGGGGGAATGTCCAAAACTGAACAAACTCTGCTTGTGCTGGCTTGAATGAGAGCTGAATTAAGCAAGGACTGCTTCCCAGAATGCCGCGTCCTTGCCGCCAAGGACAGTGAGAGGGCAGGGGAAGGAGGGGAGAGCTTGTGAAGCACAAACACGAGCGTGAGAGAAGACAGGACAGAGCGACCAAGGCCTGGAGGGGACCCCAGGCTAAGGTCAAGCTCCCCACACTCAGCTGGCTTGCAAGCATGGAAAAAGCCCGATACAATCCATCACAGCGCAGACAGCGGCCTCCTCCTTGCTGCTATCCAGCATGTGTCCTCATGAATGTTGCTGGACTGCTGTCTGAAGGGCTGCATCTGTTGTCGTTTCATTCTCCCTCAGTGTTCTCTTTCCTGCTCGTTCCCCCTTTTGCCAGAAGGAAGCAAAGCAGACACAGCAGCTACAAAACAACATTTGGGTCATGTGCCTTAGCAGCTGCCTACCTGCAGGGAGACGTGCTGGTGTCCCAGGTGTACGGACACGGGAGGAAACAGCTGCAGACACATCCAACCTGCACGGCACAGGCGGGTGGGGAACGAGGACAGCTCCTAACATGTTTCCATACACTGAAACCGTCTACAGCTTAAAAATTGAATCTACTGCCTGGATGTGTGTGCTATGCAGAATACTTCAATAGGCTGCAGGAAGAAAGCAGGAAGAGCTTCTAAGGCTCGCTGCCATAGGCACACGGCCTGCATTCACCATCCATGGGGACAACTTGAGCTCTCTCTCCAAACATGCCTTGGTCAGACACCTCAACGCACACCAGACATGAGGAAGTTCTGCTTCTGCAGAGGCCCAGTTTAAGGTATATTTGAAATCTCTGATTTTCAGAGTGTGGATGCTAGTTTAGAAAATCCAGCCCTTAGTGGAGGGTTCTCATTTGGGCAGCCTGCATCCACCGTCGCTTTTTGAATCCCTCCAGCCCAAAATCTGTAGAGGAGACGAAAACAGCGGAAAATATGATTTCCCTGGCTGCAGAGCAGACTCTTGTACCTCAAGAGGTGCCTCCCTGGCATGGGTAACATTCGCCAGGAGACGTCCAGCCAAGGAGACATAGGGCAGAGGACTGGGGAGAGGAAAAAGGATCAAGACCACTGGAAGAAAGCTGGATGCTCAAAAGACAGCTACGGGTGGACACATGACCCAGGGGAAGAATCTGCTGAAAGCTTTTCTATCAAGCCTCAAAAGACGGAGGGGGAGTGACTAGAAGGAACACCATCACACTGGCAAAAGCAAGCACTAAATGTTAGGAGATGTAGTTAAGTCACTTGCTTGGTTCCAGACAAGAACAGCCCTGGGGATGAGGGCAGGGCTCAGGACAGAAGCATTCTGTGTGGCGCCCTGTGGAAGGTGGACCATGAGTGGGAGTGAGGAGAAGAGGGGCTCATATGGCTAAAGGGGCTGAATGCTCCCAAGGAGAGCTGGGCTGTGTGGAGACTGACACGGCCACTCAAACGAAGGCCAGTCCAGCAAGGAAACCCCTGTGGAGCAGAGGGAGCAGCACCTGGAGCCAGGACCCGTGAGCTTGCCGCAGAATGCTATGCACCAGGGGAAAGAGCAGGCCTGCGCCAGCTCTAATTGGCCCCTAAAACGACAAGTTATTCTTTTTTATTTAATCTCACTGTGCTTTGTTTCCCCATCTTTAAAACATCACTTCGTCTCACAGATGTTTGGGGAAAATTAATTAACTGCTCATCAACTGCTCAGATACAATAGCGATGAGATCGGCAGAAGTTCAAGAGGAAATTAATAATTCTGCCTCTGGAACAGGGCTTGAATAGAGCCTGGTAAATAAGGCAGAAGGGCACAGAGTGAACAATAAGAGAAAACAAAATCCTGAATAGCTGCTCATTAAGTGAGCGAAGTCCATTCTGTGTGCAGAGGGAGGCAGGGAGCCCGTGGAGAACCCGGCAAGGGACCCCGTAATTAAAGCCTGGATAATAATGCACATGCACCGGGGGGGGGGGCAAATTAAGGGTGCACAGGGAACCTTAACACTGCTATTTTCTAACTTTTCGGTGTTTGACTTTCAACCATCACAATGCTCTTTTAATGCCTTTTTTAGGTGTGCAGCGTCGTACGGAGGCGTGGGCACGCTTCCCTTCTCCTGTTCCAGCAGTGGGACGCTCATTCGGATTTATTCTGAAAAGTGTGCACGTACAGCCAGTGAAAGGCTTGGAAGAATAAACAATTAGGGCTGGTGCTCAAGCAAATGCATACCAGCTTTTTGGGGCTGTGCATTTGTTTCTTTTTCTAAACAAGGTGCACATAACCAAACCCACTATTTTCTTAAGCCAAAGAACAATACATCCAACACAGGCACATACAAACTACAACCTAATTTAAAAATAAAACATATCCTGGAGAGATCTGGTCAGTATTTTACAATTCAACTGTTCACCAGTCAAAAAAAACCCCCAAAACAAACCAAAAAAAAAAAAAAAAACCACAACAACAACAAAAAAAAACCAAACCAAAGGAAGGCTTTCTAAGAGTGCTGCTGGAAACGCAGCAGAGGGCCCCTGCAGGTCTGAGCTCCGGGATTCCCAGCCCACGGGCAATATATCTGAAAATCTGAGGGCTCCAGCTACTCACTCCACAGGTCTGAGCCCAAAAAAAAAAAAAACCTGGAGCACAGCAAGCAGCTTTGACCAACAACCAGCCCCCAGGCTCACCTGGCAGCTAAATACTGAGGTCCAGGTCCCCAGCAGAACAGAAATCTCACCAACAAGCAAATTTACCACCTACGTGAGTGCCTCTGTAGAGACACTGTTGATAATAAAACCAATTCCTATTCATACTAACACAAAACAAATGATGAATCACACCACTAACAGGGAATGACTTTTTGGTGAAAGGTTGGGAGTGGGAAACAATGAAAAGCATAAATTGATCCAGAGTTTTATCTAAAACATTGGAATTATTGGCACTGAGATTTCTTATTTGCTCACTAAAATTACAATTCCACGTGGTGACGCCAGCCATTCCAGTGCTCACCCACCCTCTGAGGGTTAAACTGCAGCAAACAGAGGTTATGTGACTTGACAAAACCACACACAGATCACCAGCAGAGCCAAGGAAAACAAAGATGGGGGCAAAGCAGGCAAAATCTCAACTCTTGGCTTGAAAGAGACCCACAGACTATGCTTAGGATGACTTGGACTTCCAAAAGCTACCACGGCTGGAAGGCTGAAGGCGTTTACAAGAGCATTTTGGCTGTGTTATATCCTTCTGAAACAAAGATCTCCCACCTGTAAAAGGCCTCTCGAGAAGACTGACGTTCTCTGTCAAGCCCCAAACCCTAGCAGGCCTTTTCCACCAAAAGCTGTGGTTTGTAGCCATTTTTTTTCAGCAGGTTTGAGGCATGCAATCAATACTGTGGAGAGTAAAAATCAGAGCTGGCTCCTCAGCCATCATGCTAGACACAGTTAATCACCTTCATTTGCACGAAAAAAGCAGCCTGAGAAGGAAGTCCTGTTGATGACAGGAGAACACCTCTGGGGAACAGAGCCTCATGCCCTGGGAAGGCTTCGGTCGTTAAAAATTTACCGCAGTTAACTGGGTTTTCATAGTGCAGAGCTGCAGCAGAACCGCTGGCACATGGAGCACCTGCAGCTGCCAGCTGCATGTTCCGTGCAAATCAGGACACGTGGGTGGCCAAAAGGCGCTGCCGTGGCCTTACCCTGAGGCCTCCTCGCACTGGAAGTGTTCACCGTCAGCCTGTGAAAGTTCACTGCTAATGGAAACAGAACTGGATCACGAGGAAAGCCCCCTTTCTCTGCATGCTCTCCCAGATCGACCAAGGTCCCTTCTCCTCAGTTCTTCTTCCATTGCCCTGTGTTGGGAACATGACCCTGCTTCTCCTCTTTACAAGTAAGTCTGCGCAGTAACACGTCAAAGAACACTTACGAGATTGTAAAAATACCTGGCGTGTTGGCAAGTGCAAAGGTAAATGCAGATTCAGGTGTTTAATTATACAGTCAATCACGTCTGCAATTCAGACAGCAGCTCAGATCTCACAACCTAATTACTTTAATTTCAGATGAATAGCTTGTGTTGTCACAAGCGGTTTGACACGCTGGAGAACAGTCACAAACTACGCTGGGAGCAAACAACCAGTGTTTATTCCTCTGCCCACCCACACACCTTGGGCAGTTCAAAATGCCCGAGCTGACGTTTGCTGCTCTGTTTTTCATTTCAAAAAAGCGGGAGGAACAGCGCCGGGCCCTATTAAATACAACAAAGCCAGGGAAATTTGTGGTAAGGTTGTGAACCTGGCATCTGATTTTGCAGCACAGCCAAGGCACAGGGTGAAGCAAGAACTGTAAGGACTCATTAAGTGCTCTTACCTGTCCTGCAAAAAGCCCACACACGCCAATAATACAGAGGATGTTGAATACAGCTGAGCCCACGATGGTTCCAACGCCTACATCTCCTTTTGTGATAAAAACACCTGAAAAATAAGTTCAAGAGGAGCTGTGTAAATGGGAAAGAGCAGATTTTTTTCGCATAAAATTGCAGACCTCACACCCTATTAATGAATCTAAAGGCAGGTACCAGTTCTGCCACTTTTTCTCATATTTCATGGTGCAAACTGCAGAGACTTGCTTTCTGAGGGGACCTGGACGGATTGTATGGTGGAAACCAAGTACCTCAGACCCATCTAAGCTACAAACTTCCTGGCCTTGTGACCCGACATTACGGCAATACACACCACAAAACACTGCCAGCTCATGAGAGCAGCTGGCTGGACACAGATCTGCAGGAAACTGTCTCCCATAAGACATTCCTTGACCAGTACGCTACTCCTTCCCATATCCCCATCCCAAGAGGCTTCAGGAGGGATGAAGCTTCAGTAGAAGCTGGAGATGATTCAGAGCTGTCTGGCCATCACAGCTACTCACAAGCTGAGTGATGCCTCTCAGGATGAGTTACGGGGCTAAGTTACAAGCTTTTTTCAGAGCTCTTCTGTCAGATTTGGTTAAAATTGGCCAATGAGGATAACGGTGAGGGAGATGAACTGACAGACGCATGCATCACGGTGCTGCACAAAACCCTTTCCTTAGGAAGCCGGCCTAAAAATAACACTCCATCCACCTGCTAGCTGTCAGTCTGTTGAAATTCACCACTTGCTTTTGAGGTTCCAACAGTACTTATCTGGCCAGTGCAGTTTACGTATTTTTCCCAACTTCATCCTTTCCTCAGAAACACAGAAGCACTCACGTGCCAAGTGACACACGGCACCTGGTGGGTTACACCGCAGCAGGAAAATGATCTGATGACCATTGGGGCTTCTCTAAGCCACCTGATGGAACCTGGTTTTATTCGCACCCTGCACTACCCTTAAATGAAAGACAACCCCAACTTGGTCCAATTTAAGTTCCCCAATGTTAAGGCTTTGCTTGTGTGATCAGACCTCTCTGCAGAGCACACAGCTTTGCGTGAATTGACTTGTGCTCCGCATCTGGCAGCCGTGACTGAAAGACAAGTGTCTCCTAGAGAGAGTACCTGAGCTGAGAACTCATTCTGCTTGGTGATGGAGAGCCCTCTGTACCCTCCCAGCTGCTGCCCTGGTGATCCCCTACCAACAGAGATGTGGGTGAGTCAAACTGCAGGAACACTTCACCCTCGTGCTTAGCTACAGCACCACTCTGTAACACTGCCTGCAGTCCCCCTCCCCCAGCAGCCGTGGGAGCGCCACGAGAGCTTCCCGGGTTTTGCACACTTAGGGACTGCTGAATCCCTTCATCACACTTCCCATAAGCGGAGAGTTGCTTTGGAAGTGTGATGCTCTGACCAACTTGTTGCTGTGAGAAAGCACTTCAAATCCTCCTCTCCTCCCCACTCTGGCTTTTCCAGGGAAAGATGGTGTTGGAAGACTAACCGGAGGGGAGGTGATAGCAGAGAACCTGCTGCTGAGGACATGAACAGTGGGTCAGGGTACCAGCCCAGGAGGCTGGAGGAAATCCTCTCCCAGTGTGCCCTGGAGCTGGTGTGGCAGATGGGGTAGGAAAGCGGATAGGAGACGATAAGGCTGTAGGTGCGGCCTGGCTAATGGGCAGCTACAGTGAGGTGCCCCCACTGCTCCTGGCTCGGCACGGTCACATCCAAGCCCTGCTGTGAGATAATGGCACTCTCAGAGTCACTTCACCTGGTGAGGACTCCCCACAGTCGGTCCCATGTGTGCCCAGGAGGGATTATAACAAACCTCGCAGGCACGCAGCAATCCCGTTTCAGCTCTGAAAACAGCCAGGGAAACGTGCAGGTTTTGGGAAGCAGCAGCAGCAGGCTCCTTACCTATGACAGATGTGAATAGCTCGGGAGCGGAGCTTCCTGCTGCCATGAAAGTTGCCCCAGCCACATCTTCGCTAAGATGCAGGCGCTGCAGAGAAACACAGAGCCACTGATTACCACACTGAGCAGCTGAAGGAATTCCACTCCCAACGCTAAACTGCCTGCCCAGAGCGGATACCTGTAAAGTTCAGCATAAACAAAGGTTAAGTGCAGGGGGAAAGTCACCACAGGCATTGGCTACTGAAGCCAGCATGGCCTGGCAGAGAGGGCAGGTTATGCCAGTGACACCTCTAGAGAGGAGGGGAAGGTAGCTTCACCACTCACAGGTCTGCTCCATGACCCCAGCAACACACACCTTTATCTCTTGCCCTTTGGCCCATAAAGGCTCAGGCTTGGTTCACCCCCAGCCACCTTCCCTGGTACTACTTACGCCTCGGACATTTACCCTCTCCTTACCCCCTTTCTCCCGGGCTACATCACTTACCTCCTGTACTTGTCCCTCAGCAGTACCCAGGGACCATCTAAAAAATGGGAGCTTCTGGAAAGGGAAAGGACCCACTGTTCTATGAAAACTTCATCAGCACATGCTGCTTCCAAAGATTTCCTTGGTTAATTACACCCTCTATGTTTTCTGCACTCCCACTGCTCCATCTGCACCAGCTGCTGCTCAGCAGATGCCACAAGACACCCTCTCCTGCTGAAGAGGAGCAACAACCAGCTCCTGCCATACGGCCACCACCCCTGAGCTGTTACTACACCAAGGCAGCGGCTGCCACTGTGGGAGCACAGGAGAGGCAGCCAGGAGCACGGGGAAGGCAGCCCAGGGTGGTTGGAAGTGTCCCTGGCAGCGCTGGCTTTTGAGGCAGCCCCCCACAGCCTGTCAGGACACAGGAAACCTCCCTCTGCCCCCGCTCCCCTGCAACACTTCAGGGCTCCTCTGCTGCTTCACCCTTGCCAAAGTACCTTTGCACAGAGACAAGAGTGCAGAAATCCTCATAGCAGCCTTTTCTGAAGATTCCACGGCAGATATTCCTGGCCCTTAAGGGAGAGTAACTCTATCCACTGACCACACGTAGGTAACAACCCTTCGTACATAAGTTATGGGGACAAGGGAAAAGTATGGGATGTGCCCTCACCAGGAATGCCTTTGAAGCAGAAGACCATGGCATTGCTGGAGTGCCATAAAAGCTTGTGGAACCCGATAAAATACAGCTTCATGGAAAATGTTTTTTTTAAACAGGATTAAAACTATCATGGAAGAAGTTTGCAGGACCAGAAGCAGATCCCCAAAGGCCAGGTTCTTCTGCAGGATGCTCTCTGAAACTATGGAGACAGCCATCCTACAATAGCTGCTGGAACTCACGGTGCCTCTTGAAAGCAACGCCACCAGCCAAGGAAACCAGCTGTGCTGACTTCCTGGGGGGGGGTGGTTTTATTCAAAGCTACAGTACGTGCCCTCGAGGACAGTTTGTAGAGAATTCACTGAAATGCACATGATGATTAAGCTGATACCACAGAGCAGAAAACAGCGCCCTGTGTAGGAGGCAAAAACGTATTTGCAGACAAATGTTTGCCACTGACGTCGTGTAAACGCTCTGTAACACCAGGAATGGAGCAGCCGGGCAAGTGCAAGGAGAAACTGCTTTACAAAACAAAATAAAATCAGGGTTTTGTCATAAGTACATCTGAACTAACACAGAATGTGACTGCCTACCACAGCGAGTGTTCTGGAGCAAGTTCTCATGTCAACACACACATTTGGGAGTGCAAATAGCTTGTTGGTTCAACTCAACAACTGCTTCCCAAACTAGATGGAGCTAAGCCAGAAAAAGGACATTTATTTTAGAATTAGAGCATCTAAACTGTGAGCAGACGTAGAATAACTACCGGTTGATCTTCAAGGCCAAAAAAGCCTTCAGGCAGGAGGCCTGTATTCTTGGTGCAAAAAATATGTAAAAATATTTGAATGCCCCCAGACATCACCTACGGGGTGAGAAAAAGACCTTTCTGGAAGAGGATTGAGCAGGAGCAATAGAACAGTTCAAGCCTGATCCATTTCTGTGACCCATTTTGATTATCTCCAATGACACAGCACCTTTCTCCTGGACTGTAACTTCCCAATACAAGTACTCCAGATCTGGTGTTCAATTGCTAAGCTTTCTCTTTTACACACGGCTGAATGAAAACTGTTATCGTCTTCTTATTGGTGGTGCTGGATAACAAAATGGCTCAGAACCACTAAGGCACACGAGGGCCTGTTGTGAGAAGACAACAAACAACCGAAAAAGCAAAGATCTGGGCAAGCAAAAACTGCCTTCTAGTGCCCAGGGGCCTGCAAATACTGCAGCAAATCACACAGGGAGGGTGTTTGCTTTTTAGGCATCAGATGTCTGTACAAACCCAAGCACACGTGAGAACTTGTCAGAAGAACAAAGGGCACCGTAAGGCTGGCACTTGTTTAACCAACTGCTGGGGCGGGTAGAGACACACAAATCCTGCATGTGCAGAGAGTTAATGACCATAAAAGAGGGACCTCTGCAGCCTGCGAGTCCCCTGCTTGTGACAATGAGGTTTACCACCAGTGAAATTAGAAACTGTTAACACCATGCACAGTGTTTCCTGTTGTCATTTGTGAACACAGTCAAGGATAACATTTCCACTGAGCAGTGCAGGAAACAGAGGTTCAGGGAAGCGATGGAGCTTGTCCGTGGACACTCAGAGCCCCTGGCAGAACTGTAACAGGAGCCAGTGCTCCACAGACCCAGGTCAGGCCTCTGGGCCATGAGTGAGGCTCAATCAAAACACACTCATGGGTGGTATTTAACGAGTGCTCAGTCAAGAGAAATAACAATCTCCCTCCATCTCCTGTCTCCCTGTGTCCCTCTGGGTGGCTGGCTTGCCCTTGGGCATATTAACAGCATCCCAAAACACAAGCCTGTCCTGGACACTGCTCAGTCAGCCCAGGTTTTGTTCATCTACAGGCACCTGAGCCAGCTTCTAGAGCCACACTTCCCAGTGAGGTTCACTTGCCCGGGAGAGGGGAGGTTAAAGAACTCAGCACGTCTACATCCCCAGCATCTCCTATCCCCATGTCCACATCAATGTTCCCTCTCCTGAACCTCGCAGTGGGGTTCCCCAGATTCAGCCCCAGAGGGTGCAGCAACTTTGCAGGCCAGAAGTTCCTGCCTCGTGTTGTTACCCTTCAGTTACCTCTATTCTTAAGCACCAAAATAGTGGAATTTCCTGGGGACTTTTTTCCTTGATGATGCAAAAAAAGGCCCACAGAGCAGGGTGCTGAACTACAAATATCAGGTTAGTTTAGAGACGGCTTCCATCAGAGCTGTCAGCACAAATGACTTGTCCTGCCAACTTCCACACCTCTCCCAGGGACAGCACAGCCCACGCCCTGACGGGTGACACTCGTTCCCAGGCACAAGGGCAGGCGTCTTCCACAAATGACACAGACCTCTCACTGCCAAGCCCGAACCATATTTTACACACACACAAAGATTTCACTGCCTGGAACTGACAGCAGATACAGCTCGCAGTAACTTTGGGCACACGCTCTGTGTTCGCTCTGTAGCTGCCTGAGCTGCTTTAGGCTGAAATGTACTCCTTGTCTTCTAAAATTTAGGCATCCCAAGCTTACCAAAGAGAAACAGAGTCCCTTGCAATTGCTGGAAGCATTCACAAGCTTCTTTACAGCTGACCTAGCTGTCCCTGCTGCTTTACAACTTACACCCACACAACGGAAGGTATGACAGTCATGACCTCGAGGGCAAGGTACGAGAGCCACGATTTCTACTGGGGTAAATCACCAGAGGTTTTAATTTGTGTCAGCTAAGGCTAGGGCCTGGTGTTTCTGCAGAGACATCTGCAAAGACACACAAACGGGAGGCAACAGCAACCACCACAGTGTGAACACTCGGAGCACCTGGAGAGCCTGTCCTGCGAGGGAGAACACGGAGCTGAGTCAACGCACATGCACCGCATTGAGCAACGAGACAAGCAGCACGAGCAACACTGCAGGACAGCAGTAAATACACCACCACCGCACCCTGAGGCTCTCCAGAACTGCTGCGAAAGCAGCACACGAGGAAGGAACAGCTAACACTTACTTCACAGATCTTTTCCAGCGAAGGGACGAAGAAGTCATCGCAGACGATTGCCAGCGCGTAGAACATGTACACGGCCTGCAGTGGAGAAGAGAAAAGGTTGAGTCTGGAGACTGCCACACAGAACCGAACGGCAGCATCCCAACGCATCTCAGGTTTGACTTGGTACAGACTCGTCAAGAAAATAAAATGCTCTCGTCAAGAGGAATTCATAGAGCTGTCTGGGGTTTAATTGAAAGACCGTGAAGTATTTATCCAAAAGTTCTTACAAACTATCAAAAGCTGCCAACATTTTATCTTCACTGTAAAGACTGCTTTTTTTGCTTTTTTAATTCCCTGGACATTGCTAAGCCTCAATGAAGTATTTTTGCCTTCCTTTTTTTTTCCCCGTTGCGCAGTGCAAGCTTTTTTATCACTGCGTTCTGTGAAAATCTAAACCCCGGAGGAGTAATTTTTGAAAAAGGGGAAACGAGCTTGTTTTCTGCGACTGAAGCGCCCTGTCATGTCACCTGGGTCCCAGTGGTACATCCTGCTGAACTTCACATAGGAACAAATGAAACCAAGGGGGAACACAAGACTCGAAAGGACACCGCAGCTCTTCAACCTCATGCAAGAAGCATTTAATCCATGTTTCTGTACGATTAAACAGAGTGTGCTGAGGCCTGATCTCGGCCCCGAGAGGCAAAGGGCACAGTGTGGCTCACATCCAGGCAGCAAAGCCCTGGAGGGTAACCCAGCCCATAGTGCCCACAGAGAAGGATCTCACTCCCCACCTCAACACACAGGCTGCCAGCGGACAGGAAAACGCCCACTGGCACAGGGGAAAACCAGGGGAAAAGCATGCCAGGTACCAGCAGAGCACAGCCCCACAGCCAGGCTGAGCCTGCTGCCCAGCCCACTCTGCTTTTCTGGCACGGACACATCCGAGGCCACACAGGCTGCTCCTGCACCCGCTCACACAAACAGGCCTGCAGGAAAGGAACGGAGCTGGGAATACGGAGAGGCAGAGGAGCAAGAGTTACTTCTACAAGCAGTGCAGCTCCAGTAAGTAACTACAGCTGAGAGAAGTGGCCAATACTTGTAGAAAAACAGTGTCTTAATCCTAGGGAATCCCAGCTACAAGCACATCACCAACAGATCCTCTGGCTTTGATTGTGGTTGAAGTCCTGCAGAAGCTCAGGTGATGGGAGGAGACCGGAGTATTTTTTTCTGGAGAGAAAGCAGCAGTAAGAATGGCCTCCAGGTTTTCGTTCTTGTTTTGATTTTCCAGGAACAGGTCTAAATCTCCCAAAACCCCGCATCAAAAACACAGATTCTAACGCGCCAGAATTACAACTTTGCTGCAAAAGGCCAGTAATTACTGTACATCTCAGCCATGAAAACCTTTTGAGCTCAAAAATAATTCGTATTTTTTTTCAGGATTAGAGATGGGAATCTCATCATAACCAATGAATTTGACACAATCTTGAGGAACAGATGCCAGAATGTCACTTGGACAGTTTCTCTGCTCCTTTGTCCCTCCCCATAAACATGAATAAGTGTAACTCAGGCTTTTTGAAAACTTTACGCTGCAAAACAGCCCCGAGGACCACAAGAGCAAGCAAAACTCCAGATCTCCAACTCTGTTGGGTGCAGCAAAGAACTTGGTCTTGCAAAGGGAGCACTAGCTGCTGACACAATACCAACTGTATGAACACAGATAAAGGAAGCAAGTGGCTGGCAGGCATTGTGCATCAAAGGAACAAGGATCAGAAGCGGCCCCGGAGAGTTATGTAGCCAAATTCCACTGAAACACAAGGGACAGCGGCTGCCTAACTTCAGCCTGGATTTTTGATCTGCTAATCATATTAATCTGCAGTGGGTCGTGCCCTCGCTGTCCTGCCCAAACACACAGTAATGCCTCTCAGGAACGCTAATCTGTCCACCAGCATCATCCCTGTAAAGTGAGCATGTCCTCTCCGTTTGACACGACCCACACCCACGGAGCACAGGGCTGCTGCACCTCCTGCACCTTCCGGAGGCAGGCAAGGAAAGGGGGGCCGAGGGGACACAGCCACCACAGCAACACGCGCCCCAGAGCCCAACCAGCTCACCCCAGATGCCCCCACCCACCCGTGGCACACACGCACTGCACCGTCTCTACGTGCCCTCCGACCGAGCCGAGCTCCGTGGAGCTCACCAGAGGCACCAGGGGCACGACACCCACCGGTTTTTCAGTCCAGAAAATTCCTTCTCTGAATTTTTATACGCACATTCAAACGATCCCAGGAGAGGGCTTGTATCGCTTCCAGTGCATGCAAGAGTGCCAAGGCATCTCCATGTCCCAGCACCCACGGGCAGGTGTTAAAGTGGAATCACATGGTGCCCTGGTTTTTACAGGGCACAACAACAACCTTCAAGGGTGACAAGGGAATTTGCTTTTGTCCACTCATGCCTTCTCGTTAGTAGGATCAGGTACAAGACGAAAGGCAACAAGGGCACTGAAATGAGTAAGGAACGGAAAAACAGATGTGAAGGAACTGCCCTGCAGGCTCTCGCTCATCCCCCCGGAGGAGTGGGCACTGGCACCCTGCTACAGGAGCTGGAAGCATGGAGCCTCCTGCACTCCTCGGGATGATTGCTAACACCAGGCTGAGAGCACCGACCAGGCTGAGCCCACGCCGACCTGTACGCTCCAGCATTTGCTGTAAAGACCTCGTTGCAAATCTGGTTTTGGCTGTGAGTCTTCCCTAATTTTATTCAAGTGGCTGGAGCACAATGAAGTGTAAAGTGTCAGAATCTAAGGAGTATCTGGCTAAACTGCAGCCTTGCTCACACACTAAACCACTGGAAGCTACCCACAGTCAGTGAACACATGGAGACAGTGACTGTTACTTCCTTGGAAGTTCTTTGGGGTTTTTCGGTGGGGCTTTTCTTGTTTGTTTGCTTTTTAAACAGGCAAAACAAAGAAACATTTAGAGTTTGGGCCAGCAGGAACACAACCAAAACATTCAATTTAACGTCAAGCCAGACTCAGAAAGAGACCAGTGGGGGCTATTTTATGCAGGAGGGAGGAAGGCAGCAGCATCAGGGAGGCCAGTCTACACGGCATATCCCATGAGGAGAAGGCCAACAGCACACGACTGAGACGCTCAGCAGCTGATGAGGAGGTATCGTCACACACAAACACACAAAATAAGGCTCAGCCCCAGCAGCACTCCAAGTGATGATACAGGAGTCTTTAGCCAGGCAACGCACTCAAAAGACACTCAGTCCTCCTCCCCTGAAGGATATTAAAAAATTAGGAAAATGCAATGGCCCCGCATAAAAGGATTATGAATGCCAGATTAAGTGCTACATTAGGACCGATTTAAAAATGATGATTCTAACAAACAAACATGCATCAAAGGCAATTAAATATCTTACTCAAAACACCTGTTCCACTGCACAGGACAGAAACGGCCATTTTTCATGTTCGTCCAGCAGTCCTCTGAGCTTCCCGTGGCAGTCTTTACACTCAAACTAAGACTCGCTTTACCGAGCTAAAGAAGCTTTTCACAAGAGACCATAATGCTGTAGGAGCAGCAATCCCTACAGCCCTGCCTTCTTCCCGGGGGCTGGGAAAGGCCGAGGTGACTGTCCCTGCTGCTGCCCCACAGACCCCCTGCCCTGGGTGGGGCAGGACCAGCCAGGGGCCACCCCTGAAACCACGTTAACCAAGCACAGGGCTCTCCTCAACTCTGACTGCATTACAAACCCACCCGAAACTCCGTTGCTGCAGGGAAATTAAACGACCCCAACCAAAGCAGGCAGCCACAGAGCCCAGGTTTACTCCGGCCAGCAGCCTGCGTACCATGACGTGCCCAGCAGTGCTCACACAGTACCAGCACGGATGGCCAGGGCACCGGAGAAACGGCCCCGCCAGGAGACAGCTCTGTGCTGCAGAAACGAGACGTGTCTGGGCATCGTCCCGATGCAGAAATAGACAGAGACAGGATCCGTCCAGGGCGACCTACATTTCCCGAGCGCCTCGCAGGAGGGAGGCAGGTGCCTGTCAGAGCCCCTGTTCCCATGGCTACGGGAAGCGGTGCCCAGCCAGGAGCAGGAGGGACGGCTGAGCGCAGACGCTGCACCTCCACGCTGCTCAGCCTGCAGCGCCCAGCTCTGCCCAGGGACAGCCTCAACTCTGACCACGCACGGGGTCCTCGTGCTGGCATCCCAACACATCCTGGCACCGCACTCCATATTTGCTGGAGAAAGCTGAGAAAAGGGGAAGCAACGCTGTGCTGTCCAAAATGCCAGGATACCATAGAGACCCAAACCCCCCATTCTCAGCTGTCTGCCAAAACCTTGGGAATTTCTCAGCAAAGCCATTTCCCTCCCATCTTGAGGCGGGTAACGGGTGCCAGCGCCCCTGAGCACGGCAGGGCTGAAGGTCCGCACTGGAACGTCAGCTGGAACCAACTGGAAACCAGGAAAAGGCTAAGAGAACAACTGCACGGCCTTCCAGTACCCAAAGGGACTGCAAGAGAGCTGCAGAGGGACTTTGACAAGGGCCTGGAGTGACAGGACAAGGGGGGATGGCATCACTCAGACAGAGGGCAGGGTAGATTGGGTATTAGGAAGAAATTGGTCCCTGTGAGGGCGGCCAGGCCCTGGCACAGGCTGCCCGTAGAAGCTGTGGCTGTCCCTGGATCCCCACAAGCGTCCAAGGCCAGGTTAAACAGAGCTTGGAGCACCCTGGGACAGTGGAAGGTGTCCCTGCCCATGGCCTGGGAGTTGGAACTGGGTAATGTTTAAGGTTCCTTCCAATCCAGCCCAGTCTATGATTCTACAAACAACAATGTTAAGATTGCAAAAAGGAGCCCTCAGGTGCTGGGGAGCTCCCAGGCTGCAGGAACGGCACCTGATTTAAAATGCAGACCCTGGCCCCTCCAAACTGAACATCCCAAACCAGTGACTCGGTGGGGAGTTACTGTCTGTAGCAGCTCAGCCTCTTCTCAGAGGGGACATGGAGATGATGAATGGCAGTGAAGCAGACAGCTGACGAGCTCTGAAAAAGTATCCAGGAGAAATTAAACACCGTGACTCCAACCTGTAATATGCCCTCAGTGGCCCACTTTTTCTTCAGACCAAAGTATTTTCAGTTCAGACCTAAAACTATTGCTGAACTGCCCATCTTTTCCTAGATTTTTCAAGTGTCTAGGGATTAACTTTCATCTTCGTGAAGCATCAGATCACGCTCAGTAATTCACACAGCCCCACTGCGAAGATTTGCTGGGGTCTTTTTTTCCCTCTTATTAAACAATAGGGAGAGAAGATGTCCTGGGAAGCCTCCTGCACTCCCCCAAGGTTCCAGTGATAGCTTTTGTCCCTTCTGGTTCCTCCTGGTAAACCAGCTTTGCCTTGATGTCTTTCAGAAATAAACATGAAAGTATGGGCAAAGGGGCAGGGGAGAGAGAACAACATTTTTACTGAAATGAACAGAAACTGTTTAAGGGGAGGTCACTAACATAAGAAGCATGATGATGACCTCTAATCATCACTGCATTGTTCTCCCTACGATTACAGAGCCCCTTTTACAGCCCAACTTCCTCAGTGGAGACAATGAAACTCTCTGTCTGTATCCTTTTTTCCCCAAGAAAGTTCCTTTCTACTTACGCTCTGATTTCATCACATGTTTGGTAACTATCTCTGGGAGGTAAAAAACAGAACTGGAGGTTCATCACCCCGGTACGAAGACCACCCCTTCCAACCCAGACTGCAGGCAGGGTGCTAAATGCCGACGGTTGTCTGTTTTCTCTGAGTATCACTTTTTTCTTTGGCAAGAGGTTGTCCCCAGCTACCCCAGTGCTCGAGGGGCTGAATCCGGCCAGGTCCTGCCTCCTCAGGGACCACGAGACAAAGAGCGGTCAGTACATTTTCCCAAGTCCACAAAACTGCTGCAGAGGATGACTGAGCACTGACGGATCGAAGGAGCTGCCTTGCTGCTTGCTAGAAGGGCAAGAAGCTGAGTACATTTCTGCTGGGACAGTGGTTGCTCTTCTACTTCTCATTAAAAACAGATTTTTCTTTTTATTCTGAAGTGGACAGTTCGGTCCTCCAGACTCCGTTTCGATACACGTTAAAGGCACGTTCAGTGCATCCAGAACCGAATTCATATACGAATTTTTAGGAGTATTCTTGTGGGTGATAAAAAATCCAGCTCGGGTCCAGTGCTTAGTTTCCAAAACATCTCAAAGCTCAATGTTCCCATGGAAACTTGGGATTCTTGAACTTGCCAGGCACAGTCAACAGCAACGTTACTCAACAAATTTTTGCAGCCATTTAGCCAAAATAAAATCCTAACACAGAGGGCTCACATTAAAATACACAATACAATCTAATTTATACTCAAAAAGAAATCGTGAATCACTTCTCACAGCTAATGGAGACTGCTCATTTAAGCTGACTAGAAATTATTAAAAGCTTTTAAACATTCATTAGAAGTGGGCATTTCCTTGGCTGCTTAAGAATGCCTCTAATGCAACTCACAGAGCTGATAAAGCAAACTTTCCAATCCATGTAATCCCATGGATATTTCTATGTCAGTAATATTATCCCATATATTGCAGAGTGCTCCAGAGTTACTTCTTGCAGAAATCTTGTATCTTTTAGCTCTATGGCACTTAGTTTTCATCCTAAAGATGCCAAACCGTTCCATTTTCAGACACAACTTTCTCCTTCCTACGGCCTGACATGTTAACGGTGTCTACAGAAGAAATGAAAGCAGGAAACAAGTTTAAACCATCCTTCCATTATTGACTCCCTTTTATCAGAAGATCCCAAGAACAAGAACTATCACATCCCTGACCTCACAGTCCACACAGAAGATGAAAATGCACTGAAGAGAAAAAAACTTCAATCAGAACTCTGGAGCACACCGGGCCCTGTCCATGCCAGCAGGAGAAGAAAGGCAAAGTCACAACACTTACACAGAGGACGTGCAGGACCACGGCTCCATGTCTCCTGTCCTCGTTCGTGAAGATGTCATTGGGGAATTCATGGAGAGCTGCAAAAAGCGGGGAGGGGGGGAAAGAAAGCTCAGATGTTTAATCAGCTACTCACACCCGCCCCACGTGCTGCTCAGTAACACATCGAGAGGCTGCCCAACCCAGCCCTGCCAGAGGCTCTGCCTCACCTCCCTGTGCCTCAGCTTACCTTGTCCTCAGGCACCACCTTTCCCCAAACGTTTACTGTGCCACCTGCTGCTGTGGCCAGCACCACCCTGTGACCCACAGGTGCCCAAGGGGGAACAGACACCCCCCTAGAGCACAGCACAGCACGGCTCCTTCCCCGAGGGAAGCAGCCAGAGCTGCCCAGAGCAGGTGCAGTATCTCCTGGAGGGGTTGGCAGCTCTCTTCCCACTGCCCAGCAATCCACAGAACCATCGCGAGGCGCACACCGCGCGCTTCACAGCCTCTGCTGCAAACGCACTGTCGCAAGTCACTGAAAGACAAATTCCCTCCGTTTGCTCAAATGCTTTATTTACTGCTCTGGATGTTAATTGGATTATAAAGCTCTTAAGGACAGCCTGCCAACTAGGCTGCAGGAATGGCTTTGGGTTATAAAAACCAAAAAGCCAGTGTGAAGATGATGGCTCTAGCATTCAAGTGCTTCTTCAGTAATTCCAGATTTTGAAACAACAGCTTTCTGCTAATGGTCAGTTCTTCACATTCAGCCATCAGCTGGAAAAAAATCAAACTGTGTTCTTCCTGCCTTTCACATCTTTAGCGTTAATAAAGCTCCAGCAATAGGAACTTAATTAGCAATTGCATAGATGATTAAATGGAAAAACAATCTGGCTCACTCTCCCGGTTTTGCTGCCTCTGAAGCAATAACTGAGCAAAAGGCAACCGCATTTTAATTTTGTTCCTCGTGCAAGCAACAGCTCTATCCAGGCACTGCACCTGAGGAGGAAAACACTCTTTTTTACATACACCCTTCTGCCCAAAGGCTCAGGTTATTACTGTTAATTGTATTCCTATGGATTGGTAAATTCTACAACGAGTCCTAACAAACCAGCAGGAGCTACTGGAGCAGTACAGACGGCATCTTTGAAATATCCGTAACGGAGGAGCGCTGCAATACCCTTCTCCTTTATCAGAACCAGCCATTGCCGGTGACTTCTTATCACCAGCCAGGACTCACCTGCCAGGAGCTGTAACTACTTCCAGGAGCTGTAACTACTTCCAGGAGCTGTAACTACTTCCTTCCGAGGCAGAACTAGTCCTGCCAGGCTGCCTTCCCCTCCCACCCCAGCACGTGTGCTGTGCTAGAGCTGACGAAAGTTGCCAGAAACACCCTTAGGTGTGTGCAGCCTAAGGAAGCAGTCAGGGAGGTACCAGCACAAGGGCGGGAGTGAGAAAAACCCCAACAAGCAACACAAAACACTATGGAAACTGGGAGACAATAAAGGTAAATCAGGTGGAAAGGATTAACCTTTCCTCAGCAAAACATAATTATGTGAAAACTCAATGTTTCCATTGCAACTTTAGAAATGTTCCTGACCATTCCCCGTTCCACAGGCAAAGGAAGACACAGGGAGGTCTGCCTGCAGCAATATGCAAAATGGTTTGCTAATACACGTGTGTGTGCGTGCGTGCGTGTGTGTGTGCTTCCCCTCCTCCTGCAGCTGCCGCCGAGATTTTACGTTCAGTACAGACAGATGACAAAAATCCAATCCCTTTATCAAGAGTCTCTGGGAGGTTCAAGGAGCCCAAAGTGCACCTAAGGTAAAGGCATACAGGGAAAACACGCTACAAAAATAGCATAAGCTGTCTCTAGTGTCAGTGGTTGGCAATCCTGGCCCTCCTTCCTGTGCGCAGCAAGAATGCCCAGGGCTCCCTCGGGTTCGGGTTCCCACCCCATACTGGCAGGAAATGCACCTCCTTTTCAGAGAAAATCCATGATGTCCATCATCACGCCCTCCACCACGACATCGTCCGAACACGAACGCTTTTGGTGGGTTACACTCAGAAGCATGCAATTATAAAATAATGTATGCAAATTTGAAATCTGCTGCATTTTTATTAGCTGCATCAGGTGCAGATGAGTACAGATAAGAGGAGAGCTTTGCAAAACACAGGAGCTCCTTTCTAAGAAGAAATAAAGGGTGCTGCTGGAACACCACTCCAACAACAGCTGCCCTATTTAGCGGGTTATAAAAGCTCAGACAGTTTGTTATTTCGCTTTAAAGAGTCCCCAGCCTTTGTACAGAAAATAGGTGCAGATTTTGCCAGGTTTGTTTTGATTGCACAGAAAAAAACCCAACCACCCTGCCAATGAACCTAAACTCAAAGAATAAAAGACTTCTGCCTAATTATCCACTCTGGTCCTGCAGACTCGGCAGGTATCAGCATGGAGCAGCGGAAGGGCAGGATCTTCACAGAGCCCAGCATCTCCCCAGTCACCTCCAGTGTGGGCACTAGACACAATTCCGGGAGCAGCCCGGCACCCAGCACATTACCAGGGGGTTCCAGCCCTCGGGCATACACAGCTCAGTCCCAGTTTTCAGTTCCTGAGGGGCACATTCCCAGAAAACTGAGGGCAGGAGTCTGCAGCTCAACACAACACTCCTTCCAGGGGTGCAGCTCTACCTTGCACCGGCAACTTGCAGAACTATGAAAAAGTACTAGGATTATTAGCATTTGGAAGTAACTGGAATTAGATGGCTGCTAGCAAGGTATGGATTGGCCTCGGAAAGGGAGCTGAATATTACAGGAACAGATGAGCATTAGGTGTGAGAGGCTGTGCTCTTTTGCACTCGACTCTAGGTGTTCTGTGCAGGACAGGGAGCCCGCACCCTTTGGAGACACCATCGCAAGGGTATCGCCAGATTCAGAGGAAAACTTTGGATCTATACCTGTGCCGGAACTCGCAGTCCTCTGATTCTTGGATTATAATTTCTCATCGCAGAGCTCCAGCAGCACTCAGCAACCAGGAACAACCACCTCCTTTCCTCTGACTCCTCCCAGGGCTTGATTTATAGGGCTTGTGCCCGCCCTGCAGCCACAGCTGTTTGTAGGAGTTTAATGAGTACTTTAGGATGAGGTGGTCTTAATTAATAATTGGTTCCTGGTGTGGATCCTGGTCTTGAGTGAGAGTTTGGCTAGTGCATACCAACAGGGTTTAAATACATTATACAACATATACCCACCGAGGGAAGATTACTTTAGTCCTAACACAATGAGCTGGAATGAATTCTTGTCCTTTTGTTCTCAATCGGTGTGCAATTCTTCAAAATTGGAACCCTGTTCAGCCCTGGCCACAGATGCTCTGCATCACACCGCACTCAGAGGGTTTGCTGGCACAACACAAACCTGTCTCTGCCTAGGCCACGTGTGCAGGGAGGGTGCTGCTGTACCACTCCTCAGGGAGTGGAACTTTTCACAACCCTCTTCCCAGCTACTCCTCTCCCTCTCACATTTAATGTTCCCACCTCTCCAAAAGGATTGCTTTTCAAAAAACCCAGCACTGTACTGGATCAATAGTTCTAAAAGCTGAGACAGCCACTTATTTTTTAAGAAGCCTTTGTATTGCTAGCCAGTGTATCTACTCTGGGGACAAGAAAACCCTTGGGAAATCTCCCACTGCTTTAACAGCCGAAAGGTGTTCAGCCTGGCCAACGAATTACCAACACAGAAAGCTCACAAATTTACAGCCTTGGCTCATTTTCTCATGCTGTCCCCACAATTCTCGCTCTGCGAGTTCTGCTGCTGTCACCTGTGAGGGACAGACGTTAGTGGAGCAGACCTCGTGATGTGAACCCAGACAATGTTTTTTGCATCCACGCATCCTTTTCACGCGGGGAAACAAAAATAAACTTTAAAGCAATTAGTTACCTTTCCCCCCGTACACTCAGAATCATAATTTTAAACTCAAGCTTGAGATTGCTTCTGGGTTCAGGGTACACAACAATATCGCATTCAGCACCTGCCTGCAGAGTGTTTCACCCAATTCCCTCACCTCCAGCAGCACCCCTGGACAGTACCAGCTGTGCATCCCTGCTGTCTGTCCCTCACAGGGAGCAGGGACCTGCCAGGGTGGACCTGCGGGCACGGGAGGAGAGGGGGCTCAGGAACTGCTGGATCGGTGCAGCCTCACAGCTCCCGCTGCCTGGAGACCAGCTCGGGCACACACAGCCCACCAAACCCTGTTCCACGGGGAACGAAGTTAAATCGCACGGCACGGGCAAGGGACTCTGAACATCTTTAGCTGCCTTTAAAATCAATGAGATCGGTCAAATTCTCCCTGAAGGGAGGGCGAGTACATTTTATATATATATACATATATATAAATGTTTTACTGTCTGCCAAGTGAAAATGGTGTTTGCATTGCAGTGGCATGACCTAAAATGCAAAGAGAGCCAAACTAAGGTGATGCATCAATAATAAAACATTCTGCTAATGTTTCACCCGTGTCTCCACTAAACCGCTGCAAACCAGCAGCTGAAGCAGCGTGGGGTACAGCCCCCCCCCCCCAGTAAATCATGCAGCACGCCCAGAGGCACCATCCCGCACCTCACAGTGGCTTTTCCAGGCTCTGTGCATGGCCCCTGGGGGGACAGACAGCAGATATCCAACAGGGGTGGCAGCCAGAGGCGGAGCGGTGGCTGAAGCGGTGCACAGGTGCCTCTCGGTGGGGTGAGCAGACAGAGCAGGTGTGAACAAAACGGGAGAGGTCTGCGTTTCTATCGAGTTAGTTATGCACGGGCTGGGGGAGAGAGAGGAGGGAGAAGATGGAGGAGCGGGAATTCGAGATGGTGAACCCTGAGCACACCACGGGGAATTCAGAACTGGCAGCTCGTTTGCATGGGAAGTGAGAACAAACATTACTCCTTCCGACTCTGGAGGAAGCACTCGAGAGAAATCACTGCCTGAAAGCAGCCGGCAGAGCAGCTTCCAGGGCCCTCCACCCACGGAGCAGCCGGCACTGCGGCTCCCGGGAAGCCCCGCTCCTGCCTTGCAGCACCAATTCTAGGAAGGGCAGCTCTGGCCAGGCTTGTGGGCTTAGACTGCAGGGGTGTTTTATCTGGGTGCAAACACGCACACACGGCTACAACACGCGTGGGTCCGTGGGCGTCCCTAACAGCTGAGCTGCTTCTCATTCCACGCACATCCGGCTGCCACATCTCCAGAATTTCAGATGCTCAGAATTGCGCAGAAATTGCAAAATGCATTTCCTTTGAAAGAGGCACGTGAAGCACCCAGCCCTGCACGCCCCATATTGTGCGGTCCCCCTTTTCTTTAGACTCTCCTGGCTATGTGCTGTGTGGCACTGTGCCCCCAGGCTCAAGCCTTGCTCCATCGTGCAGCTCTTCCTCTATGCCAGCTGTACACACGCTTTCCTGACGCCCTCCTCCGCTGCAGGAAGTAAAGTCTTGAAGGAACAAACCCCCAAACATAAGCAGAGCCCTTGTGAAGTCAAGAAGGTTCTGCCTCTGCTTCAGCGCAAATGAATCGCTTGCAAGGTCAGAGGCACATCGAGATCCAAGGGCAACAAGCAAATACATCTCAACATAAATGGGGGAGAAATCAGAAATAATAAATAATATGCAACAGCATATGGTTCAGAGAGAGTTTAAGTCAAATAACAGCAGCAAGTGACCTTTAAAGAGAAGGTTATACTTTCCTTTGTTCAGTACAAGAACTAATTTCTGTCACAGCACGAATCTGGCAATTGTTTCCCAGGATCTCTGAGCTTTTATATTCCCATGTTTCACTTGACCATGCTATAGTTAAGCTGCTTAAATATATATATATGCATGCTTAAACTGACAGAGGGCAAGGGTAGATTGGATACCAGGAAGAAATTCTTCCCTGTGAGGGCTGCCAGGCCCTGGAACAGGGTGCCCAGGGAAGGTGTGGCTGCCCCTGAATCCCTGCAAGTGTCCAAGGCCGGGTTAAATGGAGCTTGGAGCAGCCCAGGATAGTGGAAGGCGTCCCTGCCCATGGCAGGGGGTGGCAGTGGATGGGCTTTGAGGTCCCTTCCAACCCAAACCCTCCCGGGATTCTGCAGCAGGTTTTGTTCTGCTCTGTGCCCCCGTCCCCCACCCTGAGCAGCAATTCCTCCCTGGGAAAGGAAGCGCAGGGAGGTATCGGCAGAACTGCCAGTGCTACAAGTTTTACAGACCTAAGCTGGATCGAGATGTTTCCCTTGACAAACGCAACGCTTCTGCAAAGTGATCCATTATCAGCCACACGCTCTGGTCAGAAATAGCTGGCACAAGGAAGGTTCTTAGCGAAACCACAGCAAGAAAAGAACAAATCCCTGGCTGGCTCCTGTCCTCACATGAACTGCCAGAAATTCCTAATAACTTACTGGCTTAATTACAGCTATTCTGGAGTTCCCGGACTTCTTTTGATTTGGAACAGAATACAGCCCCTCTTTCATTAGCTTTATTTTGGGGAACGAATATTTATATTGTGTTCATATCCACGGGCAGACTAACCAAAAAAGGCAACTTTACAAGAAGCACTTTTATAAAGCCACCCGGAAAGGAAGAGATGCTGCTGTCACCTCTCTTCTTTTCTTGGGGGGAAAAGGAAGGGACTTTTTAATCTCTCAGCATCCTGAGTACTGGGTGCAGGGATGCCATGAGTTCAAATGCCCCTGTCTGCTTCTGTCTTAGCCCCATTACAGGGGTGGCTGGGAACCTGGATTGAAACATACAAAAAAAAAAAAAAAAACTCCTGCAAAGAATCAAACTTTGGGATTTTGCCACAAACACGTTAAAAGTTGCAGCTTAAACGCGTGGTCCAGGAATAGAGGCAGCTCCAACGTGGGCCAGCCAAAGCCAGCCCTGCCCAGCAAGCAGCAGGGCGATGCCATTGTGAGCCCCTGGAACGTGGCACAGGGACAGCACCTTGGGCCAGAGGAGGGTGTGAGGGAGACAGGGATCCTAGAGTCACAGAACCCTTTAGGCTGGAAAAGCTCCCGAAGGCCATGGAGTCCAGCCCTCAACCCAGCACCACCTTCCTGCCAAAGCGAGCTCTGCTCCAGGCCACCCTGGCCCTCCGAGCCCCGAGGCTGCCATGGGCTCTGCCTCTCACATGCCAGCAGGGCAGGGATTTACTGCCTGCAAATGAATTCCAACATTTAAACTGTCCAGGCTCATCTGCGGAGCAGCTCTAATACGCTTTAAGCTCCCTCGAACGTATAAATGCTTAAAGCTATTACAATCTCTCTGTTATTTCACGTTAGGCATCCCATTAACTATTTTCTTACTTCGATATAATCAGTGTTTACCGTTATTTGGAGATTAATTTCGGATAATGAGGACACATGGCCTGTCTCCTCTAGAGGCCAAGAGCTGGCTGGCAAGGCAGGGCAGCCCTGCCACGACAGGGAGCCCCTGTCCTGACACCCTTGGGAGCACAGGACAGGACCCCAAAGCATGTTAGGATTTTCCATTTAAGCTTACACTCCTGACACACAGAGGGATCCAGTCCCTCTCCCTCTAGGCCACAACAGAAGCAGAGACATCCTTTCCCATTTCCATCCCGACACAAGGTGCTTGAAGTGCTCAGGCACTTACATCTTGTGTAAATATACTTAGCAAATCAGAGCGAGTTGCATACTTCAGACATCCATCATTTTGCTCTTTGCATATAAAACTGGCAGGAAAATTTCCATTCCAAGATTGCAAGGTTTAAAATGCTACACCTAACTAAAGCATCTATAAAAAGGGAAATTAGAGCAATCCTTTACTTCGATAGAGCAATGAAAGTACATTAAAAGGGAATTATTGGGGGTGTAAACATTAGCATGGGAGGGATTTTCAGGTGACAAAGCAGCACGGCTCTCAGGATGATAGCCAGCCTTTTTCCAAGGCATCCCAACATCTCTGGCTTCAGCTTGGCTCGGGATCAGCCACAAGCCCAGCTCTTCTGGAAGAGAGTTGCAGTCAGCTCTCTGCCCAGCTGAAACCCACAGCACAGGGCACTTACTTGTGCCCTTTGAACGTCTTCACACCTTCTCGAGCCCTTTTTTCAGTTTATTGGGATTTCTGAACACCACTCCGCTGCTCCAAGCGTACCTCGGGCCCTGGGCTCACACCAGCTGCACACCCAACAGGTTCTCCAGAGTTACCAGCCAATGCTCTGGGCATTATTTAATCCAATTCTCCAGCTACCGCGCCGTGAAGTTCATCATGTCCGGGCTCAACCGGCAGGTTTCTCAGCCTACTAATTACCCTGCCACCAGCAATTCCCTTACTCCAGGCTGAGATTTCACCAGTTTTCTCAGTGTTACGCATTCATCATGCACTTGGCAATGACTGTCCCAGAGAAGACTGAGACACACGCCGTCCCAAGAAACGGGATGAATCACGTTGTTTCTAAAAAGAGTTGGGGCAACTGCACACCATTCTGCTGAGAAGAGTCAGCTGGGAACTGGGGATGGCTGTGGAAAGAAGAGGATGCAGCGAGCAAGATCCTCCACGGACGGGAACCACCACGGCCCTGTCTAAACCAACAGCTTTCCAGCAATTAGCACTGACCAAGGATCTCTAGTTTACTTCAATCTGCTACAAAGCGACTCCAGCAGCAAGGCTGTCACAACACTCTTTGGAATCAGTGCCCAGGGCTGAGGTCAATGAAACCGGGGGCTCTGGCTCTCCACCACAGCCCTGACAGAGCGCACGCTTTCTGTTCCCCACACCTCAGCTTCTGAATTGCACAGGAAGCTCGAGAGATTTTTGTCTCCTTTGTAATTATCTATATAGTGCCACGCTCTTCCTTCTTGCTCTCATTTTGTCCAGAAGAGCGTCCCTGATGGAGGAGCTCAGTGCTGCTCAGGGGACCGAGCCAGAGAGTGAGCACCACCAGGGTCCAGATCTGTGGAAGACCCATGCACGGGCTTAGCTCTGAGCTCCCAGTAGCCCGGGCAGGACAGAGGGCCAAGGCCCATCCTGTGTCACACGGCAGAGCTGGGTCCTGCCCTTTCATCTGGGGTCCCACTGACAGATTCCACTTGTGCTTTCCTGTTTTCCTCCTAGCTGGTTTCTACACAACAGAAGAAGACACGGCTCGGTTTATTCTGTGACTGTGGGGAAAAGGGAACACGCAGCACATGCAGATGAAGCAAAGTACACGGCAGGTCCCTCCGCAGTTACGCATTTTTCTTTACGGTGACAGGCAGGCTTAGAGCCCGATCTCCAGCATAAAAATTACATCAATCAATGTCAACACGCTATTCATACATCAGAAAGACAACGCTGGCTTTAAATAGGTACCAGCGGTTGCAGAAGACAAGGCGCTTCCAGAACTCCATCTCCGAAGAGCCTTTCATCTCACTCAGAAACTGAAAGCCCCTAAATATAGGACTACTGTTAAAAATTCATGAGCCTCAGCAGCTATTTGTCATAGTCATGGAAATAGGATATTTTCATGATGGTGAATGGCTTGACATTCATTACCAATAAGCAAATGTGCCCTTTATTACCATTTTAGAACAGAACATCGCTACCGATACCCAAGGAACACTGCATTATCACTGGGCGTTAGCATTAGCTTTGCTACAATACACACATCATTCCTGCCATCTGGATGCCTCACGCTTATTAGTTCCCAAATGATGATGTGGATGAGGCCAGCCTCGTGGAGCCTGACCACACACGGCTGCCGGGAAGGCCTGTCCCAAAGGTGAGATGGTGCCGTGGTGCTCCTCTCCACCAGCCGTGCCCTGGACCACACTTAAGAGCGATCCCTCCCTCCCTCCAGGCCTCTGGATGCTCTCAGCAGAGCCCGCTGGAGAGTCCCAGCTCCTCGGTGGCAATGGCCACTGGACACAGGCAGCACCCGCTGCTCATTGCAGGGCTGCAGATCAGCAGCAGTGATGCTGGTGTGGCTACAGCCCAGGTGACAGTGCTGACTGGGACATCATCGATGGCAGCTCCTTCCACACCCCACTCGCACCTCCTACCACAGTCACTTGACCTTAAAGGATCAATCAGAATGCAGCCTGACTTCCACGCAGAAGTGAAAGAATAGTTCCTCTCTGCCATGGTTTAAGTTTTTTACGCCTTTTATACATGCAAAACATTTATACACTCTCTGCGCTGACACGGAAAAAGCATTCATTGCTGTCTGCTGGGAGAAAGGAGAAGCAGAGAGGAAGGAGGAACCCCCTCAACTCCCTCACGTGACAAGAGAAAGCTGGCCACAAAACCAGGGTGGCTTGTTTTCAGTGGATCCCTGAGAATTTGTTCTTCCCGAAAGGGCTCTCGAGGTAACTTGACCAACAGCCATCACTGTTTTTCTTTGCTTTTTCTTGCCCCGCCTGGGCAGAGAACACACACTGTGGGCAGCTACACCTCTCATACAGGGAGGCTTTTGCTGTGGTCTCCACCCACATGCCCCTTGTTCTCCCCCCTTCTTCGTCCCTTCCTTTGTCCCGCCGGAACAAGCCCGCACCATGAGGTATTTACTACGGTTTCCCAACCTTCACCCACTCCGGGCGAAGCCCTGGGGGCTGTCCCCAGCCTGACGATCGGACTACCCAACGCACCCCAGCCTTCCTCCACACAGCCCCTGACGCCGTGTCTGCCGTGGGGAACACCCATCCCCCTTGGCTGCCCCGGTCAGACCCAGCCGTGGATCCTGCTCTGCTGTTTGAGCAGTCCCTTTTCCCGGCTGAACGTTAGCCGGAGCACCCGGAATGCCGGGACATGGATGTGTGCACATCGCGAGGCCTCCGGGCCTTCACAAGAGAGACAACGGCGCACACGCAGTTCTCTTCCTCCTTTAGAGAGCATCAGAGGGAGCTACAAGGGCAGCTGTAATTACACCTAAATCCCCACACAGGCAGGACTCTATTTTACGTGTGGCTGGAGAAAGGACCATCTGTTTTATGAAGGTACTACTAGGCTCTTTCTTAATTTTCTTTTTTATCCCAATTACGCTCTTTTCCTCCCTAAACGGAAGCATTGCCTTGGTAATATCAAGAGTCTTAGAATAAGATGATCTTTTCAAATGAGAGAGTCTTTAAAGTGGGATTATACCTTACAGCAGCGAACTAGTCTTTCAATCAATTCCAGGGGATACACTCACAACTTCATTACTCTGGAAGAGCCTACATTTACAGGGCAGCAAATGAGAAGCATTTCGAGGAAGTGCCTCCAGCCTCTCCTTCGCTGAGCATCCCTGAACTGCACTCCGGTGCTCCTCCAGAGCTTCAGGCTTGCCAGAGGAGGAGGAGGAAGGGTGAGGTCCTGGTTTCAGAGGTGCCACCAGCCAGCGGGAAGCTGAGGATGGACAGGCCAGCTGGCAGGAAGGGGACAATGACACAGCAATCTGCAGGGGCTTTTAAACTATTTCTGCTCTTGCAACCCCTCCAAGCTCTGTTTTCTACAGCAAAATCCTGTGTCATCAAAAGGTCGGGGCGGTGCTTGCATTGCTGATGTTACAGCTACAGCTGGAGGCAGAAAAAGAGCACCCCAGAGATGTTCTCCCATCGGTGCCTTACTGGATACCTTCCACTTTTACATCAAGTATCACCCACCTCATCACCTTATCCCCACTCCTGTTGCCCTGCCTTCCAAGATGGTAAAACAAGAAAGCGGTATTCCTACCCTCAAGGAAAGTCTCTCTGCGTGAAGGGCTGACCCCCGAGGAAGCCAGACATGACACACGTTTTGTACAGCCCCTGCCTGCTCTCGGCAGGGCTGGAGCTGGAGAAGGGTCGCATCGTCGACAAGAATCTCCCACTGCACGCTGCTTCTCAGTGAGCAAATTCCAGAGATTCTGGAAGAAGCACGTGTGTAGACCAGGGCCACGCACTCACATCCTTCCTTCTCTGGCAGCTGTGGGTGCACGCTTGGGAAGAGGGACCCACCTGCACACCCCTCTGAGTCCAGGGCAGGCTCCCACACAATGCAGATGCTTAAACTTCAGGCATTTCACATCGTGAGCTCACAGTCCAGCTCCGCTTCCTAGCAATGCACACACACGCTGCAACGAGAAGCGGTCTAGAGCCCCTGAAAGCATTAATAAAGAGAAAATCCACTTGCACGACACGTGGCTTTTAGTTTTAATGGCTGCAAGGAGACAAAACACGTTTAAAGCAAGGCCAGGGAGGATGGCAAGCATCTCCTAGCGTTTCATCAGGCTACAGAAAAGCACCGTACCACTGAGGATGCTGAGCCAGAGGCCTGGCAAAGGCACAAGGAGCAGGAAGAGCCAGGCAGCCCGGCGAAGGACACAAAGAGGCTCGGGATGTGAGCAGGGACACAGAGGGGACACAGCAGAACCAGCTGCAGTGAGCCAGCCGGGCTGTGAGCTGCTCCCGGTGATTCATCCTGTCAGGAGGAGGCTTCCCTCGGCCACACAACGATCCAGGCTAATTTCCTCTGCTGACCTATACACCGCTGTGTCACACTCGGGGAACACATGCCAGACACTTTCAAAGAGCTTTGGGGAGGTTTAGCCAGAAGGGCAATGGATTTCAGTGGCAATCACACAGCTAAATACCACGTTTCCCTTGGTGGCATAACCTTTGCATAACTGTTACGCTTCCCTGCCGAGAATAATCTGCAAACAGCCCTAGAAAGGCCTCTCGTCTCCCTTGCACGAACAGCCCCGTTTCAGGGGCGCACCCACTAAGGGACCCGGTGCGCCCCAGCGCAGTCTCCAATGGCAGCGTTTCCAGGTGTCGCTCCAGCCACGCAGAGCCCCAAGCACGGCACCTCTCTCTGCCCGGGCACTGGTCAGAACCAGGGCGAGGATCCAGCGGGGATCCAGAGACGC
Organism: Lycocorax pyrrhopterus obiensis; assembly: GCA_014706295.1. NCBI lineage: Eukaryota > Metazoa > Chordata > Aves > Passeriformes > Paradisaeidae > Lycocorax > Lycocorax pyrrhopterus. The sequence continues at coordinate 147,072 of JACSVZ010000004.1, forward strand.
GCGTGGAAGTCCTGTCAGCGGGGGAAACTCCGGGTGTTCGCAAGAGGCCGAGGGCACAACACGGCACTACGGCACTGCCAAGCCTCAGGGCACGCGGCTGCCCCGCGGGCCTTGGGGGAACGGGCACGAAACAGTGAATCCCGTGGCTGCAGCGGCCTGGGAAAAGCGGGTTGCTGAGAGCCAGGCGAGGCACGCCTGTGCATGCTAACAACCCCTCCGGAGCGCCCGGGCGCCACCAAAGGAGAGCCCTACCGAACGGCAAGGGGGTTTCTGGGGAGCTTGGAGCAGATTGCCCCCAGGGAACCGCAGGTGGCTGGATGTCAGCTCTGCCATCAGCCAGGCCACCCCAGAGCGGCACCCGCAGCGCAGCCGGCGAGGCTGGGCCGGGCAGGGTGGGCACACCACAGGGCTGCCCACGGGTGTGTGGGATGCTCGGCTCCTGGCCCAGATCTGCTCTCACTGGAGTCACTGGTGAGCCTGGAATCGAGCTCGGCAGCACAGGCTCCCCAACACCTCCAGCACACACGCTGGCACAGCAGCCAGCAGCTCTGCCATGCCCTGCCCAGCCATATGAGCATCAGGGGACTCTCCACAGCAGCACCTTTGTACTCACGGTTTCATACCCAAGCCTCCACCTAGGGCCTCACACCCCTCTCAGCAAGGGAAGTGGAGGACAAACCACACCAAGCACAGCCATGATATCCCAGACAAGAACGCAGCAGGAAACAAACAAGTCTTGACTCAGACAAGTTTTTTTGCTGCCCAAAGTATGGCAGGCTGAGAAAGGAAAAGCCCAAAATAACAGAGGCAACAGCCACAACTCCTGACCCCCGTCCCCCGTGCTCAGGGCTGCCTTCAGGAAGCTCATGGGGTGAGGAACACTTGTCATCCCAAACACACCGCAAGTTGGGTTTGCAATGACAGGCTTTGATTAAAATTGGCATCTCCTGCTGCCAGCAGCCTCAGCCCTTCCAGGAGACACTGTATGGCAAGCACGACACGGAAACCCCCGCAAGCGGACCTGGGTGCGTGCTGCCGTAACCCGGGGTGAGCGCGGAACTACTTACACGGGACACTGGTAAAGAAACAATTACTGACATTAGCTGGGGACGAGATCTGCAGGAAAGCTTTTCTCTAGTGACCCAAGGCTACGGTTTTCAATGCACATGGAAGCCCTCGCACCCTTCTCTCTAGATTACTTCAGTATCAACTTTTGGAGATAACCACAAACACCTCCAAACCAGGAATACCAGGTGCACACATCAACAACAACAAATCATAAGAAGGCTGTTGAAACAAACACAGCCCTAAATGACAGCAAAACCCCGGAGACCCTTGAAACAGCCCCAGCACCGCTGCTGGCCACCCCCGGGCTCTGCTGGAACCACGGTGCTGGTGAACAGGAGATCCATTACAGGAATGACTGCTGTCCTACAGGATGACACAGCCCTAAATCTGGCACCAATGCTCAGTACCCAGCCACCAGTGAAAGCGCTTCCCATGGCCTGGTCAAAAAGTAAAATATTGCACAGATATTGTCAGGCACCCAACACTAGGGATCAACAGTACCTCTGCTATGGGCCCTGACAGAAAAACCACTGCCACATTTCCAACAAAGGTTTAGCAAAGCAAAATATCACTAAAGAGCAGCTGAATATTAATTAACGAGACTGGAAGCCACAGCTCTTCACCCAGGAAAATCCTCCTGGCTGTTCTGTGGAACACGACAAACACAGCCAGGTATAGTACCTGCTTTATTTCTCGGCACTGTCAGCTCCCAGCAGCAACCAGGAGAGGAAAGCAGTGCTAGGTGGAGGAGCCTGGCAGCTCTGACCCTCCGGCCCTTTCCCGAAGGAGGCACAGAAGCTCCTGAGCTGGAAAACACGCATGTTCCTGGGTCACGGACCCAAACATCCCCTTCCAACGGAGAGCACAGCTGGAGGAAGCCACATCTCCCTGCCCTAGCTCTGGGTAACTCGTCCCCCTCTCTTCTCAGCCCCGGGCCCCCTTCAGGTCCCACTGTTCAAGTCCCAGAGAAACACCGTATAGTTGGGGTCGGACTAGGCGACCTTCAAAGCTCTCCTCCAACCCAAACGTTCTTATGATTCCACGACAATCAACACAACAAAACAGAAACCTGCCACGTAACAGCAGTGACCAGAGCGACCCAGCACATCTCTGCCGAGCACCTGGACACAGAGCCGAGCAAGGAGACCGGGGTCACAAAGCCAGGAGGGCAACAGCCCCAGCAGCCGTGCTGCTGGCCGGGATTAGTGCACCCTGCATTCCTCCACTAAACCAGCTCCAAGATGATGGATGGCTGTGCTGCGCACGAGGGCACACAGCAGCTGCTGGCAGCTGCAAATTTGGAACTGGGCAAGAAGCAATGAAGTATTTGGATCACAAATACCAATTTGTTCCACCACTTCTAAGGCTCCTTTCCATGAGATTTCCCAAAACTACTGTGAAGAGCTGACTAATCCTCTCGGGCACAGGCATCACTGCTGTCACTTCGCAGAGCAGCACAGAGGTGCAGGGGGGGGTGAAGGCAGCGCGGAACCGAGGGACTGCCTTTCACGCTCACAGACTGAAATACCTTCTCGCATTTCCACCAGGCTCAGCTGAATCAGACCAGAAACCACCCCACCCCTTCCAAACCCCAATAAAAACCCTTCAAGCCTGACTTTATGGGACTCAAACCACACAGCTTTCGTGGAAAACTAAATGATTTTTGTTAAACGCCTCCCTCCTGCCTCCAAAAGCCCTGATTTTACTCAGCTCTCTGCTGAGAATTTCCCTATCACAAGTTGGCTCAGCCACAGCAAACCGAGGAAAGTTTTTCTGCTGACTGCTTTAATACACCTGAAGCCCCGAATATACAGCGCTGCTTTCCAGGGCAACAGTGCAAGGTGGGAATAACACAGCTTCAGAGGTCTGGACCCCTTGGAGGGGGACCTGGACATGGAATACCGCTCAGGCATTGAAGGACAGAGGATCTGACCCACCCCAGTGCTCAGTTACTTTGATGGAAACCTGGGATGTACGCTTCAGCTTGCTGTCAATGCCATAACTTGGTGTGGAGACCGAGAGCAGGATCTGACCCCCTCGATCCACTCAAAATCAACTCCGTTCGTACGCGGTGACTGGATGGAAGGAAGTTCCCTGCCCCGCTGTTGACCCAGCCAGAGCAGGAACACGCTGGCGCACGGAGTTAGCCCCCGCCAGCGCTCTGGCACGTGCTGCGCAGGGAAGCACGTTCTCCCTCTTCCCTTTCCACGCCCGACTTTTCCCTGGCCCACTCTGCAGGTGTCCGCAAGCGGCTGGGACAGAGCCACGGATCCCACGCAGCAAACGCTGTTCCCGAAGCGCACGCCGACCCCATGCCACAGCCCGGAAAACAGGACGCGCTTTGTGCTTTTCCCACAGCAAGGCTCCATCGACCAGCGAAGCAGAGTATTTTTGCCCCAGCGACGGGGAAAGAATTAATCTGTAAAGCAGCACTCGCTTGCATGACGCCTGGGGAAAGCATTGCCACCCCCACCTAATGCATTTTCCGATCAGTTTCCTGAAAGGCTTCCCGGCTCGTGACAGGTCAGCCCCGCGTGGGGTGGCTTTTCCTGCGCAGGATGAGGCTCTCTGGCACTCCACCACCACCGCCTGCTCTCCATCCAAGCCCTACGGAGGCCAAGTTTTCCTTTTTGAACTGTTTGATATACGCAGCTGGAGCTCTAATATGTGGATAGGATCCCCAGGGAGGGTTTGTGGTTGGCTGGGAACATTTCCTAAGGTGTTTTTGAAATCTCTTTTAACTCCGAGATTTTTCCCTCTTCCCCGTTGTTCCTCTTACTGCTGCCAAGCTGAAACATAATGAGTTCATTTAAACTGGAAGTGGGAACGCTTGCGAGGGATCTGGGAAGCTTTAGCTGTTCCCATGTCGGGGACAGCGGTGAGCAGGTCTGGTTGAAATGTCTCTAAACACTCAACAGGCGTGTTCGAAAGAGAAGAAAGAACCAACCGAACTCCCTAACACTGGAATCTGCATTTAAGCAGTATTCCAGTGCTCGTCAAGCTCCCTAACGAGGCATTACCCGACCCGACCTTCGACGACCTCCCTGGCACCAGGCCACGGAGGGAATCCCCAGACTTTTTGCTAGGGTCCCATCACTCACTGGCAAAAAACCCAACAGTTCATAAAAGCCAGAGAAACACCAGGAATACAAAAGCACTCCCAAATCACTCCTCTGTCTGGTCCTTTCCCATCTGCTGGGCAATTTACAGCTTTACCTGTAATGTGTGGCCACCCTCACCTGCCAGGGAGCCCGCGGTCAGCAATGGCAATCTGCCTTTTCCTGTCACCTCACAGGGATTTGCTAATCCTCTCGATTCCCTCAGAGACAGCCGCTCCTGCTCACTGCATTTTCCAGGTTAGACTTTTCCCCAGCCAGAACAGGCCATGATACTCCACGAGGACAGAAAAACCACATGGTTAACATCCTCACTGCTCAGGAAAGAGTCGGGAGGCTTCACCCGAGATCCAACCATGCTGCGCTGGGCCCGGCACGGACAGCAGGATCAGCCTGAACCTTCTTAGTGAACCAAACAGTCATGCAAAAGGGTTCTCCCAGTCTCACCCAGCTGCCTGGTGGCAGATCTGGAACTGTAAGCTCCAAAATTCCCCACTCTGCTCATTGGTTTTGGCTGCCAGTCCTACATCTGATGTGCCCTGTGTGAAACAAAAAGCGCACCCCCCCCCCCCCTCCCCGGCTCCCTGGGATTTTAGAGATGGCTACCACTCATTATGTAGGTGCTGGACTGCAGAGACCAAAAGGTTTAGAGCCATTTAAACCAAAAAGTTTAGACTCATCTAAAAAGCACGTGAGACTAACTCATGGGAGACAGGTCCTGTGTCAGTACCTATCAGACTCCACAATTCGGATGCAACCGCTGAAGAGCAGCTGGTTCTGCTGGAGCAAGGATAGTAAAACAAGCCTCTGGCCCAGCCCACTGCAGAAACACTCTGTACCTCCCAATGTACCAAGACACTCACCTGCAGCACTTTCTCTGTGGGGCAAGATCCAAAAATAGCCAGATTCTGCATACAAGGCCTTCTGAGCTGGCACCCAGGGATGGCAAAGGTCAAGTGCGCTTTGTTTTGGCCCTGCTCAAACAAGCCTGCCCCTTTCCAGAGAGGGCAGCCAGACCAAAGATCCTATTTCCAACACCAGCCACAAAGTTTATGTTTCACCTCCATCCTTGGCAGCTGTTTGCAGTTTTTACTGTTTACCCTCATATTTATTCCAAAAACAACACAACGTGCTCAACGAAGCTATGTCAGGAGAACGCAGCACACAAAATAATATCAGCAGGCAGGTCACTGGAAGTTTAGTGGCTGGATACCAATCAGATAATGATTTGCAAGCTGTTTCTCAACACACGTGGGTGAGCACATGGGACCCTGGACTGCAAGCAAAAGGCATGTTTTTCCTCGGAGATGAAGCTCTCTCAGCACACAAAGGTACCAGCCACAGAGGGATGGGGTTACTCGAAGCTGTGCTCATCTTTTTGTCCCGTGGCAGTTCATTAAACAGAAGAGGAATGTGTTCCCACCTGAGCACTGAGCTCCCGGCGCTCTCTCCTGGTGCCCCAGGAATGCTGCTCAGCTTAGGAATGAAACGTGGCAGAGCATCCACAGGGTCCTTGAGACCCCTCAGCTTCCGAGGTGGGGAGTCTTCCACCCGAGCACGCCGCTCCACTGGGGCTCCAGCCTGGAACCTCCACGAACACCTCCCTGTAGTCCTGTAAAGCCTTTCTGCGTGACACTGGATTTGAGCTGGGACCTCGCTGGTCCCAGTTTGGGGCTGGTCTGGTTTTCCCTCGCGGCCTTTTCTAGGAGGCTCTTCCACACCACCCACCTTGTGGCTAGAAACTTCTTGTTTCCAGCCTGTGTTTACTCATTGCCCATTTCTGTCCCCTGTTCTTGTGCCAACCCTGTCCACCAATTTAGTGCTAACCCCCGGGTATGTACAGACAGCACCTTATTTTTCTTTACTTGCTGCACCAAACAGGACCAAGGTGTTGTTTTCTTGTCTGGAGCCTCCACAGTCCCCTGATTATCCCAGTATTTTACATTTACCTGCTCCAGCCTGAATTACTTCCTCCATGTGCTGACACTGCTGCAGCCAGCACTCCTAACGAGCTCTCGGTAGAGCTGTGGGCTGCAGCACGAACGTTTTCTGATCTCTGCTGGAAACACTTGGTGTGCCAGAGCTCAGGAACTGGCTTCCCTCCGTGCAGAAGCTGTGCCACGACTCCCCTCTCAGAGCTAGGGCTGTTGTGCTCATCCTCACGAGCGCCCGGTTCTCCTCTGTCCCGCCTCACAGCTGCTTGCCTTCCAACCTCTGTACACAAACCGCTGGCAAATACACGAAAAAAGACCAGTCCCAAGACCCAAATCTGGATGAACTCCTCTAGTAATTGTTTCCGAGCTGCCTGCTTCTGCAGGAGCACAAAATTTTAGGGCCACAGAGCCGGGTGGGGCAGATCCTACCCGAGGGATTGATTTACTCCCTCGGTGGCTTCCCACAGAGCTTAGAAATGGCATGGACTCACCCTGGGCATCCTTTCCCCACTTCACACGTCCTTAAGACCTCAGAGCGTGTGTAACCCAACAAGTTCCACTCCACAGTGACCCTCTCCCTGTGCTGTGGAGAAAGGTCAGGAAAATGGGATCGTGCTCCAGAGCCACCCAAGCCTGGTGGCAGTGACACTGGCCCAAGAGCCAGCACTGGAGCGGGCACTCAGTCCTTCTGGCCATCACCGTGCCCGGCGTGCACGTGAAACCACAACCGGTGTCCGCCTGCCCGGAGAACCGGCTCAGACCACGTCTCACAGTTGAGCTGCCCCCTCTCTGATCCATCACTAACACCACGGTGAGGACTGAGAAATCAGCAGAGGCCAGACAATACTGCTGAGGATGCCCAGGCTGCAATAAAACCCACCTGGCTCTTTCCCAAGTTACCCCTTCTCATATTCCTTCCTGTCAGGAGTGAAGAACTGTTTCTGATGGCAGCAAAGGAAAGTGGACAGACCACACAAGCGCAAGGGGAGACCAGACAGGAGCTGGCACAGGATGACAGGGTAAAGGGGCTCCTAAAGGGGTGGCTTGGAAAGGTCACAACTGACCCGTGTCGTACTGAACATACCTATCCTCTTGTCCAGCGAGGCGGTTGCAATTATTTTTGGTTGCAACTGTTGAACTGCAACGTTTCTGACTCCTTGAAGAAAGCAGCCTGATGTTCCCTAACGATAATCTTGTGCAGGAAAGAAAGGCTGCAGCCTTCTTGCTACCTGCACAGATAACTCCCTCAATGGAGGCAGTCACAGGAATGTCTTGTTTAGCAAAACAAAATTTTGTACGTGGACTCCAATGATATTAGTTAAGTAAAAAGGAGGGGGTTAGGAATTCCTCCTTAAAATAATCGTTGCCTTTCATACACAATTACAGGTAAAAGACAAACAGATTAGGAGATTAACTCTCCAGAGGCAGAAAAATGCCATCTGGTTTATGAATCACTCCAGGTATGACACTCTTGCAGATGATACATCTTTTGATGTACACAAATGTGTTTTGCTTAAATAAATAAATAAATAAATAAATAGAACATAAATAATGCCTAAAAGCTGCCTTCTCTCAGGTAATGCTCCATAAACCCCCAAAGCTGCAACAAAACCCTTCATTCCTTAATCAGGGCTAAGGGGTGACGGTTTTAAGCTGAAGGAGGGTGAGTTTAGGTCAGATATTAGGAAGAAGTTTCTTACAGTGAGGATGGTGAAGCCCTGGCACAGGGTGCCCAGAGCAGCTGTGGCTGCCCCCGGATCCCTGGAAGTGCCCGAGGCCAGGCTGGACACTGGGGCTTGGAGCAGCCTGGGAGAGCGCAAGGTGTCCCTGCCCATGGCAGGGGGTGAAATGAGATGAGCTTTAAGGTCCCTTCCAACCCAAACCAGCCTGGGATTCTAAGCCCTGCCAGGTGCTGGCTTCTGTGGCTCAGAGGCAGAGCCGGCCCTGAGACCCTGGCAGAGGAGTTTAAGTGCCCAGCTGGAAGAAAGACACCAGGATGGGTCTTTATAGCGTTTACCCTGGATTTCAGTCCTTCCCCCCGCTTTTCATGCTGCACCTCCCCTCAGCAGGATAAGTCACTCCTTTCCGGCCCAGGCAATGTTTTTGTTCCAGGGAATCCCAGAACCAATTCGCCTTTCATTGCTGTAAATCATTACCGTCAGGAATGCTGAGTCAGGAACCCCAAGTCTGGAGCAGTTGTACTGTGGTTAAAAACAAATCCATCATCTTCCCAGACTTTCCCTGCGCTATCTGCAGGGTTTACTGCCCCGCTAGATGTTATTACGTTATTTCAAAATTCCCCGCAAGGCGCTTCAGTCTCGAGTGTCTCACAGAAACACTAAGTCACATTTAACAGAAAACCACACAGCATTTTCCTCGAGTTCACATACATGAAAAGTTATGGGGCAGAACGATGAGCACAAACGACTACTAGGAAATGATTACAGAAATCTAGAAACAAGGTGAAGACTTCTCTTTTGCTCCAAGCCAAAAAACCTTGGCTCAGCTACACAATCAGTTACAAAGGTGGGTGTTTTTGCAGACTCACCACTTCGATTAGAAGCACAGACTAGGTTTGAATAACTTATCAACAAGATTAGAAACACTAATGTCACCGCCGATCCCTTTCAAACTCATGTCTCTCGCTTAAATGACTTGCAGAACGGATTTAGGAGCAAACTGGCAGCTGGGAGGTACTGAATGCTTCTGTCTTCCCTGCACAGCACCTCCCAGCAGGACAAAGGTAGCAATCAGGAGTCAGTCGTGCAGGAGCCCTCTTCTACAACAAGCGTAGCTGGGTACCTGTTTCAGGGACGCCGGCACAGATGCTGACTGGAGGGGAGAGGGGCTACACAAAGCCTCTTGCTTTTTTCCTTCTTATTGGAACCTTTCTTCCTGCCAGAAGGCTTAAACCAAAAGCTGTGCACAAAACTGGGCAGAGCACCCAGAGGCAGGAGGATGAATTCATGGCATGGCTTCCCAGAGGGCTGTCTATGTGCTGCTGTCACAGCCACGAGGGGCTGTGCCCCAGCCCTGCCCGGCAGCTCCTGCTGCCCCAGCCCAGGGGGGCTCTGCCTGCCCTAAGGGCTCCAGGGCTTGCAGAGCCTGTCCAAGATGACCAGAAAACCGCTGCAGCCTCCGCCGCTGCCGGCCACTTTTGGATTGGGGTGTTCGGCTTTTCTAAAAATTTAATTCAACTGAGACCCTGAATACTGATTAGATCCAAGCCCCAGCCTAACCCCTCCAAAGTTATGTAATCCCTGAAATCCAAAAAGCCTTGAAAAGCTTAAATGTGACAGTGCTGGTGATGTCATGCTGCTGAAAGGTTTCCATGGAAACCACTCCTACCACTGCCATATGCCTGTGGCTCTGGAGCGCGGCATCCTCTGCACAATGCCCCCAACACCAAAACTAGGGGAGAACCGGGAGGAAATGGCCAAAGCCTTCACTCAGTGCCACCTCGCACAACCACAGGGTCAAACCCACCTTCATCACAAGCGAGTTAACAAAAAACAAAACCAGAAAAAACAACTGAACACTCAAAAAGCAATCCTGAGTCCTCATGGTTGCAGAAAAGAGCTTGAAAAGGTTTCCCAAACCTGAAAGCAGCTAAAAAGAACAAATGTACTGGCTTTAAAAATCTCCTTTCCCCCCCTGCTCCTCTTCGCCAACCTCGTAACTCCTGCGTAACTGCAGCAGTAAGGCTTTGCGGTTTTTTTCTAAGGACAAAAGCTTAATTTTCTGACGTATCTGCCCGAGTTCACCCTCGCCCGGCTGACGGACTAAAACAAACGCAACAAATTAAACTTTGCGTTAATTCAAAATGCAAGCGAAGGGACAGCCCCCAGGGCTTTATTTCCCCAAAGAAATTGAGGAACTGCCCCTGTTAAAGGGTTCTGCGATTTTAATCATCCGCCCCGGCCGGGGCGCTCCTGACACGCCCTTACGTAAGGGCTGTAACCCGATTTGGTGCGCTCAGAGACACGCAGCGGCTCTGCCCGGGTCGGGTGCCCAAACGCAGGGCAAGGAAACGCTGGGAGCATTCAGCTCAGCCCCAGCACTGAAGCCCGCCCCACCTAACGATGACTTCACTGCAGGTCACACAAATTACGTCCAACAGAGCACGGGCGACCAGAACTTCTCCCGCCTCCCCGGACGCCAGGTCCAGCTGAGCGGAGGGGCCAGATCCTTCCTCACTGGCCTTCACTGCAGCTCCTCGCCCCGGTTTTCAGAGGCAAACCCCCAGCTGGGGAGCAGGGCCGTCCGAGATCTCTGCTTTGTCCCACATTTACCCTCCAGAGCAGTTTCCAGCAGGAGGCCGAGGAACCCAAGATGGATTTTTTAAGAATGCATCACGCACGCTTTGGCAAAACAGAGAATAGTCTCAAAAAGGCTTGAGGGAAGCATCAAGCTGCTGTTTCCTCGTCGCCCGTGAAACCCCTGCCAAAAAGCCTATAGCATAATGCAGCAAAACCAAATTACAATTGTAACATTTTTCTTAATTAAATGATGAGTCCGTATTTCTGAGCTTAGCACGGATTCCCTTTTTTGGCAGTCACAATTTTAACAGTTATACACACATGTTCCAGCTTAGTTACCCCCAAAACATCATCCAAACATTACTATTTCGGGACATGCTGTGGGGCAAAGCCTCCATCTCTTTGAGCCCTTGTTTACGGCTGCTTGCTGCGTGCTCCCACAGCACTTCCAGGGAACAGGACGCGGTGCTGCTCCACGACTGCTAAAGGTCAGTCCTCATTTCCACAGAAATGATGAGTTCAGGAAGGCTTGCAACTTCTCTGTTTAATGCCATCGTGTCGAAGCACTGCTCACAGGTCTCACAGCCTGGTTTGCTTGCTGCTAGCTGAATTTCGCTCAAATTCGTGTTACAATTTCCAGCCAAGTCCTGAGGTAGCCAAGGCCCTGCTCCCACAGAAGTTGCTGCCCCTTGTTTTGAAACTGATGTTCTGAACCGTAAGGACGTATTTTCCCCCACATTGTTTATTTCCTTCAAAGCTCCAACCCACTTACCCCGTTTGTTCCTTAAGACAGTCCAGCTCTCGTAAACTATCATTTGGTGGCAAGTTTTCGCAGTTAGCAAGCAACATAATTACCTCTGAGCCTCCTCCTAGAGCAGCACGATTCCTGTGGCGTGCCTTGCTCCAAACAATGGCATGCTGCTTACCCTGAGCTCTAATCAACATTCTTTCATTCACAAGCAAAAAGGAAAGAGAACAGCATAAAGAACCGTGTATTTCTCAGAACGGTGCCTTACAAAAGAACTCTCTCAAAAATAGCGTTCAGCAAACCTAAACAAAGAAAACCCACTCCTCTTCAGTTCCTCCTGAACAGAGTCAGCCCAGTCAGGAACCATTCCACGTGTCCCTTCTGTCTCCAGCCTCCACGAAGCCAGCGCCTCCAACAGCAGAGAAGTTACCAGCTGCTGCTAGTCCTCATGATCCAGCAGAGAGAGGGGATCCTGCTGTCTTTGTGCACTGGCCGTGGAGCCCGGCGACCAGCACGAGGCCTCGCAGGCAGAGGGGTCACCCAGACATCGGCAGAGGAAAGTCAGTTTATTGCCTGGCTGTTCCCTTACAACTTAATTGTGCCATTTCTAACACCAGCAGAGTTCTTCTGGATCTCTGGCTAAGCTATCCATACAGACTTGTCACTGACTCCCACTTATTCTTCCTCTAAATATTCAGGCTGGTAAATAAATGTTTTGCCTTCCCGAGCTAATGCATAATGTATAAACCAGCCCCAAACACAAAGAAACCTAAAAACAGTTCTCATAAAAAAGATTGAGATTTTTTTTTTTCCATAAACAACAGCTGGCAAAGTATCTCACAAAAGGGAAAAAAAACAAAAAAAAAAAATCCCACTCTGCCGATACATTTAATTGCTTCAGGATTTAATGCTTCTCCAGACTTGTTTGCTGCAGCCAATGCTAGAAGTGAAGTGTTTCTGCCCAAAAAACTGCAGTGGAGCTATCCCCATCTCCCACTTCAGGACACACTGCCTGAGCAGAGCTGGAACAGCACAGGTGTCCTGCCTTCCTCAGGATCCTGGGGCTTGCTCCCTGCCTCCTGAGGGGACACTGCAGGCTGGGAAGAGGATGAGGCACCACCACACAGACACCCTCACGCTGAAACGCGAAGAGGAGCGTCTCAAGTATTTCCGCCCAAAAATTGAAAAGCAGGTGGAACTGTTCTGTTTAAATTTCGAGTGAACAAAACAGTGTCGCACAGAAGGACAACGAAACGTTTAGAGAAGAGGAGAACGATGAAAGGCAACAGAAGAAAGTATTTACTCTGACTTTCCCGTAACTGCTTTCACCCTCACGGAAGCAGTGCACGGCCACGCCGGAGTGCGTGTTTGCCTGTGCCAGCACTCCGAGGGCTGTCCCGCTGCGCCTGCTGCTAGGCACGTCAAGAAATAAAGATGGATTTGCCCTGACAGCCACACCTGAGGTTCTGTACAGAACCTCCTGGGCAGTTTCTGTTTACCCCGGATCTCAGACGACCTCGATCTTACAGCCCTGAGCGCCCCAGCCCTCGCTGCTGTGCCATGCAGCTTGTCAGGTGGGCAGCACCACCCCAAACCATTCCTGAGCCTCCCACGGCCCGTCTGCCCAAGACGGGAATCCATGCACACTGGAGAACCTCCCTTCTCTGCAATTTCCGGCGCCTACAGAGCCACGGACACAGGGCACAAACCTGGCAAGGCACACAGCCCGTCACCTTCCCGGCACCGAGCACAAACCTCCCGTTTGCTTCAGTTTTCCATACACTGATCACTCACAGCCACGCTGTTTTCACAGTTCACTTAGCTCTTAGAGTTTTACAGATAAACTACAAAGCATGTGTTTCTTCTCCTAGTCCTGCGGGAGTAGAAAAACAAGGCAGTAAATTAAGCCTGGTCTGCTTGCAAACCTCCCTCTGAAACTAGGCTCTGCTTTAACCCCACCAGCCCTCCGCTCGCCCCAGCTCCACCAGGACTGGCAGCACCCCTTTGGTGGGAGAAGGGGATGGTGCCAGCCCTGTCCCCCAGAGTGACACCCCAGCTTCACCTGCAGGGCTCCCCTGGGAGCAGCGTCACCTGGGGAAGCTCTGTGGGACCACCACCCACGGGGCTGGGAAAAGCAGTGAAAGCAACAGGCCTTTTTCTAGTTCTGCTGGCTGCGGGCGAGTCCGCACCTCCACTGGGAACATGTCAAGGATCTGCAAAAATCAAGACAGGATGGGAAACCGACTGATAGCACGCACCCTTAAAAGGCCATCCGATCCTGATTTATAGGCTCGAAGCAGCAGGGAATTTCCTCCACGGAAAAATTTGCCAGGGAAACATCAATCCTGTCTTCAGCTCCAGTGTCCCTGACTGGGCAGAGCAGTCCCGTGTGCTCCGCCAAGGAAACAGGACTCAGGCGCTCACGCGCCTGCTCGGGACACGGATGCACGCGTGCCTGCACACCGAGGTCTCCTCCGGCACCCACCAAACACCACCAAGAGCTTCAAGGAAACTTGGCCAAGCAGGTTATGGGCAATGACGTGTCAGGTGGCTCAGCTGTGGACTGCTGGGTCCTCTCAGCTTCCTGCGTGCTCACCTATTTATCAATTCTATACTGAAGGCGGGTTAAATATCCCTGCAGGTCCTTCCCAGGAGACAGCGATTCAATCCAAACCATTCAGCATGGATGCAGCGGAGGTAGGGCAGAAGACGTGCTGGCTTTCAACAAAAGCTCCACTTGGAATTTATGGTGTTTTTTAAGAAAAAGGGAGTTTGGAAAGACATGTCAAAAGGAGAAACCCAAGCGCAAGCAGAACATAAAATTAATTCAAGCACGGAGGCTGCACGAACAGCTCGATTCCCCCACTGCCAGCTTCCCCCAAGCACACCAGCGCTGGTGGCTCAGTGGAACTTTCCATCGCCCAGTCCAAGTATTTGTCAGCTCCTGCATCCTGATTAAATCTGCAATCCTGGCAACTGGGGATGGGGGAGAGGGCGAGGTTCAGCACCACCCACAGGAGCCTCGCTCCGTAGGGATCCGACAGCCTCGCTCCAAGACACGGCTCGCGGGACGGAATTAATCCGCACTCCCCCGTCCGCTGCTCTCTGCGCTGTCCTGACCGGTCCCTTGCCCACCCCTCAGCTCTGTGGGGCTGCCAGAGCCTCTGCAGAGCCTGGCACGGCGGGGGCACAGTCTGCCAGACCTGGCTCCAGCTCCTGCCCACCCTGGGTGCCCGGGCTGGAGGCACGATGCCGTGTCCAGGAAGGATCCGGCAGCACAGCTGGACAGTCTCACCATGCCTGCCCCGCTCACCTCAATGGCTGTGGGTCAGTTCACTGCTGGCCTTGAAGCCACGCCTCTCTTGTAGGCCCATCAGCCCAGGGATGCCAGTAGTCACTACCACATCCCCGGTGGTTGCTATGGCTACAGGAAAGCTGCTGCATCCCTGCGTGCAGCATCCTGCCTCACCGAGGGTCCTCGCAGCAACCCATTGCCCTGGAGGACATCCTCAAGGTCCTGCTTGCCTCGAGAGTGGCTCTGATGTTCCCTCAGCAAATCCCTGCCTTCTCCTTCCCTTTTCCCCAGCACACTGGCATCCTCTCAAGAGGCAGAGCTCAGCAGCTCTTGCTGCAGAGCACAAAGGCTCGCACAGGGCACAGGAAGCACTCAAATTCCCAGGGAAAATGAAACACAAGGGGCTATTTCATACAGAGAAACCAGTTACTGACTCGTTAACTTGGGGGATGCTAGAGTACACCAGGGAAGTGTCACTCAGCCCGCCGGCCCCAACCCCAGTGGCAAACACACCTCACACTTGGCTCGCACTTTTCCCAGTGAACGCAGTGCTGGATGCAGATGGAGCCAGAAGGCAGTGTCAGACACACCTCCAGCCTGAGCAGCTGCCTCTCCCTCTGCCAGGGCCCTTCCCCGGGCGTGCTGACCTGGCTGTGGCACACCGATACGGCCACGTCTACCACGAGCACAGGCAGGGATCCCATCAGGCACTCAGCTTGCAGCCGGGTTTTATGGAGCAGCAGGTTTAGTTCCTGTGGGCAGCAGCAGCCCCAAGAGACCCCTAGGCAGCCTTCTCCCGAGGAAGCCATCCGTGCAGGGTGACAAGGCACAGGGCTCCCCCGTGCCCCAGCCCACAGGACAGGCGAACCCCGACCCTGCTGAGATGTGCCGGAGTTGCGACAATGAATAATTAATTGCCGCTTTGTTTTCTAGTGAAATCCTATAGCAGTAATTATCTCTGTTTTAACACAAAATAATTATCGCTTTCTCCTTTCCTCCCCTTCTCCCGCCAATTAAGAGATGCAGAGACAGCACCTCTGGCTCACGATTCCTCAGAGCCCTTCGGGGCTGGAGCTGCAGTGGTGGGGAACCACCGGGGTGCTGCCCCAGGCCGTGTCGCTCCGGCAGGGCACAGACAGCTCGCCAAGCTGCAGGTGCTTGGGTCACTGGGGAGCCACACTCATCGGGGCAGGAGCTACTTCTGCAGTCGGTTTCTTCTGAGACTTTCAGTGAGTGCCAATCAGAAGCGGCCATTCAGGCTGTCAGCACCTGCCCATCCATCCCCAGCTGCCTGGGCTGACACTGCTCCCGCGCTCATCCGGCTGCGGCCTCGGGACTGTCCTCCGTTACAAACACTCTGGGCAGCACTGCTCGCTTGTTTCTGTCCCACCTCTCTTTTTCCTATGCATATACATATAAAACCAAGGAAGGGGTTTATCCCAAAGTATTTCCCCCTCCAGCAAAGAGGCACAGCCATGACCGGGCAAACAACCTTGAGAGCTCCTGGCAGATCCTCATCCAAGCTCGTGCCTACGGATGGGAGATGCTGCCAAGACGGCTGGTGAGGACAGAAAGCTGTGGCACTGCCTGGACACTACTTCTGGCCACTGGCACAGGGACACAACGAGCTGGGGGGCAGCAGTTCCCCCGAGAGAGAAGCTGCCAGACAGCTCATGAAGCACTGGGGCAACCGCCGCCCCACAACCAGTACTTTTTCTTTTTCCCAAAGCACCAGTATAAGCCTTTTAAAAGGTATTTGACCCTATCCTGAAATCTTAGGGTATCCGAACATATCCTAAAATCGCGAAGTTCAGGATGGAAATAAAACCACGTCTGAAAACCTCCCGGTATCTCGGGATGAGCGCACACAGAATGCCGAGCAGCTCTCCGTGCTGGTGACCGTGGGGCGTCTGCCCGGTTTGAGTGCTCCAAGCACCCTGTTCTGCTACTGCCCACATCCGCCTGGAGCGTGCCCCGCTGTCACAGTCAGCTCTGCGTTGTGATGCTGGCTCGGCACACAGCCCCAGGTGCCCGGGGGGGCCTGGCACGCACCGTGCCCCCCGCAACCCCCCAGCTTCCACCTCGCCCGCTCGGGCTGCAGGAGCGCACAGAGGGGTGATCCCTCTTTCCATGCGGTTCCATCACACCCAGCGCAGAAGACTTTGATCCCAACGGGAGTGCCCCTGAAGAGCCTGGGCCAAAGTGGGAGCTCTCCACCTCACTGCCAGCACCAGGCATCGTGGGATCTTTGGGAAAGAAAAATCCCTCACCTCTCCATTTCCTAACAGGAACGGCAGGGAAACGACAAAGGACTCGCACATATGGGCGACCAATATCTAATCTGGGAATTTTTTTTAATGCAGCCCATGAAAAAAGGGCATTTTAATTAAATACTTTCATTTTACCCACTGCTGCACACTAAATCAAACTGCTTCAGCATTAATATATAAAACCATTATTCTGCGCACGCATAAGTGAATCTACGCATGTGTCTGTATATAAAAACTATACAATTAAGCACTGCTTAAAATGCAGATGGCAGATGACAAAGACTCCGTCCCGACTGCATTAAATCCTGACTTGGGATGTTCTGTTTGACTCTTGGTCATTTAAATCTAGTGTAAACGCAGTGAAGTCAATGAAGCCGGTAATAATTTACACTCGTGGAAAATCTGGACCTTTGATTTTTAACTACTAACTACTGGCAAGAACGGAAAAACAAGCAACAAAAATCCAGTTTGCAACACGGGGCCAGATGTTATTTTTCTCCCTTTGCAGTAATAGCTCAAGAATACCAAATTTAAAACAGAACTCTTAGAAAGGTTTGTCCTGGATCTTGGAGTTACATCAGCTTTCAGCCCTGAAACTTGAATTAGTACTTGGGGCCCCTGTTTACACGTTCATGTCCAATCTGTGAAATACTACAGACACCAAAATTTAAAGCATGTGCTGATAACCACTTGCTCTGATTTCCTTCATTATCAAGCTTACTCCTTCTGACCTTCTGGAATCACAGGGAAACTTTAAAACAGCTTCGGAAAGTTCACATGATCTGATCAGGAACCTCATTCTCTGTCCCAACAAAAACAAGTCACAGATTTTACACGGCCTGGGGTCGACAGGCGCCGAGGCAAATGACTTCATTCCCAAATTTCTTGGTGCTGCAAGTCTAAAATTTTTAACAACCAAAAACGTACAGCAGCACAGATTTTTCCCGGGGAGAATTCGGGCGTTTTACAAAAATGCAGCAACGTATTTTTAAACGCTAAGTGGACAATTTGCATTGACCACGGCAGAGAAGGAATTCAGGTGTTCTTGCAGCTGTGAGCAGCCGTCTGCCCCTCAGCAATGTCCCGAGGCAGCCAGAGTCACCAAACAAGGGGACCACACGGACTCTTCTCAGCTGCCAACCCAAAACCCTCCACGGGCGCTGCTTTTCGTGCTCGGCATGCGAAAATCCAAGTGCGTTTTCTTCCAAGGGAAAGGAGCAAGTCTGACTTGACAATTTTTTTTTTTCCACTGCCTCCTTAGAAATTCAGGTCACAGGCTTCATGGAAGATTTCTCAGATTACCAGAGTGATGCACAGCAGCAGCCTGGCATCCTCAAGTGTCAGAGAAGTAAAACCTGGTTCAGAGAGGTACAATGTGATATTTATTCACATCTGAAGTCATGCTTTGTTTCTCAACACCTTTTAAATGCAAAGGCATTTAAAGATTTGGAAGCAAGGGTCCCTTTTCAGTATTTGAAACCTCTCTGCTGCCTTTTCCACAACACATAATAACCAAAGGAGTAACCCAAGCTCACTAAAAGGTCAAGGAAGCAAGTCTGATTCCTCTAGACACAAAGAACAAACAAAAAAAGTAACGGAGGAAAAAAGCCAAAACAAACCCAAAAGCTGAGAAAATTTCTGGGCATTTTAAAGTTACAAATAAGCATCAAGTACCCAGCCAAAAGCAGCTGTTCTGAGCTTCCCCTTCGGCACACTGTCCGGGCACAGCCCTGCTGCAAAACGCGGCAGGCGCTGCCTCAGAGCGATGGTGCTCGGGTACCTGCTCCCCTGTATGGCAACACGACTCAGCCCCACTGGGGCTGCTGCCCCCTTGGACGGCTGAGAAATCCCAAAGAAAATACCCGTGACCACCTCTTACTGCTAAGAGGTCCTACAGCCCAGCAGTCCCACAAGAAAACCCAGCCCAGAGAGCAAACCCCAAGCCCCGAGCGAGTCCTGAAGGCAGCACAAGCGTAGGGATAAGGATAAGGAAAAGGTCCGTGGTTGTTTCTAGCGAAGGAAGCCCACGGGCTCTTCTGCAAGGAGAGCCCCAAACCCCTCGCCTGCCTTGCACATTCCCCTCAGCCAGAGGTGCAGCTGCTGGGACACGGCCCAGCCAAAGCCAGTGCCTGGATACCGCTCGGGCACCAGCCCTGGGGCTCCCCAAGCCCCAGCTCCCGGTGTCAGCACCAAACCTCAGCGCCTGGTCCTCACCAGGAGAACACCTGCCCTTCCTGGCTGCAGCAAGAGATAGCCCAGCTCCCTGCCAGCACACGCACCCAGAAGAAATAAGCATGTTTTTGTTTTCGTTTCTGAGGTTTTAACCCAAACGTTGTGGGTTTCTGATGCTTTAGGTCTGAAGCTGACAAACAGGAGCAGAGTGTGGGAGCAGAAGTTCAAGCAGATTTCTGACAAATGCACCAAACTTACAGCTCGGTGAGAGAAGAACATCTTTTTTGCTATTCCTCGAGGACATTTTGTTACTAAACTTATAGCAATTTATTCTTCTGACGTTCCCGCAAGCGAAAGCAAGGTTTGGCAACCTGCAAGGCAGAAACAAATTTCCACTTTTCATTTTGCTAGGATAAAATTAATTTTGCTTGAGGGAAGGCAACTTTTTGTTTTTTAATTGGACTGAGGTTCAAAGAGGAAAAGAAAAAAAAAGAAAGAAAAGGAAAACAAAGCAAAAAAATCACTCTTCACACAGCCTGCTGTGTCTGCTTGGGAAGGCCTTCCTACAGTCTGCAGCGCAGAGCCCGGTGCGTGTTGTCCGGACTTCATCCGGCCACGACAACCCAGGAGAACTGAGGCCACAGAAAGCCCAGCACGTGCATAAGCCATGGCACAGAGGAAAGAGATCAGAAAGCTCAGCTTCACCCGAGGGGGTTTGGGTTTGCGGGCTCAGGTTCGTGGTTCGGTGCCAAAAAGGCTCCAAAGACACGGCCACGAGCAAGCAGCCTGGAAGGGTTACCTGCTCCACAGCCAAGCACCACAAATTACATTACCGTGAGCCACGACTCACTGGAAAAATATTGATAAAAGAGAAAGTTGCTTTTGAAAGAAGATGAGGAAATGTAAAAAGTAATTGCACAAAAAAACTTCTTTGGCTGTTTAATTTAAACACTTTTACGCCTGAGAGTCTAAATGAACACGTGGAGATCTTTTTGTTCCTGCAGCAATCAAGTGTTTCCTGCTATTACTGATAATGACTTTAAAACAGCACACTTCGGCAGGGCTGTTACTTTATTTTCAGCCTTTCTAAGGCGGGAGTGGAAGCGATAACGCGGGGGAGGAAGGTGATGACAGCTCGTCAGAGGAAGCATACGTCAGTCTGGCGAGGAGCTAATGAGGGCTGGCACCGGGACCTCAGCCACGCCGCCTCCAACCTGAACTTCCCGACACACGGCATCCCATCCCGACACAGCCCCAGCCAATAAACCCCATCAGAACTGAGGGCAAGCCTCGGAGTTCCTCCAGTGCAATCTTAGCTCTGAATCCGGGAGCACGGGGACCTGACCCAAAGCTCAACATTAAACCAGCTTAATCCTTTTTCTTGGCTTCCAGGGGATGAACCACATTTCTGAACAGGACTGGGTGAGTAAATGATACTTTGCCTGAATTAACACAAGTAATTCTCACTCTTCCCTCGTCATCTTTTGCACGAGCTAAAACTGTCAAACGCGGCCCAGCATCACAAGTGTTTCCTTTAAACAGTATCACTACTTCTGTGAATAAACTCCGTCCCATTTTTTTGTCCATCTCTAGTTCCACACACCTTCATGTGGATACCGCAAGGGCAAGGGGAAGGTAGGAGAGGCCAGAAGAGCACCTGCGGCTTGACAGCAGACACTGCCATGAGAAGCCACCAGGATCCAAGAGGGAGGGGACAAGCAGCTGTGACTGCGGGGCTGGATGCTCAGGGGACAGGCAACAAGAGGCGAGGGGCTCCTTAGAAAAGACAGCAGGCTGCTCTGTGGTTCTGCTTCCACAGGCACTCAGCACAACCACAACCAGCCACAGGGCCAGGCCAGAGCCACGACAAGTATTTCTCAGAAAAAGGTCAAAAAAACAACAACAATCCCACTCCCCCCCGCCAAAACGATCTTTAGGCTGGATTCAGTCCGTTTCACCCCTTTAATACTTCTACAGTTTTTGTTGCAAAGGCAAAGTGAGCGAAACCCCCGCTATCCGGAGCAGTTCTGATGATGAAATGATACTAGATAGGCCGCTGGATAAACCATTAGGAAATGAAAGTCGCAGTTGGCAAATGTCACGCCAGGCACTCAAAGGAGCCTGGCAAATCACCTGAGCAGCTAAAGAACAGAGACCTTCCCTTTAGCACGCCAAGGTGTGTTCATTGCCAACGCAGCACAGAAGCCAAGCACTGCAAAAAACACCACGACACATTTCAACAGGAGGCATTCCCCTCCCCTCCCGCAGCAGGTGAGGTAAAACTGCTTCCTTAAACAACCCCCTTTTGCCTAGCTGCAAGGTGTTTACACAGGCTCATCCGGGAAGTGAGCAGGGAAGAAAAACCCTTTTCAGGCAGCATTTCCCTCCCGACAGCTGCCCAAGGAGCACCCGAAGGCCAACACACGTGGGCCTGTGGGGATGCTGGAGAGGTCTGAGCTCTGCTGATTCCCGGGTCACAGCAGGCCCCCGGGGTCTGGTGGTGCACCACTCGCGCATCATGCTCAGCAGCACCACAAACTGCCCCAGTTTCCCTGAGCAGCCCTTGGAGAAGGCAAAGGCAGACGTGCTTGGTGAAATCCCGTACTTCCCGACTGCTGTGACACCATTTGGGGCCTGATCCAGCAGCAGCACAGCCGGGGGAAGGACTGTGCTGCCCTGGGGGGCCGTGGGGGTCAAGCCTTCCATCAGCTCCCCCTGACAACCGCAGCTGCTGGTGTCAGGGCTGTCCAAGGATTTGAACCACCCCACTCCTATCCACGCTTTTAAGCACGAAAGCACAGCTAACACCGCTTTGCTGTCTCGTGCTGTATGGTGACACCGATGTCACTCACAACAAGCTGACGTGCCCATGCCCTCCTGCCAGCTCCTTCACTCACCTGTGTGCCGAGCAGCAGAACCGATGCATTCTGCAGGTCACCTACAGCCCACTGAGCTCAGCTGGCAGCCTCCACAGACGCTGCAGTCGTGTCCCACTCCCAAGCGCTTCTGACTGCCACCCGGGCTAACATCAGCACGCTTAACAGTGCTTAACACTGCTTAACGTTATTTACATTTTACACTACGAAAAACCCAAACAAAACTGGCAAAACGACACGCAGGACCTTAACTCTGTTACTTTCACTTCCTTTCTGCAGCACTTTGCATCAGTTTCTACTACGGAATGTCACACCATGAGAATTTCAAAAAGAAACAGTAATTTCATGTATCCAGGTATTTCTGCTTTCTCTCTCCTGAGAAAACACAATGTACTCAGTAGTCACTGTTTTAATTTCTGAAAAAAGGGGGGGGGGGGAAAATCCACTGACCACAAATAAAATCCTCCATATGCTTCCTACAGACCACTCTCTTTGGTGAGGGCAGCAGGAGCAGCTGCAATGGTGAGACAGCAGGTGCTGAGGTACCGAGTGGGGGAAAATATTGCTGCTAGTGCTGATGTGAGGCTGCAAGGCTGGGTCTGCACTGTGCCAGAGTTATGCAAACAAGCGAAAATTGAGTAAGAAGAATTTTTGTACCAGTTTTTTGCTGTCTAAAAAAGACCATAATCATCCATCTGTCCAGAAATGTTATTAAGGATTACAGCAGAGGAAAAATTATAGGCAGAGAAGTGCAGCAAGAACTGCATTTGTTAGAATTTCTCCTGGGGCACGTAACCTACATTAGTCCTGAAGAACAGAGAAAAACCCTTCCCCTCCTCTCCCCAAAACTTGAGGAAATTATATCCAAGCTCTGCTGTGGAAAGCAGCGTCTATGGATTTAAAAGCAGGTAAGCCTTGGCAGTACAGATGTGAGGAAGCCAACTGCAGGACCGAGGAGCCGGAGGCAGCTTTTGTTCCTACCTGGTTCGGTGCAATTCCTGACGTAGAGCTGCCCCCCATCCTCTGGGGCGTCAGTCACGTTCTGCTCGCGCGCCTGCAGCAGCTGCCGCCCACTCCACTTGTCACTGTTTTCCACAGAATAATAGCTCAGGGCATCGTAACCTGAAGGAAAAGAGCAGTAGATACGTGAGGAAAGGCAACTCCTGATTCTGCCCCGGAACACCTGAAGCAGCCAAAGCATTTGCATTTCAAAAACCCCATGGTCCCCTGGGTTTAAAGGAGCAGCGTTTCTAAGCCCACTGGAGAGGGACGCTGCCGGCAGCTGCCCATCCCACGGGAGCCAGGTGCGTTCCTCCACAGCTCCCGAAGTTCATCCTAGAAGAGCATCCCTGTTTTCCCACCCAGCACCATTTCACTGAAGCCAGAGCACGCCTCTGACTCATTTCCACACCTCCATGCTTCCAGTAACAGGAAATACCCTCGAACACAAGGGGCATCACTTTGTCTCACTACCTTTGAGTCACCCCTTGCTCTGCCCTCCCCTTCAGCTTTGCCTTAGTGCTGCTAAGTGAAGCTCTATTTTAGCAACATCAACAAAGACAGCTGGCTGATTTCCACAATATTCCTGGCACGAGGCAGGTCGGCCCTGGACACGCCATGTCTGCCTAGTCAGCTGGGCACACACGCTCCTGTGTCAGTTCCATGCCTCCTACACCGGTTCAGATTCAAGGGAGGAAGAAAAAACTCTTTTTTTTTTTTTCAAGCCAGAAGGTATCCACGCACCAAATCAGCCCTCTTGCAATGGGGACCCTGTGGCCCTCCAGTAACAAACAGCACTTCAGAGGGATTTCCTCCCTCCCACCCAACCGTCTCCTTCCCACCAAGCAGAACACGGGCTCTCTCACAAGGACTTCTGAATTATTCCCAGTTTTGTCCACTGCTTCGGAAACAGATCAAAAGCAAAAAAAGCAGTGAGACAGAGATTCAAGTCTTGGGCCAATGTCTCAGAGGGTGATTAAGGACAAAGGAAAAGGTTCTCTGCAGGTCCCAACCCTTTTGTTAGGCTCCCTGGCACATCCAGCTGGGAGAGCTGCCCAACCTGAGGCTTGTCTGCCTCGCCCAGGTCACGCTCCGCTCAGGCTGCTCCATGTCATGCTAGCAGCAAGGAGGCAATGTTTGGGAAAGGGCTGCCTGGGAATCTGCATCCCAGGCCACCAGCAGTAACTGGGACCAGCGCTCCCAGGATATGCGGGAGCCGTCTGGGTGCACGTTTGGGGGAAGAGCCACAGCTGCACAGGCAGCCTGAAGCACCCCTGCTTCCTAAGCAAAAAAACCTCATTCGCCTTGGTAAACCAAATGCCATCTTTGGAAGCTTCAAGCACTTTGTCCTTTCAATGCTTTACAGATGTTGGGGAATGGAATTTGCTGTCAGTTTAGTCTGTGAGCACCAGTAAGATGAGGCTGATGGAAGCGGACTGCATTTCCAAGAAGGAGCGCAAGCCGTAATGCAGCACCGGGCATCTCCCATAACAACAACATGCTGGTAGCCTGAGCAAAGCAGTTTCAGTTCCCCATACAAGCTGCTTTTTCACAGCACAGGAACTCTTCTCCAAGCAGGAGAGGCTTCTCTGTGTCACTGCACGGAGCAATGGCACGAGGGAGAACACAGGGACGGCCACGGCCCCGGAGCTCCGGCAGAACCTCTCCTGCTCCCTCCGCTCTGCCTCTCTCGGGTGGCAAACTCTTCCAAGCAAGGGGTAAAGACGAAGAAAGTCATCTAAGGTGACTTTGGAAGGAGAACAGCTTAATTTGGCAGTAGAAGTGTTTATAAAGGCTACATCCAGCACCGACAGAAATCAGAGTAAATAGCAGCGGACCTGGGTCCGCGGCCGAGCTCGATGGGACGGCTGTGACTGACACCAGGAAAAGCTCTCCTCTGGCACCTCCGTGTCTGAGCAGGGCCGGCTGTCCCGCCGCAGAACTTGCAGCCCACCGCCCCCAAAATCCTGCCGAGGGCATCTCCACTCTAAAACACATTTCACTCAACAGAGCAATAGAAAACAAAAGTTAGAGATGAACCTTTTTCAAAGCTTTGGCCTTCCAAGGATTTCCCTGTGAAAACAGGGACACATCAAGATTTTAACCTTGCTGACAAGGACACTTGGTGACACATAACAGGATCCCTGTGGTTTCCCCGTGTGCTGGCACCAGTCTCCCTGCGGTGTGGTGGAGGCTGCTCAAGGCCTGCCCTGCTCTGGATGCCGGCACGAGGCACAAGCGCCAAGGACATCACCTCGGCCCCGACAGGGCTGCCAGGCCGCCACCACCACGGCCAAACTCTTCTTCCCAAGGAAAAGCAGGAAAACTTACGAAAAACAAAGCCAACAGCTTTCTTTCTCAAATGCAGTTATTCGGGTTTGGATGATTTTTAACGGCAAACACAACGAAGAGGTTTTTTCATTTCCTCAGCAGAGGTAAGGACTGCTAAACATCCCGCCCTAGCTACAGTGCCATTTTGGGCAAGCCAGATTGAAAGCTTTTCTTATTAATGTTCTAGCTGCTGGCTTTATACTAAAATAATCCTGTGACATCCTCTAAAGCTTTGGTACAACGAAGGATTTTTCCAAAGTTCTGTACCATAGCGCATTTCAAAGCGAGCAAATTATTTTTTTAAGCGCAGAACGTCGCCACAAGGTATTTTCCACAATTCCAATTACCCGGCACCAGTTTTACATTACACACTCGGAACCCAGGTTCTGGAGAGCTCTGCTTGCGCTTCCTCCTGGAGATATTCCCACGGACAATAAGCACATGAGTCATTTTTCCCTGTCGTTGTGCCTGCTCTGCATTTCGTAACAGAACTAAGACAATGCAGACGGTGCATTTCCAGTGGCCGTGCCTCTTTACATAAGACAGGGAGCACACGAGTGTGGGCTTGCTGGGAGCTCCTGTGCCTGCCAAGCTGGGGTGGCAGCCTGGTGGGAACGGCCTCTCCAGCAGCACTGCTGACCTGTTCCGCTTACGATCACGAAAATGAAGTAGAGTGGAAAGAAGAACTGACCGGACTGCTCAGAACTCCTGAAAAGGCTCTGCGTGTAATCCAGATCTCCACGTGGGAACTCAGGAGCTCCTTACGCTATTCCAGATGGCTCTGGCTGGAGTTTACAACTTCCAGCGCTGCAGAAACACAGCCAAACACATCCTGGCTGCGCTTCCCAGTGCGAAGAACACCACTTCACAATGCTGAACAACATCCCCACGTTCCCCAATTGCACTCCGATCTCACGACTGCATTTATTTTCAGCAGCACGGCACGGGAACCCCAACAGGATGGAACAGCAACAGGACCTGGGAGCAGACACCCAGTTGCTGTAGGGGGCAAGGCAGGCTGGTGTGGAGATGGGGGTCCCACGGGACAGGGAGGCCTTTGCACAGCTGGCCCAAGCAGCTAAGGGAGAAAAGAACACCCCAACCCAGCGCTGGAAGAGGAGAAGGAACTCATCCCCTGCAGCGGAGGGTTCGGCCCAGCAATGGTGAGGCGAAGAAAGGCAACGAAGATGGAAGGTGCTTGTGAGCAGCTAGCTGGAGCAGGGAAGAGCTGATGGGCCAGGGGCTGGAGCAGGGAAGAGCTGATGGGCCAGGGGCTGGCCCAGCCAAAGGGACAGCTCTGTCACCACTGCCTTTCCCTGGCAACAAAGCACTGCTGCTCAGGCAGGGCTCTGAGAGCTGGCAGGTATCCGCAGCTCTCACTGACAATAAACTACTTTCTATGCAAACTACTGGCCGCAGCCAAAAACAGCACAGCTTTTCCGAAATATGCTTGCCCTTCCTCCTCTCTCGTCCGTCCCTTTCATCTATTGTTTTCACGGTGGCAGCTTTGGGTTTTGGAGGGTTGGTTTCACAACCAGCTGAATTATCTCCGTCTCCCTGAAACTTTCCTGCAGTTAAAACCACAGGGAAATGCTTCGGAGGAAGAAAAAAGCCGGAACGAGCACGAGCTTCCACACAAGCCAGCGCAGAGGCGGAGAGCAGTGCTGTGGGGAGCTCGAGACAGACCAGGTGAGCCCTGGTGGAAGAGCAGCACTCAGCTGAGTGAGCGGCAGCGCTGCTCCACAGCTGCCCTCCCACGGCCGTGTCCCCGTGGCCACTGGCCCCAGACCCACGGGGACGTGTCCAGCCAGCCCCTGCACGCGGGTTTCTCCTCCCACCATCAGACCTGCTGCAGACAGCCACCACATAATCGGAGCTCGGGATTGCATAAGCATGTCATAAATGGATTAGCTCTTCTCCTAGGCTGATTTGGGAGACGCTTTCCTTCAGCAGCAGCAAAGACCATAAATAGAGCATCCTCAGGAAAAAAAATCCCAAACAAACAACAAAAACCCCCAGAAATCCTACACCTGGCTTTGACAAGCAGCCTGCTCCGTACACCTGATTCCAAAGCTGTATTTCCACGCATCCCGACCTACACGGAAAGGTGCAGAAGACCACCAGTAGAAAAAAAAACCCCAAAACACAGCCCCCACAAAACCTCAGGCACAATTGCATCCGAAATGCTTCTTGCTGTGTCACAGAAGTAACTGCAGTCTCAGTTAAACATCCAGCCTGGTCCTAAAGGAGGCTCACAGATGTGGAGGGGTGAACAAGTCCTCCTGTTCCCCCATCAGCGGTGACCACGCACTAAGTCTCTGTCCAAACTGACCCTCCTCTCTGCCAGCTTGAAGACCCTTCAGAGCCATCAGAAAGGATCATTGCCCGAGCCCAGAACCCTGTCCTAGCCTCAAACACACCACACAAACCACAAACGCTGCCTCTGTAGCCCTCATCCCTCACGAGCACCCTCGGAGGAGCGAGGCAGGAGCCAGGTGCCCATCAGAGCACAACACGGGCTCCGCGCTCCGTGCATCTACCACCTGGGCTGCCGGTCCTGCTCGCTGAGCCCACGGCTCCCACACACCTCCAGACAGGCTCTCCAGCTCCCTCCTAAGGAGCACAGAGCCCACTGAGGGCCCCGTGAAGCTCCTGCCCCTCCCAGCCAAGCTGAGCACTGCTCTCGGCAAAGCCCAGCTGGAGCTGGGAGGGCAGAGCACACTCCAAAGGTCCAACAACAGCTCCAAAGCTCTCATAGCGTGACTTTTGGTTTATTTTAACTCTGAAAAGCTGCCCACCCTCTGAAAGTGAAATTTCCACATGCATTCTGCTGGGGTCTGCTTCTGCTCCCGCCGTGAGGGCAAAGGAAACTTCGAGGACAGGCAGCGCTCAGTAGAAACGCACTCACGGCTCACCAAGCTCCACGTGAAGTCCCCACACCACCTCACACAGCAAAGCCCAGGGGATGGAAAAGTATCCCTGCAAGAGATGAACAGACTCCCCAAGAACTCCTGGGTTTCTACATCCCAAAGAGCGTTGGGTTAAGCTTAGTTAAGTGAAGATGAAATTCTGTCTTGTGTTCACTGTGTTGTGCCAAAAACTGTTACTGGACTTGTGATTACTCCAAGCTTCCATGATTGTTCATTACCAGTTTGTGCAGAAATTTACCTTTTCTTTAGTATTCATCAGCTTGACCATGAAATTGACCATTACCTTCTTCTTGATCTACGCCTAAGTGCAAAAGGAACAGTTCTGCACCTGGTAAAAAACAACACTTTTTACTTCTCCCTGTCACAGCCTCGTGTGACTCGGCTCCTCTCTGAGGTAAACACAATTTTTCTTCTCCTGATAATCTTTTCATGCCTCTATTAGATTCCCCAGTTTTACCCTGGACACGCCTCTGTGACCCTGCCCAAAAAGCAGGTAAGTCTCGAGGCAGCAGTTTCCCACTGGGCTGTACAACAGCACTCGGTACTTTGAGCCCAATTCCCTACTCGGGTTTCTCAGGGATATCTCACTCCCTGCTGGCACTCCCACCTCATTAACATTCCACCTGGCACGAGTGGAAAGCCCGGGCACTGCTGACACGATCTCTGTGCCTGGCAGCCGCGGACTGCCCAGCGTGATTTCCACAGCTCGCTGGCACAGCACATGTCCCCTGGCAGAGCTGCTGCCCATTCCGTCTGCCTTCTGTCCCAAGCACGGCACAGTCTCCTAATACTGGCCAGAGAACTCTGCTTTTCTGCCTCCTCCTGCTCTTGTCGCTGTCACAGAGAAGTTCAGGAGTTTCACAGAGGAAAATTCCAAGCAGCATCCTTCACATTACCCCGCTGCAGACGCCAGCACTTTCCCCCCGTCCCAGAATAAATAGAAAGGAAATTTTCAGAGGCAGAAAAGGAAGATGGAGAGCAAATTGCCCTCCCCAGCACCTCCTCGGGGCAGCTCCTCTCCCTGACCAAGCTCCTTCCAATGCATCTCCCCCTCATCCCTGCTCCCTGTGAGGGATGCCAGGGAATCCTAAGGCACATCCAGACCCCCTGCTCTTTCCCCTTCCCACATTTCCCTAGAAAACCCTGCTCCCAGAAGGCAGGAATCACAGCAGCAAGAGGTGGCTGCACATCTGGGTCACCCCTACCAAAGCCATACATTGCGATTTTCCTACTTCACAGTGGTAGACAGCGAGGAGAAAAAGAGCAGCAGTGAACTAATCTAAACCTAAACCTGCCATCAGTAACAGTGCTACTCTTCATACAGTTCCAAGATCCTGTGGCTGCTTGAACCTGGAAATCATGACCTTACAAGGCTGGAAGAGCAGTACTTGAGAGCCTCGCTGTTACCAGACAGACCCTTGTTTCTCGGAAGGATTGGGTAACGTGCTACAGAAAGAGCTAATTCTCTGGAGAAGGCATTTATCTTTTAAAAAGCAGTGAAAAAACAAGCTGTATTTCAAACCCCTGCGGCAGGGGCCAACACCTGGGGTCTGACTGGGGGTTCTGTGCTCAGGAGGGGAACAGTCACTGCTCCTTCCCCCACATTTATGTATTTCTCTCCTGATTTTGAGCTGACACGGTGGGAGGAAAGATGGTTTTGGGTCAGATGAAATGTTTTAGGGGAATAAAAATTTTTTTTTTTCGGTTTGCTCTCTTTTACACTTCCAGCTAAATATAATTCCGCAGAATTAAATTTAGTCTGAAAATACCATAAAAAATGTGCTAGGAAAAGAAACATAGCAGCTCTTCCACCAAAAAAAAAGATAAAAACCAACAAAAGGGAAGGGAAACCATGACCTTATCCCAGTTAAATTCTAAAATACATGAAAAGTGACACCCTTGCAGCCTTGCCTGAAAAATTTCTGTCAAGTGTCCAAGGCCAGGCTGGATGGGGCTTGGAGCAACCTGGTCTAGTGGAAGGGGCAGCCCGTGGCAGGGGTGGGAACAGGATGAGCTTTAAGGCCCCTTCCCACACAAACCACTCTAGGATTCTGTGATCCCGTGAAATCCACCCGTGGCACGGCAAGGTGAACTCCCCGGATGAGGAGGACGGGCAGGACGGGCTCCTCCGTCCCCCTCCCACACCGCGCTGCCGGGTGCCACCGTCCCGTGCCCGGTGGGCTCCGTGTCCCTCCCTCCTCCAGCCCTGCTCCACAGCAGCCAGGCTGCAGGGAGAGCACACAGCAAGCACAGAGCTCCCAGGAGTAGCAGCTGGGACGGGCCTGCTGCCTCCTGCGAGCACCAAAAACAAGCCACCCCTTCCCTCCAGGAAAGAGAGGAAAGGAAAAAAAGGCTGTCACAAGCCCTGGCTCCCACTCTGGTGTCTCTGATGATAGGGGAAACATCACAAAAGAGAGATTTTTTTCATGCTTTTCTCCACAAAAGATAATGAAAAAACTGGATCTTGCGAAAAAATAAACAAGTACGAGGGAAAAGGGAGCTTTTGTGTCCAATTTCAATACAAACATGTTTTTCAAGTTAAAATGACTATTTCTCCTGTCCCTTTGCCTTACAACTCTTTTCCCCTTGTGTTTCCCTGCAACACCACCCCATGAATCTGTAACCGGTGCTTGTTCAATCGCTGCTATTTACTGCTTCCACGGTGCTGGAAAGGCACTTGGAGAACGGAGACGAGTCTAGGCCCAGACAAGACACTGGCTCTGATACCTAACCCCGCTGCTGGGCACCAAGTCTGGATTTGCTCCCTGAAACCACTCCTAACTTGAGGTGACGCTCAGGACAACTCACTGACAGCCAGCCCTCAGCAGCCAGTGCAGAACCACAGTGGGGAGAGTAAAAGGACAGGGGTAAAACATACGGAGACAGGAGCGTGCAGGAGCTGGGGACTGTGAGACGAGCAGTCCGGGACAGAGGTGTGAACCCAGGCCTTGCGGAGCAGGGCCAATCCCCCTTCTTCTGCATCTGTTCGGAAAGCCCGCGAGATGATCTTTATCAGTGCTGAGAACACGCTGAAGGGCAGCTGCTGGCCTGTGACTGATGCTGTGCCTTCCTCCCCAGGAAACTGAGCTCCTGACACCATCTCCTTGGTTCCCAGTCCTGCAGCTGGAATTAACACAGGAGAGCAAGATGCTCCCTCCACAGGCTGCAGGGTGCTTGTGGTCCTGCTCCCTGCCACTGGCCAACAAAGGGATCTGGTCTCAAGCTGCCTCAAGTCAGCCACAGGCAAGAGAGCAGGAAGGAGCACCCACCAAGGCTGGAAAGCCTGGTCCCACACCACTCTGTCACCACGAACGGTGCCCACCAAGGTGCCCCCACTGCACGTGGGTTCCTGCCCTCCTTCAGACTGATCTATGTGCCTCCAAGCCAAGCTGAAAATTACCTTAGCGACAGAGAGTGTTTTCCCTACGGTACCCACTTAATTAAATATTGAAAGAGCTATTACCTTTCAGGGATGCCAGTGCACTGGCTGTGTCCATTATTCATAACATAATGTATTCATTATGCATTTTATCCCATGCTCCTATCTGCTGATCTCATAACAGGCCCTTAAACACAATTTTAAGCAATTAATCCTACCTTAATTACAGACAAATATATATAGAAGCCTCAGGACATCTCTTTCTTATATTTATTAGAAGTAAGCAAACACATCTAGAAATAAATCTGGTAACCAGGGAAGAAAGGGACATGGCTGAGCAGCCTGGGAACCACAGAACCGGAGCCAGGCACATTTCAATCAAAGCTGCCAGCTTGCGCCATCTGGAAAAAGTAAGTCTTGTCCTGCCACAGACCCCCTCCCACGACATCCCTTCCACACTGATGACCCAAACCCCAACACCCCAGAACATCCAGGGCTGTCCTGCCTGCCAGGGCCCTCCAGGCTCAGCCAGCCACTCTCCCATTCAACTGGTGTCCCTGCTGAGCTGCCCCAGGCTGTCCCCAGTGCTCCCCTGACCCAGCCCCAGCCACCCCAGGTTGTCCCCGGTGCTCCCCTGACCCAGCCCCAGCCGCCCCAAGCTGTCCCCAGTGCTCCCCTGACCCAGCCCCACCCGCCCCAGGCTGTCCCCGGTGCTCCCCTGACCCGGCCCCAGGTTGTCCCCGGTGCTCCCCTGACCCAGCCCCAGCTGCCCCAGGTTGTCCCCGGTGCTCCCCTGACCCAGCCCCAGCCGCCCCAGGCGCTCCCCTGACCCAGCCCCAGCTGCCCCAGGCTGTCCCCGGCACTCCCCTGACCCAGCCCCAGCTGCCCCAGGTTGCCCCAGGTGCTCCCCTGACCCAGCCCCAGCCACCCCAGGTGCCCCCCTGACCCAGCCCCAGCCGCCCCAGGCTGCCCTCTGTGCTCCCCTGACCCAGCCCCAGCTGCCCCAGGCTGTCCCCGGTGCTCCCCAGCCCCAGCTGCCCCAGGCTGTCCCTGGTGCTCCCCAGCCCCAGATGCCCCAGGCTGTCCCCGGTGCTCCCCAGCCCCAGCTGCCCCAGGCTGTCCCCGGTGCTCCCCTGACCCAGCCCCAGCTCCCATCCCTGCCGACGGACGTGGCTGTGAACCTCAAAGCTCACTGAGCACATGGGTGCCAGCCGCGGTGCTGGCAGAGCCTCAGGGGCAGGGAGGTCCTGCCCATCCCATTCTCCTTTGTGCCATCCGGATCCCTTTTCCCAGTCCCACGGAAGGGAATCAGCCCTGAGACCCCTCCAGCAAGAGGCAGCTGCTCACCCTCGTGCCCCTCTGCTGCAGACCCTGAATTATAACATAACTCCTGTTCTCTCTCCCATACCCAAACAACACAGTGGTGACTGAAAAAAACTTTAAGAAAAGAGAAAAGGAAAAAAAAAAAGAAAGAAAAGCCTCTCTAGACACATCTAGGAAGCTCCTCATAAATCACCACAGATCAATACACAAAACTATCAAAAACTATCCTTGGCTTCAGCAGGTTTTGGGCTGGCCCTGGTCAGGGTGGCACAGGAGTAACGAGGCTGCTGAAGCCTTTCAAGGCAGATCTGTACTAAGGCTTGACTGAAGCTTGTAGAAGCTCCTTAGCACATCCCTGAAAAGGCAGCCTGTCCCTAAAAGCAGAGGACACGGACGCAATCCCTGTCCAAACCGGTAACTACACTCCTACTTTTCCACCTGCGGGATGCTCCCTACCCGCTGGAAAAGGCAGGTACAAAGGCAACAGGTACCAGTCCCGAGCAGCACAGCAGCACCCCTGCCCTCCTCTGAGAAATGAGCCTAGCCTGGAATGTTCCAAAGTGTTTCAAGGAAATAAATAATACTACAGAGGGGGAAAAAAAAACCTTTCTATTTTTAACCAGAGATCCTGGAACAAAAGGACAGTGCTCCACATCATACCAGAATCAAGTGCTGGATGCTGTCCTTCCTTTATAAGGCTTTAAGACGGGCAGACCCTCCAAGAAGTGGTAAGCAATTCTTTATTTACCCTGACGTGAGACACTGCAGACCCGGGTTTAATTCACTGCTCTGCTATTAGCCCGCGAGGTGACCTTGGACAAGTTGTTCTGTCCAGATTCTCAGCTGGTGTCAGCTGGCACCGTGCCACCACAGTCAATTTAAACAATTTGAGACGCCGGCCCCAGAGCCCTCGGGTCCTCAGCCTCCCTCTCCCGAACAGCTCTGCCACCCACACGCAGCCCCACGCCCCAGGTGACCCGAGGGACACGGAGCGGGGCGAAGAGAGAACTCACGCTT
This sequence comes from Lycocorax pyrrhopterus obiensis, assembly GCA_014706295.1. NCBI lineage: Eukaryota > Metazoa > Chordata > Aves > Passeriformes > Paradisaeidae > Lycocorax > Lycocorax pyrrhopterus. The sequence continues at coordinate 180,789 of JACSVZ010000004.1, forward strand.
CCCTCGGACAGTACGTGGTTTTCATAAAATGAAACAAAAAGCCTATTTTGGTTTTGGGGATTGCTTTAAAAAGCCCTGTGATCAAGGCTTTAAAAACACTACTGTGCTCTGCTGAGACCCCACCCGGAACCCAGCTCTGGGGCCACCAACATCAGAAGGATGGACAGATCTGTTGGAGCAAGTCCAGAGAGGCCACGAAGATGCTCGGAGGGCTGGAGCACGTCTGCTACGGAGACAGGCACCCCTGCAACCTCCCTTTGGACCATTTCTTCACTCAAGAAGGTTTTGCATTACTCGGTTACTTTTTTGGACAACTCCTCCACTTCTGAACAAGCCTGATTTGCTGCCTCCTCTGATTTAGTGCAAGAATAAATCCAAAGAACATGACACTCAATTTGTCCTACTCTGCCAACAGCCAGCAGCAAAGTTAACTAGAGGGTGTTTTTAAGCGCTGCCTCTTCTCCCCGTTCCTCCCCTCCCATGCCGCTGCTGTCCCAGGAGGAGCCCAGAGCCAGCAGCACCAGGCTGATGGAACCTGTGGAACAAGCCAGCTGTGTGTGTGACGGGCCACTGGCTTGGACAGGAGCTCTTTGGGACAAGGGCTGTCTCAGCTCCGCTTCCACAAGGCCTGTGAGGAGCGTGGCCACTCAGCCCCGGGCAGGACGGGCTGACCCCAGACACCAAACCTGTGCCCTGACAAAAGACCCGACCCACGGTGCCTCAGCAGCCCGTATCCTCGGGAGGGACGTGGTGCCACCCCATCAGTGGGACCTCTCCTCGCTGTGCAGCTCAGCAGAGCTGCGTCCCAGGGCTCTGCAGCGTCCTCTGCCCCGAGCCCCACTGCAGCGCCGGGCGCCCTTCTGCAGAGCAGGGAACAGAGCCTACACGTCGAGTGTGATCACAGCCAGAGCCCCCACCTGCTCCTGAACCGCGCGGCACTCACTGGCCACCACAGCAAGGCATTTAACAACTCTTTCCTACTTGCCAGCAGCCTGGGGGTTGCACATCACACGTACCTACTCTTTTTTAACAACTCTGGAGCTAGGAGCCTTTTTGGACACGTCACGGTGCGCAACCTCAGCTGCCACGGCTCCAGCTTTCCCTAAAACGAACTGCTGCACTGTCTCAGCACAGGCAACGTTCGCTTACAAGAGTTTCTTTCTGCCCCACGCTCTCAACAAAACACAAATCAACTATCATGTCCAGGGGTGCACTGAGAATCGGAGGGCAGATCTTGTCAGAGGAAAAAGGAATGTCCATGTAAGGCTCGTTTCTCCTCCTGCTTTACGTTACAGGATGTTCTGGCCATCTTAGGGAAAAAAAACAGTTGCGTCTATCTCTGAATGAGGATTACTCTAACAGCAGACCCTTCAGTTGTTTGTAGCTCAGTTAGCATGTTCTCGGCTTGCCTATCAAAAAGATCCTTTGCCTGGACTTTAGCAGGCTCTTTCTGCTGACACAGGACCCGTGCCCTGGGCTGCCACGGGCAGAACAGAACGCAGCCAGAAGATGCTGTGGGGCAGGAGGTACAGTGGAGACACCCCCTGCTCCCTTCTCCTCCAGCAGCCGGGACCTGGGGACCATCTGCTTCCCACAGGCAAGGCTTATAGGCAGATGACATTCCGTGTTAGCCAGAAGAGTCCATAAAAGGCAAATAAAGCCCCAGCAAGTACTGTCTCACACAGCTTTCTCCCTGGACACCACATCTGGACTCCTCTTCAATGCCTCCCTTTTTCCAGAAGAACAAGACCCAGGACCTTTCCCTGGAGTCCTTGGTACAATGCTCCTAGTCTCAGGAATACAAAAAAAATCCCCCAACCCCACCCCACAAAAAAAACCCCACCCCCAAACCCAACCAAACAAAACAAACAAACAAACCAACCAACAAGAAAAATCCCAGATCAACACCTCCAGTTCACGTCAAGCTTCAGTTTTTAACCCAGTCTGGAGTCCAGCCCTTTCTGCTGGATGCAACGCCCTGTCCCACTCCCTTCCCTTCTTTTCCCTCCAACAATCAAACACACTGAGAAATCCTGTTATTTCCAGAGTCTTCTCAGCCTGCTTCTGAAGAAAAGCTGAGCACCTAGAGGTTGTACCCATTCTATTTTTAAATCCGAGCGTTAAGCTGAAATCCAGCCATGCCACAGTACGGACACAGGGACTGCACCTATTTCCTGTCTCACACAGGTACAGCTGCTCCTTTGATGGAGTTGTGTCCTGGCCAAAGTGATGGCGGCCTCAACACCCTCCCGAATCCCCGAGCGCAGCAGGCTCATCCCACGCCCGTCTCCCTGCCCAGGCAGCTCCGCTGCTATTGATTCCAAGCCGACAAAATCAGGTCTCGGTCTCACCTGAACATTCCTTTGCTGACTGCTGTGGGGACCTGACCTTCTGCGGAAGGCGATGCAAGAAAAGGTAATGTAAACTTTGCCGTGAGACAAGACACAGGGACCTGACCCCGAGGGATTCCCAGCTACCTGCAAACTCCCCATCCAGGTGCCCTTGGCAGTCAGTGACAAGGACAGGCTGCTCAGGGCTGGAGGAGTCTGACAGTCCAGCAAGGATCCCACCGGGAGGAGAGACACACCACCTGCATCCCTCCGGGGCCAGGCAAGAGCCCATTCACGAGCTGCAAATTGCACACATTCACCACTTTGTTTTCAAAGGATTTCCCTTTGATGCCGTGAGTAATGCGGCGCAGCCACGAGGATTTACTCACCGTGTAACCCTGCTCTCCCGAGAGCGTGTCTACAGGAAGGATGGTTACCGTGGAAGGACTACGAACACGCTGCTCACACCCGGGCATGCCCGACCGCTCCTTCCCGTAAAGCCACAGCAGCGGAAAAGAATTAGGATGAGGTTACCAGTGGCTCTTGGCATCGGTCTGACTTGGCTCCTGCTGATAAAACCCAGAGCAGAACAAAGCTTTTGAGCAGCCCCAGTGCCCTCTAAAACCCCGAGCCTAAAGACTGCTCCAGAGAAGGGCAAGGAAGACATGGCCAGAAAAAGAGTAAAGCCCCCTTTTTTTTTAAAAATGCACCGCTGTAGCTCAGCTGCCTGGCTGTGGGCTGTGAAAAGCAGAGGGAGAGAGAGCACAGCACGGTGCAGCTCCCACCACCACACGGCCCAGCTCTGCCGCCGTGCCCGCGGGAGAATCCTGCGGCTTCACGGGAACTGCTGGAAGCTGCTGCACTGGATCCTAAGGTGCATCCCTCGGACTCCGCACTCCCGCGAACCCCACGTGGTTTTCATGCCCAAACACAAAACTCTGAAGTTTTCAAGGACAGGTTTCGTGAAACCTGGCTCTTTTCTTCACGTTTTATCTTAGAGAAAGCTTTATGAAAACTAAATTTTCTATGCTCGTCGACAGGAAAGGCAGAAGCGGTAACTTAATCCACTCCAAAGGAACAGAAACCAGAAACAAAACCCAACGAACTTCCTAGCTACCACAGAGTTGCCATCAATTTAAGGAACAGAGACGAAACAGAGAAAAGTGCCCTGGGGCAGGATAACACCTAGAAGCAGGTCAGGTCCAGGGGTGAGGGGAGTTTTCCAACTGCAGGGCTGGATGCTGATCTCCTAAATGACCCTGTCCCATATCCAGGAGGATACAGACACAAATACCTGCCACATGAATATATGACAGGTCCAGCCGAGCCTTTTGAGGATCTCTGACCAAAAATGGACAGCGTGACTGGCCTGCCTTTTCTAATGATGGCCTGCTCAAGATTAGCAGCAGGAGGGAAGCACTGAGAAAGGGCTGGGACAGAACCAGCCAGCCATGCCCACCTCCTCCTGAGCTCTGCTGTTCTGACCACAGCCACCACCCAAGGGCTCTCTGTTCAACCATGGCTTTGTTAATGTCCCTCACTGAGTCCTTTCAGTGTGCTAATCTGGCACACAACCTGCTTTATGTATCCTGGGCTAGTTTTCTGCTGGGTTAACCTGCGGAGAGGGCTCAGCTTAGGGCCACCACCATGCCAGAGCCCCGGCACGAGGCACCAACGAGGGCAGGAGCGGCCACAAGCCACGGGCAGGGCAGGACTGAGCCCGTACCGCTCCATCAGCGCAGGCAGGTGTGCAGCACGAGCCTACCTTACCTCGACAGGCACCACAGGAACAACAGCTGCTGAGTCTTTCTGCAACTCACCCTCTGCCAGCCTGGCGCTCTCTCTGCCGGTGAGCAGCCGGGGGGTGGCCAGCAGCCCTCTGCCCCCACGCCCCGCTGGAGCCAGCCCGTCAGCCGCAGCCAGGTGTGCAAGCCCTGCTCTGCCGGCACCCGGAGCGGACGCCGACAGCTGAGCGCGGCTCCGGGCGGGCTCCCCCGCCCCTCCAAGCAGCGCCGCGCGTCCCATCCCCGCTCTCCCCGAGCTGCTCAGCACGAGGGCTCGGTCTCAGTCGGCTGTCGGTGCAGGACCTTGAACAAGCACTAAATAAATGAACAAGTCATTTCCTGCAAGGCCAAACACGCTCCCTGCCAAAGAGGTCACATACCACGCTCTGGCCTGATGCCTCTCCCGAGTTTATGAGGGTAAATTCCCATATCCAGGGGTCCAACGATTACAGCAATACATCTGGGCTAGGATTACTCACGCCGGAGCTAGGATTACGCTCCGCTGAAGAGGTGAGGAAAACAACTGCTCTTGTGCTTTCATTGCATGACCTCCAAAGTTCGGTTTGGGTTTCTTGGTTCGCACAAACCAAAACATTCAAATGAAATCAGGGAGTTTTCGCTTAACTCTCAGCTAGAGGACCGGGATCTGTCACACCAAGGCTCTTCGGCATTATTTTGGCAGTAAGGAGATCTGTGAGGAAAAGCCCTTTGAGGCAGGGCCCGTGACAAAGCGGTCAGGAGCAAACAGCCTACGCGGCTCATTCCAGTCTTGTGAGCTCCTCCAACCAGCACCTTGTGGGGTGCAAGGCAGACATGCCCGAGATCTTTGCTCCCCGTCTCTCGTCACACCACCCAGGACTGCTCAGAGGCTTTCTGAGTGTGTATTTGTGACACGGATGCTCTCAATACACCACAGCCCACCAGGCAAATACCAGTCCTGTGAAAACAGCCTGAGCTTCGTTTTTGGGGTGAGCCTCAGAGCCTGTCAAAACGCATCTGGCAGGCCCTGCTCCACCATTCTGAACACTTGGCTCCCATCAAGTTAAAACAAGACTTAAAAGGAACCCCAATCTTCCACACCTGAATCACGCAGGCAACTCCGTGTGCTTGGATGTGCCCATCCCCATGAGTAAGGGCTGCAGAGTCAGACCCAGCTTTTCCTCACCATCCTGCCAAAGACACAGACACAAAGAAGAAAAGAAAAACCCCACTGACTGATGCCCCTGCTATTTCTGCTGTCCATGACAGCAAACTGGTAAAAGGCCTGACTCAGAAGCCTCCCTTGAAAAACCTGAATCATTACAATCTGGAAGATGGGCTCACATAATGAAGTCTCCACTCCTCCCTCCCTCTGGAAGAGAGAATTTGCGTCAGAGTGATGGAGGGGATAAAGAAGGGGAAAAAAAAATAAACCCAACTTCACGTTCCGTTCGACCCTCTCTGCGCGGGCGGCAGAGCCGGGCAGCCAGCGGTTGGCAGCTGGATTTGGGGTCCGCAGGGCTGCCTTTGGTCTCAGTTAGACCTCTCAGTTACCAGTGTGACTTCCTTAATGTCAGAGCATAACCACAGAGCTACGCCGCCAGGAAGCAAGAAAGAGGCACCGCAGCTGCATGACCACTGCCCAGACAAACCGTGTGAGCTTGGATTTCTTCTCAGCACTGGATCTGTTTCCGAAAGCTTGACCCTTGTGCAGTACAGAGGTCGTCGGAACGAGCCTCGTGTAACGGTATAACGTTTTAACACCTTGTTATTACACATCATTTAGCACCAGGACATCTCACACTCACTTCACAAAGCGGCCTTATTTTTGAGACGCAGCCAAACAAGACACGGAGAGATTAGATTAAGTCCCTCAGAAAAGCACTGGGAGCCACCAGAGCAGAAACCCAGAGCTTGTGCCGTGTCCCCTGGAGTTACCTGCTCCAGATGGTTTATCAGTCAGACCGCTATGGTTACCCGCCTCTCCAGAAGGGCTCCAGCCTGTTTCCTGCGGGGACGTGCAGGTACACACACCTCACAAGGAGGCTCCGGCACCCGACACCCTCTGCACGCACAGGTCACCAGTGACCCGAAAAGCCCTGCTCCTCCAGATCCAAGCCACGGCCGAAACGGTGCCTGAGGGGAAGGGGACTGACTAAGAAAAACAGCAGCACTCAAAACGAGCACGTGTCATGCGAAGAGGGGATTCAAGCCTAGGGGTTCTGAGCTGGATCGCGCCCCGACACCAAGGCTCTCCAGGAGCAGCACTCCCTGCAGCATCGCCACTGCACCCCAGGGAAGCCTGTGCCCAGCCTCACGCTGCCACCGCTCCCTCTGGCACCAAGGATGTTGGGAGCTGCACACGCCACGTGCGCTCCAAACGGCGCACGGTGAGAACCACCCCGGAGCCTCCTGCCAGGGCAGCAGGGAGAGAGATGCCACTCGACGCAAAAGCACCACGGTCTAGTCAAAGGTTTGTGCTGGATCTCAAACCCTGCGTTTTTACGCAGGAAAAATACCGAAACAGCTGAACAGAAATACGCCTTTCCACCTCCTAAGCACAGCACAAACGCCAGAGAGCACCAGGCTGTACCCGAGGCTCCCCAGAGAGCCCGCTTGCTTTGGGCCCGTGCAGCGCCAGCGGACGCAGTGGGCGCTGTGGAAAATTTCCCCCTGTAAAATGATTCTTTTCCCTGTCACTCCCAGCTCTGCACGGCAGCCGGGTCTACTGCGCCAAACGCCATTCCTCATCTCTCAGATTAACTTTAAGCAAACTCTGATCACAACGTGAGACAGGCTCCCAAACTGAAGCAAAGCGGCCAGAGCCCTGACATGAGTTTGCTGCACCAGCTGGGGAACATTTCAGCAGCTCAGGCAGAGCACAGACGAATGCACCTGTGGCAGGCACCAGCCTCCACAGCAGACCGAGCTCCTTCTGCATAGGCAGGGACCCCAAAACAGGGGACGGGAACGAGCACTGCGCTTCACAGAGAGGAGCGCGCTCTGGGCTGCTTTCAAAATAGGTGTGAAAATCACCCTTGCCACATCACCTATTAATATTTTGTGTGGCAAAGGCAGCAGCATGCAGCCAGTCGGCTCGGATGGGCACGGATCATCTTCCCACTGACGGGAAGAGGGAAAAGAGCGCAGGTCTGGCCCCAGCAGCACAGACCTTCACGCCGGCAGCTTCTGAAGTTTAGGTAAAGGGAGGGTGGATACTGGTGCTACACATCCGCATGTTCCATGCTGGCAGACTCGAATACACCTCAGTACACGCATAAACCCCTGTTTACTTACAACGATGTTCATGTTTTTCCTGGCCTTACTTCTCGGAAGCAATCACCACGTTTGTGAGAAAAAGCGTAAGTTTTAGAAGACACGTACCAAAAAAAAAAAAAAAAAAGACAATTCGATTAAATTGAGGGCACAAAAGTCCCGAATCTTAAAAACCCATCCCGACATCGTTATACTCCACAAGAAACATTGCGCCCAAGCCGTAGCTGGTGTTTGTGCTCTTCCCTGAACATGAGAGCATTCCTCACACCATGCGGGACACCGTGAAACCCTTCAGACACGTCTGTTTATTCAAAAAGCAAATTCGAGTCACGGAGGGGTATGCTCTTCTTTTCTTAAAGGCAAATAAGCCTCGCGTAAATTCTGCCTACATTCACGGATCCGCAAAGCAAAACGCGAACCGCTTCCGACCGATCGCCCCCTGCGCAGCGGCGGGCAGGGGACCCGCGGGCACCATCGCAGCGCCCCGGCCCCGCAGGGGGGGCTCCGGGCACCGCGCTCCGGCCGCGCCGAGCCCCCCGCGCCCCGCGCCCGCCGGGACCCCCGCGGCGGGCGGGCCCCGCTCCGCCCCGCACGCCGGGCTCCGCCAAGTTTCGCGCCGCTCCCGCAGGGGCCGCTCCCGGCCGGCTCGGGCGGGCCCCGGCGCGGACCCCCGGGGGGGAGCCCCGGCCGCCCCGGCCCCCGCAGCGCCGCCCTCCGCAGCCGGGCCCCGCCGCCGCCCCCCGCCGCGGCCCCGCACTCACCGCCGCGCCCGGCCGCGCAGCCGGCCAGCAGCAGGGCCAGGGCGGCCAGCGCGCACAGCTGCCCCCGCAGCAGCTCCCCTCGCCGCCGCCGCTGCCGCAGCCGCCGCCGCTCCGCCGCCGTGCCCGGGGCGCCCATCGCGGCCGCTCCGCTGCGCTCCGACCGCTCCCCGCGCCGCGCCGAGCCCCGCCGGGCTCCGCAGCGCCGCCTCCGCCCGCCCACAGGGGGCGGGACGGGGCGGGGGCCGCACGGCAGCGCGGCGGGGCTGGCGGGGCCGGCGGAGCCGCGGCCGGCGCGCAGAGCGAGCGCGGCCCCCGCACGGTGCCCGCCGCCCGCAGGTTCCTGGGCGGGCAGGGGCCGGGGCAGCGTGGCCCGGCCTCGCCTGCGCTGGGCATCGCACCCATCGCACCGCGGGGCGCTCGGGACCTCTCGGCATCATCTGCTGGGCTACAGCCTGTGCCGCCCGTGCAGCGTCTGACACCAGAGAAGCCCCGGCGCACCGGTGACCCCTCACCAGTGCTCCCAGTGACGGCAGCAGGCAGCCCTCGCTGCCATCCCTGCGCCTTTCAGACACCCGGGAGGTTTCCCACTGGGGGTGGTTGGGGATTTTTCCCCCCTTTCTCACTCTCTGCCCTGAACTTTTTGCTGGGCGAGCAGCCGCCTGCCCCGCCTGCCCTTCAGCCTGGTCCTGTGCGAGCCCTCTTGCTTGCCGTCACTCTGCTGGGCACCCTGGCGCCCCGGCTCGCACACCTCTGGGGAGCTGTGCCACCTGCCCTGGCACAGCCACTCCAGCCCTCCTCTGCTGGGGCTCCCCGGCTTGAGAACCGGGGCCGGTTCTTCCCTCCTTCCACGTAATGTCATCATCGCCACTGGAACATTAACACAAACACCTACAGGCGGTGCTGAACCCGGAGCGTTGTGCGCGCACAAGGGAACAGCTGCCTCTGCAGGGCCCACACTTGCGCACAGACACCATTACCCAGGAAGGGCCCTGGAGTTACATGACGGATCTACCTTTTTGGCTGGAGAGCCACCTTCAGCTGGCATGAACAGGAGAGCAGAAGCAATACCTCTGTTCCTAAGGTCTGACTGCGTCCCCACGAGCTGCCATGGCTCACTGGACACAGACTGGAGCGAAAGTAAACATCACTGTCACTATTTTTGGTTAGTTACCCACCTTTCTCGTTAAAGACAGTCTCATTCTGGGGGCAGCAGTGAATTACGTGCACCCACCCTCTCCTGAAAGGGTTTCTGCCGGTTCTGAACTTGACCAGGATGTTGGTTTCCAACTCTGCTCTTGCACGTCTACTGCGTGTGCTCCTACACGCAACTTCAGCAACACCGGTGTCCCTGCTGGCCCGGGGCAGGCAGAGCCAGCTCCCACCCAGGCAGTAAGTGGAGCTGACAACTGGCCTAGGATGTAACTATGGAAGAAGTGTTTTGTTTTGGTTTGTGTTTTTTCCGGGTAGGATACACTCCCTTCCCCCTGGCAGGGCAGGTTTTATCCCATGGTAAACAACTCTGAAACCTGTAGCGCTGTCAAACGCTACAGCAAGCCACTCCAGCAGAGGAAAGAGATCCTGACTGTCCCACTGCTGGCTCCGAGTGATGCCATGGGAAAGCAATCAACTCACTGCAGGGCGAGAGGGGCTTGGGGGTGAAAGTCCCCGTTGCCGACACGACAGAGCAGTACGACAGTGCTCCCAAAGTACTCCCTTTGAATTTAAATGTCCCTTTGAAGTCTGTAACTTCTTGAAAATGTGACCCTGAGAGTCACTGCAAAATCATTACTCATGTCTCCATCATAAGCCTCCTCTGGTCCCATCGCAGGGCTGCTTGTAAATACCAGGTGGGAGCTCACTGTCTTGGGAATTGAGACTGGGACTATCTGGGAAGCCTACAAAGCTCAGGGACAAATTTCCCACTCAGAATCAGAAGGTAAGTTAGCAAATGCCTCACTAGCATAGTGAGTACCAGCTCCTGAAACGTCCCCGTTTCTGGGGAGCATAAGACAGGAGAATTCCCTCTTCTCTCCCACCAATAAACCGGCGTGTGGGTGGAACAGGCTTTGAACGTCTCGGTCGGCAGGAGGAAACAGCAGTGGATGTTACTCTTCCGAAAGAAACACTGTATTTGTCTTCCACAGGAGTCTTCTGCGAGAAAAGAAAAAGCCCAGCCGCTAAAGACCAGACGTGACTAACGCGCTGCCGAGCTTTACAGAGTTTGCTTTGAGTCACCTCTGCCGCTGTCTTCCACGCTTGCTGCCATGTGGAGCGTTCTCCACGGAGGGCCACGGCGGCTCCAGAGGAGGTCCCCTTGCTCTGTGAGGGCCCTAGGAAGGTTCCCACAGAGCCGGCTCTCAGAGGGGCAGAAAGATGCGCTTTTGTTCTTTCCACAGTGCAAAACCACACAAAGCATCGGGGGAAAACTGTAAATCACAGGATGCAGATGTGCAGAGATGGCAGCCAGATGTGCCTCAGCGGAGCTAAGGAACGGCCGTGACCGCTGCAAGGAGAGCGAACAGCCCTCGCGTACTTGGCGTTTCCCCCTGCAAGCCACGCCAAGTTCTGCTCTTCAGACCAAACAGAGATTTTCTTCTGTTTGGACTCGCAGATTACGCTCACAAAGAGCTTTCAGCTCTGGAGAAAAATATTTGGGATTCAAGCAGAGCACAATCAATCCACGTGGGCCAGGCAGAATCCAGCTGCCGGGGAGGGCGATCCCCAAGTGGCGGGCGGCACCCCAAGTCCGTTCGAAGGGCTGAAGGGGGCTGCGCTTGAGAGTGGCCCTGGAGCCTTGGCCAAACATGGACAGGGGCGCTGTGAGCCTGGGGCTGGGCAGTGCTGCCCAGCAGAGGCCACCTGCATGGCAGAATCACCAAGTCTCCACAGAACCCACCTGCGGCACTCCGGGTGGGTCTCAAAGGACAGTGGGAGGGTTCCTTGCCTTGGGTTCCAGTCCGGGGCCCTTCCTTTCCAGCACAGCTCCTGTGCCCTCTCTGCCAATCTGCCTACACAGAGAGCCGCGCCCGCTGCCTCAGGCGTGTGCTGCTGTATTTTTCGAGCACGTATAAATACTGTATGTTCCTTTCCTGGGTTAGGTAGAGGTGGCCCGTCCACCTCGGGCAAATCACGTATGAGCTGCTTGTGGCGCTCTCTGAGCGGCTCGGCGCCGGGGCTGGGGCTGAGCACAGCTCCAGTGCCAGGCTAAAGGCAGCAGCCAGGGGTTGCTTCTCTCCTGTGAGGTAACAGGGGCTGGCTTAAAACCAGCTGTTTGACCCACAAACCTTAGACACACACTCACACATCACACACATCCTCTGCAAGCCGCAGAGAGGACGCAATTAAACACACCCCTGATTGCCACTGCTCTCTCCTTCCTGCCTGCTCAGTGGGCAGAAAGCCTGCCTGAGCGACCCTGCCCTGCTCCCACGTAGAGTTACCCATCCGAATGAGCTGGCTTCAGCAAATCCAACGAGCCGTGCCCCGAGGGAGGTCAGGGAGTGTGTGTACACTAGCAGGATGTCGCTGCTAGCTGGTGGCCGGCAGCTGAAGGAGCGATGCTTTTGGTCAGCTCCCGGCAGTGCCACACGCAGCCATGACGAACCTCCTCCTCCCAGTCACGCACTCGTGCTCCAGGTTCAGGGCGGTTCGAAAGGCTGCCCAGCTGATGCGATTTTCATGTAAAAACAGTTTGCAGTAGTTAGGCTACGCCTGTCCCCGTTTTATTTAAGAGCATTTAAATAAGTTTGCATCTGCTTGGGTAAAACAGCTTAAGGTCACACCCTTGGATAAAGCCGGGTGTCCTCCTCCTGAAGGCTGGCAGCTCTCTCCTCTCTCTGAAAAGTTTGAGCGAAAGTGTTTGCACTTACAGGCTTGTGGCGAGCCCAGGGTTTCGGGGAGGCCTGTTGTACGGGAGAGAGCGGGGGGGGGGACACACTCTCCGTGTTTCAGCTCTCTAGGAAAACAAACAGGGCCGTGACAGAGCTGATTTCTGGCTCGCCTTCTGCCGGAGGGGTTTGGGGAAGGAAGGCAGCAGCGTCCGGCTTCCTCACCCCTTTTCTGGTCTGTACCCTTTCTTAGACAGATTTTACTAAAGCTTTCCACGTCCTCCCTTCTTGATTCGCAATTAAATATGCGCACGAACAAACAGGCTAAAGGAAACAGTATATACCCTGCATTTGTACCTGTGCATATGTGTTTGTCCCTGCTTGAGGCTTGGAGGTATTTTCTCCTGCAGCCCTCCTTTCAGGTGCTGTTTTCTCTGACCGAGGCCAGCGGGGTGGGAGCCAGAGAGGCAGGATGGAGCAGGACAGCCCTCCCCCGTTAGAGCTGCCTGTCCCGGTGCTTAACCCTCTGCTACTGGTGAGCCCTTGGGAATATCTTGTGCTTCAGTGGCGAGGAGAAGCAATTACCAAATTGAGTATGCAGCGCATAAAAGCCAACTAGGGTTCTTTCTGGATGAAAGAGGCAATAAAAACGCTGGTATTTATAGAAAAATATTTATTACTTCATGGGATATCAGGGCTTCCTGTGGTTTGAGGCTGTGTCTTGCATAGCTCATTGCTGAATGCCTCGGGATGACTCCTTCCTTTTTTTCTTTCAGCAGCAGCTTGTTTGCTCTCAAATCAACGATCAGGTTTACAAACAGAGTGATTCTGTGTCTCCTCATGGGCCGTCCTCCCGTGCTCCCCTCCCCTTCTGCGGGCACAGGGCGGTGTGTCCCTGTGCATCCCGCCTTGGGGAAAGGCTGGGGAATAACAACTGCTCCTTAAGAAAGAGCTGCTCTTCTACCTGCCTGATGGCACTGGAAAACAGCAACATTTAACAAAATTAAAGGGCAGAAAATTCAAAACAAATGCAAATGAAGCCCTATTACACGCAGTGAAATTGCCCTGGAGGACCCTTTGCCACGGGAGGATGTTTCTGAGGCCAAAAAAATTTCAGAAATGCAGAAGAAGGATGGGTAACTTGTAAATATTGAGAATAGCAGTGTCAGAATGGATCCTAACACTGGTATATCCAGAGTTCACAGTTTACAGCTCGTAAGGGTCTGAGAAACCAAAAAAAAAGACCATGAAATGTAATATAAATCTTGGATCATCACCAATCCCTCTGCTCCCCTTTGCTGCTGGACCCCTCCACAGCGGCCTGCCTGCGAGGAATGCTGTCCTCCAAAAAGCACCATCACAGGCCAGCAACGCTGGCGGGATGCCAGTCTCTGCCCCCACCTTCCTCCTGTGTCCCCAAGGCCCCGGGGCTGCTCATACAAGTTTTTTCCCTCAGGCTGTATGAAAGCACCTTCTGTTTCCTGCCTTTCTGGAACTCTCCTGTGGCTCCCTCAGGATCATTTAGCTTGGAAAACTCCTCCGAGGCCATCGAGTCCAGCCATTAACCCATTCCTTGTTAATTCCTTGCTAATTCCTTGTTAAACACGAGGACTTGATAAGCCCCTCAGGACAGGAGCTCTCCTCTGCCTCCAGCTGCTGTGGCAGCGCTGGTGGTGGCAGAGCCACGCCGGGCAGCGGGAAACATCCCACCGGATGCGGGCTGGGATGCATCACCTGCGTCCTGCCGACGCATCCAGGCCTCGTGGCACGCGGATGGGGCCGCAGGCAGGCGAGGACCTGCCCTGGGAATTGTGTCCCCGCAGCCCTGGCTCAGCAGGCTGGCTCCTCCCGGGGAGCTCGGGGTGCTCCGGCGGATGCCACGGCGAGCACACGGGAGAGGCTGTGCCCGCCCGCACAGGGGACCCCACCCAGCACACCAGCACTTCGTTCCTGCCAGCCCCGCTGCTCCTTCTCGCTCCCTGAATGATGGCCAAGCACGCCCCTGGCAAGCCCCAGGTCTCTTGTAAAGACTGAGCAGCACCAACCCAGGAGCGGCGCTTCCCTCCAGGGTCTCCATCACCTCAGCTCTGCAGAGGTGGGTGCTCTGCCCTGGGGTGAGTCCAGTGGCCTCTCCCAGGCCACTCCGTGTGACTTCCCTTCAGACAGCAGATAAATCTGCCTCTCCTCCTTCCCCCGCACCCTCTCGGCAGTGTGCCTGGATGTAGAGAAGGCTGGAAAGGGCGACTGCCAGCCGGAGAGGAGCACATGGTCTGCAGGAGAGGTGCAAGAGCCTCCGGCGCCAGGGGCTGTTTGCTGCCTCCGCACTGGAAGGACCTGTACGGGGCAGAGATGCCTGGGACGATCCGTGGGTCCGTACCCGAAACCAGCTCATCAGCACTTCACACAGGAGCTGATGCAATCGGAGTGCACTGCTGCAGCTCCGTGAGATAATGCACAATTACCAGGAGAAGAAATGCTGCTGCTCGGCTGTGTGAGGTGAACTTACTGGCCCAGCTGAAGTGGCTTAATTGAAGTCACTGGAAGGAAGCTGTGATCATCCTTCCTGTGAGCAGAGATGTGGTTTATTGCTTACCATTTCCTCCCCCATTTCCAGATATAGGAGGAGATGGAGGAGTAGTTTATGTAGGAGGCTTCACTGGCGACCTAAACCATGAGGGAAACATGCCTGGGTTGACAGGAGACCAAGAGAGTGTTCAGTGGGATGTTTCCCCCCGCCCAGAGTAGCCCTCACTTCTCTGCCTATAAATGCGTTACATGACAAAATTTGTCACCAGTTCTCAGCAACAAAGCCCAAATAGGTTAGAAGACCACTCGTGCTGCAGAGATTGGCTCTCATTTCCAGAAGAGGCGGTGACAGCACGCAAACAGGCCAGCTCCTGCTTGGACTCAATTCCAGCCCCGTTCCGGTCCCGGATTTATCAGGCAGCTGCATCTCGGAGCACACAGGTTGCTCCTGGAGACATCTAGTGAGGCGTCAGCGTAATGCAAACCGGCACAGCCACCCAGAAACATCCCTGTGGGGAGAGGAGAGCTGCTGAGGGAGAGCTCTCGTACAGCGCTGGTGAAACAGCTCCGTCGCTGATGGTCCCTGAGTCCTTCAGCACTTCGGACACGGCAAACGCCAGGGTCTCACAGCCCGTGTTTGTGCGTGCCACGGGGCAGAGAGAGAGAGAGAGGGAGACAGAAAGACAGACAGACAGACAGAAAGAAAGAAAGAAAGAAAGAAAGAAAGAAAGAAAGAAAGAAAGGAAGAAAGAAGCTCCTTGCTGGCTCCTCAATGACACCTAATTTAGTCAAAATATTTGCCCGGGTTCTGACACACAATGTGCTCCAGATGTCAGCAGGTGACAGTTTGGAGCAACACTTTGTCACTTTCCGAACTGGCGTGGCCTGACCTACTTTAAAACAACTACAGAAACCCCACGGTCTGACAGACATTACTGTTTTAACGAGATTGACACCAATTTTCAGGCATAAATGTATCTGTAATTTATCCAAATTTATTTTAAATCTTTCCCATAAAATTAAATTATATTTTCAAAGCCTCTCAGAAATTTAATATCCAAGTACAAAAGCTCTGCTCTGTTTTCAGGAGTGCCTGTTACCAGCACGTTTTCAGCACGCAGCACAAGCCTCTGGCACAGGGAAGAGGGCAGCAGCCCTGCGAGGAGCTGATAATCCCAGGCTGGCTCCCAGCCGGCAAACGCCGCCGTTCCCAATTCCCGACACGTTATCACGGCCAGCAGGAAACAGCCAGCATGTCCAGCCCAAACAACAAGGTCTGCTGCCAGCCAGGGCAGTACCCGAGCCCTGGGCTTATTCCTCAGATCCTGTCTCGTGTAACACCTCTCACAAGCCGGTCCGTTCCCTCCCAAGAGTCGTGGCACTGAATTGGCCAGGGGCGGCCCTTGCCAGGAAAACCCTGACAAAGAGGGAATGGCTTTGATAACCCCTTCTGAACCAAGGGAGGTTTAGGTTGGATATTAGGGAAAAACATCTTCATGGAAAGGGCTGTCCAGCCCTGGCACAGCTGCCCCGAGCAGTGTCAGCGTCCCCATTCCTGGAGGGATTTAAGAGCCGCGTGGATGTGGCACCTGGGGACGTGGGTTAGTGGTGACCTTGGCAGCCCTGGAGGAATGGTTGGACTTGGTGGTCTTAGAGGGCTTTTCCCACCTAAGTGACTCTGTGTAAAGAAGCGGTGCTGGAAAAGCAGCACAGCCAATCCCTGCTTCAAAGAGTGAGAAATGGGTTAATTTGTGGTGAACCAACCTCCTGATCAAGCATCCGGGATTCCACTTGCTCCCACTACTCAACAAAACTTCTGCTTACCTGGAGGACAACACTTTCACCATCTCCTGCGTGAGCAACCCCACCGAGAGGGAAGGCAGCCACATCACTCACCTGTGCTCTCTTTTGTTTCAGTGACAAATTAGCCCCAGTTCTTCTGGGTGACCTCTAACAGCCCGCCGTGCAAACACCACGAACAAGAAGTTAGCACTCTCATCAGGACACCGTATTTTGTAAAAAACAGGTGAAGAAGTATTTTGCAGGTGGGTGGGACCGTAAAATCACCTGAGGCCCTTACCCAGCTGCTGCACTGCCTGCTGGCTCAGGGACAGCAAAGACAGTCTCTGGACCTGCTTCAGATTCTTGTCCTGTGTACTGTATTTTTCCCCAAATAGATATGTGCTGTATTTCTACTGGCTGTTTAGAAAGGAGAGAAATAAAACCCCATCCAGACCATGACTTCATTCTCCCAAATACATATTTTGTATTTAATTTCACACTTTGGAAGCCAGCACTCTGCTCTCTGTACACAGATTTAATTCTGCTGGTGCCACACCGCTCTACCCGAGTGAAGCGGGGTGGCTTGGAAAGCAGCGCAAGGTCTTACCTAGGCAGACTTGCTCAGGAAAAATAATCTAAATTAAGTCACTGCTTGACTTTAAGTGGATTAGTTAAAATGCATTCAATCCCTCAATGCAAGTTCTTATTCAGAAGCAAAATGACCTAAATTTGATTTACCTCCAGTCATTTCCAAACTTAAATAGTATTAACGCAGCTTTCAGTCAGAGAGGACTGACCCCGTGTATGTTAAATTCAGTTTAAGCAACCCACTTACATGGACAAGAAAAACAAAACAACAACAAAACAAGGAAATATTCCCAAGCTCCTGGCATTAAACTGCTAATTGCTAGGCCTGCTTTTCCATGAGTTCAGTACTCAATGGTGGCTGTTGAAGAGCCTTCATAGATGTATCCCTGGTGTCAGGTGTGGGTCAGGGTGAGAAAAAGGCGTTGGAACCCGGACCGTTCCTTTGTCTGGGACAGAGATGAAGGAGCAATTGCCATATTTGGGTCTGCCTGCACGCTTGCTGCTGTATTTTCTCAAATAAATGATGAATGCTGCAGAAATCTAAACATGACTTTTTATAGTCAGTCCTCCAGGCACACAGCTATTAAATGCTGAGCTGCCAGCCCCAGCCATGCAGAAATTATGAGTCAAGCCCCCCAAATCCTGGGGCTGCCTTGAGGGCTGCGAGATTCACAAAGGCAGGGCTCATCCCTCGTGTTCCGCAAGCTTCAGTGGAGGGAAGGGATAGGGATGAGCGCTGTGGCCCCAAAACCTCTCTGCAGGCCCGGATAGGAAATTCCCCATTTAAAAGGCAGCAGAACACTGTGCTCAGTCCCTCAGCCCTCAGCTCCTAGCTGGGGCTGCTGGGGATCTCATGGCATCTCTGGCTGCTCGGGGAACGCAAAGGCTGGGGTGCCGCCGGTGCTGTCCCTGCTCGGTGTCCCCCGGGACATGGGCATGGCAGGGGTGGGCAGAGTGGCAGCAGCAGGCACCACCTCCCCGTGAGGACTGGCTCCACCCGGGACCAGGGCCTTGAAGAACTCACGCTGCTTTTAGGCACCGAGACCAGCGTGTGCCAGCACAGCGTCCCACAGAAGCCACCGAGGGTCTGGCAGCCGGCAGAGCCGCAGCTGCTGGGACAGCCGGGGGAAATCACCGAGCCTCAGCCACAGCATCGTCTCCTCACTTGGCCAGGGCAGGCAGCAGAGCAGGGCTGCATCCCGAGCCCGCTGCCCCCAGCAGCACTCAGCAGTCGCGGCGGAGCTGCCTCGGGGAACACCGGGGTTGTTCATCCTGCACATCTGCAGCTGTTACTCACGGAGAGGCAGCTGAGCTGCCCACGGGGTTGTAATGATGCCCGTGGCTCTTCTCACCCTTTAGGTTTTGCTAGTTCCTTGATTTGGTGTGCCCAGACAGTGCCAGCTGCAGTAGCAAAGGCAGATACTTCCAGCAGGCTCCACATCCCCTGATTGCACAGGGCTGGGACCTGAGAGCGCATCTTCTGCTGAGAGAGACAGCGAGAAACAAGCGAGCCCCACACATGGAGCAGCAGGTTCAGCTGGGACACCAGCAGCACACTGCGACCAGAGCAGCGGGGACCAGGCTTTGCTGGCCTGGTTTCCACGTGGGCAGCTGGCTCCAGGGGTTTTCTGTCCGAACAGGATGGATGGATTCCAGGAGCGACTCGAACAGCAGGATTCTCTGACTAGACCCCGTCCTCAGCTTGGTCTGCTGCAACAGGGGTGAATTCAGACCCTCCCAGGCAAAGGGAATGGCAGAGCACTTTGCTCGCCTCAACGCAGATTCCAGCGCTACACGCAGCAGAAAATGAAAAGCAAAAAGGGGGAAAAAAAGAGGATCTGGTGAGACAACAATGCAACCTCTCAAAAGCAATAGAATGGATGCAGAAAAGGAGCACCTGACCCCTGCTCACTCACAGACCTGAAGCCTTGTCAGGGATGCGCTGGTTGGCCCTGCAGCTCCAGGATCCCTCTTCCCTATCCCGCTTCCTGAGACGACAAGGGAAAAACAGATCCGCTCAGGCTGATGTGTTTTTCCGTGGCCGGTAGGCATGGCTGGAAAAGCACGTGGATCAAAGTGACGGGGTCAGGAAGCAGAGGATGAATGTTTATACCCTGCCACAAGGAACAAACGACATTTCCACTGCTTGGGAGCATGGGGAGCAGCCCAAATAAGCAAAGGGATCCATGTGCTAGCTCTGCTCCAGGCCAGCCAGCCACATGAGGGGGCTTCTGCACAGCTGCCATATTTGTGTGTGTTGGCCCCTCATTTTACCCCTCATGGTCTCTCCAGGCAGTGTCTGAGGGCTCTGACATGGAAGTCCCCCTTGGTCTCACCCCCTGGCTCCTGGGCAGAGGGGAGGGAGCAGAGCAGGGATCAGGGTCAGGCAGAGAGGGCAGGGAGCAGAGCAGGGATCAAGGTCAGGCAGAGAGCAGCCACCTCCTGACCCTGCCCAGGCCACCTCCCCCACCACATCCTCATGGCAGGACTGTCGGGCTGCAGCCTTGTGTGGGTACCCAAAGTAACCCCAAAGCTTTGGCAGGGTAACCAAGACCCCTGGGAAAGGCATTCTTTTGGCTCACTTCGGATCTACACATCCTTTAAAATTCCTCCAGGAATGGTGACTCCACCACTGCCCTGAATGGTCCGTTCCAGGGCTTGACAACACTTTCAGCGGAAAAGTTTTCCTTAATATCTACCCCAACCCCCCCGCCCCCGACACAACTTGAGGCCATTTCCTCTTTTCCTGCCACTTGTTACCCAGGAGAAGAGGCTGAGCCCCACCTGGGCTCACAGGCTCCTTTCAAGTAGCTGCAGAGACTGAGAAGGTCTCCTAATGTTTGGAAAAAACTACTGAATTTGCTCTTAAATCTGCCCCAAGCCTTGTTCCAGCCCCTCACTGTCCTTTTGTTTATAAGCCTTCTCCTTGTGCTTAACAAACTGCCTCAGGCGAGATCCCGACCCATCCCATTCTTTCCCTACCCACAATAAGAACTCATAGAAAACAGCAGTGTGTCGTTTTGGAGCTATTTTGAAAAGGAATGTAATCTCCAAGGAACAGAGTAACGCCAGAAAGTGACCAAATAACACCAAATAAATCGTGCTCGGAGCTTCAGAGCAGTCCAGGCTGAGCACTGGGCTCTGTGAGCAGTGGCACAGAAAAAGTGCCCTTTCCAAAGCCGTGCCCGACACTCCCAGAGCAGAGTTCAGCACTCCCAGAGCAGATTTCAGCACTCCCAGAGCAGACTTTAGCTCTCCAAGGCGGTGGGCTCCTGGGCGGGAGGCAGCAATGCAACAGGAGGAAATGGGGCTGCCTGAATTCAGCCGGCGGTTCCCTGCCTGCCTCCAAAGCTGCTCCTCACAGTCTGTGGGAGAGCTTTAGGAAACAGAGCAACTTACCCACAGCCCCTCTGGCACTGGGCAGGAGCCTCCCTTAGGATCACTGGACACTCTGGTTCTTTATCGGTACAAGCAGGGTTTGAACCTCCACTTTAGATCCCTGTTTGCTTGTGGAGGTGGCCACACTGCTGGGCAGCAAGATGAGCTCCTAGAGCTCAAAATCCGGGACCGTCTGTCCCAGGAGCTTCCCTGCTTGGAGAGCAGCAGGATCTCCGAGCTGCCCACACTGAGAGGCATCAGCTGCGCTGGAAACCCCACAGGAAAAAGCCCATGGGAGAGGCTGGGACTGTGAGGAACATCCCTCTGCTGGTCCAGGTTTGTTCGTGACCCTGCTCTGAGGATGTCACCGAAACCCTGGGAAAAACAAAAGCTCTCCAACAACGTTTTTGAGAGTTAGAGAATCAAGGCCTTGCTTTATTCTGGCCAGGATGTGCGACAGAAATAATTTCGTCCACACATTGCCCGGGTTATGCAGAGAAAATCATTCCATCACACATGATTTTTTTACTAGATCTTTCCCATACTTATGCAGTCGAAACCCAGAGACATTCACTGGTTCGATGTTCATCAGTCCCAAGTTACACAGTTCTTACTGCTTGGTTTCCTACTGGTTATTGATCCCTTCGCCTGCCGTGTTAATTAGGTTCTCATCCTTCTAGGACAGAGGGCCTGGGGTAAGAGCCAGCCTGGAGCAGCAGGGATGGATGCAGTGGGATGACCCAGGCCTGCGTGCTCCCTAGAAACCTCTGCCCTTCAGATGAGAGTCATTTCCATCAGTACACAAACTTTTCCTTAAGCCCTTTTCTTGGGAAGAGTGACTCACTTGCAGTATCCATCAGAAATTTGCCTGGAATTTGGCAAGAGAACAAGCTGGGTCTCTCCAGAGTCTGGCAAGGGGAATAATTCAAGGCATCAGGGGTGCCTGTTCCTTGTGCTAACAAGGGAATACGGCGTGGAGCACTTTAAAGAGCTTCTGTGGTTTACCTGCAATAAATCCCACACTTCAGAGGGCTGGAGAGGCTTGTGGGGAGAGCAGAGCAAGTGAGAGGAGAGGCTGCCCTGCTACGTCCTGGCGCAGGATAAATGCAGCAGAGTTTTCAGTTTGTTCACGTCAGGAGTGCCCACTGAGGGTTCTGTCAGAGCTCAGCCTCAGTGATCCCATGGATCTGTGACATGGGCCTGAGCAGAGACACCCCTGCTGCAACGAGGCCTATGAGCAAGTTGCTTTGAATTGCTCCTGCTCTGCGTTTTGACACCAAGAAGCCAAGGCACGAGGGGCCAGGACTGGCGCGATGCCTGCACAGGCAGGCAGAGAGCCTGAATCAGATTTAGCCTGAGAGCAAACTGCCTCAAGAGAAAAACCAGAGGTGATGCCCTGGCTCTTCCCTGATACCAGCACAAGGCAGAGAAACGAAGGGAAATTTTCCCTGGTAACTATTCCCTAACTATTAGCCAGAAGTTATCTCCCTTTTAATCCATTGGTGTTTACACATCAAATTAAACCCCTCCAATCCTTTTTACCGGTGCCTTTGGCCTGTCAGAGCAGCACCGTTTCTTCACGCTATTCCACCCTTAAAATCCTGCTTTTTGGAGCGAAGTGTCCCTTCAGTTCAGCACCTGGGCCAAAACATTTGCAAGATACTGATCAGGATTTTTTACCGGTAAGATTATTTTCTCTTCCAAGAGTCCATGAAAACCAGCAGAACATTTTGATAGCACCCCGAACATAATCTCTGGTTGCCAGGGAGATTTCCTTGGGGAATTTTCTATTGAGAAAACACAAACAGTTTTTAAAGGAAACTCAGCCCCACAGTAAATTGCTCCAGCACGAAGGCGAATTTCAATAGCAGTAATTGGCAGCCTCTCTGTTGTTTGCCAGCACTTAGCAGAAGTTCTGGAAAAGGCTTGTGTTCAGACTGGCATGGTGTTGGTAACTGCTGGGCATTTCCAGCAGGAAAACTGTGGCCGCCCCAGGATCCCTGGAAGTGTCCAAGGCCAGGCTGGACGGGGCTCGGTCTAGTGAAAAGTATCCCTTGCCCGTGCCAGGGAGGGGGTGGTTCCATAGGAGAGGGGCTGAGGAAGCAGCAAGTGACCTGACACCCGTGAATTTCCTCCCTCAAAGTTTATAAACACATGAGCACACCCCCACTCGTGCCTGTTCTCTAGATAACCACACTGGCAGCATTAGGAGAAAATAACAAACATTGCCCTGTGAAACAGACGATATTCCAAACAAACTGGAGCACTTGGAGCGGGTAATTAAAGGAGATGTGCACAAGGCTCAGTTGCCCAGCACCAGTCCTGTCCTCGGCTGTGTTCCCAGGCAGGGATTCTCCTACAGGGCTATTCCCTGCTCCCGTCTTTCCCAAAAGACACCCCTTGTGCCCGGAGGTGAAAAACCACGGGCTGCAAAAGGGATGATGTGACTTCATGCGAGCTGAGCTGCAGGCACTGGGCAGGTTTAAAATCGTGTAAATACTGAAAGGCAAGATTAAATAAACCCCTCACTGCTCGCCGTGGGCTCCCAAAGCTCTGCCTGCATTTCGGCGTTTCAAAAAGCTGAGTCAGTGCGGCTGTGAACCCTCCTGCCTCCTTATGAATGACCTTTTACCGGGGGATTTATAAGCAAAAGGCTGCGAGGGGGAAGCCAACGCCCTCACCCCCAGTTACCCCAGGCTCTGCAGCCCCGTGGATGCCACGAGCAGGTGGGTTTAGGACAGCAAACACCGAGGAGCTCGCCTCATTCCGAGGTGCCACAGCTGCGCCCGCGGCTTCCTCTCGAGGGTGGCCCCCGACACATGGCGAGGGAAGGGAACAGGAGCGAGGCGTGCCTGGCAGGCACAGCCTGTCCCACCTCAGCCTGGTCCAGCCACAGTGCCTCGGGATTTCCAGAGCTGGAAGCTGCCTCTGAACACGGTGCAGAGAAGCCACCCGTAACTTTAGGATGTTAATTTGTTTAATCATTTCTTAAAACATTTTTGTTTCTGGCTTTCCTGCAGTGCCAGACCCTGGAATCTGGTGTTTTCCGAGGAGGGGCTGAGGTGCAGCACAAAGAGGAGAGAAAGGCCTGAGCATCTCCGGCTCTGGGCAGGCAACACCCTGGTGGGACCGCACGTGGCCTCCTGGGGCTCCTCTGCTCGGTGCTCGGCAATGCTCGGAACTGAAGTCTAAGGAAAAACTCGGATTTACATCTGAAGCAGAGCACGTGCAGCAGGAGCCCTTGTCCCAGCAGCAGCTGCCTGCAAACATCCTCCTGCTGCTCTGAGCACGGGACATTCCGGCATCCTGAGGAAGCGCGGCCTTCTCGGGTCCTGTTTCTCCTTCCTCATTCCCCATCCTTTTCCAAAGTGCCAGGGGAATGGCCCTGAGAGGAGCAGTTTCCAGGCCTCCTGCCCACCCTCCAAGGGTCCTTTGGAGGTTCTGAACGAGGAAGAGCTGCGGAGAAACAAACAGAAGAAGGGGGAAATGGGATTCTTTCAGCTGAAAGAAAAGCATCGAAAACTGGTGCTGAACTGTTATTTACCATTCCTAAAGCATCCCGCCTCCGTGTTTTCAAACGAAGAGACCGAAAAGATGTGCTCTCTTCCCAGCAGACATCCAGGAGCAGCGGGGGAAGCCCCAGCAGCTGCTGAGCTGCGGTGCCTTCTCCCTGTTTTCCGAGATTACCTTCTCCTTCCCAGCACAGCCCTGGCCCGGAGAGGGCACGGATGAGTGTGCTGGCTGCGGAGCGTGAAGCCCCCGGGAGCCGGAGCCCGTCTGATCCAGCTGCTGCCTGACACAGCTGCTCGGGGGACTAACAGCCCTTCCCGTGTGGCCAGGGCTGCTCCCCACGAGCCCAGGGAAAACAGGAGCAACGGCCTGGAAGTTTCCCTGATTCCTTTCCAAGCTCCGTCCTGAACAAGTTCTCGCCTTCCCAGAGGTCTACTCAGTGCCTTATGCAAATTCATTCAAATCGATGCCACGTGGAGGAGATGACCCTGTGTAAAAACAGGAATCACCCCCCCCACCTCTGACCGCCAGGGAGGGTCTAAAAAGGAATAAAGAACAAAATTCCCAGTGGCTTTGTGAGCAGTGTTCGATGTTGGGTTGTGGAGATCACAGACCAGACTGAGCTGCCCATATGGGGATGTGGAGGAAGGGTTTGATTAACAGCTCGGTGGAGCTCAGATCCGACTGCACAGCCAGCTGAGAGGTTAGTTACCCAGATGAGAGGAACGCTGATCCCTCGGTGCCCGGCACCATTTCCATACCTACTTGTCAGACCGAAATCAGGGCTGTTTTAGCAAAGGGCGAGGGGGTGGAAGGGAGCGGGGGGCATCCACAGGCGGCCGGGAGGCGTCGGGAGCGCCGCAGGAAGCGGCGCCTCTGCAGCCTGCACCATGTGTCCCGTTTTGGTAACCCCCTGAGGGTTATGTGCTATTCGGGTACTGCAGTGCCCAGGGCTGCTCTGGCGTGGCCTGCCTTTTAAAAAGGGAACGTCAGGAGGACGCCCAGCAGTGCAGGGGGTTGGAACCAGGTGGACTTTGGGGTGCCTTTCGGCCCAAACCGTGCCACGATTACGTGGACACCTTCATTAATGAGGAACAGCTGAGCAGCTCAAGTCCAAAGGACGCCAGGCTCAGGGGGGCAGGAACTGCTCTCAAAAGGAAAGGGGCGTAGTTATTAATTTCCAAACGTCACGTTTAGACACCTGAAGAACAAAAATGCAGGGCACCCAAGGATTTCCAATGATTTTGAAAGCAGCAGTGCTGGAACACCCCGGGGCTGGAACATTAACAGTCTGAAGCACATTCCCAGGAGGAGCTCCCAAATTGCTCTGATGAACAGTAGGCTGTTTACTGCAGGTTTTATGAGCTTTTGACATGAGTCATCTGGCAGAACTGAAGCCAAATGAGGGAACCAATGAGTGAAAATACACAGGCATCGCTGGCAAAAAGCAAGGAAAAAGGAAGATGGCCTGCTTTCACCCGCTTCGGGGAGCTGGCAGACTTTTAAATAGCTTGAAATACACAGCTCTCCTTTACTGCTCAAGGTCGTGGCACCCGCTTTTGGGGGTGCCAGGAGCAGCCTACCCCGAGGCTTGCTCTGGAGTCAGCAGAGGAGAGGGACACTCAGCCTGTAAAGAGCAGGTGGGAACAGGTTTAACATCTAAAATTAGGTGGGAGTATGGATGCTCTTCGAATTTGAAGTCTAAATTACATTTTGAGTGCCCAGGTTTAGATGTTCCGATTTGAGGGAGAGGCTCAGATCCACACAATTCATTATTTATGAGCCTGAGAAGACAGCCTGACACATGCTGAATGTACAGGTGCTTTTCAGCTCCCTTCCCCACGGCGTGGAGTCCCGAGCTCTCCACTTGGACCCCTGGAAGCAAAGTTTGGAGTCAGGAGGAGAAGGGGAAAAAACCCCAGCCCCCACTAAGCATCTTCAGGACAGCCCATGTGCTGCCTGGAACTCCGAACTCAAGAGCTGTCCCCTGCTGCAGTGGGTGACATCAGAGTGAGGGGACCTGCCCCAGCCCTGCTGCCAGCCCAGAATTAACAGGATTGTCACAATTCACCTTTTGGCACATCCCGTGCAATTCTCCAGAGGCTCCCGGTGCTGCTTCAGTGCAGAGGGGGAGACGCGTTCCTGGGGCTGTGTCCAAGTGTCCTCCCGGAGTGACATCTGCTCCTGCCGGGCTGAGGTCACCCTTGTCACGGGACATGCCTCGCTCCCTTTGTTCTGGTCTCCTCTCTTCTCTGCTACTGTTTCTGAGGTTTCATTAGTCATGCAAGAAGAAAAGAGAGGGAGAAAACACCGAATGTGATGGCAATATCTTCGCAGTAGATACAAGACATGATCAATTTTAGCATTTGAATATGAAAATGGCAGCTCAGGCTCCCAATGCATGCAGCAATAAAATAGACAGAATATTCCACGAGATGCTTCCTTGGATTGTCCCGGGTTTGGCTGGGGTACAGTTTCCCTCCTGTTGGCTGGTGCAGCGCTGTGCTCTGGATGTAGGGCGAGGATAACGCTGGGTGGCCATCACTTCCCCTCTCTCCCCCGTTTCTCAGAGCAGCAGGATGCAGCAGGCTTGGGGACACCACGGATCAACAGCTCCTCAGGCGGCTGTGGACACTTCCCTGGGACTCTCCATCAGCTTGGCCGGTTTCTGTGACCTACCGCATCTCTCAACTGCGTCCGCCACAGCCACCCCAAATCCAGCACAGTCCTAAATCATGTCAGGGCCAGCAGGGGGAAAACCACACGGAATCAAATTGGCTTCTGCAGAGCTCATGAAGGTCGTGGATTTCAGAGCTTCAGAGCTGCAGAAGGGACCTGCAGGTGGGTAAGACCCTCGACACAGAGCCTTGACTCCGCCTCAGCTCACCAGCCCCAGGGTCTCTGCATTTGGTTCTCATTTAAATAAACGCCGGCAGCGTGGGTGCGGGAGGGGTCGGCAGCACGGAGCTGAGCTGTGTCTGCGCAGGGCCTGAAATCAGAACCACAGCGTGGTTAGGGCGGGAAGGGCCTCCAACTCGCACCATTCTGACCCTGCTGCTGTGGGCAGGGACACCTTCCACTAGAGCAGGTCTGTCCAAGCCCCATCCACCCTGCTTGGGTGGCAGGAGCAGACAATCCCTCGTGAGCCACGAGGAGCTGCCTGGGGGCCACGTCACGCGTGTGCGTGTCAGAGCCAGCACCCCTCAGACCATCTTAGCTGGGGGCGGCCATGCCTGAAAACTCACTGGGGAAATAACTCCGGACAGACAAAAAGCAGCAAACACTGATCCTTGTCCCCTGGAGCCGCAGCAGCCTGGAATAACACCCCGCTCTGAGCCGAAAGCCACGGACGTGTCGGCTGTGCGGCCACTCACTGCCCGGCCAGCGGCCAGACCCTCCGGGCCAGAGCGAGACCAGAGACCCCCTCGGCTCCTCCAGCGTTGAAACGCTGCTCTCATGGCAGGAGGGGCTGGTCCCAGTGCATGGAAGGAGACTTTCCCCTTCTCCCACAGCCATTCCACCTCTGCTGCCGAGCAGAGCCATTGGCACCGGCGGAGCCGCGCGCCAGCGAGACATCCCTGGCAGGTGAGCAGCGACACGGGGCAGCAGCCACGTTGTCAAAGGGCAGGGCTGGCACTGGGCTCACGACTCCTCTGCCGAATTTTAGCCTGGCACAGTTCAATACCACACAGCAGATGCTAAGCCCTGGGAACCGGACGCTGTTGGTGGGCAGCACTCGGGGAGGGGTCTTTGCAGGGACGAAGTTGTCACATCACCTCCACCATCAGTCTGTCCTTTGCAAAGCCACCCAGAGTTAAAAAAAAGCCCAGCCCACCAAGAATTCTCTGGGAATTAGATGCGGTTTGTTTCCCCAGCCTGGAACTCCCATGTGCCAACCCCTTTGCAGGAGCTCGGTTTCCCGAACGCAAAAATTGCACGGACAGAAACCGCCGGCACCTGGATGTGTTTCGGCAACACATTAACAACTTAAATTGGGTAATAAACGCGGAAAGGTAATACCTGGCCTTGTCTGCACAGAAACACTCTCATTTCGCCCTTAAAAAAGTCAAAAGCACATTAGAGAGAAACAAGAGGGGGGATTAAGTGTTCTCCTGTAATGCTCCTGTACTGTGTTTGCTTAGATTGCTGGATTAGCAAGGGAACTGGATTTCATTACATGCATGAGAAAATTAATGTAGAATTATATTAATGCCGTTATTTGTATTACTGAAACAGAGCAAAATGCAGAAAGGGGCAGCGTTTTTAAGTGCTGAAAGGGCAATGAACTCCTTCTTCCACTACAGAAAATTATACTAGAGTTAGGGAACCATTTAAATTGGAAAAGACATCTAAAACCGTGGAGTCCAACTGTCAAGCCAGCAATGAAGTTAAAAATAAATCATTTTAGTTCCCCTTTAAATGAAATTCACAACAGCCCTGAGAAGGAGCAAGCAAATCTATTTCTTGCCCACAGCCCGTGGCAACTCAAACATCTGAGCTTGCAGAGGTTGTCCTGGGACTCCGAAACATTATGTAAACCAGAAAATAAGCTAGTTGGGTTCTGCACAGCCATGAACTACCCCCACAAGCACCCCCCAGCTTGATACGAGGGCATTTGGATAAGGCACATTCCTAATGAGAAGAGGGAAAAGGTCTAGTTGGATGATGTGGCGTTACAGCATCGTTCCCAGCGGTGACGCGGAGCTGCACGCAGATACAGCAGCTGTCAGATAATCTCCGTGATTAATGCCCAGGAGCCCTTGCATTCGGCTCCATCGCTCTTACAGGACTCAGCAGCCACAAACCCAAACGGCAGGACCCCTCCAGAGCACAAGAGATGCAGTTCTGTCCTCCTCACATCCCTTCTGGGAGTAAAAGACGCCTGGGTTTTGCTGCAGTTTAACCTCTCGCTTGTGAGGAAGAGAAACGTGTGAAACTACGGGCGTTTATTTCTAAAATCCACTTAGTAGGTGTTGGCTTTGACTTCCAAAGGATTAAGCAAACAATGTGTCGGACTTTGGGCTCCCAGAGCTGTGCAAATCCAACCGAGGATGCTAAACTAGACCAGCTGGTGGCCAAAGCTCAGCTTCTGGTGGAAGCCTCTCCTCATCATCTCCTTGTCCAAAGTAATGCCCCAGAACCGAGCCCAAAGCTCACGGGGAGCCCAGAGCCGGCTCCAGGAGCAGCCCAGAGCCGGCTCCGGGAGCAGCCCAGCTGGCCATCAGCCGTGCCCGTCATCGGCAGCAGGTTCTGGGATATGTGGCATGGATGGATGTCCCAATTCAGCTGCATCTCGTGGGCTTGGCTGGAGCTGCACACGAGCAGCGGCTCAGGATGCACAGGGGGAGCTCGCTGCACGTGTCAGAGGAGCCTGTCGGGAGTCAGGACTGGGTTTCTCCAGTGGCTTTATGGGCACGGCTGTAACATGGACAGAAAAACCCTCTGGGGCTCCAGGAGCTTTGCTACAGCAGCCTCAGCACTCAGAGCTTCAGCCTTCACTTTTCCCTCAGCGTTGTCTTTTCAGTGCATAGCGCATTAATTCATGGAAAAACGAAATCAGTTTCAGTTAAACACTGATTTTTATGTGAAGGAGCTTTCCGGTTTCCGAGAGGTTTTTGGGAGAGCAGTGGCCAGCAGTGGCCAGCAGTGCTGGGGAGCGGCTGTGGCAGCGGGGCTGCCGCGGCGTGTCCGGCTCGGCGCATCCCTGGGGCTGCTCCCACCCTGGCTGCTCATCCCTCACACAGCACCAGCCCCGGGACCCGGTGCCGCGCTGCCAGCGGTGCCACCGCTGCCCTGCCCAACAACATCTGCTCTAAATGAGGTGCTTCATCAATAACACACACGCACAGAGGGCTGAAACACATCGAACCATTCGATAATTTCCATAAAGAACAAAGGCAGCCAGCTCGCACTGAGGCAATAATCAGGCATTCAGCGAAAGCCTCCGTAAATAGTTCTGTAACTCGGGAACATTTTTGTTTTTTCCCTCTTTTTAATTTTGCAATTGCCCTTGTTTTCTGCCATTTATTATTGATTTTCACTTTATGGATCCCTGAGCCTTCCACGGAAAGAATGCTTGATCACTTCTTCTAAAAACCACCGATAAGAAAATTAAATCCCTTTGGCATCACTGCACAGGGTGGTTGCATAACAAACCGAGTATATATAGAAATTGCTTTCCAAGTGTTTACATAAGAGCTTGGAATAACACAGATGTAAAAAAAAAAACCCCACTAAAAATCCAACTCAATTTACAAACCGGCCCTGCAGTGCTTTTGTGTCTGATAACGTGGAGTGAGCGAATCAGCTTACCAGTGGTACGCAGGGAATATTAGTCTGGCGCTATTTACATAACTGGGGAAGGGAGATTAAAATGGGGCTGGCAAGTGTGTGTAAAAGGGTGATTTGCTTGTCTTGGAGAAGATCCTCTGCCTGGCCAGAGAGACTGGCACAGAAGCTGATGCTCTAAAATACTCCAAGCTGTCCAAAATCTCCTCTGGTTTCTTCGTGCAAGTCGATGCCCATTCTGAGATCAGAACTCCACGGACACCTTTGCAAGCTCTTCTCAACAGTCTCAGTCACAATATGCAACAAGGAAACCCAGGTTTGTCCCACCAACCTCTCCTAAGACTGAGTAGCGCAATCATTTATCTCCAAAATGTTCCCACAGTTCAAGTTCTGGGACTTGGAGCATGCCGGGCACCAAGCATGTCATTCCAACCAAAAGTAAAATAAATCTTGTGAATAAAATGGCTCCTCTCAAGAGCCTTTAGACTTTGAGCTCAGCCTAAGGAGCCTCTGCACTCCTGAAGGAGAGCAGCACTCACTGGTATTGCCTGGGCTGGGGGGTTTGGGGGTTGGTTTTGGTGCGTTATGTCGGTGCCACCCAAAGCTCAACCCTCTCAAACCCAGCTTTCCTTCTTCTGACCTCTCTCTCTGCAGCATCTGGATGCAAATAGAATAGAATAGAATTTAAGATTTAATAGAATTTAATTTATTTCCTCCTGGACAGTAATGGAACAAATGGGCCCGTGGAGATCAGTTCAGCCTTCCATTACTGTACATGCATTAAACATTAGAGCTGCTATGCTCCTCCTAGTAGGGACATGAAAAATGCACAGAACATTCCCAATTTGAATTCCATAATTATCCATAATGCTCTCAAAGACTTCCATTCTTTTCAGATGCCACCATGTCATTTTCCTGAGCAACCCCATAAACCTCTCCCTCCTCCCTTTCTTATTGGCTGCTTCTCATGGGGTGCAAATCCCTCACAAAAGAGACGGATTCCACCACTCCCAGCCTCCCCCAAACGGGAAGAGTCAAAAAGCATCCTGGGCAGAGCCGGCCTTAGCTGAGCACTGCATGGACCTTCACGGAGAGAGCAATTCCCATGGAACAGCTCAGATTTTCCCCCCTTTCTATTCAAGTGGAGGTTACAGCTGGTGTGACTCCTGAGGCCTCACTGCCGAGCCCCTCCTCTTTCCTGGACAAGTGTAATCCCTGTATCCATGGGGGACTTGCCCACCCTTGTGGTGCCTGTAGCTGGCACCTGACAGCTTGCCCAGGGCTGAGGCCGAGGTGTCTCCGTGCCAGTGCTGTGAGTGTCCGGAGGGGTGGGGTGGGAGCCCACCGGATGGACACCGAGCTACCGGGGTCACGGCAGCGCCAAAGGATTCGGAGCAGGAACTGGGGGTAAAAGGGAACCGGTTCCAAACCCAAGTGTTCTTCCTGTCTAAGGCAACAGAAGTACCAGCTCAGGGTGTTTCCAGCCTGGTGGTTTGTGCAGTTTTCATCCCCAAAGCGCTGTGACCTCGGACGCTTTGGGCACACGCTCCCCGTTAGCAAGGTGACTCTGCCTGCTGACAAGCACCAGTGCGTTCTTCACCCATAATCTTCAGGGGGAGCTGATTCTGATAAGAGCAGCTCTGATGGGTTTTTTCCAAACTCTTCTGTCATTGGCATTCCCACCCGGGAAGGGAGTGCTTGACAGTGTTCCTCGAGGTTACAGTGCTGGACCCCGGCCCTGTCACGGGAGCGGGCATGGGGAAGCAGGGAAGGGAGCAGGGTGTGTGGGCACAGTGCCTTCCACAGCCAGCTGTGCACCACAGGCAGGTCGCTGCGAAATCCACGGGGTCAGGAGGTTCAAAAAAGCCCACGTGGCACACGCAGGAGGAAACAGCTGCAATTGCCCTCTGGCCACCGAGCAGGGCTCCACAGCGACGGAACCCCTCGCCTCCCACCCGCACAGGGCTGAGCTCCCACTGAAGAAGGGTATTTTCCATGTGTGGTCCTCGGATTTATCTTGCTTCTGAGCTCTCGAGGCAGCAGACAAACCATCCACTAATAGAATACAGCTTCCAAGCACAGACAAGCATTTATCTTCGTTCAAGTGCAGCATTTTATTGACTGATGGTATCTACAGAAGTGGAACGAACACAAACACTTTAAATCCCTCATGAAGAGGGATATTTTTGTAAAAACAGGTGAAAAGGCAGCTTCACGAAAGATATTGTGCAGAACAGAGTCAAGAAATAAGAAATATGCTCCCTAAAAAGCCTGTGAACTCCCTGATTTCCAGACCCCAATACTGCAGCAGCTGTTGCTCAGTTGGCGGGAGACGGGGACAGGCGGTTTAAGTTGTGCCACACAAGCTCCAGAGCATAAAATCTATTTACTCCTTACTTAATGATGGAGTCAGCCCTCTCTCAAACAAGCAGTTCCATGAACGAGTCTGGTTTGAAATAGCTGTCCCAGAATAAACGCATCCTAAATCCCAACGTCTTTCCATAGCCCAGCCTGTGGATCCTCTTCTGCCAGGTAACAGCCGAGCTGGTCACCTTTCCACTGCACAAATCCATGCTCCGTGTTCCCTCTTCCACCCGAAAACCTGATTTTTGCAACATCTAGAAGCATCCCGTATTCCCAAAGCCCCTCACGAATCACGGTTAAGCCTCGGGATGCCATTTCTCCAGAGGGCTATTACTCCAGTGGTGCGTCCCCCTTCTCCTCTCTGCCGCCAGAAGCCTTTCCAGCAGGAGTGTTTCTCTTCCACCCAGCCTGGTGATAAATCCAGGCAGGCCAGGCACAAGCCAGGAGGGCACTGGGGTTTCATAACTTAAATGTGAGAACCTGGCAGCTCTGCAGGAGTGAGGCAAACAGGCGTAGATCAAATGGGCAGGAATATCTCAGCACCCACTCCAGAGCACAAGTCTGGGGAGGACGGAGGCTACTGGGAGTCAGACGGCAGGGCACAAAGCACTGAGACAACCCCAGGATGGTTTGGGTGGGAAGGGACCTTAAAACTCGTCCAGTTGCACCCCCTGCCATGGCAGGGACACCTTCCACTGTCCCAGGCTGCTCCAAGCCCCAATGTCCAACCTGGCCTTGGACACTGCCAGGGATCCAGGAGCAGCCACAGCTGCTCTGGGCACCCTGTGCCAGGGCCTGCCCACCCTCACAGGGAACAATTCCTTCCTTCTTCACTTCAGCAGCGTAAAGTCTGAGTGAGGGAAAACTATTGCTGTAGATCCCCGGAAAACAGAGTCCCGCTGCTGAGCTTGGCTTCCCCATTTGGGAAGCGTGCAAAAGATTAATGCTGAAATAGTTCAAAAAAACGCTTCAGGTTCATGCCTGGCGTAACAGAAGGATGAGTCTGGGCAAGTGCTCCTGGAGAGCGTGGGACCTCTGTCACAAAGCTTCTGCTTCACAGGCGCCTCACGTATTCCCAGAGAAAAGAGGACAGAAATCTGTGTCCGTCATCACTCCTGAAGTGATGCTTCAGCCACGGAACCGTTCACTGCCCAGAAGTCACATTAGCAGATGTGTTTTGCTTTGCTTGTCGTGGAGTAGAAACCTCCTGCTTGCCTTTTCCAAGACGGGCTTGTAACGGGAGGGTGGAGGGAGAGAAACGAGGTGGGAGCATGGTTGTGGAAGGAGAAATCCATTAAACCTCCAAGTCTCACCAGTGCTCCAAAGGGGGAATAGTTTTACTCCTGGAAGAAGTGCTGCATTCAGGGTGTCAGTCCAGATCACTCCTCACAGGAGTTTCAGGGTTTGAAAAGGCAAAAGAAGTCCTTTTTTTTTTGTGCAAATGTGTAAAAATACGCACAATAAAAACATCTCACCACCTCAGAAAACTCCGTAACAAATTCAGTTAAATGAAATGAAAAAGCAGAGACAGGGAGTTGGATAGAAGGAAACATCAAAAGAAGTGTGGAAAGCAATGGGGCACGGAGCAGCAGGAGGGATTGAAATAAGAGAGGAAGCAGAAATGAGCATTACAATGTAATGGGGTGGGGGTCAGCAGAAACACTCAGAGATGAGAGGACAGGGGAGGAGAGGCACAGTTAGAGGCTCACGTGGGGCAGGAAAAGGCTGCTCTGGCCGCAGCTGGACAGGTGAGAGTGGTGGTGGCTGCCCAGCCCAGAGCAGTGACACAGCTCTGACGGTGTCTGCCGAGACACGGAAGCGTTCAAACACAGACTGACTGTGGTACTGATGCCTACAGATTTGTCCTCCAGGGGCTACTTTCAGCGTGTTTAACTTCTGCTATTGTCTCCCCTTACAGCTTTCTGGGATAAAAGCATCCCAGAACATTGTTGTGGTCAACAGGGTTTTTTGTTTTCAACTATTCTCATTACATCCTCCTGTTTAACAGAACTACTGAAAAATTCACCAGGGATGAGGGTTAGAAACATCTCTCTCACTCAAGACAGTAGGCCTGCTGCCCTGGCACGCTAACACCCTTGAGCAGTGCTGGGGTGGGCTGTGGGAGCCTTGGGACAGGGCCTTGTGCTAAAAGCAAAGTCACTGCCCAGTTCTCCCGGTTCTGCGGCCACTGGTGACAGCTGCAGACCCCTGCACTGGTCCCAGGACCTCCTCTCTTTCAACTGCTGGACACCCACAGGAAGTGGCTGTTAAAGGGAATCAACCCCAAGACAGTGCTTGTCTTCCACACAAAATCCATCTCCAGTCAGGAGTACTAAAACTCTCCAAATACATTTATTTATCACCAATGAAAATACTGTACAATGGCCCAGGAAAGGGGTGGGGGAAGACAAGGTACTAGGTCTGGCTTTCATCAATGTCCTTGTCAGGATCCACGGCTGCAGCTTCGCTCTCCTGCTGCTGCTTCTTCCAGAGCTTTGCCATAGCCAGGAGTTTGAGGTTGGGCTGATTGGCAGTGTCTTCTGGGAAAATGTAATCATAGTATTCCTCCCATCCAGCATCAGACTAGAGAGAAAAATACCACAAAGCGAGTTTAATTTGCACGTTAACGTTGGCCGTTAGGAGGTGCTTCTAATAAGAAAGAGAAACTAGAGAAATAATGGAAAATTAAGCCCCAAGTTTGTTATCCCATCCCCAGCAGCTGACTCCATAAAGCACAGAGCCCCCACCAAGGGCTCACAGCCACTGCTGGCACCATCCTTCCTTACCCCATCTTCGGCCTGCAGCTTTCTCCTCTTCTTTATTTTCTCAGGCATCAGCTTATCTATCCTCTCCTTGGTGGCATCAGTCCCAAACTCGTCCTCGAAGCTCCTCCAGGACTCCAGCAGCATGACCCTCTCCTCCTTCTCCTCGCAGCTGCGCATGGCCTTGTTGGCCTCCTCGTAGATCTGCCGGCAGCGCGGCAGCCGCTCCTCCCTCCCCGCCGACAGCTCGAACTGCGCGAAGCTGATCCACACCTGCGGGCACACAGGGCGCACCCCGGCTCCAGCCTCCGCTCCGTGCCACCACGGCCAGGGCAGAGGTTAAAGCAAAACAAAGCAGCAAAAAACCCAAACATCAACACAAGCAGGCGCCCAGACGATCCCCGTCTGTTTCACACCCTCGAGATTTGCCCATTTCAGCAAGACACAACACCCATGTAAGCCACGCAGATCAATTTCTTGTGGCCATCTCAAGTCCTGAGAAATCTGTGTGAATTTCCTCAATGACAGCACCAAGGGACACTGGAAAACCACAGTTTTCCTTGCAATGTTTTTGCAACTAAGATCCCAAAGCCGCTCAGCAAAGAGGGCTGCTTGGAAAAGCTTCTTTCATCTGAGATATGCCTGTGGTTGTACGGAATCCAGGAACTTCCCTCCCCCCTTCAGAGCACAGGCATGGGCCTGAGCCTGGGTGGATTCGACCCAAGGCAGCCCAGGCTTTCCCTGCCCGTGGGCCAGCTCGGTGTCCCGGGTGCCCACACGCACCTTGACGTGCTGTGTGCGCTGCAGCAGCCGCCGGTAGAGGTTCCTGGTTTTCTCATACTCCTCTTGCTCAATCTCGAAGTCAATGTAGGATTTCCAGAGGACCTGCAACAGAGAAGACTCTCATCACGTTCATTCAGAGCACACGGAGATACCAGGAGGGGAAGAGAATGGATAAAGGTGAAATTCCCCTGAGAAAAGGTTCGGAGATCAGGGTGTTCACTGGCGGCATGGGCTGGGTTTAGGGCTGAGCAGCACCAAAGCTGGAGCACATCACCCACCCAGCTTTCACCTCCTGTTTCATCTGGTGGATTATTTACATGTTCATCAGCCACTGTGCAATAAACTCCTTAAAACTGGCCCCTCCCCACTCACCTCCGGCATGTCCAGCCGGGGCTGGCCGATAGCCAGCTCGTAGATGGCCCGGGCGCGGTCGATGTCCCCAAGGATGGTCTCCAGCTCAGCAAACTTAATCCAGGACGTGCAGTTTTCCGGTGCAAACTCCAGGAACTTTTCGTACAGCTTTCGGCAACGGTCGAATTCGCGCAGTTGTAACTCCAGCTCAATGTAACCTTTAAACAGTTTGTTTTTTGGACATTTACCTATGGATGTGCCCTGTTAAGCAGAAAAAAACCAAAAACCCTTAGTGATCTTGAAGGAAAATAAAACCCGCTTTATTTTCTAAATGTTTCTTTACTCTCCAGTGCTTGAACTACAACTCATTTTTTTACACCGTTGATTCAGATTGTTCAGGGCCAGGAGGAAATTCAGTGTTTGCAGAACAAACGTGCATCCATAAACACCGAGAGCCTGGGAAGCAGAAAACATCATCACTTGTTGTACTTTTACGTAAGGTGGGCTGCCCACGGAGCGTGAGTGGAGCTTAACCCTGGTTCATCAGCTGAGCACCTGAAGGAAGCACAGTCTGTACCAGCCTGCCCGGTAAGCAGTTCCCTCCCAAGCATCTCATAAAACAAATGATACCACGCAAACTGTGGCCCCACACTGCTCCTCCTTGCACAGAGAAGGGCTGCCCACCCCAGCCTGCTGGCTGGCAGCAATGGACAGCTGGAGAATAATGTCTTTGCCAAGTACGTTCTTTCTGATACGCCTCAGTCTCTGAAGAAAACTGTCTGTCCTAAGCCAAGCTGAGGGCAATTTTGGATTCTTAGTTTGGGAATCTCTTGAAACAAGGGTTAAGAATGGGCATACCTGAGACAGGCTGTAGTGAACCTGGCCTTGGAGCCACTTTTATAGACAAGTACTGTTTACTAAGCCATGTAGCTTCTGCTCCCTCAAGCCAATGTGAGGTAATTTGAGACGGAATTCCCTCACCACAATTCTCCTGCACAACATTCCTACGCATTTATTACCTTGGAATTTATTAAAAACGGAGGAAAACACCACTTAGGATTATCAGTTTGGTCACTGTCATGGCCCTCCAGCTCTACAAATGCCACTGATGTTTCAGAATATGCTCAAGTTCTTCTCCACGTGCCCTCCGTCACTGTTTTGGTGCAAACCCCATCAGTTTGCTCCTTAAAGTCAAACCACCTCAACTGCTACCACCATTGGCTTTCTCTCAAAATGCCTGATGCTGTCCATGAGCTTACTAAGAATATCTGAACCGAAAAGAAAGGAAGTTTTTCATTTCAGAAGATCTTGCTGCCCCATCACACCCCGCTGTCCCCTGACATGCTGACATTCACACAGCGGACCTGCTCAGCAGCTCCTGAGCCTGCCCCAAGTCCCTGTGATTGCTCCTGTGGCAGGTCCCAATTTCCTAGAGTCAAACCTCCCCTTCTTCTACAACGCTTTTAAAAACGCTGTTGTTAGAACAAGCATCGCTGTAAGGAATCAGCAGCAGCTAAGAACTTGTAAGAGCACTAAGCTGATGTGGGTGCTCTGCATTCAGAGGAGTGCTTTGTCATTTCAGCCCCGGGGCTAATTCATCAGAACAAGCCACATTTCTTTTTAAATCATACCTGACAGTAAATGCTGGCCCCTGCAGACTTCTCGGATGCTTTATTTTAAGTGGATTAAACCAGCAATTTAGAAAGGACAATTTAAGATCTTTTAGTGCCGTTCCTGTGTTACTATTAGTGAAGCCGGTTATGGCTCTGACAAAAGCTTACCAAAGCCCTTCTGGCAAGGGGGAGGTTTTTCTGGCGAATTTCAAACTGTGCATACAGCAGCCACATTTTGGCAAATGTAAACTGGAAGAAAAAGAACAAAGTGCTGTTTAGGCTGGAAAGTCAGCAGATAATACTGCACGCATTCC
Source organism: Lycocorax pyrrhopterus obiensis (assembly GCA_014706295.1). NCBI lineage: Eukaryota > Metazoa > Chordata > Aves > Passeriformes > Paradisaeidae > Lycocorax > Lycocorax pyrrhopterus. Next base: position 219,005 of record JACSVZ010000004.1, read on the forward strand.
TTAAAGAAACAAGCATTCAGTCTATACAAGATATTACTGCTACTGCAGGTAACCTCAATTGATCTCAGTGTTTTCCTGCTGAAAGGTTGAGAGCTCATTACTTAAAACAATCTCTCTAGGACAGGACAATATATTGCCGTGAAAGGAAAAATGGCCAGGACAGAAGTCTCTTAAACCAGAGAAAATAGTTTTTTGACCAATCATCAACTGGCAAAACATCAGCTATTGCTGAATCAATTAACAGCTAATCGGCCTTTAATAGCTGGAGATTAATCTGACACTCAGATGACACAACAAATGACAAACTAGAAAAAGAACATGAACTAGGATTTTCTGACATTCCAAGGCAATGCAGATTAATAGCTGTAAGGGTTTGGCCACGCGGATATTTCAGTTAAAGGTCACAAGCAAAAAAAAAAAAAAAAACCAAAAAAACCCACCAAACTCCAAACAATCAGCCTTGAAGACCAATTGTAGTGGGGAAGACAGACCTGGGAGCTGTTTTGTCAAACGCAGCTGCCTCAGGGGTGACCATGAAGGCCACGGGATGCTATACAAGGTGCTAACCCAGCAAAGCAGAGCCACAAGTGCCCTACAGAGACCGCAAGAGACTGGGCTGTGAGCAGCTATGAACGATCCCACCTGAGGAGGAATGCAAGCAAGCAAAGACTAAATGGTCTTCCCTATTTACTGGCTATGCGTAGTGTCATCTTCTTACAGTCCACTCAGCAACTACGTATATAATTAGCAACTATCTTACAATTTAATAATTTGAAAACACTGGAAAAACCCTTGTGTTTGATGTGTATGAGGGAACCTGAGACCAGTGCTTGTCCTGCAGTTTCCCACCGGGACGCAAATTACAGACGTTTTGCACTTTAGCTTGAAAACCTCCCCATCCATTCTGAAAGGCCGACGTTTTGAGAAACTGGAAGGGATACTTGAAGTTTTAAGCAAAGCCTTGGTGAACCTGCCAGCAGCCATTTGGAGCTGCTTACACACCTGAATGTTGGGGGGGAAGAGGACTAAAGGATCTTAGCTAGGGCATTTTAGCCCAAAACTCAACCCAAACTGCTGGAGGAGCCATACCTTCTTGTGGGGCAGGAGCTCAAGGCACGCCTGGTACACCTGTCTGGTTCGCTCTGCATCCTGTAAGAACAGGCAGCGTTAAACGCTTTCTTTACTGCTGAGGTTATGCTGAATTTTGAATCCTGCAACGACTGCAAGACTGCAGAACAGTATGCAAGTCAAGCTGGTTAGAATCAGGAACGCTTATCTACTTAGCGTGCGAAATTCAAAGGTGGTAGCTTCTGAATCAGCGAGACTCACCTTTCCAAAGCAAGGTTCAGAGCTAAGAAGCAGACAATAAAACAAGGAGCGTCCTCGTCGTGGGAGGAAAACCACGTCTTTTCCTTTAACAGACACCGAATAGGTGCTCTGGACTCAGAGCAGCTCTAATGTTCCATGACTGGAAACAGAATAAATACTTGCACAGCCTCAAAGGCCACTATAGCAACAACGTGGCCGCTTCACAAATAGTTTTTGTTAACTGTAAAAACTATTTCACAAGTTCAGGTAACAGCCTGGCACGGGCAGTTCAGCCGTGGATAGAAATACCCACTTCTGCTTTCATTATCAGTGTGTTCCTGGACGAATTAGGGTAAAACAAGTTCGGCTTTTTTCCCTCCCCTATGCACAGGAGGAAAAACTGCAAGAGGAAAAATTCTCTATACTTAAAATAGTAAATCCTGCAGCTTGTTACACAAAACTAACAAGACACGGAATGTTTAGTTCTTGGTTTTCTCATTAAACTATCAGCAGCTATTTACTACAAGGAAAGGGAAACCCCCGAGTTGCCACTACTTGCCTTTGCCTCCAGCTCCTCATAGAGTGCATAGTTAATCCAGAGGTAGATGTACCTCTTCCAGTGGCGCTTCTCCTGGATGGGGGGCACGTTGGCGATGGCTCTCTCGTACACCTCCCGCACGGTCTCGGCGTCCGCGTCGCTCTCCACCAACCTCAGGTAGTCGAACCACGCGTCGTAGTTGTGGGGGTTCGCCTGCCAGAGAGAGGGAGCAGGGCGACAGCAAAGAAACCTCGGTCACCAAAAAGAACAGAGCCTGATCCTTGACTCAGTCAGAATTTCCCCTTTAAAACAGACCACTGGAATATTAACGAAAACCATCAGTCCTGGGGATGCTTACGGCAGAGCTTTCAGGTTAAAAATGAGTTTAAGTTTTATTTTGTTCCTATTTTGCCCCCGGCGTTGTCTCAGTGAAGGCAATCCAAGTGAAGTGTGAGAAGGGGTGAGGAATGATGAAAGCTGCAGTGTGGACTGAACAGCAGACAGGTGTGGCACAGCTGTCTCCTCACAAAAAGGTGTTTATGCACAGGTGAGGTCTCCTGTAATGGCTGCTCCCTCACTGAAGTAAAGCAGTAACTACAAGCTGAACTGCATTATCCCTAAGGTGACTTGAAAGGGGACCAAGCCTCCAGTTCAATCAAAAAACCTCGCCCGCACAATCTAGATTAGAAAGCGGAAACAAAAAAAGCACTGAATGCAAACATCATTCTCTTCCCCGTGGATGGAATTCTGGCTCTAAAATGAACATTCCCTGGGTATTTTTTTTTGGACTGACTTCCAAGGGTAATGTGAAACTCCTCAGGCTTGGTATCACAAAATCCTCCTGTACCTTGAGCAGCAGCTGGCTGTACAGTGAGCCTGGAGGGTACCTGTCACACGTACCTTCACCTCCTCCTCGTACTGGAATCTCCTCTTGCTGACAATGATGTCCTCGATTCCCCTCCTGTCTCCAAACTTCTTCTCAAAGATGGTGTAATTCTTGAAGAGATTCTGGGCATCCTGCTTTGGAATCCTATCCAAGGCATACTTGTAGATAACCCTCACTCTTTCAAACTGAAAATATTAAATATAATTTGAAAAATATTTAGAAAGCAGTTTCTGTCCTCTCCCACAATTTTTTCAACGAGCTTTTGGCAACGTTTAATAGAATATGGAATTGTGGGAACACCTCAATGTAAGTGATTGCTTAAGAACAGGAGTTAACACAGATCTCCCTGAAGAGTAAACTTTGAGGGGGGAAAAAAACCCCCTGAAAATGCCAGCCCTCATCATCTCTTATCCATTTACAGGTTTGGAGTATTTAAACCATTTTTAAGAGGTTGTGGTTTGGCATTCACAGAACGTTTTCAACTTCTTAACAGCCTGGGAACCTTAGAGACTGTGAAAAACATCTGGACCAATCCAGTTTTCTATCATGCAGGCCTATAACCTCGCAGAACCCCTCCAGTCCGAGGATACGGGTTTGAGCCAACGCTGCTGGTCTTGGGCTCGGCAGATCTCCCTCGGAGCACGTTTTACTGACGTCACCAAAAGGCAACTAGAGGTGAGCGAGAAACTGTCTCCCTAACTCAGGACTACAATCACCAGGTGCTGGAAACGACAAGTATTGCAGCGAACATTAAAAGGCCTGGAGTTTTGACACTCGAGGAGAAACCTTGGCACGACCCAGATGCATTGTGAGGAAGAGCTTACTTCTTTCTGGTTCTCCTCAAACTTGGCGAAAGCCACGTACAAGTGCTCATCCATGTGCTCTTCCCCAAAGAACTCCACGGCCCTCTCGTAGACCTTCCTTGCGTGGGCAAAGTAGCTGTGCTTCTCCTCGAAGCGCGCGTACTTGATCCAGTTCTTCACGTCGGGGTGGACGAGGACGAGTGCAGCTTTGGTTAAGGAAACGGCGGCGGCTGAGGGGCACATCCCCAGCGGTGTTCTTCCCAGGGACCACTGGGGCCAGGACTGCATCAGACAGCTCCCCAGGATGGCGTATACAGGGAAAAGCAAATGCAAGACACTGACAGCTCTAAGCATGCAAAGGCTTTGTGCCTTACTGAGAACTCAAAAAGGGCTAAGGGCCAGGGAGAATCTGAGGAGAAACCTGAAACAAACGATGACTGCAAAAGAGCTGGGTGCACGAGTGCAGTTAAACAGACGGGACCTACAGCCACTTCACTGAATCTGGAGGCTTTCCCTAAGCGTGCTTTTAACACCTCCTGCTGGCTCCCAGGGCGGTGGCTCATTCCCAGCACGCCACAGTGAAAAGGAGCACAGGGCCACTGCTGGACATGGGACACTTGGGAAGGGAATAAAGAACGGAGACCTTAACCTGGGCAGGAGTCACAGGGCACCGAAAAGGATATATCTCTCGTAGATGCTTCGTGCTCTGTCCACCTCCTTGTATCTCAGCTCGAAGTTGATGTAGGAATGCCAGGCTTGCTCCTCCGGCTGCCACTCCATCCACCGCTCGAACACCTGGCGTGACCCAGCAACATTGCCCAGCATCTCCTCCATGTAAGTGTACTTGTACCTGGGCAAGGAAGATCGAGTTTCTGAAATCATGTAGTGAGCACGCCAATTCAAGGATTTCTGGAGTGCTTCCTAAGAGCATCCCTGAGTTTCCCTCACCTACTTCCTCCCACCCCGGAAAATGCCTGTAGACACAGCTGTGACAGCAGCAGCAGCAGCAGCAGCATCCAGGCACACAAACATCCTTTTCTCCCACTGCTCTTGCCACTTAAAAAGCACAAAACCTCTCCAAAACTTGAGCCTTCCTCCTTCTGTTCAGACTGGCCCGAAGGCTTGGAGAAACATCTGCATAATCCCAGAACAGCCAGATGCTGTGCAGTCTTTGGGGCTAGAAGGGGTGCTCCCTGCTCTGCCAACGCACCAGAACTGGTTCACCCTGGGCAGGGTGGTGATGGCCCGGTCCCAAATGTTGCGGGCATGGTTGACCTGGCGGTTCTTCATTTCCATCTCGGCATATTTCAGCCAGAGGGTGACGTTCCTGTAGTCCACGTCCAAGGCGCGCTCGTAGATGGAACGGGCTCTGGAAAACACGAGAACAGGGCAGGTAAAACGCGCCTCCAAGACTCTGGTGTGCGTCAGCGCGTGTCTGAAAAGGCTCGTAAGAGACGCCAGCAGCCGCGTCGTCGTTACCTCTGGATTTCCTTCAGGCTTTCCTCCCATTGTGCGTACTTTATCCAGTTGCTGATAACAGTCCTGTTCTTTCTTATGTTATCTTCAAAAGTCTGAGGAGAAAATTACATCTGCAAGTGAGAAATCCTTCTGCAGACCCTTCGCGTCCTAAATGGCTTATGGGCTATTACTATAACATGATAATACCCCGTATATAATACGAGGTATTATTATCCTTCTCGTTATTAAGAATTCCCAATACCCTACACCTGTGCAGCTGTGGTAACAGATACAACTCAATACAACACTGCAAAAATTGCCTAGCAGAGAAGCTAGAAATGTAGACCATCACGTAGAAGGGGGCTAAACCCGAGTTCCTGCAACCTGGCACCTGAAATATTGACAGAGGAACAGCTGACAGCACTGAAACATTACTCTAATTTTTTAATGTTCTGCTTAATGTTTTGATAGCAACGCTACCTGGACAGCTGGAATCCAGTCATTGCAGATATGCGCGGATATATTTGGAGGCACCAGCATGAATTTAGTCACTTTGACACATATGGACCACTGCACGAAATTTTTCTCTAAAGTGAGATGCCGTATTTTTACTCCCTGGATTTAACATGCTGGCATCAAATGTGCCAGGGAGGGGTCAGCGAGGGCAGCTCCAGCCTCGTGTTGTGGTCGGGATGACTGCCGTTGGCATGTCACGTGTGGCTAATCATGTTTAACCCAGCTGATGGCAGGAATGAGCCACCACATCCACAGAAGAGATAAAAAAAGATAACCAAGGGAGATCTGAAAGGTCCCACAGGACCTGGGGGGTGATCAAGGGCACTCGGGGGGCCCAGGTAATTTTCAGAAGCTGGTGGTAATGAAGAAAATGCCTATTAATTGTGCTCCTTCAATGTTCTGAACGTGGGCACAGGGGAGATGAAGTTTGCTACCGGACTGTGCCAAACAACACCTCTGTAACTTACAGGCTTCGATAAAGGGTACCATGAAACAGTTAGGGATTTTACAGAATTGGTATCCACCTGGAAAGTTCACAAGAAATATAGACTACATCTTGCTTAAATTAAAAACAGTGGAATTTTAGTGCTTTATGTGAGTGTCGAGATTAAGCTTGTTTTTTTTACGGTACCTTCCTCTTCCGGAGTTTATAGTCGTTTAGCTCTTCAACATCTGTGATCTTCTGCTGCGGAGGCGGCGGGAGAAGCTCGAGTTCCCTCTCCTTTGCCTCTCTCAGAAGCTGCTCCGCTGTGATCTGAACTTCGGCAGGCGCCTTGTTTTTCACCTGCGGGGCAAGCGGAAAGGGGGGCTCGGGTCACATTCTCTAACGCAGCGCTCAGCTGGCCAACCTCCTCCGGCGCCTCGCTACGCGCGGTGCTGCCCGCGGGCGGGGCCGCCGCCCGCCGCGATCCGCCGGGACCCCACGGCCCGGGGCAAGCGGGCAGCCGAGGGTCCCGGGGGAGCTCCCGGGGGGGTTCCCGGGGGGGTCCCCGCCGCCCTCCCTGCCACCCACCTTCGCCACTTTGGGGATGCGCTGCTTGCCGGCCGCCGTCGACGCCATCTTGCCGCCGCTCTGCGCGCGGGCCCCGCCCCGGCACCCCTGACCTCACGCAGCACCGCCCGAGCGTCGTTGCCACGGTGACGGCGACGCGTCCCCGGGCGGGCGGGCGGTGGGACCGTCTGTTCCGTCCGTTCTGCCCGTGGGACTGTCTCCTCCGTCTGTTTCGTCCGCGGGTCCGTCTGTTCCATCCGCTCCGTCCGTCCCGTCCTTGGGACCGCCCGTGGCCGCTCCGCTCCGCTCCGCGCCGGGGACAGGGCGGGTGAGTGCGCGGCGCTCCCGCGCCGTGCCCGCGCTCCGCGGGGCGCCCCCTGGCGGCTCGGCGGGGGGCAAGGCGCGGGTCTGTCCGCGTGCGGGGGCGTGTCCCGCGCGCCCGAGGGGGTCGCTCGCGCCCGGGGTCCGTGAGGGCCATGTCCCGGGGGTGCCCATGGACAGTGCGGGTGTCCGGCCCCGGTGTCCGGCCCCCGCGTCCGGCTCCGGTGTCCAGCCCCGGTGCCCAGCACCCGCCCCACCCCGCGGTACCGCCCACAAGTACCGCCCCCGGCACGGTCCGGCCCCGCTCCAAGGGACCGGGGATGCCGCACGGGAGCCTCCCGCAGTCCCTCAGACCCCTCCCGACTCGGGCACCCGAGGTACGTACGCGTTCGGTGCGTTTCGAGCCACGAACACCAAAAAAAACCCCGCGTGGAGTCTCACTTGTGCTTCAAGAGAGCGTTTGTGTGAGGAGGCGGGAGGGAGCTGCCCGAAATTCGGGAGGGGAACGCCTTCCTCGGCGCGTTCTGCTGGGCGTCTCCGGGGTGCTGCTCCGTGGGAGGAATGCAGGGGTTGCTGCAGAACAGCGCATTTCCTCACGAAAATGGTGCGTTTTTACTGTGCGAATGCTACTTTCGCTCCCTCGGGGCTGCGGGAGTGCTTAGGGGAGCTGCTGGAGATGGGGGTGTATTTTTTTTGTGTTAAGTTAAGCAATTGACGATGGAAATGTGGCAAACGGTTTCCCTCAGTTGAAGTCACCTTAATGTTAAACCTCGGTCGATGAATGGCACTTTAAAGTTCGTGTTTGTTTTTCTTTATGAAATTGACGCGTATTTGTAGAAGATGTGTTGCTTCTGGTCAATTTCAGGACTCGCACTGGCACTGGAATGTCTTGTTTGTCTGTGAAAGATGTCGGAGTGCGTATGACTTTATCTGTGTTTAAAAGGCGTAAAAAAATCTGCGTTTCTTTTGGTTTTTCACTTTAGTTGGGAAATGCGGTGCCTCATAATTGAGCATCTCATCTGGGTTTGGAGCCACTGTTAGAAGTGGCTGTTGTGTTTGGCAGAGCGGTGAAACTGCTCTGCCGGTCTAGGTGTGTTGGTTTAGACTTTATTTTTGAGGTAGTACTGCTATATTTTGCACATATATTAAAGAAACTGGGGGAAGCCGTTGTTTGGTCACTTTATTTCACGGGCCTGATTGTTGGCCGGCTGCAATAACTGAGCAGACACACAGCTGAAAGGTGTTAGAGCTGAGGGGATGGTCACAGGTGGTTTGAGTGTCTGCTGCCCCTGTGTGTTCTAAAGTTGCTGGGCGGATCAATAAATCAGTTGTGCCTGGCACATTTTGCGGATGCGGAACCACAAAACCGCCTCCCCTCCCGTTTTTCTTCTGTGTAGGAAAGCAGTAGAACTTTGAATAGCCACAGAACTTTGAATTCCTTCTGGAATTTAAGCCCTGCTGTTGACCTCAAAAGAAATTTGAGGAGCAATTTTGGACAAAATCCAGTTAACTCACCTGAAGCTGCTGTTTAATCAGGACGTCGTTCCCCTGATTGTTTGCAGCTGAGCCTCCAGCCTGCTTCCCCTGACTGCCCACAGCTGAGCCTCCCACTGAAGGCCTTTGAGTTTGAAGTTCTTGGTGGTTGATGAGCTGGTTGCCATGCAAATGAATAAATACAAAAGCAGCTGTAGCCTATTAAAACGATTAATTTCCTCCGTAGGATCCAGACAATAGGGTGATTGCCCGCTGCATTTCAGGTGTGCACTGTACGTGCCGGCAGTGTGGATCCGTGTGGAGGCGTACGAGAGCCAGGCACCGAAATCCATTGGAGCTGCCCCACTTAGGAGTTTTTATGAAAACCCACCTGAAGTGACTGTGTCGGGCAGTGGATCGCAGCGGGATTGCTGGAGCAGCCATGTTTTCCTTGGTTCTCAGTGCAGCCTGGAGGACGGCCACGGTAACCTCTTCCTGGGGAAACACAGAGGTGGTCACTGCCAGAAGGACAGAATCACACGATGTCCCAGGCATTATCGGCCTCTTCAGCCCTGTTACAGAAAACCTCTTTGGAATGGTTGATGTCACTTACGTTTTGTAAGTAATGGTATTTTAGGTTATCACCTTTCAGGCAAATGTGTGACACCTAAAACGGCAGAAAACATTCTGAGCCTTGACATGATGTGACATAATGACTTTCTGTGCTGTTTCTAAAGAGGGAAAGAAAATCTGCTTCCATGTCTGTCACATGCGTGACTGTGCAAACCTGGGTCCCTGCCATGGGGAACAAGGTTTAATTCTAGGCTAGCTTCCTTTTATAAAAGCTCAGAAGAAATGCTATTAAAAAGCACCTGATAAAACTATCAGCAGACAGGCTGTGTGACAGACAGATGCTGATGGGTCACTTAGGTTTTTCCCCCTTAACAGCAAAAATCTCGGATAACAGCTCTTTGGGGAAAAAAGATGTGTGAAGAAACATACAAACATGAGGGAGTGTTTAAGTCTTGCATCTCAAATTTACTAATACGACTGAGGATTTGAAAATGCACGTGAGTTTTTGTGATGTTAGAACACAAATATCTGGAACTGAAGCAACAATACCAAGTTAGGATGTGGATGATGAAGTTTTATTGAGGCCTGATCCTGGGAACCCTCTTATACGTGGCTGATTTTGCTGTTCTAGCGGGCTGAATTCAGAGTCAGTCACATTTCTATGTGGAGTTTCTTCAACTTGTGCAAAATTAAATTGTTTTCATAGAGAAATATCAAATCTTGCTTTGACACTCTGCAATGAGAAGAATGAGGTTATAGCCCATGCTGCCTTTCTGGACTATCCAAATTGGAATATCACTGATCAGGCTGAATGGGAACCCTTCCTGCATGAAAACTACGCTAACAATAAGTGCACTGTAAGTAAATAGTGGGATTCTAGTTGAGTTTTCATTTAAGGCTCAGGTGTGAAAAATACACGTGGGCATCTCTAATCTATTTTCGGTAGATTTGAGGCATTCAGGATGCAGAAGGCGATGCATTCCTTATGAAATCCTCGTGCTGACATGGGCATCTTAGCTCTGCAGTGAGCTTGCTTGGCGCTGTGCTGCTCTTTGCTTTGCATACTGGCAACTTTCACACGGGCTCCTTGGGCAATCTTGTGAATTTCTGGTGGGATTTACGGACTATAAACAGGCCCTTACAAGTTTAGGACTCAAGTGCTCCCTCATCACTGAGTCCAGCTGGCAGCTAGATCGTGTGATTGTTGAGAAAATACAGAAAATGTTAACCCCAAGCACTCAAAAGGTGGGCAGCACGTTCCATAATTAGGTGTTGGCAGCGCTGCAGTTATCTCTGTGCATTTGTTCACCAGTTCTCCGGGGTCTTCTAAGATGTAAAACAATGGCTGGAAGGTGAACTGACAAAAACAGCAGTTGTGTTTGAAAATGTGTGCTTTTTGAAAGAAGCACAATCATTACAGCCGAAGGGCGTGTACAGAAAGGACCTATGATTTCTTTGTAATGGACTTTCTTTGTCCCTTGAGCGGCACTTTGTGGGCAGGCACAGCCACTTCATTCAGGGTACAGCTGCAGCTGCTCCGGGGGTTCTGCTGCGCTGTGACCTCCGTCGGGCTGTCTGCTGCACGGGATCCGGGGGCTCCACGGGATCCGGTGGCTCAACGGGATCTGGTGCAGCAAAGCCACAGCTGACTGCGGGGTGCAGGGGCCTACAGAGAAAAGACAAGAAAAATAAGTTACTAGTCAGAACCAGTACTGAAAAATACTTGAAACAGACAGGCAGCAGAGCTCTTGTTTTTCTAGAATGGAGTTTATTTGCTAAAGTAGGTGTAGAAGATTCAGTGTTTTGTGCTTCTGCATTGGCAGAAGCCCTGAACGTTTTCTGGGTATAACTTGATGAGATGTCATTGGTAAACTGCAGGTTAAATCCGTGCAGGTGTGCTTTTCAAAACTGAGATCATCTGAGCATGGGATTTCTGTGAAGTCTAGTTGACCTGTCTTTTTCCTAGAGCACAGAAATAATTTCAGGGTCTGAAGTGAGAGTTTAGACTTGTGCAGAGTGGAATCGGTGAAGATGCTTTACTGGATTGTCTGGTTACCAGCACTATTCAGAAACTGTTACAGTCCAGGTCTGGTTTACTTGGTGTCCTCTTGGACCTCAACAGTAAATTTTTGTTTTCATTTCTTCCCTTTGCTTTTAAAAAACAAGGAAACAAGTAGCCCGACTTTTAGAAATGGCTTTAGATATTTGTTACAGTAGCTTGTTGTCTTGGTACTGGTCCATGTGCTGCAGCCTCCATTGAAATCATTCTTGCTCTTAAATTGCTGAAGTTTATTGGTGACTCTAGCTATGGCATTTTAATTAAATGTTATACTGTTCAGAAGACCTCAGGTTTTTCCATTTAAAATATTTTTTGGTAGAAGTATTTTTATCTACGGGCAAACCTTCATTGACCCAGCACTTGTAATTAATGTGCCAGGGAACAGCTGAATTAATAGCCCTTGCCATTCCAGCACAGGGGTTTTCCAGGTTCACTGGAGGTGCACAAGATAAAGGTGTCTGTTAGTCTGCCCTGTTTCTGCCTGGTATTTGCGTGTCTAATGATGTCGTCTTAAAATTCGTTATTTTTCTTACTACCTTTAAAGAAAAAGCACTTTAGGATAATGAGAAGTATGTGTGCTTTTGGTTTGAGGGGTTTTTTTAACCTGAAAAGAATGTCTTTGTCAGACACATGTTAAGTGTTAAATAATGTGGTTGAATGTTGTTAGTTGAGAATTAATACTATTTAATATGAAATGTACAATGTATATTGCAGTCAAACAACAGTAAACTGAGTACAAAGAAAAAATGTTGCAGAAGCGCAAAATGATATAAAGCACGTTATTCGCATAACTTTATCAACGCGTGCTTTGAAGTCACTTATATGTACGTAGCTGCTCCTTTAGGGCAGATCATGTATGTTGGAAACGTATATGCATACTAATGCTTGGGCTGATGTAGTAAACATGAGCTGCATGGTGTGTAGACTTTCATTCCTCGTTTCGTAGCCTTTGAACACGCTGTTCGTGCATCTCTTTGTGGCAAAGGAAGAATACGCAGCTGAGTGTTCCCAAGAAATCGTTAGGTGAGTTCCTGTGTAGCCTTGTCTAGTGAAGCGTGTGCCCTCTCCTGCTGTCAAGTCAGGTTTGTCAAGTCAAGCTGTCTCATCTGGATACCATGTCAGAGGTCTGCCAACAGAGGCCTGGTATCTTTAATATTTCACCGCTGCGGAACTGCTGTTAAAAAAAAGAATGTTTGAAATGTAAAGATTGGGAAATTTGAAATAAATAACGTAGGAAAAAACAGTAAAAATCACCCAGATAAATTTCACGTGATACTGTTTGTCAGAAATGTTTTAATTTTTGAGCCATGTGGACTTAAGAAGGAAGATTAGAGACACTGGAGAAAAACATTTATATATTAAAAAACTAACTGCTGTCTGTCATTGATGGGTGCAATGATGAAAGACTGAATATGTTTGTTATTTGTCCAGGAGAGCTTTCATCTTACTACCAGAACTGCAGTTTATACTTCTCTTTATACCACCTGAGGAGAGGTTAGGTAAGAATTTAATACTGTTTTATTCTTGAAATGAGAGCAATGGCAAATCTAATTAATATGCACTGTGAGCTTCTTTTGGTGTTCTCTTCGTAATACTGAGAACAGTTATCAGTTTCTAAACATCTGGAAAACATAATCTAAAAGTATCCTCTTGTGAGGATCCCTTGTGCAAGAGGTATCTGTGGTTCCATGCTCGCTCCAGCAGCTATTAAGCAGTCTGTCCATTCCCTGCAAACTTTAAATTTGCCAGAAACGGGACATCAAAAAGGAATAAAGATCTCAAAAATCAATCCCTACAAGTTTTGCGATGATTTCTGGTTGAATAGAGCCAAGAGATTTGAAACTGGCACTTTCTCTTACTTAGCCAAGCCAGTACAGATTGGAAGAGGACACTTTGGTGAGGCTCAGAGGGGCTGCTGCAGACATGAAAGGAAACTTGGGTTATTTCGTTTAGAACAGAGGTACAAAGAAAATGCACATGTTAATCAGAGACCAGCATGTCACTTGGAATTTTAGTCCTGAGTTCAGGCTAATAAACCAAGCATGCACTTAATGGAGCTGAGAAGTGTGCTGGAACTTTTCTGATACGCCAGCTTCTAGGCATCTTGGTTCCAAGTCATGCTAAAAGGCTCTAGTCGTGTGTCAACTACAGGAAAGAGCGCTCGAATGAAGGGTTTTGTCAAACCCACCCTGGCAACAAACGTCAGCTTTCCCTCAGCATCTTGAGTCCTGATGGAGATTCTCCAGAGGCATAGAGAACTGCCTTTGTTATTTTTATAGGGATTGGATTTTACCAGTTTCTGATTGCTTTGAAGCTTATTCAGGTTTGGAATGCTGGATTAATTAGATGACTTTGGTGACAATTCTCACGTGTTTATACTGCTGTCATTTCAGCCTCATTGCCTAACTTAAAAGATTTGGAGCATTTTGCTATCTGTGGTTTAAGTTTGAAACTCCGTTTTCCTCGGACAGTTTTGCTGCTAATTTAAAGCTCGTGTAACGAAGTTTCTCTGTTGCCTCTGACAGGTTTTTCTCATTCAGAGCTGGGCATGGGGAATGTCTTTGAAAGGATGACACCTGTTCCAGGCTCACCGATGGAGAGACGCTTCACCTTGCTGGCGTGCCCCAGGCATCGGTGTCACCCACAGCTGTACGTGCGCCAAGCAAGGTAATGCAGCTCCTCATTCCTGCTTCCCTGAGCACATCTGTCTGGGGGAAACTGAAGCATTTTCCTTTCTTAATTTGCAGCATCAGTATCTTAGTTTGACTGCTCTGGTTTTCTGTGATAACCAAACTAGGTGGTTCCAGGATTATGCTTGTTTTGTTCTATTTCATCACAGGATCAATTGTATTTTTTTGAAAACTAGTGAACTGTGTAGAAAGACTATTTTTTGTCAGATTTGTTTATTCTGTGATCTGCTGGCTGAATTAGACCGCTGCGTATTTTAGGGAGTGCATGTGGTTTCCAGGTTTCTTAAAGCCTCTTCCAGCTTGTTTTTAATTTTCTCGTTGTTTCGTGCTGAACAGTCAAGCAAAACTTGAATAGGAAGGCCTGTTACCTAAAAGAAGTAAATAAGACCAGAGAATCCCTAGTTCCAGTAGTCTTTCAGACATGAAAAGTAATTTTCTTTTGTACAGTTTTTCCTGTGGAAGTGCTCCTTACCTTGGCTTTGGCTGTGTTTTGGGGGAGCAGCCTCCTTGGCCTTGCTGAGAGAGCTGAAGAAAATCATGGGGTAACACATTTCTCCTTCCGTTGTGTTACCCTTTTTGATGGCCCCGGTTTGGAGCAAAGGTTTGATATGCCCACACAGCGTGCCTTTTGCAGAGCTTTGCTCTTGCTGTGGGATCCCAGTCGTAAATGTCATCAAAAATGTGAGACTGAATTATTTTCTCCTTTCCCCTCAGCACAGCTGCCTGCAGTGCACGAGGCAAACACATGCATTTCCCTGCAGCTTGTCTGTTCTCTCTACCTGTGTCGTGACTGTTGCCACTCTTGGTTTTTCCTGCCACGTGTGTTCTGCCTGTGCCGGTGTTGTGTCCAGGACATGAGAAATGCCAGGTTTCTGACCCAGGGGTCTGGTGATTTTCCTGTTGTCGTTGCTGTGGAGATGCTTCCCTGTAGTGGGGTTGAAATAGAGCTTGTATCCATCAGATTTTGGGTTACTTGTTGTCCTCTTCACAGTGGGAAGACTGCAGGTAGGGTAATGTTTTATGAGCAGTAATTTGATTTAACTCTGATTTATTCTGGAGTTGGTTTTGCACATAGTAAATACAAGTGTTGCTTTGTGGCTAGGTAGCAGAGTTGTGATTAAATTAGCATTTCTGATGCCTGCAGTGGAGACAGAAGTTTAGGGAGCAGCACGTTCCTTGGACGCTCTATCACATGATACGGAGGTGGGGGGTCTGTAGTGACCAGTGCTCGCAGACAGTGATGCCACGTTGAGTGTGTCTGATGTCTCTGCCTGGTAAAACCACACTTGTTTGTTTATGGGCTGATTCATGCTGCCAGCCTGGGCTGGATTCTGACAGAAGCCTGTCTCTGAGAGGTGTTTTATTGCACATACTGAATTTTACCAAATGGCTCTGAAGCAAATCTGCAGCTTGTGCTCCTCCTGTTGCTTGACTTTTGAGCATTTTAAGAAAAAGGCCAGAGGTCTGACTTTTGCCACTTCACATCCTCCTGCTGTAGCTCCAGATATTTCAATATGTTAAAAAACTCTTTCATACTAACTCAATGTACAATTGTTAGGCTTTTTGAGTGTTTCTTTTGAGTCTACCACCTATCAGTAAGTGGTAGACTTTTATACAGAGAAGGTATCAGTAAAGGTGAGTTAATGCCTGAAGATTTAAAGTCTTTCCATATGTCTTGGTTCCAACTATCATACTTTTATCAGTTTAAACTGCATTTTTTTTTTATGGCCATTGGATATTGTCAATAGAAATATTTTTTTGCATGACTGGAAATGTCACTTAGGCCATAGCAATATTCCTGATAAGAGCTACCATATTGTCTGGAATTTCTGTAGTTTGTTATGAAAAATAAAAATCGCTTTAGTTTTGTTATTGTTAGAAAATTAACTGGGAAACTGGTTTTTCTCTGAAATTACAGAGTTATGATATAAAATTCATACTTCAGTGTTGTCCATCAGTAGATAATGGGTAAGGCTAATTTCTGTTTGCAGAAAGAGCGTTGCCTTTCCCTTTCCTCTGCATTCACCTCTGTGCTTCACTGGCATCCATAGTAACGGTCAGTGCAGCCCTTAGCGACTCCTCTGTGGACGTCGTCCCCAGCCACCTGCCTAGCAACATGTTCTGGGGCAGTGAGAGGAGATTAGGGTAATCTCTGTTCCCTCTTCCTGTACTTACAGAGGGGGAACAGCAGCTGTAAACTGATACTTTGCTTAACCATCAATTTTGAAGTTACTCTCTGTCTGGCCTCTCTAATGTGTGCCAGAATGCAGCCCGCTAAGCTTTGATGTTTAAGGTTCTTGCTGGTGTCTTGTCTAGATCCTGTCATTCTTGGGTTTGTACCCTGTAGGTAAGAGTCAGATTTGCAGCTCTGTGCTTGTGCTCACAGTAGAGGAGTTTTGTGGCATTTTTATATTGGAAAGCTGCTGGGGTTTGGAGGGTTTCTTTACTGTTTTAAAGACTGTAGTACTGGTGGCAGATACTAAAAACAGAATTAAAAAGTTAAAATGGTTGTGTTTCTACAGCGTAGTGTGCATGGAGATGAATGGGCGTGAGTCCCATTGGCTGTCACAGGGTCAGTCTCCAGGAATTGCCATCTGCACCTTTGTGTGTGGCCTTGTCCTGTGTCCCACGGAGCAGAATGACGCAGGGCACTCAGAGCACTTGGCACCAGGTTCCCTTTGGAGGAGGTGTGTGTCTATTATCCATCCCATGAAATAACTGCGTTCAATTAGGATACAGTCTCATTCTGTTACCCCTCTTAGTTTGGTTTGTTTGACGTTTGATAGCTCATTAGCAGATTTGCTATAATAATTAATTGTGTTGAGGTGGTGATGTTCTGATAATAGAAAACCTCACTGCGGCTTTTGCCTTGGGATACTTCCTGTGAAGGAGATAAGGGTGACCATTTTGGCTTGAGAGATAAGGAATGAGTTACTGTAAGTTTTTACAGTTTTCATTGTTCCTGAAGCCTCATTTTAGTTGAGGGGAAAAAAAAAAAAGGGCAGGAACAAGGTCTTAGAATCCAAGGGGTCCCTAGCCTTGGTTACAAAGGGGGTCTTACCCAGAGGTCGCATCCATTCTGGTGTGCAGGAGGAGCAGAACCATCCAGAGACCCCCTGACTATCTCTCCTGTGCTGGAGTCAGGCAGTGCTTGGGAGCTTGGACAATGTTTGATACAATGAGAAACAGAACCTGTTTTGCCCAGCTGTGTTATTTTTAAGGCTCCTTCCAAATCCAGAAACACATAAAGAGTGGCACTGAGAATCTGTTTATTGTTTCTGGATTCCTGCCTGTCTGGAAAAATGATCTACAACTTAGATACTGCACGCAGGCACTTCCCTACCTGAGCAGTGAGGCCCTGGAGCAAAACAGGAGTTTCCCCCAAACCCAGGGAAGCTCTGAAGTTCTAAGTTCTTGGTTCTCCCTGCAGCAGCAAGGTTTGTGCATCCCTAATGATCGAGGGAAGCCTGGATAGTTGTTCCTGGATACCTTCCTGCAGCAGCAGGTTTGTGCATCCCTGACAAGCGAGGGAAGCGCCGTGGGCCCGTCCCGGTTCCCATGCAGGAGGAGGAGGTTTGTGCATCCCAAGTAAGCAGAGGAGCCGCGGGCCGGTCCCGGTTCCCGAGGAGGAGGTTTGTGCGTCCCAAGTGAGCGGAGGAGCCGCGGGCCGGTCCCGGTTCCCGAGGAGGAGGTTTGTGCGTCCCAAGTGAGCGGAGGAGCCGCGGGCCGGTCCCGGTTCCCGAGGAGGAGGTTTGTGCGTCCCAAGTGAGCGGAGGAGCCGCGGGCCGGTCCCGGTTCCCGAGGAGGAGGTTTGTGCGTCCCAAGTAAGCGGAGGAGCCGCGGGCCGGTCCCGGTTCCCGAGGAGGAGGTTTGTGCGTCCCAAGTGAGCGGAGGAGCCGCGGGCCGGTCCCGGTTCCCGAGGAGGAGGTTTGTGCGTCCCAAGTGAGCGGAGGAGCCGCGGGCCGGTCCCGGTTCCCGAGGAGGAGGTTTGTGCATCCCAAGGGAGCGGAGGAGCCGCGGGCCGGTCCCGGTTCCCGAGGAGGAGGAGGTTTGTGCATCCCAAGTGAGCGGAGGAGCCGCGGGCCGTGCCCGGCGGGGCCGCCAGGTGGCGGCAGAGACCGCGCGAGGCTGCGCCAGCTCCGGTGTCGCCGCGCGTGGCCCCGGAGCCGGGACGGGCTCGTCGGGACGGTCCGGTGCGAGCGTTCCCGGGGTGTTGGTGTGATAGCCGAGGTACCCGCCTGCTCCCGGCCTGAGGCAGGGAGGGTTTCCACTGCAGTTTGTTGCAGTTGTTCCTTGTGGCAGCCCGACACAGCCCCAGTTTCCTCTCTGCTGCTTTTGGTTGCACCACTTAATTCCGGCATTTTTCCAAGAGATAAATACAAGTGGCTTCATGTTACTGACAGCAGTTGAGTGTTAGAGCTGGTTTGCCACCAGCCTTTGTGCCATGGTCACAGCGTGTGTGACTAATGAGTTCTACCACTGCTCTGGTAAAAGTGCTGGATTTTCTTATTCAGAGTTACATCGATCCTGGCTAGGAATAGCAGTCTAATGGGAAAGAGTCTTTGTTGCCTGTTTAAATAAAAACCCGTGTAGGCTGGGACCTGTATGAGTGCTCCACCACACTCATAGGAGAATTTTGAACTGGGATTCCCTTATATTTTGTTAAGGAAAGAGAAGCATCTCCACTGGGCAGTACAGATTTTGGTGGGTTCTGCTGGCTTTTGGGAGTGGTTGCCTCTCTGGCGCTGAGACTCTCACTTTAGTGTGCACTGGGGATGTGTCCTAGGTGAAGTGATTTGTGGGTGCGGGCTTTGGAATGAGTATTTGTGATATTTTTTCCATATGTTAATGGAGTAGGACAGAAGTATCAGGACCTATTAATGGCAGAGCCTTAGGACATTACCTGATCTCTTTTTTTGTAGGATGGAAGATTATGATGATCTCATGCTAATCTGGACACCTCAAAGTGAGACTCTGAAGGAAATCTACGGTGAATATCTCCTTGTTGATCTCATAGAACGTGAAGGTGAAGAAAATCAGGCAGCTGTTTGTGAGGTCAGTCTGCCATGAGCTCTGGTTTAGTCTGATCGTAGCATTAGAGATGTCCTGTGTGACAGCTCACTCTAGCTCAGGGAATAAAATCAGTAGCCCACCTGTGGAAGGTAGAATTCATGGTCTGTACCTACAAAGTGCCCTTCTCAATGTAGTTTGTGTCTGTCCTCCGGAGTGATGTTTCCAGTTCAGAAATGAAGCAGCAATTCCCAGTTCTTGTGCAGGTTATTCTCAAGGAATTTGGACAGACCATGTTGAAGAAGCCATGTTGTCATTTTAGACATTTGCATTTTAGATGACCTGTTTTCCTTCCCAGTGAAAGCTCATATTGCGTGTGAAAATGAGTAGCCAGTAATCCTTTCACAGTTTAAAGTGCTGTAGATAATTTTTCTTTCTCTTGGCTCAAACGGATTTTTTGCTGAAATGAAGACAAACCCAGGAATTAATTTAAATAAGAAAGGAGTGGTAATAGTTATCCTGCTGAAAATTCCTGTTAAGATTTTCATGTGTTCGCAATTGTGCATGGTAGTGCAAGCTGATAGACAGTATAACCTCCTTAATTCCTGAAGTCTTCTTTTTGTGGCAAATGGTTTTATAAAATTGCAACATGTAATCACTGCTGTTGGGAGCCAAATGAGAAACAATGCACCATTAGTGTAATGGCACATTGCAGAGGGCCATTGCTATAAATAATACATTTCGGTGGCACGTTCAGAGCTCCATGCGAGACCACCAAAAGGTGTTTCAGGCCCCCAGTTTATCCGAGCTGCTGCTGCCACGGCAGATTGGGAAGGCACCTCCACGCAAACCATGATAGATGCCAATTTTCCCTGCGGAGAATGAAGCTGGCAGCCTCTTTTTGCACATATGGTAGATGGATTGGTTAATCAGCCTCTGCTGAGCCTTGGGCCTGAAATTACATAGCAGCCAGGCAACTGCGCGCCCCAGCTTTGTTGGTTACGCAAACAAGGCAAACAAACAATCACTTGTTGTTTGAGGGCAGGAAAATTAAACGTCACACTTTTTAAAGTCTTTATTGAAGTGCCGATGGCCTGATAAAACAGCTGTACAAATCCAGCCTTTGAGTTTTCATTAGGTTTATAAAGGCTTTCATTATGTGTATTGAGGAGGAAAGAAAATGTGTTTTGATAATGTGTTTCACCAGAAAGTTGCATGCAGTACTACAAATTAAAGAGCTTCCTTCTAGAGTTGTCTCAGGTTAAAGCCAGAAGCTCTCCAGCTTGCCAGTTCTCCCTGGTCCCAGTGTGTTGTCTTGCTGAGGACTGCAGCTTGCTGGGAACTCCAGCAGCAGTCAGGCATCCGGAGTACCGTGGGTGCCAGCATTGCAGGGATCCCATCGCTCTCGTGTTTGCCAGGGTGTTTGGTTTTTAGGACTAGCTCTTGGATTTTTTCAGAACACAGAAATATATTTGGGGCTTATAAGTGCTGCAAATAGTACCTACTGCATTAGATACTCCTTATATTATACGTAATTGATTGCTTGAGTTGTTAATTTCTTAGGAGAATAAAATACACTTTTCAGTTTGAGCCCAATTTAGGTCCAGATCAGTGTCCAGTAATGAGTCAACCATTACAGCTAGCTGAATGCAGGTTCTACTTCAGCTTCACTATAAACACAATGATGCAGTGTTGGAAGTATGTTTTTTTATTTGCCATAACAAATATTTTACTGAAACACCAGGTCATTATTTGGCCCATATGTAAAGCTAATACTCTTGCAAGTCATAGCTAAAAAAGAATTAGAACATCTACTGTAGGGGTCCTAATACACTTTACAAGGAAAAAATTAAAAAGGATCTTTAGCTTCTGGTGAAGTAGTTCCTTTATACGTTTCTATAATGCACAGTCAGAGATGGAACATAAAAGTTGATGTTTCAGAAATTTTTTGTTCAGTGTTTTTTGTCCTGACCTAGAATGACAGGTTCGTGTGACATGGCTTTTATCTTCCAGGTTGGTGACACTGCAGTAGGATTCATGAGTTTATGTTCTCACGTGAACATTTCCTTGTTTCAAGAGTGTTTTGACTTAGGGCCTTTCCATGGACTCTGTAAACCACATCCTGAGGACATTCTCAAAGTGCCACGGAAGCCAAGTGTTCAAGGAGGTATCTGTATTCTAAAGTGCTAAATAGATGCAAGGTGTGTTTGTGTCTAGCTTCTGAGTAGGTTCTTCAGGAGGTTGGAAAAGGATCTATAGGTTTACTAGCAAGAAAACGCAAATTAACATACCTGTTTTTGAAGCGGGATGTCTGGTGTTTTTTTAATTGAGGAGAGGAATTTTGATAGCCCCGGTCCCCGACTCAGAAGTGATTGTTGTTTGTGGGGAGCTGGCCTGTGCCAGCTGTGGGATAAATGTAGGCTTCAAGTTTCAGAAAGCTGTAGCACGGGGTACTCTGTCTATCAGATATAGTTGTGCTGCTAAATGAAGATGTGATTGTAAAGTCTGGTGGTGAGGGGAGGTCTGTCAGTAGCTGAGCAGCTGGTTAACTGTGCCTGTTATGTTGTCCTGTTGACTCATGTCGTCTTTCTTCCTTGTGGTTCAGCTTCTGCTCTCTTTGCTTATTGTTTGCAGTCTCCTGGGTTACAAGATTTTGGGAAATCAGGGACTGTCTCTTTATTCCACTTTTATATTGGGCACGATACTGCAACACATGTACAAGCTGCTTTCCTGCGAGTGATAAAAACCAGTAGCACAAATATGTCACCTGTTTGTAGAACAGAAGTGTCACGTAAATGATTTACAGTTGTTGTCTTTATTTTTCAGTGTCAAAGGAATTTTTGTGCAGAAGGGCAACATTTTGCTATCTGCTAATTATCAGTAATGGAATAAAACCCCTCCACCATTCGGTTGTTATGTATCTGCTTTTCTGAACACAAAGCAGCAGGCAAAAAAGGCAACCAGGGAGCTGCAGGGCTGTCACCAGCTGGTACCTTGAAGCTGGCAGTCACAGAACAGAAGAGGGAGAGAAACAGGTCTCGTAGCTGCTCCTGTGGACTTCCCCTCCCCTGCGAGGAAGCATCTTGCATGTAGGAGATGGAGGAAGCTGCCTGTCTCCTGTTTGATCCTGTGCTCCTGCAGCTCCGGGAGCATTAGTTCAGAAGAGGTGACAGACATGAGTAGGAGGAGGAATGAGACTGAGGAGGGAGAGAGATCACTCAGGAGCCGGAGCCCAGTCCTGGGCTGTCTGCTCTGGGTGACCCTGCTCGAGCAGGGGCTTGGGCAAGGTGACCTCCAGGGCTCCCTCTCAGCCTTACCTGTCCCAAGGCTGTTTCTGGTTCTGGTGTCCTCTTTCCTTCTCCAGGGACTGCAAGCTGTAGGCCCATGCTTTGTGGCAAATTGTGTGCTGCTGAGCATTTCAGTGAGTATGTGGTTACAGGTTTTAACAATACAGCTGTGAGATGTTTTCTATCATTTAGGAAATCTATGGGACTTGTTCTAAATGTTAAAACTTAGCATGAGCAGCTGTTCTGTTCAGTTTCCTGAGAATCTGGCATTTGAGTGCTTTTCAGAAATGTTTTAAGCAGCATGGTTAGCAGTCCAGTGAATTTATCTCTTTTCTTTTCTCTCTTCATTTAAAAACTTTATTCGTTTTGATGGTAGCTGCAGTCCTGTGGGTTGCCTTCAGGTAAGACATTAAAGTAGTAGTATCCCCTTTTTTGGCATGACAAAGGCAGCTCTGGGGAAAAATAATTATTTGTAGACTTTCAGGTAGTTTGAGTGCAAATCATTAATGATCTTGGACACATGAGGAGAAACTTCAGTATCGTAAGCTGAGAGCCTGACTCTGGTGCTATTCCTAGAGAGAGCCACTAGAAACCCAATAGCAAGATTGTCTATTTACTGCTCAGGAACATTAATTCTGTTATCACTGAATAGTAATTAAAACTATTGTTGTAGTGTTGCACATTTTAGAACAGAAGAGTTGCATCCCAGTAGTCCATTGTTAAGCCTTTCCAACATAAGGGCCAGCCTGTATCCTTGAAATCTGTTGTGGTGTTAGTCCCATATAGTTTGCATTTGTGGCTATTGCAAAGCCATGCCCGTTCCATGAAGGCTGCTTTAGTGACTGCATTGAAAACTTGCTGCTGGGTGGTGCCCTGCTGTGAGGACAGCGCAGGTTCAGTGACCTGACATCAATAGAAGATCTGGACTTGGCTTTATTGAATCTGAAGGCTGGAAATTTTAAAATGCAAGCTGCATTCCCTTGTAGAATAATTTTATGTTCCTACATATGAAAAGGATATTTTTTCAAGCTCTTTAGCTTTTAAGTAGAGACCACAGGTTGACCTTTTTTTTCCTTTCAAAATGCAATACTGAATAATAATGAAAGAGTATACAACAGTCTGTACTGATATGCCACTTAGGTTTCAGGGTAATTACAGTAATTTGGTTGTTACTCTATATGGTGTCATGAATTAGTTGCTACAAAACATGATGCAGTGGGAATGATTCAAGGGCTTTTCATCAGGCCTCATGGTGAACTGGCTTCTTGATCCTGCTGACTGTACCTCAGCTAACAACCCAGCAATCACGGAATTATTTCATTTTCTTCGTTTGTGGTCCTTGCTTGATTTAGTGACAATATTGCAGTTCTTCCCATCGCTCGTGTACAGCATGTCTGTAAACAGCGATGCAGCCACGTCTGGCAGGAGTGGATGGTGGGGCCATTAAGGATTTGCATTTTAGTATAAAGTCAGAAACAACATATCAATATTTACATGACAACAAGAGACTTGTATTAATTAAGTTCTGACACCTGCAAGGCTGTTGGTAATGAGAAATGGAGCTGGTTAATCAAGACGACATTTGATCATTTCTGTGAAGGCTCACATCTGTGATACCCCCAGAGAACCCATGATTCCTACCCCCTGCATTTCCCCTTGCCCTGCATGTTGCATCTGCACTCTTTTATTGACAGAGAAACAGATTTTGAGATAAGATTTTTTTTTCTAAAAAGTTCTGGCTAAATTATTTTTAACCTTTGAGGTATTTAAAAAAAAAAAGTGCCCATTACTGTGTGAAGAAATGCGTCTGTCGTGAATGTAGCTTACGTGGGTGTCCCAAGGCGAACACAGGGAGAAGGGATGAATTCTGTTGTTTTCTGAAGCTTATTTTTTATTCTTCTTGGAGCTCAGAAACCTTGACTTCCTTATGTTACTGGATCTTCCAAATGCAAGGGTGTCCTTGCTTGATGTGTTTTCTTCAGCAGCAACACCTACACCTCAAGAGTTTATTGTGTAAAATTTATAAAGGAATTTAAATCCCTGTTTCTTGTCCCTTATTGCACCAGTAAGAGTTCTGGTTTGACTAGGATTTAACCTGAATTTCAGTTGTTTTAGGAGAACTAATCTGAGAACGAAGAGCCCTTGCCTGTCCTTATGATCAACAGAAAGCAAGTTAGCAACACACATGGAGTTTAAGATACCAGTCAATACACTGACTCCTGTTTTTCATTTCAGCTTAGGGTAAAAATTTGACATAGGATACACACAAGTTAGGAATTGCTCCCAAACTGTCTTGTTCAGGTCTAATTTTACAACCAATTCCCTGGATTTTTTTTTTTGCTTTGAAATCAAATAGTCTAATGAAGCTCTAGCCAAGTGACTATTGGAGGGTCTGTTTTAACTGTGGTTGTTAAAATGAAATCTTTTGATAGAGGTAGCCTGGCCTGCTCCAGCTATTGTTGTGGTTCTGAGTTACTAAACCTTATGCACTTTCTCTTTTTCTTTGCTCAGATAAAGATGAAAGCAACCAAACAAGTCAAGAGCCGGAGCCTGTTTCTTCTCAAAACTTGGAAGATGTTCCTGGTGAGGATGCAGCTGTGCAGGTAATGCTGCTGTACCCAGCAGTGCTGCTCCCTCTCAGAGCTGATATAGGGAACAAGGCTGGCAGAGATGAGGACAAGCAAATACTGCTGAGTTCCCCTCCTGCCCCGTCCTCTGCTCTGGCCCTCACGTGCCTATGCTGTAGGGCACAGGTCAGAAGCTGCTCTGTCTGGGGTCTTGGAGGGAGGGGGTCAGTGTTACTGGTCAGGGTGAGTTTGCCCATCCAGTTCCCCATGTGCAGCCATCAGGGAGGGAAGAAAGGGTCGCTGAGAGGAGAGAAATAATGGCGCTTAAATAATGAAGATACTTTGTGAAATGTTGCAAGTGATCCCTTGTCTGTTGTTGCAGGAAGATGGAGCCGTGACCGCTTCCCAGACTGAACTGCCGGTAGGTGATGTCAGCACCACCGGCTCTGAAGGCTCAGCAGCACCTCTCCTGGAGACTGATGAGGAAGGGGATTTGCATCCTGTGTACAGGGGAGCTTCAAATGCGTTCTGTATCCGTCTGTTTTGTATCGATGAGAAGTATGAAACCAGGTTAGTGTAGAGAAATAGTCACTGCTTTCCCTTTAATAACCATTTTCAAGGTTATGTTTTTAGGACAAATCAGAAAGTGACAGCACCTGCTGCAGCTGGTGGGATTTTTTTCCTGACCTCTTTCTTGTCTGCTTCTTTTACCTTCAGTAATAACTTTTCAACCTCCACTTGCAACTTCCTATTTCTGGTAGGTCTGTGGGGGCAAAAAGTGAAGAATTCATTTTTGTTGGAAAAAATGTGAGTTGAGGTTGTGGAAAAAGGCTGCTTCTTCCTTCTACAGAGACAGTCATTCTGAAGCTGGCTAGCTGCAAGAGGAGCTACATGTTACAGTAGTGGTCATCTCACTGCATGGGGCAATAAAGCTGTTCTTAGCTCTGCAGGGAAATGTGCCCATTCTAAACACTGTCTCCAACCACTGAGAGAAATTATTCCGTTTTCTAGAACCCTCTGCAGCTGGAGGAGACAAAGGGTTTTTCTCTTAACATGATTGCTGCTGCTGCCCTTGGACTCTTAGATCCTGGTGGATTAGAATAGGGCTATAAATGGGGTTTAGACTTTTTTTTTTTTTTCCAAAATTTCTCTCCACACTCGAAGAGCAAACCTATATTCAGCCACATCAGCAGAAACTTCTCCAGGAACTTCGTCCCTTTTTGATCTGATGGTAGAAAGGAAGATACAGAATAGATGGAGCAGCTGAGCACACCCAGGATCTTCCATGCTTTCAAATCCATGTCGTGTCTGCAGGCACCAGGCATCAGGAGAGTAAGGACTTGATAGATGAGTTGAACATCTGTAGTACCATTTGCAAAAACATGTATCTACTTGTAGTAGTAGTCATTGGTGAGTAACAACTTCTGAACTCCTCTGGCTTAGAGGAAGTGTAAGAGTAAACTTCACTGAGAAGAAAAATCAGAATTCCTTGAAAACTGGTTCTATTTGTTGAGCTGTTTCTTGATTAAGGAGTGCACCTACTCAAGGGGATCGAATGCTGAATCTGCTGCAAATGCAAATATCCAAAGTTACCAAAGCAAAGCCATAGCCTTTTGGGTACTATTTCCCAAGTGATATACCCAGTAATATAGTTCAAGTTTGTTAAGAACTAGTTTAATTAGTGAAATGCAGTGCTAGAAGTCTGTGTTGTATACTTAGAAGCGTTGATCAACTAATGTGTGATAAGAACAATTGCACTGCAGAGAGACTGTTCCAGAACAGTTAATTGATGGACAGTCCAGTGTAAAAATTCAAGCAAGGTAATTATTGCAGAATACGATAGCTTTATTTTAAAGCATTAGTGAGGCTTGCTCTGGAATGACTCCATTATACTGAAACAGCAATTCGGAGCTGTGGTGGAGACCTATGTCAGGAAATAATCTCACTGTAGGCTTCTCTGCTCATAGTTTCCTGCTTGAGATAAGGATCTGTCCCTTTTTTGCCCCCGTCTGATGCTCTGTGCTTTGTATCTATGTCTGTTTCTGTTCAAGACATTTCTCACTGCATTTATCATTCAATGCTGTGGTCCTAGTCTTTTTTACCTGGAGACATCTGTGGAGCAGTGTGGATTCCAAGATGGGTATCTAGAGAAGATAGCATTCCTGTCTGAAGACTTTTCCTGAGATTACCTCATGTAGAGCTGAGGACTCTGTCGGTCTTGGGGTTTTCAAACATTTTGCTTGTATGCTTCTCTGGCTTGCCTTTACTTGATCCACCTGCCTGTAAAAGAAATATTAGCAAAGCAAATATATGTAAAGGAGGGCATGAGGTGATGCTGACTGCAGCCTGGAATCTTGTCCTGAGGGAGTTTCTGCTGGCCTTGCACAGCATGGACCCAGAAATAGTAGTTTGATTGAAGTGTGGGTGTGATTGCATCTCAGCCCTGAGGGAAGTTCGCTCCTCGGGAATTGTTAAAAGCTGCTAAGTGTTGCCATCTCCTAAATCCAGAGATGTTATGTGGCTTGTTAGTGCATTGAGAGTGAAATGTGAAGGAACTGAACTGCTGGCTGGCTTATCTGCTGATATTTGATACTTTTCTAAGGCCCCTGAAAAATCTCCCACCTCCGGTCTTGTGGTCCTCGCTGCCAACAAGGTCCTGGAGACCGGAGAGAAAACTGCGTTGCAATGGCATTTTCCTTTTCCCCTGGTTAGCTGTTCTGTTAACTAGTCTTAATTATGTATTATATAGGTGAATATATCATACCCCAATCCTGATCTGCACTTGCAGCTTTAAGTTTACATTCAAGTGTGGATATTGCAATTAGAAATGAATTCTCTTTTAAGTAATATTATTAAAGAAGTAATTAAAGGGAGCTTGATTACAGTTCTGAAAGGAGGAGAGGATTTATCAGTATTTATAGGTGACTTATATCTGTATTGAATTGCTTCAAAAGATACGTCTTGTGTGGTGGAAAAGTGTTTTATGAAGCTTCAGCATAACTGGATTTTGAGCTCTTTGATATCCTTACGCATGGGAGAAACAGCAGGGCTTTGGTGAGATTTCTCAAGTCTTTTTAAACTGAAATGTCACAATTTGCTGTCACCGTGGAAAAGGGATTGGGATAGTTCTAAGTCAGTGGGAGAGGAGTGGAAAGAAGTGTTCTAAAACAATTCTAAGTATTGATGTTCCTGTTAGTCTGTCAGAGCACATCGGGCAGGTTTTCCTGAGTGGAAAGTCCCGGAGCTCAGTCACAGGTGCTGGCTGAAAATACTGTGGAGCATAGCAACAACTGAATTAATATTTGCTGTATACTAATGCTGCTGTAACAGTCCAGGAATGGCTTCTGAAGAGGTTGGAGTCAACAACATGAGAGCCAATGTTTTGTTTGTTCCTCCTCCCCGCCCTTTTAGTGAGGAGCCTCGTGTATTACGTCAAACATTCTGGTTATTCTTGTTAATAAGGATGCTTTAAGCACTAGAAGTCAGAAATCGCTGTGCAGCATGCCACATCAGCAGTTGATCATTGGCGATCTATCGGGATCCTCTGATCAGCTGTGAAAAAATGTACCTGCAATTGCAGGGATATCAATATCACAGTGTATCAGAGCAGTCTGATATGTGCTTTATTTACCAATATTTGCTCTTGGTTGCAGGTCGCTGGATTTTTTGCATTATGCTTTCAGTGTTTTCCCGGTGAGTATAATGGAATGTTTTTGTGTGGTGTGCGGTGGGACAGCAGTGCAGCTGGCAGCCAGGGGGTTTGGGTCTGCTGCTCCAGGGAGTCTGTGCCCCACACAAGTGTGCTGGGCCTGGTTGCCCTGGGCCGAGCTACTCACCACCTCGGCTGCTTCTGGGCTTCATGGAATGCATACCTAAGTCCTCTGTTTATCCTAGAATCCTGGAATGGTTTGCGTTGGAAAGGAACTTAAAGATCATCCAGTTCCACCACTTCCCTAGGCAGGATACCTTCCACTATCCTGGGTTCCTCCAAG
Source organism: Lycocorax pyrrhopterus obiensis (assembly GCA_014706295.1). NCBI lineage: Eukaryota > Metazoa > Chordata > Aves > Passeriformes > Paradisaeidae > Lycocorax > Lycocorax pyrrhopterus. The sequence continues at coordinate 247,477 of JACSVZ010000004.1, forward strand.
CCTTGTCCAACCTGGCCTTGGATGCTTCCAGTGATGGAGCAGCCACAGCTTCTCTGGGCAACCTGTGCCAAGGCCTCCTCACCCTCACAGGGAAGAATTTTTGCTTATCGTCTGATCTAAACCTACTCTCTGTCAGTGTGAAGGCATTTCCCTGGCACTACGTGCTCTTGTAAATAGTCTATCTAGTTTATGTTCCATAGGGTCTTCTCTGAGATGCAGATTTAGAAAAGAAATGTTTCAAACTCCTTTCAGATCATGTATAGATCCAGACTGTACCTAAACTAAAAACAAAATCAGGAAAAAAATTAAAGGAGGTGGAGTTAAAGCCTCTAAAACAGTGATATTAAGGAGATTCACAGTATTTGCGTATAGACTGAGCAGCGTCACTGTGGATTCACGGTGCAGTAGCTATTTCCTGCTAATGCCCCATGTGATCACTCTAGCTGAGGTAACAAAGTCCGCTTTCTGAGACATTCTTAATGCACACCAGAGTGTTGTAACAAGTAACTGCATGGCAGTGTGCCTTAGAGTCAGGCCCTGGGTACCAGAGACACAGACTTGGCGCTAAGAACAGCACACTCAAAAACACTGCTTACCACCAAAGAAAGTTCCTAGAGAGAGTGAACCCAGAAGACATATCAAATTTATGCCATTTATCCATCCAGCAATGTCAGTCTTTGAAACAAAATGTCATGATGGAATCACCAGATTAGTAAGGAAAGTTCGTCCCGTAGTTTGCCTAAAGTGAAGCCGTTTCTGAGCTGTTGGTTCCTTGGTGCTGCCCAGGCAGAGCAGTGCTTGGGTGTGTGCAGTGTAAGCCCCGCGTTCAGGGCTGGCTGTCCCCTCTGAGGGCTTTGGGTAAAGCTTAGAGATCACCTTTATTGCCTGCCAATCTCTTTCAGGACAGAGACTTGTGTGTCATCCTGGTGCCACATCATGTCCCGGAGTTCCCGCTTATCCAGAGCTTTGTTCGGGCTGTCCCTTCCTGCACTTCCAGGCTGGGCCGGGAGCTGTACGTGTTCCACCGGGCGGGATTGCTCACGTGAGTCGTTCCTCGGGACAGCACTGCTGTGCTCTGGGCTGCTGTGGGACCCAGCTGCCAGCGTTTGCGTGGAGTGTCCTCTCAGTAAAACTCAAGCGCAGCGAGAGGGTTCATTTGGCATTTGTAGGTACAGTACGAAGGTAGGGAAGGTGGACATTGGTACAGACAAGCAGCTCCAAGTTCCCTGGTTGTGGGCCAAGGCCAGCAGGCAAACATGGTGCTGTGTTTGGCCTTGGGGATGTGAGTCAGCTCGTGTGACACTGACACCCGATAGCCTGGTGTAATGTAATTCTTGGAAATATGCTGTAGCTTTCTTAAGAGAACTGTAGTCATGTGTTTCTGGGACGCACAGATCACAGCAGTAACATTGTTGAGTATCTGTAATACATGATTTCTCTTTTACTTTTGGTGTGGAATAATTTATTTCATGCCTTCAGTTTCTGTGATGCTCTGAACACTTCTGTGGGCTGAGATATCAGTGAACTGGGACACCAAACCTTTCTTGCTGTGACTTCTGTTAAGTGGAATGAATTTTCCAAAGCTTTGCTTGTATAGCAAGCCTATTCTGGCCCAAAGATCAAGCTTAAATTGTGACATAGTTAGAGATTCTTTTTATGGTTTTGATCTTAATGTAGCTAAATACTGTGTGGTTTTAGCAAAGTACCTCTAGGTTTAGTTGCATACTTAATCACCTTTGGTGGTACACAAATAGTTCATGCAGGAACTGGCCAGCTACTCTGGTACCTAGGCAGAAGCTTTTTACCCTGGGATGAAACTGTGCTTCTGGGTCCCGAGTAAGAATCCAGCTGGCTGGAGAGAGAGCCACTGGAGTAATTCCTGGTAATCTCAGGCCCAGCTGCTCAGTAATCCACCAATAGGATTGGGAGTCGTATGTCCTCTTGCGGTTTTGGGCAAAATTCAAGTTGTTATCCAGGCTTTTTAACAAAAAGTTACTATTCTGATTACATTGTGCACATTCCAAATGACACCAGCCCTTCCATGAAAACAAAATAGGGTCATCAGTAGCGTTTGCCAAATCCTCTTGCAGCTTTGCAGGAAAGTAAGGAAAAATAGCTGCTCATCGAGGTTCAGGATCAGAAAAGCTTTAGGAGAAGCCAGACTAAGCTTTTGGAAAGTTTCTGCAGAACAAAACCCACAGGGTACAACAGCAGATACTCTTTGGAAATAACCAAAATCTGTGAAAGTGAAAGATCAATACGTTGTACTTGCACCTATGGCTTTCAAAAGCATGTGAGTGAAAAGGAAGTCACAGAAAATGGACTAAAAGAAAAACAGGGTAAGAAGAGGGGAATATGAAGACATGAAAGGGCAAAGTCGGAAGAGGCACAGGCGCAAAATGAGCTCCTGATTAGTACAGGCAGCAAAAGGAATAAGAAGAAGTGTTAAGTACACAAAAAGCAAGAGTGCAGCAAATGGAACTGTGAGTCTGCTACTTAACAGTGAAGGAGAAAAAAATAGCAGATGACAAGGCATAGGCTGAGGTGCTTAATGGATACTTTCCCTCAATTTTCACTAAAAAGCATAATAATAATAATAGTGTCCTTGTCTCTGAGCAGTCAAAGGACTTGAGCATCTAGAATGAGTTAATTCATTGCTGGGAGAGAAATGAGTACAGACCTTGGATAGTCCTCCTCATATTCCATGCTCACAGTGGAGCTGGTGGATCTGCCTATTAAAAAAGGAAAAAGCAGTTTCAACTTTTCACATGTTCTGTTTTTGTCATGTTCAAGATGTGGTTCCCTGTAGGCACAGCTGCCTTCTCTGGGGCATGGGTGGGGGCAAAGCTGGGCTGGTGAGCTGCAGGAGAGTGGCACACTGGGGCTGGAGAGTGAACCACGTTGCTGGGCCTGCTGGCCATCGTCCTCAGCACTTGTTGGGTCTTGCGGTTTACACTGGAAATGTGTGAAAAGCTGTGGAAGCTCAGCTCATGCTTGCTTACAAGTTCAGGATTAGTTTGTAGTTTAGTAACCAAATGTATGCTTTTGAGCGCTCAAAAATGGTCAGTGGATTGAGCTGTGAAATTTCTCATAACATACCAGAATCTTGGTAAATTCAGGGTTTTTAAGGTACCAGTGCTATTCATTAAATCCATAGTCCACAAAATGCCTCTCAGTGTGACTGAGGCTGAAGAACAGCACATCCACTTTTAAACTGAAAGCGAGAAGAACAGGAATAAAAAAATTATACTACGTGAGTTGCAAGTTTTTATCCATGGGTGAAAGAACTTATTTCTTGGAACTGAAGCTGTAGTTCAGCTTCTTGAACAGCACTCCACAAGTGTTTGTTGCACGAGCTGTGTGTAACCAGGAAGGGGTTGCTGCCTTTGACAGACTTTGGGAGAGCTCCTCAGCTGCTGTAGACTGTCACTGTGGAGTGAATTTTCTTCCTAATTAGTAGGTGGGAAGATGTTGGCTGACAGTCTGTAAGTGAGTGAAGTGCCAGGTCACTGCTGTCTGTAGGTGAGATGTTCCGTGTGTGGCACAGGCAGTTTGGTGCCACGTCACTGCTGTGTGATTGCTAACTGGCACTCCACACTTAGCAGAGGCATTGCAGTCATGTAGGTTTATCCTCATGTGTTACTGTTTGAAGCATCAAGGCCTAATACAAAAATTGGTAATCTGTTCTTGGAGAAATTGATGTTCCTGCTTTACTTTATACCGTGACACTTGTCTCAGTTTTATTTTTCTCTGTCCTTTTTTCACTTTTCCTTGTCTTTCCCTGGTTTTATCTTGCTCTTTTCCCCATGTGCCATAGTGTGCTGCTACAGATTCCACATTAGTTTTAGGGTTCTTTGCCTCCCCTTATTGCTGACTTTTACTCACTGGAAGACGGGTGATACCTGTAGTTACAGATTGGGCTGAGTGTTTAATAGCAGATAAAGCAGGATTCTGGAGTTGTCTCAAGTAGATAATCTCATCTTTTCTATTACCATGCAATAAGTTAATATCTGCCTTTGGAACAAGAGTCATTTAGCAATCAGTTACAGCTTCTGAAAGATGTGGTTGGTACTCGTGAAGGATGTGTTGTCTTAAGCCTGGCAGTTGTTTTTATTTTGTCACAGAGTCAACTTTAATTCTTTTTTTGTCCTTTTTTAGGTCATTTAACGTAAGAAAAGCAACAATTGATGACCTACAGGGTGTCAAAATGCTCGTTGAAACTCTTAGCTTGAATGAAGAGATATGGAATGACTCAAAGATATTCACTGAGGCTCGCAAAGATCCAGTGAGTATTTGTTGCAGATATATGTTCAGTTCCGTCCTAAGATCAGGACTTAACCCAGGACTGAAGTAGTGGCTGAGCTTGTAGCACTCCTGCAGCAGCTGTATCCAAACTGAAACTTCAGTGAGGAAAGGTCTGTGTGGTCCAGAGTCCAGCAACACCTGGCTCAAACAGGTGGGGAGCTCAAACTTGTGGGGAGCAGACTGGTTAAACTGGGATGGTGCCTGGGAGGTGCACTGGGAGGAAGGTGTTTTAACTGGGGCTCTGTGGTGAAATACACAGTTACCATTAAAAAGAGATTCTACTGAAATTGGAAATGTGCGTCTGTTGCCTTTGCCTTGCAGGATGGGATGCCAGTACGGGCTTTTGTCGCAGAAGTTTTGGATCAAATCGTTGGTGTTTCTGTCACTAGGGATGAAATGGTAAATTCTGTTTGTGTTCCATGAGCTCTGCGGTGCTTGGTCCTCACACTAAAGGCCGAGTTTTGTGCTCGGCGCTGTACGTGTGCCTAGCAAAGTGTCTGTGAAAATGCTGCTTCTGGAAGCACCCTTGCTCTCCAGCCTACGTCCGCTGTATCACTTCTCTTCTCATAGATAATGATTGACACACAGATAAAAAAATTATCCTGCTCTTTTCAAGAAGCTGCTGCTGTGTCCTGAAAGTTTTCCTCCTGCACTTTTTTGGTACTTTAGCACAAAGCCATCCTGCCTCTAAATATGTGCTTAATTACCTATTTCCCTTCTACTTTCCAAGTCAATAAGCAGCTTTGCCACAAGTCCTTCAAAGAGCAGTAATTATCCTTCTAGATTTGCTTTCATAACTTTTTTCTCCAACAGTAGGTTCTAAACGATTGTGAATCATGCACTTGAAAACAAAGAAAAGCCTATTCTGTGACGGAGTGATAGAAGACATTGCACATTATTATTGAAAAGCAAACATTCTCCAAGTCTGACTTTTGTGGCATTCTGCTAGGACCGAAAAGGTGGATTTTAGGTTGTTCAGCAGTTCTAATGCTTAGTTTTTACAATAGAAGAGTCACTCCTGTTTCCAAGAGTAATTCTCTTGATTATATTAAGAGCTAAGAGGATAGACTGAGTGAATAAATGTGCAAAAATATCAGCTTACCACTTCAACAGGGAACACTTGTCAGAGGGCATTTTTACACAGCTCTGCTCTGTAGAATTCCCTTTTTCAGCTGGAGTTTGGTGAGAGGGACAGCCTGGCCTTCTGTGCCTTGAACTCAGAAAAACAGGTGGGGGTTTTTTTCCCACTCCATGGATATCTGTTAACCTGTATCAGACATGGTGGGGAAAGGGTCAGGTGTGCAGTCCTTGTAGATAAGGGCAAGCTGCAAGGAGAGGTTTTGATACAACGGAAAGATTTTCAAGAAAAGTCTGTTCAGTCAGTGCCCTTAGGTGAGAACAGCTCTCACAGACACTTGACTTCAGTGTTCAAATGTAGTTCCTTGATTGATAGAAAGTGACTCATTGGTTGGTATTTGCTCAAATCCTGTCGAGGTAGCTGCTGATCACTGCTGACTCACAAACTCCTAATTTTCCAGGATATTGAGTATATTCAAGCACATTACAACATTGAGGACTTTATTCGTTTTAATCACCACCAGCAAGAGGAACATGGACATCTTTGCCACTTTGTCTTAAATCCTGTATTTCATCACTACACAAAATACTTTCTAAAGGAGATTCTTCGCTTGGGTCACAAATCTTCTCTTTACTACCCTATTTATCCAGAATGTGTGGAGGGCAAGGTAAGGAGAAAGTCATTTGTATTTCTTGTATTAAATATTGGCACCTTTTCTCACTTTATTTTTCCTTTGCTTCTGTGAATGACTGCAAACAGGGATTTTCTTGGCAATCTGCAGCAAACTGTACTTTCTTCCTGCCTGACGTATTCTCGACCCATGGACACAGCTCTTGCATAGCAGGGCTGGTCTGTGGCGTCCACCAGTCTTCAGGAAGTGTGTGGGGGAGCAGAGAGTGGAAATGGCCTTGGCCTTGGCACTCTGCCCAGCACAAGGGTAGTGTAGCCTGAGTAAATGCAAGGGGATCATCCTAAAAGCATCCAGGTGACTTATAAAAACTCTTCCAAAGGGATTCAGGTTCTCTAGACTGTGTTTCACCGAAAGTCAGTGGGACCTAGGCACCTCACTGGCTTTTGAAGGGGGACTTGTGTTTCTGCAAGTGTCACGGGAGAACGGTAAGAACTGAACTTCTAATGGAGAAAATCCATTTCTGAGAAGAACGTAATTCAGCAATACTCACGTAAGTGTTTTGCTATCAGCCTCATGTCAGAAAAGGGAACACAAGGTAAAATTTTCAAGCCTGTGTAGCCGTGTGAGGCTGCTGTCTGGCTCAGCCCCATCGCCTGGGCTCCTGGCACCACGGATGGAAGCGCATGGTGCATCCCGAGGGCAGTTCATCCATCGGTCATACCTGCCTGTCTCAGGACAGACGGAATTTTCCCCTGGAGACTCGCCTCCAGCTTGGGCTTCTGCCTGGCTGGCTGGGCTGGGCACCTGGCGTTTAGATGGTGACTGAGATGGGTCCTGTCCTTGGTGATTTGGGTGGTTTTGAAACCACCGCTGACTTTCATGTGTGGACTTTTGACAGGTTAGACTTGGGTACATTTGCAGAAGCATGTGTTTTCCTGTGCACTTTTGTGGAGTTCTAAGTGTTCCAGTGAGGAACCAATGTTCCTGCATGGCATTAGGTTCTCAGATTCTGAAGAGGCACTCACAAAAATGTGGTTTAATGGCCCTGGATGGAAGAGAAGTTAAATCTTACCAGTGATTCCTGTGTTGACTGTTTCCAGGCTACCAGGCTACAGAGTTACTCTAAGTTAGTTTAGCTTGTCTAATATTATTATCTAATAAGTAGTAAGTGTGATATGTTACTTAATTCTCAACATAGTAACTTCAAGTTTTTAATATTTGTGGATGGAATGGCACTTGAGTGTAATTTAGTTTGCATTAATGTTCATTCTGTATTTCCTGTAATTCTCTTATTTTCTTCCCTTTCATGTTGTAAGTTGTGCCAGAGCCAGTCGTGCTGTAATAGACAGATACAGCTATTTCTAATGATCCAGGCTGCTCAGATGAGCATTAGGGTTTTGTTCACCTCAAATTTCTGCCAGTTTATTAACATTTATCGCTTGGATGAACCAGACATTTCAGTCAGTATAGAATTTCCATATAAATTCATCTCTGTTCCTTGCCAAGCGAGCAAAGGTTAGCAGTGAGCAGATAACACAGCTTAATGAGGTCAAATCAAGCTGATTCATGATCGCTATGGAGAAAAATATCCTCCTGGGGAAAATACTTGTGCTGAAAAATCCCATAAACCAAACCACTTGTTTATCTGTCATTCCCACAGAGATAGTAATGTAATTACTCTCATAATTATCTTCATTAGTGTCAGGAATTATCTGCAATTCATTCCTCTGCTCTGAGTATGTTTGTTTATTTGCTGATTTTTGTCTCAGATTTAGCCAACAGAGCTAAGAATTGTGTGTTTGCAAAGCCATGCAGCAGACATCTGTGATGCACCGCTCTGACATTCTCTCTGCTGAAATATAGATCGCTGTCTTTCAGTTTCAGCGTCCCTGTGCCCATTCCCTGACATCTGCCCTTCATTACATGGCTCCCGTGCGGCCGAGACGACAGATTGTCTATCCTCTGGAAGAGCTTGGCGTGAACGCTCCGTCGGAGCAGGTCTCCAAGGATCAGGTGGGTGACAGCAGCGGCAGCAGGCGGGAGGCACGGTGCCAGCTCGTGCAGGGCTTGGCAGATGGGCTGGCATTACCCTCCCCGTGCTCATAGGCTGCTCCTTAATTACAGCGGCCGTGCCGGCCGATCCCGCTCCGCTGCCGCGCGCCCCGGCTGGGCTGGGCCCGCAGCCCGTCACACGCGGCGCCCACTGGAGCAGAACCCTTCCTGCTCCGTGCTGACACGATGGCAGCACTTTGTCACGGCCTCCCAGCGCCTTCTAAATGCTCTGCCTACTGCTGAGCCCTTGCTCCTGCTACGTTTGTTTAGGTATTGTGCTCCGCAAGGGGAAAAAAGACAATGTCATGCTTTTGACTCCTTCTGTAGAAGTTGCATAAGTACGTTTTATTTGTCAGTCCCAAAGTCAGGTTTCTTCCACACACGAGATACCCTTAAAACACCAAATGACTTAACAGCAAAGGCAAAGGTTGTTTTCACTAGCCACCTGTTTTATTTGCGAAGAACTGGTGCAGTCTGGAGGTTCTAGATGAAAAGGCTCCTAAAATTTCAGTTTTTAAATAACTTACACCTCATTCTCTTACATTTTTAAGTAACTAAAATTTGACACGAAGGTGATTCCTCAGAAGAGTAACTAGCGAAGCTGAAATATTGGGAAAAACACAATTAGTGATGGATTCTCTCAGTAGGTAGTTGTAATTTTGTGGAGGAAATATAATTAGGGAGCTTTATGTCTGTCTACTAACTTCCAGTTGGCTGAGATGGGCTTCCATATAATATTTTTAGTGCTGTCCTTTTCTCAGTTAGTCAATAGGTTTTGGCACCTAAAACTCTTAATTAGGCAGCAGCTGGCAAAGTGAAATCCAGAACATGGCTGAGGCCGTTGGTCTGAGTTTGCCTTTGTTCAACAGCCTTCCCTCCACATGCACATCCCTGCCTTTCTCTTCTCTGCAGGATGAACTGTCTGATGCTTTTCTTTAAACTGCTTCTTATTCCTAATCTTTAAAGTGATTGCTCTCTTACTAAAAGAGCTCATCTTGGCATTTTTGTTGAAGCTGGAAAATCACATACTTCCTGTGTTCGAAAGATTTGCAAATCTTTTGTCTGCTCAGGTTCCTTCTGAGGTTTTCTGAGTTTCTCTGTAGGTAGTGACATAATGGTTTGACATCTCAGATTTGAACTTCTATTTAATAGAATGTGTGAAATTTTTGCTAAGAAGTTGTACTGGAAAAACCCCAGCTCAAGGCCGGCCACTGTGTAAGTATCCATGCATCTGCCTCTGCATGAATTATAGATTTTTGACAGACTGTGCTCTATCAGAATGGACATCTGGGGCTAAGTGCTGGGTGGTAACTTGAGGATAAAGCTAGTCTGCTTCTGCTGCTGGCTTCTCTGAAATACCACGAACTTGAAACCATGTAAAGCTAAATTGACTCTTCTGTCGAGCGAATGAAGCGACCTTTGGCCACCATACGTTGGGAAGCTTTGTAACATAAGGAGCAGGCTGCCACGGGGAACGGAGTGTACTCGTAGGAGTAAGGAGATGGTGCTGCTTTTAGACCTTGGGTAGCAGCCAGGCAGAAGGCACTTGCCCTCTCTCTGCTCAGATGCCTCGTAAAGGAAGATTGATCCCCATCAATAATCTTGCACTACCCTGCCAAATCCTGTAGTGAAGTTACAAATAAACGGAGGTGTATTTTATAAATTAATATAACCAAGTTTCAGTAGGCACAATATTATCTTTCTGCCTTTTTGTAGTGATTGAAAGGCTTCTCAGACCTACTGTAAACAGTAAGGTGCAATCTGTAAGGCAGAGAACAACCTGTCCCACCAAGGAGACAAATGTGATAGCTCTGCAGAATGGAAAGGCTGAGAATTGTCACCTTATGAAATACAGTGAGACAAGGTGAAACACATTTTGGTCGTAGAAGATGCTCATGGGCTGGGAAGTGAGGGAAAAAGGACATGAGAGAACAATGCTGTGAGGAAAGTGTGCAGAAGAGAGGGAGAAAGGTGAAAGGCGGAGAAAGAGTCTGGAGTAGGAATTAGTGGGAAGATGTCTGAGGCCAGCACCTGCAGAGGAGTAAGGAGAAAATGTCTCCTATTGTCTTTGGTTTGTGGTTTTAAACAAGATCAGGGCAGGATCTAGTGAGACGTTGAGAATGGGCAAGCAGGGATTTCAAGCATTTGAGACCACTCCTCATTTCTTTATTCCGTGTCTCTATCCCAGCTCACCAAGCCGGTTTAAACCGAGGGGGCTTTGCCCTCTCCTGTTTGAAAGCGGCTCCTCCAGAGGTGAACCCATGCCCGCTTTGTTCCCAAGAGCTGGAGGACAGGTTATCAGTGTAATTGCTGCTTTAGAGGGCTCTGCGGTAGTGGCAGGATTTGTCACGTGAAGATTGTAAATGCAAGTTGATTTCAGAAATGTAAAATTTTCATTGATTGTCTGCCCTAATTGATTGCTTGAGTATCTGTTGCTTGTAATGGAGATAATTGCAGCGATATTCTTGCTTTGATACCCAGAAGATGCCCCTTGATATCTAGTAATCAACAAATCAACATCTGCCTCTCATCTATTGCTTTTTCAGCTGCCTTCCTCCTGTTCCAGCCCTTCTCGAGCTCTTGCTCTCCTTTTCTAGCTGCAGGGTGTCTTTTTCCCCAGTAACAGCCTGGGGCTGAGCAGCTCAGCCATTCTGTGTCCGGGGCACAGCTCACAATTTGTGTGTGGATGTCTGTGGGCCGTTAGTGGCTCCGTATCTCAGCGAGTGCGAGTGCAAGGTGGGAGCCCTGGGGCTCCATCAGTCTGTGTCTCCCCAGAACATTCCAGCCTGCTTAGGGCATGAAGGGAATTCACTCATAAACACAGACCCAGTGCACAGAACTCAACCAGGACACGCGCGGGCGCTTTCCTGCTTCCTTCTTCCTTTCTCTTCCAAAGAAGTGAAAGCAGCAATCTGAACCACAGAAGCTTTGCTCTCAGCTAATTCCTGAGCATTGCCAGTCCAGATGGATCTTGGCTGTGCTGGAGAGGTGGTTTTCCTGCAGGTCTGGATCGGTTGTTACAGACAGATGAGCACAATGTGTGGTAACTTGTTCTTGTCCCTCTGTCAACTCTCTCTATTCTTCTGTGGTGTCTGGAAAAAGCACCAAGGGGGAAGTGCTGTGTGTCGCCCTCCCATGGATTCCTGGCCTGCTCCCACCTGTCTCGTGCAGGGAGCATGAGCTATATCTTGTGGTATTGAAGGAACCATAGATCCTTCCTCCCGTGGGCTCTCTGGCAGAGCTAGATGTCAGCTGGAGAGATGTACTCTTAAACTCCAGAAACTTACCCTATAAACCCACAGCTGACTGTTACCTGTGTGGCTATTTACCTGCAGTTCTCCACTTGCCCTGTTCTCTCCAGGCCCTTGTGGCATTCCCTGTGGTTCAATCTCATTTCTGGTTTGAGACAGGCTTTTAGTTTGTGTTGCCTCTTGGCTTATTGCTAAAATGACTGTGACTCCAGAGAAATACAGAGCTTAGGAGCTCTCCCTGCTCCTCCCCTATTTGCCATCCTTTTCATGAACGCTTTGCCATAGGTTTTAAGGCCATCACAAGTTTTTTCACTCTTTCTCTTGAACCACAACTCTGTGCTGCTTCATCTTTGCCTCAGAAACCCTGTCACTCCCCAAGCAGTGGCTCCATTTCCTGAAGGACTGTAAATTCTTCCTTACTTCTTCCTATGCTTTGAGATTGCAAATACATTTTGTTGCTGATTTCGTGTGTCTGTTTCTACCAAACTCTGTCTCGTGTTGCTCTGCTAAAGCGATTTGGATAAGTTGGGTAAGACTGGACTGAGAAAGCACAAAGCAGGAGATGTTAAGCTTGCCTGTCTCCCATTGCAGCCCCCTGGAATGGCACAGTTGCTGATTTGCATCCGGTCCTGAAGTGTCCAGACTCTGGCACACCTGTTGAGTAGCAAGTGTGGCAGAGGTGCCACATCTTGGCTCAGAATTGCATTGGCCACGTATCTGCCACGCTGGGGTTCAGGGCACAGACCTGACAGAGCTCCTGCCTGCTCATTAGATCAAACACTTTGTACAGCTGTGCCAAAGCAGAAGGAAATCTCTAATTTTTGTATTCTGGATCGGCAACCGGTGCTGAAGCGCCAACTGGCAGGAGATCCAAAGATTCAAACTCTAAATTCCCTCAGCGTTAAAACAGATTAGATTATTATTGTGGTTTGCACATCTGTCAGTCACTGCAGTCATGTTACACGAAAAACAGTTGGTTACAACAGAATCCTGAATATCTTATAAAGTGCTGCTGGCCTTCACGGTGCATGTCATTATTGGTGGAGTAGAAAACTATAGATAATGAAATAATTTTTAATTATTTCTTCATAAATAAACAATTTATAAACTTGTTTGCTTTCTCACCATCTGGGAGCATTCTGTTCTCCATCTGCTTCATGTAATTATCAATGTAAGGGAAGAATAGGTGATATAATTAACAAGAATAACTGATCCACAATGAAGAACAAAAATGTCACACATCTGTTGAATTATTTCCTTGTTTTTGCCCTTTTATTATTATTCATGCTATTGGGCTTATTATATTTTTATTTCATGGCTGCATTCAAGCTGTCAGGTTTTATTGCACAGTTTAGAATTGTTTTTTCTGCTCCAGCTCATAAAAAGACAGAACAGTTGCAGAAGCCTGTGAAGTGTTGTATAAATTTAGTTAGTTTAGTGTGAGGTTCAAATACAAAATGGAGGCCAAGGCACTGCAAACTCAACAGTTTCCAGTGCAGTGTGGAGGTATTTTTGTGTTTGTCTGATTCCAACGATGATGCTTATGGTAAAGGCTATGAGTAAATGGCCTGAGAGCAGTTTAAAATAGTAATTAAAACAAGAACATCAGAGAAAATACATCCTTGCTTTTAGAGTCATCTTACAACTTGTTCCATTGCCGTGTATGTTCACAACTCAAATGACTTATGAATGTAGGAGCCATCCTGGATGATCCTCTATCCTGTGAGCTTTTTATGTCCATTATAAAGTTGCAGGACTTTAAAACAGTATGTATTTACCATGTTTTGTAAAAAGAAAAGGAGAAATTAGCTATCAGGTATAATCAGAAAACAAAATCTAGAACATTTTTGTAACTTGACAGACTTTCTCTTGTGGGGAAGCTTGGTTTAAAAAGAGGGTATGAAACTGATCTATGTGAGTGTTTGTATAGGAAACTCATCCCTCAATGGTGGTGTCCCCTCCAGCAAACTCTTGGGGAGTTTCACTCTCTGTGGCTTCTACTTTCTGGTGTTTAGGCCAGTTCACTACCAGTTGCCTGAACTTTTCACTAGTGCCCAGACTTAGCACAAGCCATTACCTTGACCTGTGCAGGCAGAGAAGCAGAAAGGACTCAGAACTGATAGACTGACTGTTACCAACACCTTGCTGTCCAGTCCCAGCCAGTCCACAGTGTACAGCTTGAAAATTTTAGCTCAGTTGTAATTCAAAGGTAACAAAAACAAAGACTTAAAATCATGGGGGAGAGGCTGTCCACAGAGGCTACCACAGAACAATCTATTCTGAGCAAACAAAGCTGTTTGCTCCTGACTGCAGCTGAGAGAAGAGCAAGGTTTGTCACCTTACGCATCCAAACAGAAACGTCGAGAAGGTGGGGAGGGACAGGCACAAGTGCTGTGAAGCACCAGAGCCTCTGCTTTGGAGTGCGTGCCCATCCTGGGCACTGACCATTCCCCATCGTGGTCTGCAGGCATGACCACAGGAACAGCCAGCTCTGCTCCTCGAGGCGCTTCTGGAGTAGCAGTGCCTGGAGTAACTCAGGGAAAGCGGTCACTGCTATTTTACCCTCTCACTGTCTGCCTTGGAGCAAAGTGTGTGCTGGCTTGGTAGAACACCTGTGGCAATTAGGGGGTTTATTTTGGCAGTTTCAGTTCTATTTATGTGCATTTGAAGCACTGGAATGTACTGAATATGGCTAAAATATGGAAGGTTTTTGATGGTTTGGGCATTTTTTTTTCATCATTAGGCCTCCACTAAGATAAGAAAGAGCAAATATAGCAGAGAGCCTAGGGAGGATGGGCAAGAGAATTCCCTGCATTTTAAATATCAAGGCTCATGTATCAAAGTTAAAATGGCAGAGTTCCTTTGTGTTACAATTTGTGTGTGGACACTGGGATTACAAACAAAGGCTTGATGTGGATAGTTTTCACTTAACCAGGGGAGTAGTATTAATTTTTAAAGCAGTAACTGTTGCTTAAGATGCTTGTGTGCTTGAGTAATGAATTTTTAATGCTTTTGTAGTATATGCATGGATGAAAATCCATTATTTATTGTTCTTCCCCTTGGCTGGTGAAGGTGATGGTTTTATAGCACTAGTAGGCACACAAACAGGCGTTCTGAAGTGAGGCTGATAACAAATTTCCTCACTGTAAATGTCAGTGGGGTTTGTGCGATGCTGCCATTACATTTTGTTTGGAAGGCTGAGTGTCGCACCGTTATGGGAGGCACCAGATGGCATCATTAACAGGAGTGTTTACCACTTATGTGCATGTGTGAAATTAAAAGTAAGATGACCTATCTTTGTTTTGAAAGCGTGGTGTCAGTGCTGTACAGGTGTTAATGACATTTGCAGTAAGCTGAAATAGGCACTTCTGCTTACAAACAGGTCAGACTTGGCTTACAGCTTTTTCAAAGCCGTTTGTTAGATTGATAATTCCAGCTTGTAAGGAGGAAACAGACATTTTTGCCACAGGAAGGTAATGTTCACTGTTACAAAATGGAGAACTACGTCCGCTGTCACTAAAACGTTGACTCTGTGACCCTACTAATCAATCTCCCCTCATATCCTGGACTATTATTTGTTACCTCGTGTTCATTATTTTCAGTATGAAATGTTAAGATTTTTTCCCCCCAAGCTTTTAACTTTATACCTCTCTTGTGTTTTTCAATTAGTTCAGTATATTTAAATTGCTGCCTCTGTCGCCCTGAGTCTATGCTCAGGCACTGTGAGGTGCCTCTGCCTTCTCTCAGCTCTGGCTCTGCTCCTGTCACTGCAGTGTGTGTGTGTGGGCAGCTGCCTCTGCAGGCTGGCTCAGTGTTCCCAGAGACCAGTGCAAGCTGCCCCTTGGCTGCTGTTCCTGTGCTCAGGCCAGGGGTTCCCGCAGGGCTCCTTTCCCCAGGGACTGCCAGGCGTGTTCCTCTCTCAGAGAGATGTGGAGCTTATGGGGTCAGTCCTTGGCCAAAACCCAAGTTTGTGTTTGCTACTCTCTTTCCTTCTGCCTTGGAGAATAAGCCATAGACAGATGACCTGGGAAGCAATGACTGCTGTCAGAGGGCTAGAGCCAGCCATGTGCTTTACCCCCTTGCCAGCTTGAATGCTTTGATCGAGCTCCTGTGCCTTCCTGTCCTTCCCTTTCTTCCCAGAAAAACGGGGGAGAACAGAGCTCTCTGAAAGTGGCACCATTCCGAGTTCGTTTCTTTGGCCTTTGAAGCAGAGCAGCAAGCAATCGTCAGGTCCTTAGATGAGTGTGAACTGCCCGGCCCTCTCTGGGCTGGGGATCCAAATGTCAGTGCTCAGAGGGAAAAAGAGCAGCTTTTTACCATGGTAACAGTGGTTCTGCAAGGAAATTAAATAGATGTGTCCGTGCTCTGCTCTCCTCTGCTGCTGGTTGGAGTTAAGCAGGAAATCCCTGGTTTCGTATGGAGTCATAGGGACTGGCATACGATTAGTTATGAATATAGGGGTGGCTTTTGCCAGAAGCTGAAGATCAGCATTTACCCATATAGGCATAATAATGGTGTAATAATACTGACTTCATTCACAAAGGCCTTGGGGAATCTGTGGATGAAAATATTCTGTAAAGGCAAGGTGTTATCTGACTGAGCCACGGTTCTCAAAGAAGGGTTCTTTGACAAACACAAAACGATTAAGGCTGCGCTCTTCATCACTGTTTCTTTTTCTGTTTTCTTTTCCTTCTGTTTCTGGTGTTTGTATAAATCTGTGAATGCTTGGAAACAGCTTTTGAAAACATGTTTGCAGGGATTTCTAATGAGGCTTTTTGGAATGTAGCTAGTATTTAGAAAACAATTCCTAATGCAGGCTGAAAAAGCATGCATTTTCCAATCAGTTTTGTTCATATCACCTTGGTAAACATTGATGTTTCTTTTTTTAACTTGTGGTTCAAATGGAGCTTGAAATTAAAATAGCTCTGTTTGCTCACCTTCTTGTTTGCCTGCCACTGTCGCTGAGCTCAGCACTACTCTCGCTACAGGTTTGTTAATTGTTTTCAGCGCTTCTGATGGTTTTTACAGAAACAGTTCCAGTCGTGTGGGTCCTCTAGAGCAGTGACTGTCTCTCGGGTTTCTCAGTAACAAATGCTGAAGTCAAACCAAAGCGTTGCAGGCAGATGTAGAATCCCACAAGACAGGGCTGGGAGGGCCCCTCCCAGTAGTAGTGAGGGATCAGTGAAGATGCCAAGAACATAACAAGTGAGTCAGCCCCATGTTTGCCATGCAGTGCCCTGAGCAGCCCTTCTGAATGTGGGCCACTTCAAGATACTTGAACTGCAGCCAACACTTCAGTGTGTTTAGCTGGGTAAGGCCCAAGTCCTCAGGGTCTAATAAAGTCAAGTTTAAGTTTAATGGTCAGACTTGATGGCCTTAGAGGTCTTTTCCAACCTAAAGGATTCTGTGATGCTGCGAATTCTGCAGCGTTAGAGAGCCTTTGCATGAGGAGTCCCAGAGAGGAGTGCAGCAGCTCTGACACACCACTGAGTGTTACTGGGATAGACTTTCCAGTGCCCAGTTCAGAACACAGTGCTGTTCTCTTCCTGTCAGGGCTGAAATCCTTTGTCCTGATTTTTGTTTTTACATTTGGGTACGCCTTTTCTACCAATGGCAATTAATGCTTTTCGCCTTGCATTAGTTAATGATTGCTGGTTTATTTAATAGATTAGATACAAAATAAACATGTTAGTTTGCTATTGACCTATCAATTATGATGTCTGATTACCCCTCTGGGGAACACGTGTAGCCATTTGTCCTGACATTTTGTTAAAATAGGTGGTATTATGGGACCAATCCACCTAATTCCTTACTCCCCAGGGCTGTTCAGCGTACTTAGCTGTAGAAAGGTGATTTCTGGAGCATGACAGCTGTTAGTGTTGGGGCCATTGTGTGGGGAACAAAACGGGTTATACTCTGCTCATAGGCTGCCTTTGTGTCACTGATACAGAAGCCATTTCATAAATTAGACACAACTGTTCCTAGGGAAATTGTATTCCTGCTTTCATTGCTGCAGAGCATTAAAATAAACCACCAGCACAGCAGTAGAAGGAGATGTTTGAGCTTGGTGTTGCCGTGAGGCCTGTTGGGTTTATGCTGTTTGCTGCTGGCATTTCTGCCTATTTTCATTGGTTAGGTGCATTACAAGTAGTTTCCTTCCATGTTTTTTACCATTTCATTAATTTATTAAAAGCCGCACTTCAACACAAACATCACTTAATCGTTTTTCCTCCAGAAGTCATTGCTTTTCTAGAAAGTTGCAAGTCCATGTGTGCAGCAAAACCGAGCCTGGCAGAATTGCTGTCTGCCAGTCCTGGGAATATGAATATTGAGGTGAGGGCACAGCGTCTCCCACACCTGATTGTGGGGCTGGGAGAGCTCCACACGTGTCAGCATTGGCAGAGCAGCAACTCGTGTAGCTGGAGCATAACCACTCAGTGTGTCATAAGAAACACAGTCAGAGTTTGATTTTAAGTAGTGAGGGATGTCTGTAATACTTGGCATTGGTTCTTCTCGTTTCCTCAAATCTCTTCTGAAGATGTACACTTTCAGGGAAATACAGAAGGCTTTTTCAGTTTCTGAAATGTGGAAGTGTTACAGACATAGTCTAATTTATGATTAAAATCCTTTTTGCTGGCAGATCCTTCTGTAAGGAGTGTTCAGCCATGTTCGAAAGCACTGGCTTTGAATGGGATTGTGGAGGTTCTCTGTAGGGACTTGCCTGTGTCCTGGATAACCCTAGTTTGGAGCAGCAGGGTGGTTCTGTCTCTTCCTCAGGCATTCTTCATTGTGGGCATGTGCTGGCTGCCACACGGGTGACCTCCGTTAAGCAGCCACCCTGGGCTGGCATGCTTTTTGAGATATCTTCTGGAATTTTCCCAGGGCAGTCCAGTCAGTCCCTGAGATGAATCTGGCTCACCACTGGATGTCATCGTTGCACTGTGGTGAACTGCAACTCAAAGAACATTTATCTGGCAGTAAAAAATAACGTTGCCTGACCAAAGGTGACATACGATTTTGCCACATTCTAAATGACTTGCTATGCAGTCATGCCACGTGGCAGGGAATTGATCCATAACGCTTCCTTAAGGGACAGGACAGCACTCTAGTGAGTTCCACAGTGTGGTGGGGCTGTGCTGAAACCCCAGCTGTGGAGCTCCACCAGTGCAAAGACATGGCATAAAAGATCTCTTGGGGATCTCAGTGTGCCATGTACTTATTGAGAGGGCATGTGTAATTACCACAGCTTTAAAAGAAAGTACTTACTCTTCATCTATTGAGTTACTCTGTCAGCTGATATATAGGGAATATATTTCAACTGTACATTCATAGGAGGAATTTAGAGGACTTAATTTTATTAGTGCTGTCTCCTGTTTGTAGTAGAGGAAAACCTGTTAGAAGCCTTGGATTGCTTCCTTCCTAAGTGTCACAGCAGGAATTTATTGGAGAAGTATCTGACAAATAACAAAAGTGGTTCCATTTTGTACTGGTCTTCCCAGTGCATTTATGAACCTGCAGTTACCCATTCTGTGAAATTGGGAGTGTAGGCAACCCAGAGCAATAGGAAAAATGCAAAGTGTGTTGTACAGCAAGATGGAAAGTATTTCTGTGTCTTTCATCAGAAATGTGAAAACTAAATATAGTCAAGGTGAGAAAAAAATTGCCAAATGCAGTGTTATCTCTTGTCTCTTATCTGCGTATTTGTTTGGAGAATCTCAGGTAGTGAGACCTAGAGACACATGGAAAAAAAACCACATGGAGTTTATTCCCTTAGCCAGAGTGTGCATGAAGTGGTGTGGAAGCTGAAATTAGTAACTACCAACGTTGCAGTAAGATTTGTGACTGGAGCATTGGTCCCAGTAACATTGGGGTACTCATTTACCCATGTGGCAACCTGGCTTTCCAGGTAGCTGCTCTGTATTTAAGAAAAGAGAAGGATCATTTTGGAAAGGGAGTTTTCAATTAAACACACAAAGACACTCAAAATAGAAGTTCCTAACTAATTTACAAGTAGAACTATTTCCATAAATAAACCAGCAAGCGTAGAAAACTGCTCTGTGAGGTATAAAAATGGCCTTAGCAATATGTAAATGCAAACTCCTGAGGTGTTTGATAAATGGCAGTGCGTGATAGCAGAGGCAACGTTTTGTCTTCTCCTACAAGGGTTCCAGAGCATCCTGCTCAGGAGAAGCCAGACCATTGAGCTCTTGTAATTTTCTGTGACCTATTAAACATGCACATATTCCACATATCTTAGTACCACTTATCTGGTGCCGTGCACAGAAAAATGGTATTAGTCATGTCAGTGAGCCACAAGAAGTTTTGTGTCAATGAAAGATAATGCATCACTGAGAGTTTAATGATTCCCAGCAGGCTTTGACTTAATGCATTTCTATGTCTTACATTTTTTTTACAGCTGAATTATTCTTTGAACCACACAAATCGAAAGCTGGTGCTGGAATCGAAAGTGTGTATCAACACTAGAATTGTGGTGGTTGGTGCATCCGATGTTGGAATCTCTTTTCTGGAAACACTGATTTTTTGGTAAGTTTTCTATTTTATTACCTTTGCTGAAAAGGATGTGTTCCCTGTAGTATGAAGGGGGTTGTTTCTTGCATTTAAAGCATTCCTTGGGTCCGTCTCAGTACTCGGTGTTAAAGGTCTGAGCACTTGCAGATGTAGGGATGGGTGCTGGTGTCCTGGATGCCTTGGGACTCACAGGATTCCAAGCAACTCCCAGTTGCACGTGGATCCTTGAGGTGAAGCCACGCTGAAAATGAGAACTGAAAACACCTAAAGTCGCTTTGGCCATTGTTCTTAAACCACAGACTTGTGGGGGGAGGTGGAGTCAATGGCCCTTTGGGTGTGCTCCCAAGCAGTATTGACCTTTAAAGCCAGTTGTGCCTGGTGGGATCCCAAACCTGTCTGAATCCCCCCTTCCCGAAGTCTAAGGCAGGGAAGCCAGTGGATGAGTTCTGCTCTTTAACAGCCTTCCCAATGTGAGGACAGGGTGCTCTCTCTGGTGTCTCACTGTTGTACCTCCTCCACGGCATTTTCAGGGGCTTACTGGGGACTCACACTCTGAGAATGCAGTTCCTTTGATGCAGTTGGTGTTTTCTGCAGAGTTTAACCCACATTACTAGAAATGTCATGAAAGACTTGCAGAAATGAATATAAAAGTCGAATTCTGAACGTGATTCTTACAACAAAATGCAACAAGAACTGAAAGAGTCTGGTGCTTTTATGGGAGGCAGAGAATGGAAAGTTCCGCCTTTTTTTTTTCCCAATTAAGCCAACGACCATTGATAACATCACAAATGGTATTTTCAATACATCAAGAGAAGAATAAGTTGAAGTGCTTTATAGATGTTGTATTGCTGCAGCAGTGCAGAAAAAAAATTCTGCTTCTTGCCCTTCTCTTAGTTCTTGACTTCCTGTAAAGCAACCCATCTTGGGGTGAATAGTGTTCTCGTCCTCCCGTTCTCAGCACCTTTTAGGCTTTCAGTTCCATCCCAAATTCAGCTAAACGTGTACTTTAGAGCTTCTAAGCCCTTTCTTGTTACTCACCGGTGCTGTTTGCTGCTGCCATTTTGTTATAAAACACTGTGGGGAAGCCAAAGCGTGTTTGTGCTCCAGGTGTGTCAGCTGAGTCTGTCTGTAGTGAGCAGGCCTTTGCAGGTGTTGCCCTTGGAGCTCCCTCGGCTGAGGCTTTGCTGCCAGGGCTTGAGTTTGAAACAAACTCCGGCAGAGTTGCTGCAGGACACGTCCTCCTTGAGCTTGTCTTGGCACCCGGGCTCAGACATGGGGTGCTGCTCGGAGAACCACAGTGCCAGCAGGCAGCACTTAGTGCAGTGTCACAGAATTTATATTAATAGAAGTATAAATTTGGGAAAGATTAGTTTTTAATTTTCACATCAGCAGCAAATAGCCTCCTGATCAATGTGAAGGCCTTTTAAAACAATTTAGTTTAATTTACTCATAATTTTCTAATATTCCCTGCAAAGGTTACATGCACTAAAAATAGCTGGATTGAATCAATTTGTGAGCCCTAATCCTTAAAAAGAGGAAGTCGTTTTCTCATCGTTGTTCTTCATACTTAATTATTTTACATTACCAGTCACCATGGAAACATACAAATGTAATTCACTTACCGATGTGGCAATTATTAGAACTCGATCTTGCAAGTGTTTTCAACTTCTTTGAGACTGAAGAAATACATTTTTCGTTAAGTAGAGAAATGACCCTGAGAATGAGCTCTGCTGCCCTGTGGCAGGATGCCTCCCGCTCCCGCTGTGCCATGGGCAGCAGATCCCGGGGCACAGTGCTCCTGGAGCAGTGCCATGGAGCAGCCGTGGCACCACTGCTCACCCACCCGAACCCCAAAGGAGCTTTAGACTTTTCCATGCTGCTCGGGCAGCGTGTGCAGGTGTATGTTTTCAGCTGTAGTGCTGCTTTTCTCGAGGATGCACAGGGATTTTTTTGTTCTTTTACTGGAGGGCCAGGTGACTGGTGGAGGCAGCAGCGCTGCACTAGCAGGGGCAGAGCCTGGTGCCTGGCCAGCCGTTGGTGTGACAGTGGGTGGTTTTATATTTGTTTGGGTGATTTCTTTTTTTTTTGTCGTCTTTCCTTTGCTAGTTTCAAAGGGATGGGCAGGGTAGCAGGGTTAGGCCAGAAGGACATAGGATTACAAACCCCGGTGTTTCCAGTTTATCCTGGGAACCAAGGGCTGGTTCCTGGAACAGCATGCAAACTCGGGCAGCAGGGATGGAAGTTTGGCTTAAGGAACACGGAGCTTGCTCCCGGCAGTATCTTGTCACTGGTTCCAGTGCAGGAAACCCATTGGCTTTTATGCGCCTCTTTGCATATAGCTGTGGAAAGCACTGTTGTCTTCAATTATAGGGAAAACTGTTTTTAATCCATGGTTTAGAAAGCCTCCTTAATCCAAACCGTGATGTAATCAATGACTTACTCTCTGAGGATGTTGGAATATGCATAACATGCTACATGAGATAGCCACGAATGGAAGGTGCCTGAAATCACAATATTTCATATGAAATTGTTGTGAAAACTATTTCCCTCTCCACGTGGGTGCGTTAAAATAACTATTGCATTTAATAACCAGGTGGATTAAAGTACATTTTTGTCAAAGCCCCGAGCTTCTTTCTCAAAGTAGAATTGGAATCCAGCACAGTAAACCTGAATTTTTCGCTGCAGGGCGGTGTCTCCCACTGGGAGTTCGGGGTAGCCAGGATCAGCTCCAAGGTGGCAGGGTTTGAACAGGGTTCCTGACGGAGCCCGTTATCTGGCAGCACCGGGGTACACAGTATCCTGCACATCTGGCCTGTTTGGCTGTAGTTAGCATAATGCTTGCTGGTTAATTAGGCTTTTTATCTTTGCATTTGTCTGGGAACATCTGAAGCCTTCCATGTTGCCTGTCACTAATTAGTTGACTAATTAAATAGTTAGTGCTTACTTGCTGACCACGGAGCTAACACGCGATGAATGGGTTAGTGATGCCCATTGTTCTGTCCTATCTGTCTTTGCCACATGAGCTGACACGCGTGTGCTTCCCTCTGCCTTCCCTTCATAGCAAGGCAAGCCGGGGCCATGTGCTCAGTGTCACCGGGCCTGCGTCCCTCAGACATTGTTGCCTTCCGTCGCCTCTGGTGCGCGGAGCTCAAGTCGTGACAGAGATAAATCCAATGGGTCAGAGCTGGCCTTGTTGCGCAGTCGGCATCACAATGAACGCTGGCAGTGACTGATACCAGACATAAACGAGGGGAGAGGGTGCGGATCAGGATCAGCCTTCCTAACAGCCTCTGCCAGAAAAGGAGACTCAATTAGCATCAATATGGGCTTATTTTATAGTTACGGTCTTGCTTTTGAGACTCTCTGCAGTTTTAAATACGATTATTTCAACTTGAAATACTTGCCCCTTAAACATATGCAAACACTCTGAGCCCAAACTGTTCTTTCACACTTGAAATTTTTAAGTATTTGTAGATTTTCTTTTGTTGCTATTTATATTTGAATACCTCTAGCTTCTTGGTGAGTGTTAAAGCTGATCTTGGAAATAGTAGTTTTCTCATAAAAAGCCTGTTCAAAATTGGAATGAGTCACAGGGGTTTTTATAGAATGCTGGGCTGCATCCGTCATCCCCTCCTGGTGACTCAGTGGGACATCCACAGCTCTGAGCCTGGTAACCTGGTACCTCTGATCGATGCGGTTCAGAGCAAATACAGCAGCATTCCAAGTGCAAACACTACACCGAGGTTCTGCAGCTCTCTGCTAAAGCTGTGGAGGAGGTGCAACCACTTTCTCTTCTGTTCATACGTAGTTTTGTTTGAAGTTTGTTCCCAGAGCTGCGGAAGAGGTGTGGTGCTGAGCCCTCCAGAGCAGTCTCCAGGCTGCCTGAGGGTTGGCTTGGAAGCACAGCAGACCCTGCAGGCTGCTGCAGTGGAGAAAAAATTACTTGTCTGGCTAAGCTGTGGTCCTTCCCACTAGTGATTAACGTGGATTTAATTCCTGTTCGTGTCTGAGCGTGTGTACTCTGAGGGGCAGAGTGAGGATGCTGACATGTGGAGGTCACTAACTGAAGGGATGGATGTTTGGGATTGGGAGTTTTGGCCCAGCTGACTCCTCTGCCAGCTGTGTCCCTGTCCTTCCTGGGCTGCCAGCTTTATGTCGTGAGGACTTGGCACGGGGAGGGTGCCTCAGAACATGCAACTTTTCAAAGTCGTGTGTTCTCCTGCTGGCAGGAGGAGCATGTGTGATAAAACCTCAAGCCTTCCACATTCAAGGGCAGTCTGTCTGGTGGCATCTGGGAGCATTTCGAGGGTGCACGCTCTGAAGGCAGCATTGCCAGATTTGCACCAGGCTACATCATGGAGTCAGAATACTCATCTCCTCTGTGATAGTTTGGAAAATTGGAGTCTGGTAAACAGCCATAAAAACCCCACCACCTTAGTTTTAACATGGGTAATTGGCCAATAATATTAAAAATGTCCTATTAGCAAGCTGGAATCTGCACTGTGTGTTACTCACTGAAGCACTCAGCAGCAGGCAAACAGGTGAAGTTTCAACCACACTTTAGTTTTACTGCCCAATTTATGGTGCCTTTATTTGTGGAAAATGGTGTTGATGTCCCTCTACTGTGGTTTGGAATCTGCCAGGTGATTAAACAGCAAGAGACTATAGCTACCAAGGCCATCATCAGATATCCCTCATTTTCTGTCTAGAAAAATAATTGCCCTTTTTGAAGAAAATTAAATGCTGGAACACTTGTGGAATGGAAATTGAAATTTTAGGAAGGAAGTGCTCTCACTGAAGCAGTGGTTGGATGGTACTTTGATTAGGTCAGACTCAAAGCTAACTTAGATTTGGGATGGTAGGGCTGCCCTTGTGAACTCTGTAGCTGTGGGAGGATACGGATGGGTCTGATTTAGCTGGGTGTTTTGAGTGGGCAAGGAAAAGAACTCTTCAGATTTCTCTGCCCTGTTACAGAACAATTCATACTGTAAGAACTTTGCCATATTGATTTTAGTAACCTAGATCCTGCAAATGCCGCAGATCTTGAGTGGATGCTCTAGTTTTTGTAAGCAAAACCAGTTGCTGGAAGTGAGAGGGGACTGGAAGGGATGGAAACAGTGGCAGCCACAGGAGGGGGCTGAGGTGTTTCAGAGTAATGAGTTATAAGGTAGATGGGAGTTCAAAAGAAGAAACTGGAAAAAGACATGTTTGATAATGTTCGGAGAGAAATCTAGGTTGTAGACTGATGTAAAGCCACCTAAAAAAAGGAGGAATTAGTAAAGGAATTGGAAGGCAACAGAGTCAGAGTTGCTGGTGTTTAATTATATTGCCTAGGAAAAGGATAAGCACAGAGACAAGAGACAAGCAATATAACCACAGTAAAATAACCACAGAGAAGGAAATCTAGAACTAATCACTTGAAGGGGGAAGAATGAGAGGACTAGTTTATATAACCTAGCAGGAGAATCCAAATTTAACTGGGGAGGACCAGCTTATGAGATAGGATTGTCCTGGGTTTGCTGGGATAGAGTTAATTTTCTTTCTAGTAGCTGTGTTTGGATTGAGTATGAGAATAACGGTGATAACTCACTGATGTCGTTGTTACTAAGTAGTGAACCATCAAGTTCAAAGTTTGGTGAGAGACCCAGCTGCCAGTGGCAGAGAGAGAAGCACGCCCAGCATCCGTGAAGGGTGTTAGTCAAAGAGTGAGGGAAATGTTCTTTAGCTCTTTAGTGGATTCTTGGTAAGATGTCAAAAATGGTGACAGTGCTGGCTTTCGTGGCCTGGGCTTAGAGGTTGCTCTTCTTAGGGTGACAGCATCTGATAAACCTGGCAGGAAGCTCCTGGGAAAAAAAAAATACAAAGTGCTATTCCATCAAAATAGAAGTTTTTGAAGGGACTTTGTTGTTTTAATACCAGGAGGAAGCAACTGGGGCGTGATGAAATATTTTGCTGAGAGAGGAAGAGTTGTCATGGGCCAGGTTGTGTGGAAAGCCCTTCCTTGACCCTTGCATTGACAAGTGTCCCGGTAAACACTGTGCTATTATCCCTTCTTTTGTTGAGCAAATTCATTCACAATCTTAACACTTTTTCC
Source organism: Lycocorax pyrrhopterus obiensis (assembly GCA_014706295.1). Taxonomy (NCBI): domain Eukaryota; kingdom Metazoa; phylum Chordata; class Aves; order Passeriformes; family Paradisaeidae; genus Lycocorax; species Lycocorax pyrrhopterus. Next base: position 273,417 of record JACSVZ010000004.1, read on the forward strand.
TACGGTTGATCCAAGGGAGAACTTGGCTAATCTTTGTTTACTGGTAATTGAAGAGGGATAACTTGTAGATGGACATCTGTTGGTCAGCAGTGAATCTGGAATGCTGCTCTGGGGGCTGCGATTGATGCCCTCAGAGAAGGTTCTGGAGAAGAGGTGCTTTTGGTAGGGGTTGATACAAACAACAAGCCCTTCTGCTGCTGGTGAAGCCAAGTACGGCTGCCCCAGGAGGCAGAGGCAGCGGAGGAAAGGGAAAACGCTGGGGCTGGCAAAGGAATTCAGTGGAGAGACAACATGGGAGCACATTGCTTGGAAAGGTGGCTCCAAGCAAGGCTGTAGTGCTGAGTAACACGTTTATCCTGGAGTGACAACATGAACGAGTGGGGTTTCTTTCTCGTTATGCATATGAGCAACCTTTGTTAAGCTGGGCATTTCTATCTGGAGTTTTGTGTGGAGCTGGGAAATCTGTTAGAATATCTTTTCCTTTTGGAGATGTCTCTTCTCCAAGTCACATCCTGATTGTGGGTTTTTGAAATGTTTCTTTGAAAAAAAGTCCTGCTTTGGATAAATTGTTATATTTACGGGGGAAGGGGGAACTGTCTACATCTGCCTTGTACGGCGAGACTGACACCTGGACATGCCGAGTTCCTGTGCCCTGAATACAGGTTATGGCCTGCTGGGACTCTGATCATCATCTCTGCTTCTGCACTCCTTCCCCCCCACAAAATCTTAATGTTCTTCTCTTGTTTCAGAGAGATTTCTCTGATTTCAAAGTTTTGTTAATGCAAGACTTTATTGCATCTTACTTTTCAGCATTTAGTGCTGAAATGAGACTATTTTTTATCATTTTCAGAATGATCTAGAGCTGCCATTTTTGTAAGGGCTTTGCTGCAGTGAAGCTGAGGATCCAATGTCGTTAAGACTTTACTTTTGGATAGGTTATAATTTCAGATACTATTGTTTAAAGATTATGTACACAGGAGAACAGTTCACATAGTTACCAGTTTTAGGAGGCAGATAAAGCATTATCTTCTGTCACTTTTTTATTTTAGTTTTTATTGATGACTGGAAAAATAATTTTAAAAACTGCAAGGTTTCAAATAAATTGAAATGCTCGGGTTCATGGAGACTACTTCGCTGCACTTTATTTTTTGTAACAAAAGTGATTTGACTTGTTGTGATAATGAGGGGTTTAATGAAAGCAATTAATTAAATTATTTGTTCAGGCAGTTTCCACTGTCTAAGCCTCCATCATTATGCCACACACAGGAGGAAAAAAAAAGGTAGCGAGACATCAGGCAAAAAATGCAGCAAAATGAGCAAGGGAATACTCTTAACAGATTCACAAACACCAGGATGTATGTAAAAACTGTACTAAAACTTTCTGTGCGTCCTTTTGATTATGCTCAGTAAATTGGTAACCCTGTTCTATTTTGAGGACAAGAGTGTTCAGACTCTTTTTGTAGCCGTCCTCTAGAGCTGTGCACTGAAACCCAACACCTTTTACTTATTTCCCTAGATACTCTAATCCCTCCCTGCTTTACCAGTATCTTTGAGCTGTTCTTCCCTCTGTATCCACAGCAACGTGAATCCCTGCTGGAATTATTTGCTTCTAAAATGCAGGTGCACTTGTTTAGCGTTGCACTGGTTCAGGCTCTTAACTTGAAGACTTTTTCACCAAATGGGAACCTCCACTTTGCCCTGTTTCGTGTCAGGCATTGTTATATTTATTAGCAGCATCTAAGTTAGTCCCAGTCCTGACACCCGCTGCCTGTTTCCAGGGCCTTGGTTGTTTTTCAGTTAAGAGCTTTTAGGCGCCAGTAAGGAATCAAAAGCTGTAGTAAATAAGCCATCCTTTTGTTAGCCTAGAAATAACAAAGCTCAAAATCCCCAACCTGTCACCCCGTGGTGGCTCTGCCATTGCGCGGCAGGAGCCGCAGCTCCCCTCTAGTGCTCAGGCTTGCCCTTAAGTGCCTGTACCTACGTAAATGTACGTATTTTAAATCCTGGGGTTACGCGTGCCAGCTACACTTGTGGAGCCAGGCCTTTGTAACACAAGATACCGCATTTGGTACTTATTTAGAGATTCTGACAATTTTCACAAATACCACCAGCCTTCAGTGCTCAGACACTGAACAAATTCTGACACTTAGCAGCAGCAGGGGTTTGCCTCTGTGTGTGCAAATGGGGCCGTTCTTTGCTGGGAGCTGTGCCGGGAGCTGTGCGGGCAGCATGCGGCACTCGGAGCACGGGCACCAGCCCTGGCGGCTCTGCAGCTCTGCCCCTGCACCACCCTGCCCTTGGGGAGCTTCCAGCCACGGTGCTTTGTGCCTTGGTTTTCCTCAGTGTAAAGTGGGCATCAAAGATATGGCTTGTTTCATCTCACTTCATCCAAGGAGATGCTAATCAACATTTTGATGCCTTCGAGGTGAATGAGTGGGAAACATGAATTAATGTTTGGGGCATATGGGGATGCCACGGGAGCGCTGAGGTAGAAGTAAATCATTAGTTAGAAAATCGTACTGACTTGAAAGGTCTGATTGAAGCCTCCCGCTCAGTGGGGAAAAAGGGAAATATGACTGGGGAAATCCTGGATGCCTGCGTGTGGACTCAATAGAGGTGGAGCATCTGCAGAGGAAAATGGTATGTGACCAGATCAATAAAGTGCATCATTGTGCTGTCATGCAAAAGAGGCACATTGATGGTGCCTAGAACTTTGATTCTGCCGTGTTTCTGATGCTGGCTCACAAGGTTTCCGTCCTAAATGTTAACAGTATTTAAACGTAATGTTATTGTAGCCCCTGGATTTGAACACCTGTTGGCAAGAGGCCATGCAGTCTGTACAGATGACTTCAGCTCCACACTGAAAGGCAATCTCCTTGCTCTGAGGGTAGGAGGATGTGCCGGGTGTTTATGTAATTAATCCCCTGTAAATAAATGCCCAGGAGCCGTGCTATGTCGGTGTGGGAAGTTACTGTAGTTGTTGTTCGCACCCCAGGAGCGGCGCTCCCTGTGTGCAGATGGCATCGCTCTTACGCTCTGCCTTCAGCTTCGTGGATCAGGCTCACTCTCATTTACATAAGGACCATTTTGTATCACTCAGCCAGCATAAGGTGGCCATAAATGAAGAGCAAATTCTATTTACATCCACCTCTGCAGAGTGACCTTAATTTAAATGAGAATCAGGCCCATAATCTGTATAAATATATGCACTCTGTTACATTAAGGTTATTTATTACTTTGTGCTCGTCCTGAGTATGCATGGAGATTTACCACAGATAATCCATAAGCCAGAATTAAACTATTAATATGCATTTTGAGAGGGGCAGCCATAACCTTGAAATTCCTTGGTTTAAGTATGACCTTTAACTTTGTTTGAATATATTTTTTAAATGTATGAATAACAAATTAACATTGGTTGATAAAAAACATTCTGATTCCTTTGTACCATTTGCATCAGTCCATCCTTAACTTACAGAAAGCCTTGAAGATTAGAAGGCTTAATCACTCATAATATTTATTTGTTTTCAAATGTCAGATCACATTTAGTTCAACATACTGTCAGTCTTGTCCCCCTCCTCGCCCCGGCATTACTGAAACTGTGGTGGAAATTGTTCTTCTCTTTGTAGCCAGAGACAGCTGCATCTCGGCAAAGTGAAACACTTTGTCCCTGTGTAAAGGAATTGCTTTCTGTATCCTCCTGAACACGGAATTCTGAGCTGCGCCGTTTCTTTGACGTGCCCTCCGCATTTCTTCCAATCGGGGCTGTTTGTTTTTCTTTCCACAGGCCGCGTCTGAAGTTCAACAACCTGACCTTGATTTCCGTTCACGGCCTTCCAGGAAAAGACCCACAGAGCTCCAAGCATAGAAGATTTTTAATTAACAGGTTTGACTTCACATCTAAACACTTCCATAGCTCCTGCAGAAAACATAACACTTTGTAATTCTTGTGAACTTGTCCTAAATTTTAGATACATCCATAGAGAGCCCCAAAATACTCCAGTCTGTCTATCCAGCATGCACTCACCTGCAAGAGGAGTTGGGTAGAATTACGAGTTGGGAAATAGTGCCAAAGCAGTGACCTCAGGACAGCAATCCGCAGTGTTAGACCAGGACAGGGGTCTCTGCTTTCCAAGGCTTTTTTTAGATTGTTTAGATCTCCAGGTTGAAGACAAATGACACAAGATGTCTGCTCGCTTTTTAAATCTTGTTTGGTTTTTAACTTTAGTGAGTTTCGTTCTAAATAATGCTGACCCAAAGAATGTACAAAAATTAATATTAGTAATGTGACAGGGACTGACTCAGAGCAGCATGTGGTGGGATGCAGAGCCCACCAATGGTGGTGGGGATTTTGCTGAGTGGGGGGAATTGTTGCTGTTGATCAGTTTGGCAGAACTGTTCTGCATCAGTTCTGCTGCTCCTGGGCTGTGAGTGCCAGTCCCTGGGCTGCGGCGCTCTGTCCCCAGTCCCAGCCACAGGCTGTCCCAGGCCACGGCTGTGCACAGCTGAAGGGAAACGGTGGAAGAGCCTTGTCTAGGCACTGTCAAACACTTCACAGGCTTCCTTGTTTGCCTATAAATGTGATAGCTTCCATTTAGTCAGATAAAATCTTACTTACCTCTTTAAAATTCACAGTATGTCATTCTCATTTAAGTACAGTATTTTGGGTTTTTATTTTGGAATAAATCATCACTGTGGACTCGAACATGGTTGTTTTGAACTTTGAGAAGCATAGAATTAAAATGGATCAGTTATTCTGAATGGTTGGGGAATGAACTTACACTAAGTTATTTAGATTTGGCATGTGACTCTTTGGAGCCTTCACATTGTATTTTACCAAATCTTTTCCTCAATGAGCTGCAGTGCACCAAAGGGCTGGCTCTTTAAAGGACAAAACAGCTCCACATCTGCGTGCTGAACCTTACAAATGAAATCTCTACAAAGATGTAAAAATGGTGTAGTGGGAACCTGTTTAAAACCATCTGATCTCATCTGGAATTTTGCCCTGACAAGGAATTTTTTATAAGTAGTTACCTGTATTAATTTTCGTGCTGTAGAAAGGGGTGTGTTCAAGTGTAAATCTAGCAAGTGAAAGGAATTATATGCTCAAATAAATGCATGTGCTCTTTTTCCTAAGTTCATTGTGGAAAAGAGTTGTACTAACAAAGTATCCTTCCTGACAGAAAGTTGCAGTTCAGAGCTGCCTCACCAGATTTAGCTGTTAAAATCTGAAAGCAGATTAAAAGTGAAAATTGAACTCTGCAGGGTATGATTTCTGAAAGCATCCCTGTGATTTTGGAGTGTCAGTCTCCTGGGAGCTGTGCACCTCAATTATAAAGGTGCTTTTGAAAACCTTCCTCTGTCCTTAATGTCCATTTTATTTATAGATTTCTGCATTATTGCAGTTTAGCATTGTCAGTGGGTTTCTTCCCTTATTTATTTGCCTCTGGTACCTGTGAGTACAGAGGATGCAGAGCACCTCAGAAAGCCTGGCAATTCAATCCTAAAATTCCCCAGGTTGCGAAATCAACTGTGTTTGTTCCTGTGGCATCCTGAATGCCAGTTTTGGGAATTTGGTAGCAACAATTAATGTGGAACCAGGAGCTCTGTGTTGAGATGTGTGTCCTGGTGGTGTTAATGGCAAAGCAGCAGCTGTCAGTGCCGGTCTCTGCCCGTGCTCTCTGCTGCAGCTGCTGGTGCCACAGAAGAGCTTCAAATGCTTGAGCACGGGCCCAGCCCCTTCTGTTTAATCACTTTTAGGCCTGTGGAAGAACGTGAAATATTTTTCATCACTAAGTATCAATAGAAAGTCAGGTTCTTGGGCCTCTAAATGGCCATGAGCTTAGTTTGGCAGGTGGAATGTATTTTCTGTAGTGACTTGAGCTCACAGCCTGGGTGAAGCCCAGGGTCTCTGTACTGCCCATTCCTGTCCTGAGGTCCTGGCAGGGGTGAGACTCAACTTCTTTCACACAGTATGTTCATGGTCCTTCTTCTTGCTGTGCTACTCTGGTCTCATAAGCCAGACATGCATGTGACACCAGCCATTCGTCTTTTTTGCTTGTTTTAAACCTGTTGCATTCTTTTTCACTACATCCTATTGGTTTATTGCTCTACAAAGCTATAAATGGGCTTGTCCAGTTCTACTGAAAGAACCTAACTGAACAGGCTTTGCCTGGTGCAGGTTTTCAGTATCCAGGAGGTGTGGGGTTGAGCCCAGTTGGATCTGCACGGTGGCCAGCAACCTGCTGTGCATTTCCATGGTGGGCCATTGCCAGGCTCAGCAGTGTTCAAGGGTTATGATGGACCTAGATGGGAATGTTCTCTCTCTGGTCCTCCTCACATTTTATAGTGATGTGTCTGTTGTACATCTGTATGGAAGTATTTTATCTTCTGGAATCTTTGTCTTTGTAGGAGGCTATTAAGCAGAGAGGGTGGTATAAATGCAATAGTAAGTGTGTGTCCTGGTATTTGCTGTGTTGGATGTACCTGGTGAGGGCATACTCTGAGCCTTAAAAGATCTTTGGAAATAATTGTACTTTTCATTACTGAGCCACTAAAAGAGGTTTTGTTCCGTTTGGATTTTGCTTTAAAATTGGCTTTTTAAAATAGCAGCTTCCAGATCTTTGATACTTCCCTCACACATAGGGCTATCTGATGCTTTTTGCTTGGAACAGGCTGTAACACCCCTGAAACATGAGAAAAGCAAATCTTGTCCGAGACTGTCAAAGTCAACACGTGATTTTAGGGTACTGGTACTGAATTCACACTGCCAGAGGACGTTGCTTGTGATGCTCCATGCACACCCTGAACATCCCGGAGCTCGGGACCAGTTTAGTGTGGTTTTAGTATTTGTCATTCTTGCATTGTGGAAAAATTCAATAGGAAAAGGGTCACCAATAGAGACTTGAGGTCTCTGCCTTTTACTTCTAGCTCTGACAGCCATTTTCCTAGCTTTCTATTTATTTTTTAACTTTTTGGACTAATACTTTGAAATACAAATGGTAAAATGATAGGGTGCATTCCTTGCATTTGTGTCTCACCATAGCTATGACTGGTGAAGCTGAATAGCAAAGGAAGGAAAGTGGGGAAAAGCTGAATAAGGAAGTCTTGTCTTGGAGGAGGAATTGGACTGTTGAAGTATTTTTTTTGCAGGTTCAAAAGCCTCCACCTTGCATCAGCCTGCAAAGGAAAAGCAGAGTAAAGCATATATTTCTGACTTTGTTCTTAAATTGCGTGGTTGTAGGGCCCAGTGCTGGAAGGGGTTGTTTGGTTTCAGCAGAAAGTTGTCAATTTGTAACTGAGTATTTCCTAATGCCTGATCTTTTACCACAGCCTGCAGTAAACTCACGGCAAGGGAGCAGGCGGAACCACTGGGGGCCTGGGCCGAGCTCACCAGATGTCTAATTAATGCCTGCTGTCAGCTGCCGAAATGTCACTTACCGATACTCTTCCTTCACAGCCACTGTTTTAATGATGAAGATTACGCACAGATGTCACTTTGTTCCTGGGTCAACGTTGTTGTTGGTAAAATGACTGGCATAAACCGCACTGCCAAGTACGTTGTTGTTTCCAAGGAGAGGAAAGTGCCGTACGACTACCTGGTTCTGTGCACGGGGCAGAACTACCAGGTGAGGCGTGTGCACGGTGAAATCCAGCACGGCATTCCCAGGTTTCCTGCAGTGAGTGGCGCTCCCGGGATTTAGCAGAGCAGCCTTAGCAAGGGTAGCACCAGCAGTTTGCAGCCCTGTGGTGCAGCAGGTTGGGCTGTGTCGGTGCTGCTGCCGAAGCCGGAGGAGAGGAGGGTCGGACAGAATTTCCCACCAGCAGTTACTGCTCAGGGATGGGCATGAGGCAAAGCTGCCGGTGTTTTTGCCACCATGACCATTAAACCTGCTAGGGAGCAGGCTCAACTGACATGTGGCCCCAGCCACAGGAGACTTTAACTCCAGCTGGTCTAACACCATTTGACCTAGTTTTGGAAACGGAGAGAATTCCTTATCAAATTAATTGCTCATCTCACGTGATGACCATGCCTAGGCACATCCGTGGTGCTGCTTGGTATTGTAGCACACAGCTGAGTTTCCAGTGAGACTGAAGCAGACCCTTAGCTGCGTGTAAGATCTGGAATCAAGCTGAGCTCCAGCCCCACTCAGACTCCCTGAGCAGGGTGGCTTCTGGCTGCTGTATCCCCATGAGGCCGTCAGGCTTTGTAACCAAATGGGCAGCTTGGTACAGCCCCCTCATTGCAGGGCTTTGCCTTACCTGGGTGGTTTAGGGTAGGAGTCGTGAGCAAGGCATTTTGCCTTTAAAATCAGGAGATTGGATGTGAGCAATGTCTGCAGCTTTACAGTGCTGTACCGTGTCCCGCAGCGGTGTCTGGCTGCGTGTGTGCAGCAGGCTCTGTGGTCTGGGATCCCTTCTCAGAGCAGAGCCACACTTAGACTGCAGCCCATGGTCACTGTTCAACAGGGATGAAACAAAAGCTGAAGTGACAGCTGGAAAAGTGCTCCTAGGAAAAAGTGTTTGGAGGTAACTCTGACTTGCAAAATAATTTATGGCAAGTAACTGCAGTGGGGGAGAAAGATAAAGCAAGGGAAAAGGCAGGTTTTATCTGCCTTTCAGAAGAAATCCCATCATCATCTATTCTCACTTTTAAGCTATACAAAAGGATAAGAAGAAATTAGTGGCTTCTGTTTTATTACATGAAACTCTAGTCCATCCTTTTTATAAGTTGTCCCTTATTTGGTAAGCAGTCAAAATAATGCTTAGTAAAACATTATCTGTTGTGATTTAGAGATTTACTTGTTGAGTAAGATCTTTTGGTGTCGTGCTTGGTTTTGTATGGCCCAACAGTATTTCAGTTGATCCGGCTGGCAGCGAGAACAGGGTCCAAGATGTGGCTCAGTGGTGCTGAGGAAGTCAGAGACGAGATTCCCTTTTTGCTTTGTACAGCTCAGATTGAGTTTGTTAGTGGAAAGCAGCATTCTACAGTGAGTGTGTTACCGAATCTCCACATTTGAACCATCAAGCAGGTTTCGGTCCCTTTCTCTGGGACAAAATCTGTCGTTGTAGAAGGTTGACTTTTGCTGACGAAAGGTGGAGGCAGTCTGGCTTCACAAAGACTTTCCAAGGGCCATTTGAAGTGTTCTGTGTTTCAGAGAGCTGCTGAGATCCCCTGCTGTGTGTTGGGACATTTCTGCTGTTTGCAGTGCAGTCCCTGGTGTTTGCCACGTGCCTCCACTTGCACTGGCAGTGCTGTTTGAAATGGTCACCCACATCCCACAGGAAGCAGGGAACACATGCACACGTGTGTGCACTCAGATCAGCGTGGATCCATGTTCCCTGTGGCCATGGGTGTGTTTGCTGCTGCTGGGTGTGACAAAGGGTTGGGATGTGCCAGGACAGCAGCCCGTGGGCAGCCAAAGTGAGTGTCGTTGTCTTTCAACATCTCCAAGGTCTGTGCCATATATCCACTCACTGATTCGTTTCTCCAGGCCTTGGCTCCCACAGGAGCAGATATCAGTGGAGTAACAAGTAAGTGGCCGCAGAGATACACAGGGGAAGTCCCTTCCAATCACTTCACTCTCAACGACGCCCAGGACTGCTCAGAGGCAGCACGCTGGCTGGAGGAGAACCTCGTCAGCTCCAAAGGTAAGGGGCTTCGTTAACACACACACTTACAGAAATGCTTTCTAGGCTTATTGTTTCCTTTATTCCGTGGTATAATTGGCGCCTGATGAATTCTAACAAAGTCTTTCATCTGCTGTTCTTTGTTTTCCAGATTAATTTACAATTTTTCGTCATTTTTGATACCTAGCATATGTAGCTGAGAAAGAAAGGTTTGAGATAGATTAATTATCTGCAGTTATTATATAAAACAAAATGAGTCCCAAATGCAAATCTGTCCGGAGTCATTAATTAGCCAATTAAATAATAATTTAATTAGTGGATGTGTTTTTCTGTTGTATAGAAAAATATCTAGATTTGTGGCACAACACAAAGAAAACAAGTCTAAATTAGGAGGTCTCTATCAGTGCTGTATTCAGTTGCATCAGTTACAGATTTTCACATAGAACTGCAAGCTCCTGGTACTTTTTAACCCTTAAAATCAGACATTTGTGTGGATGTGCACCATCTCTGTATTTCCTCGGCCTCGTTGCGAGTGCTCTGTTCCTGTGTTCATTAGTTCATCTGCTGTGTGTGTGCGCTGTGGAAAACGTCTGGGACCATCCAGGTTTCTGGGTCAACTTTGAACTAGAGAAGCAGAGACCGAAGAGTCAATGAGTTCATGTAATGTCAGTTCCTGCTTGCTCCGAGTTAGGACAGTTCAGAGCAGGAAAGCTGTCTTTGCGGGGAATTCCTGTTGGCGGAGTGCAAGAGCAGGACTTTCCTGAAGATGTGTTCTACCTGCCTTGTTTGTGGAGTGTAATGAGAATTGGCAGTGGCTTGGTGTGGTGCAAGGTTCACACCTGCTTGGCACTCCTTTTAGGGAAGTTCTCAAGATGTTGGAAATTCCTTTATCGTTCTCCAGGTCTTGCTGTGATCAGCACAGGGGTCCATAAACATGGCAGTGTTTTCTCAGCCATCTTTCTGGCCTCGGGCATGTCAATGGAGCCTCTGGAGCAGTCCGGCTTCGCCTGTCCTCCAGCTGGTACCAGCCCCTGCCCACACGGCCTTACCTGGTGTCCAGCTGGTACCTGCAGCTGACTTTGCACAGACAGATGAGGTTGTTAGTTTCCCCGTTTGCTACTGCTAGTCCTTCATGTAAATCCCTGGGTGCCCAGTCCTGGAATGTCCTCCAGTCCCCCTGCACAGGGACGTGCCCGGGAGCAGCTGCTGGCTGGGATGCGCGGTGCTGGGAGGTTCAGTCACTCTGCAGCAAATGGCACAATTGCAGTGTCTCACCTGCCTTGGCACGAGTGTCCCTTCTCCAGCAGTAGTACCAAAGTCATAGGGTGTTCATCTTAACTTCGTTATCGCTGCTGGCCTTGGCTGCAGGGGGAAGCTGCATCTCTTAATGAGGCACTGGCCTGGCTTCGTGTGTAGAGAGGTGAATTCACACCTCCTGATGAGGTTGGTCTCGAGGGACTTTTGGAGATGTGACACCTTCCCCTTTCCCCCTGCTCTGGCTTCAGTTCCCTTTCCTTGCTCTTCCCATCACGTTCTCTGCTGCTGTGCAGAGCGCCCAGCTGGAGAGGTCTTTCTCCACTGATCTCAGTTTCTCTTACTCCTCACCCTGCTTCTTTTTCCAGCTGTGTTTCTTACAGACATCGTTCTTTCAGTCTTGACAGTCGTGCCAGGGCTCTGGGAGGGCTTTCTGCTGCTGAGAGCCTGGGAGCAGGGCAAGCACTGGCCCCACGATGGCTGCCACTGTGGCTTCACTGATGAAACCCAGCCACCTAATGCATGGAACCTGTTACAGCTGTAATTGGGACTAATTGAAATTCATCTCCTATTAGCTCCACACTTTCCATGAAAAGAAAAGTAGGATGGAAGTAAAGTAAGGAACAAAACTGCTTTAATGGCCCAAAATGGAGCAATTATTTTTTTCTCTTCACCTAAGCATGGTTTACTGCCTTATTAAAAGCGTGTTTGTAGGAATACTTTTGCATTAAAATTCCAGTGCATGAATCACCAACTGGAGCCACCAATGCTTTAGCTCACACTGGGTTTCTCCTTTAGCTTTTGCAAACTGCAGATTCAGGTCACATTAGGGTCACTGAAATCTTGTGCTTCCACTTGTGGAAAATTAATGAGTCTGCTCTGCAGCAGGACGCTGACATTCAGGTAATAAACGATAAAACTACTGTAATGATCTTTATTTATGGCTGTTTTTTCTGTAGAACATTATTATGTTTACTCACAGATACATACATTTTCATGTAGTAAAATAATAAAAGCATCCTGAGGAACTGCTCTCTGTTCAGTGGACATAATTTCAGTCCATAATGAATATCTGCAGTTCCTAGACTACTAGCACTGTCATCTAAAAAGCCACTAATATTGTAATAAGCAGAAGCAGTAAATTGTTGATTTACAAGAGGTCAATAAAGGAGCATTGCTTTCCCTGATCTAATGCAGTTGTATTTAATATTACCATATAAACCAGAATTTTAATTTTCCTTGAGAAATGTAGGACTCGCATCTGATCTTGTACATCTCCTAAAGCCAGTGTCTAATGCAGTAACTGAGCTTCTCTCTGAGGGGGCTGGTGCTGCCCAAGGGTGAAGGTGTCTCAGCCCAGCCTTGCCCTGGAGTCCGAATGGAGCTTTGCTGGGCTGTGCCTCAGGGAAGCCCTGCTCATTCTCCTTTTCCAGCCAGGGCATCCTCTTCACTCCTGATACGTTTCACTCCCTGCAAATTGAAAACATGTAAATGTAGCTGAGGCTGTCGGTACCTGCACACCGCGTTCTGGCCTGCGCTGTCAGCACGTGGCATTAATGAAAATGAGTACAGCAAAGCTGGTCTTTACCCACGGGTTCTGCTGGGGTGCTTCTTGCATTACACCCTGCTGCAGCAGGGAAAAACCAGTCAGGCTTGTGTCTGTCTTCTCTTTTGGCCCTCTCCTGAGGCCAGTGCAGCTGCAGATAGGTGTCCTGGCAGGCACAAGCTATGGGATTGATTCTTCTGGCTTGGGAAGTCAGGCCAGTGATGGACACACTGCCCGGAGCATTCCTGTGTTCTATATGATATTTATGGAAGTAGTAAGATCTCTTTCTTCTTATGTTTTCAAATTGATACATTTGCAGGTTCTGTCCCTCTGGTCGTTGCTGTGAACAGTAAAAACATGTTTTCTGTCATTTCTGTGCAGTGTACTCATGGGGCAAGTCTCTTCTCTGGCAGCTATGGAGAGACATGTTTCTTTGGCTGCTACAAGTAGCCCAACTGATAGGGACAAATAAAATAACCTTGTAGTCAAAGGGGAATAGTAGAACATCTGTTAACATTTTTATCATTAATATTCTTGGGAGCTGGGGCTGTGTGCATGCTCAGTTTAGTATTGCCCTGCATCTCTTGCAGTAAAACATGGTCCAGTGAGATTAGTTTAGCCTATGAAATAATACAATTGAGGGCAGAGGGGACGGTGTCACTTGTGGCGAGACGTAAATGCCACTGCTGAGATAAACGAGCGAGTTGGTTGCAGCAGTGCCCAGGTGTGGGACGTGAAGGCACCGGGAAGGTGCTTTTGAGGCAGGTGTCCTTGTGCTGACAGGTCGGATCTGAAACACAGGAGCTGATGTGGACACAGGCAGGCAGGTGGAGGTGTTCCTGCCTCTGTCTGTACCCGCAGCTTGGGGCTGGGCCAGCTGAGCATGGGTCGGCTGCGGGGCGTGTGGTGCACAGAGAAGCCTGCAGGGCTCGGCTCTGGGCTCTGGCCCTCGTGTGAAGGGTCCTTAGCCTCTGGGAGAGGAGTTCCCTACACGAGCTGGGCCGTTTTGCCTGGATTGCTCAAAGGCTTAGTGGATGATAGAGCAGACAAATGGTTCCTATTCAAGCAGGGGGGCAGAGGGAATGGGGAGGAGAGGAGCACGTCTCAGTCCTGCTCAGAGCAATGTTTGTGTGTTTTGTGTTAAGCCATCCTGAGATAAAACACACAGCTGCTCTGCTGCATCCCAGCTCTGCCTCCCTTATTGCCAGGAGGGCTTTCGCCCTTAGGCTGGAGAGTCCCGTTGTGCTCACCCGGAACAGACCCTCCCCTCCTCTGTTCCTGCGCAGCTCTGACTGTGCCGTTTGAAGCGGCTCTAGTTCAGGAGGAGAGTGGGCAGGGCCCTGCCCTGCAGCTCTGCAGTGCCGGGCGGGAGGGGTGCGTCGGGTCTGAGCCCCCTTTGCCTGCGGCCGGAGGATGGAGCTGGGTTCAGGAGTGGTTTCTGTGCTGCTGCTCATGCTCTGCAGAAGGAGCAGCAGCTCCTACACGCTGCCGTCACGGCAGCTGCTCGGATAGATGGCTGCCTGCAGCTCGCGGAGCTCCCAGCAGTGAGCAGGGATGGAGCTGGCTCTGCGTTGGGCGTCGTGCCACGTGCAGCTGCCTTCAGAGCGGTGCCGAGCTCTCCCTACCACCGGGGACAGGCGCGGCTGCAGGGCCGTCCCCATCCTCTGGAGATCAGGCGCTGGCAGAAGGAAGCGGCAGCACTGGTGACCTCCACGTGGCACAAGGCTTGTTTTGTAACTTGGCCTTTCCACGGTTTGTGGGGGCTTTCTGCATGATGTTGTATTGAATTTGATTCTGTCTGCTCCCCCCCATCAGTCCTCTGAATGAGCAAAATTAGGGAGAGAGGGGAGAACAAAATAAAAATGGTGATTTATTTATTTATTTACCCTTAGAGGCTTTTCAATCAAAATAATTTCAGATTATGGGGTCAGGATGAATATCATACTTCTGTGTTAAGTACTTGCCTACTTTGTGGGATGTTTTGTACAGATTCTTCACTAAATTATCTTAGCTGCTGTTGCTAGGTAACATTGTTTGCTTCATAGCATCAGAGAAATAAGAGGGTCAAAGAGAGCAATTCCGTGTTATTATCATCTGAGTTATAAGGTTTTCATTGTATGTCTTAGGAATCTTTCCCTTTTTTTTTTTTTCCCCTCTTAGGGAACGTCATTGTCTATGGGAATACAATTGACATTTACACCACGGTAGAAACCCTCTTATCCCTTGGGATTGATGGTTCCCGCATCCATCTCGTGCAGGCTCCGCTCAGCTCTGCCGGTCCGTGCCTCGGTGACGCCGCCCTGGAGCGCGCGGTGGGGGAGGCCCTGTCAGGGGCGGGTGTGGCCGTGCACCCGGACAGCGTCCTGGCACAGTGGGGCCGGGGTGACCACGGCCTCATCGCCTGGGCTGCCTTCACCACGGCCACAAACCCGCTCCGGCTGCAGTGCTCAGTAAGTACATGCTTCCTGTGCCTTTCCTTCAGGCTGGTCTTTTAACACAAAAGCCATCAAATGTGGATGGTCCCCCACAGATTTATCTGTTTCCTCATTGTCTCTAGGAGATTGAACATTCACTTGTTAGTCTCAAGGATTGTTTTTTTAAAAATCCAAATAAACCTATTGTTAATGCCCTGACTGATTTGGATTAAAATGTATTTAAGTCACCTGATACACAAGTAATTGTTCACTGCTGATTGACAAATACTCTTAATTCCTTTTTGAAGTAATTCCAGAAATCCTTTTCTTATTTAAATGTGTAGTTACTCCTGTCTATAGTTATGTGCAGTTGATTGTCATAGGAGAAGCCAAAAACACTGGGATAGTATGTAACTTAATGAAAACATATTTTTAGCAGGTTCCTTTCCCTCTACATCAGTGATTGCAGTTTTTTTCACTTCCAGTACCAATATCTTATGGAAGCTGTAGGCATGTTCACAGGTGTGGCTCTGCTCTGAGACTGGGGACAGGTTCTAGCCTTTCCTAAGGGTCGGGATAGTTTTGTTTGCCTTTATTGGACTAATCCACAGGAGTGAGTGCTTCTGACAGAGCCACTTCAAAACCTGCATCCGTATGGAGCCGCCGGCCCCTCGGCACTCCCCGCTCTGTGTGCTCTCCTCTGTGCAGCTGGTGGGTTATCTGTGGAGAGGACAAGCCCTGTGCCTCTCCCAGAGAGCTCCCCAGGTGGCGGGGTCCCTGCTGGCCCCCCTGCTCCGCAGCCCTTTTCTTTTTAACACGGGGATAGTTGAGCCCTTTGTGGTGGGGGTGAAGACCTCACACAGCACTTTTATCCACAGCAGTCTCTTGACTTTGGTGTGCATATCAGTAGTGACATTCCTCCTACTCTCTCCTTGTATGCAGCTTTTCAAGTTCTCTCCTCTTTCCTTGAAATCTCTCTATTTTTATCCTTCCACAAAGATCTCAATGTGGTTCTTGTTTTCACAACTTGATATCCACTGACCAGCTCCCCTTCAGCCCCCCTCTTTTCCCCACCACCTTGCCTGCGTGGCCTACACTGTCCTTCAGACCCCCCTTGCCTTGGGGTTTCTTTCTTCTGCCCGTTCGTGCCCCATGGCCGTCCTTCCTCTGTCCACGGTCCTTCCCTCTCGAGGTCTCTGTTTCACAGCCTCTAGGATGAAAGACCTGCAATTACTTGTGATGTCAAAGGCTTTGTGTTCTCCAAAACCAGTTCAGCTGCTGTGCAAGGCTCTTGTATCTGCCTCCAACTGCCTGGGAGGCAGGACTCGGAGGAGGAGCGGGCTCTGGAGAGCAGCTCCATCGGGAAAGCAGCTGCACTCACCGGAGACCAGGCTCTGCAGGGATCGGCTCTGCAGCAGCTCTGGGCTTTTTGGGATTTCAGCCAGTATCAACTGTTGATTGGCAGTTCTTGGGGACATAATTTGTTGAGTCCTGCAGGATAAAAACAACAGGAGAAAATCTCTTCTTTCCCTAAAGCAGCAGCCTCCCTCCCTCCTCCCTCCCTCCTGCCCGGGCTGACAGATGGCTCCCGCCTGGAGGTTGCAGCCCTCCCCTCCCCTCCGGTGACACTGTCCTGCCTGTCAGCCAGCAGGATGTGGGGCTGTGTTGGTCCTCTTGCCCTCATGGGCAGAGCTTCCTTGATTTTTGGCTCTCTGAGATGGTCAGAATTCCCTTAGCTGTGCGCAGTTCATCACTTGGTTTAACTATGAGCAAACCCAGGGGCTCTGGCTCCTCCACTGCCGCATCTCTGCTTATGCCAGTGTTGTTAAAATTTCCAGCTCCCTTTGCTTCCCTCTCCTGTGCCTTTTGTTTCAGCTGCCTCATCTAGCCAGTTGAGTATCTGACACTTGTCCTTAGTCCCCAGGACAGCTTTTTGGGGATACAACTGGGTAACACCTTTACCCCGGTCACAGCTGTGTCCTGAGCTGGTGCTAAGGGTAGGACAGATTACAGACGCTGCTTTGTCCTGGCACAGTTGTGTCTTGGGCTGTTCAGGATGAAGGCAGCAAGGGAAGGTGTGCTCATCTGAGACCCTTCCACCCTTTCCTAAGCCTCTAAAGGAATATTTCTTGCTGGAGGGGCAGCAACTTGTCGTCTAATGGTTTTAAAAGCCGAGGGCACTGATGGCAGGAAAAGCTCTGTGTGAGGGCTCTGGGGCTTCACAAGCCCTTGGAACGATGAGACAGTCTTCATCTGTGCCCTTTGCAGACTGTGGTCTTGTTCAAAGCATCTCTCAGCCTTGTCATTCTTGTTCCTTTCACTGCTCAGTGTCCAGTGGGTGCTCTTGTTTTACACTCGTTCGGGGACGGTGTTCTGCCAGCTCTCAGTTTATCCTTTGCCAGAGAAAGCCTCGAGGACGCTGCTCACGGCTGCTGCTTCTCCCACGTCTGCTGTCTCCTCCCAGCACCGCCTGCTTTGCAGTGCGGGTCGTGCTGCCCCAGCTTCTGCGTGGGGAGAGGAGCTCGGCTTCCTTGTGGCCCAGGAGAGGGACTGTGCCCGTGCCACGAGAAGACAAAAGGAGAGAATTATCACTAGCTTTGTTCTTTAAGACTTAGAGCAGGAATTTATGGACTTGGGGTCCTTGGCCTCCGCAGCTTCCACTGACTGAAACTGTGCTGCTATAGCTGGAATGAGGATGACATTTCCTCTGAACAAGTTTCCTTCTGATCTTTCCATTTCATTGACTGTCTCTGTGCTGGTTAGCCAAAGTAACTCAGTTTGTTGGTAAACAGGCTCAACAGTTGGGAAAACATTTCTAATACACAATTATCCTGCTAAATTCCAAATACATTGTGCTTTTCTGTTCCTTGGGATTTCAGATTGGCTTGAGCATTTGGAAGAAAAACTTCACAAAGGCTTCAGGTCTATGTTCCATGCTTGTACTAACACAGAAAACATGCACAGCCACCCAGGCTGTTGGATGTAGCAAATATTGGAGTTTTTAAACTATCTAATAACCAGAAGCAGATGAGTCTAGTCTAGTAATTTTCCTTTCTACTGTCTCAGTTTTAACTTTGGTAGCTGTAAATGTTGGGTCAGAAGGATCTGTCTGCTGTGCCACTGTTGCTAAAATCATACTGTATTTCACATTCTTGTTTTTTAAAATAACATTCAGTATAAAGTCTGGGTTTCGATTTATGAAATCAGCCACTAAGTAATATACAATAATCTTCACTTATTTACATCTCTTTTTAGGCATTTTTTAGCTTTGCCTACAGGACAGTGGATTACGAAACCTTTAAGGCCATCAATGATGCTTGCCTTGTTTTTGATGGAAGACTTGTGATTGATGCCAAATTCCACACCAATGATGTCAGCATCAGGGCTGCAGGTCCTCTGACAAAGTTCTCCAGGAGATACTATAGGGATGAATTGACACACAGCAACTTCAACTCCAAGGAGATTGGCTTTGAGCTTGCTGCATCCATGCTGAGTCTCTTTGACCCAACCCCTCAGCCCAGTTCCGAGCCACCAGAAGGCTCAGACAGACTCATCCCCATATACAGAAGGTGTAAAGTTCAAGGTACGTCCAGCTGGATTTCTGTCACATTTCCATCCCCTCTGAGGCGTTTTTGCTCTTCTATAGTACAGGCAGGTCCATCTCGTCTCAGGTGCCATCTCATGGCCGTACAGCCCTCAAAGCTCCTTATGTAGTGGAAAAAAGATGATGGCAGAAGGAGGACAAAAAAATACCTTGTTTTCTTCATTGTTAATGACTTAATAAAGCTCCTATTTTCATTTATGGCAGGTGGTGTTCTTCCTGGAGGTTATAACTACTTGCACGTTTCCAAGCCAGCAATCCCCATGCCCTTGGGTGTAGAACATGACCCGTGTGATCACGTAAGCTAAATAATGGAACTTTTTCTTGTTTCATCCCCCGGTTTGTTTGAAAAGATGTTCCTGTTTAGGGTAGCTGGCCCTGGGGTCACCGTATACACCAGGTACAGCTGGAGAACCAGGAGCAGTCACAGAACTAACGGAACCTCTCAGGTGTTCCTTTCCATGCTTGCTGGTGTTTGGCTTTCTCCAAAGATGCCTGGTTTCCGTACAGAGGACACAGGACAGTATTAGCAGGGTTTCCTGCTTTCGGCCTCGGTTAACAGCCTCTCTGCTCCCTGCAGTATGGTGCTGCAAGTGCATGCAGATGATGGCAGTGTGTCAGGGAAATTCAGTTGATCTCTGGAACAGCAGGAGGTATTGTGGAAGAGATGCTCTGTGCTGCTAGAAAACAGCAAGTCCTGCAGCCATTAGAGTTGTCTTGGAACAGGGCACAGGGAAGCACTCCCCATGCTGGGCTACGTGGGAGATTGTCCCGGGGTACAAATGTGGAGTGCTTCTCTTACTGGAGAGCCTGACTTGAGGCAAGAAAAGGACTAGATTAATGGGTTTTTTTAAGCCAGAGACGACTCTCCACCTAGGCAAGATCCTCTTTCACACAGATTGTGCCTTTTTCCTTGGGAATTTCTGCATCAAGCCCATTTTTGCAGTTGATTTAAAGAGCAGCTTTTAAAAAGCTGCTTCAGTGTTGATTTTAAAACCTGGACAGCAATGAAACAAATGGGCTTTTTAAGAAGAAAATGGTTTAGGGAGAGGAATCAAAGCACGGCTCACCTTGTTTTTCAGATCCAGGAAGAGCCGTCCAAAGCAGCATGTAGTGGAAAGCAGAAAGGACTATCAGAGAGAGGAATTGGTTTTGTTACTCCAAATTGTTAGAATATGATTAGAATTCTTTTGCTGCCACTCTGATTACCTGCTGATTACCTGAAAAGGGACCATCTTTTTAAAGCCACTCCAGAAACTTCATGTAAATCCTAAAAGAATTTTCTAAGAAAGAAGTAAGAGAAGATAGTGAAAGGTACTAGCTTAGATGTGAAAATACTAAAGGTTCCTGTAGCCTAGCAACAGGTTGTAGAAATGTATAAAACTGTAACAGGAATACAGCTTGAAAAAATAGCTTCAAGCTATCTGATCATCCCACTGCAATGTGAGGTTTGAAGCAAATTTTTACATTTTTGTCTAAGTGATTGATTTAAGTAGCTGAATCTAAATGCTACAGTTTGAGCATGAACATCCACCTTACATTACTAATGGTGTTCTTTTATTGACAGTAAACATGATATGCCATGTGTGTGCTCTGTGTCATAAACGAGGCTGAACAGAGTTCAATTGAGTTACCCAAACAGAGCTATCCAGTGTTGTTTGGGATGCCCCAGGGCATCCCTCCTGACTCCAGCTGCTGCTCCAGGAGGTCACAGGTCCCCGTGGGTCTGGTGTCACGCTGCCAGCGCAGCTGCTGGGCCCAGGTCCCCCAGGTGTCTGCAATGGCACTTGGCTGGTGCTGCACAGTGGGGTGGGCAGTAACCAAACTAAACCACACAGAAAATCGGTGTCCAAGCCACAGCAACGTGCCCGATGGCCCACTGTGCCAGGAGCGGTCTCTTGATTTTAAAAGAAGGGTTGTGGGCATTAAGCAGTGGGAACTATGGGCTGGGAACCCCTCGCTGACCCTGTACGTGTGCCAGGTCAGGTGTTCCTTCCGTCTCCACGGCTTTCCTGGTGTTTTCTGTTCCAGGGGATGGAGATCGTGACCGGTGAGGCAGGACACGGGAATTACTTCAGGCTGCACTTCAACAGATACAATATGGTGGATAGCATCACCTGCTTTTCCAAGGAACCCTTCCCTGTCTCCAACTACATCTGCTTGTACGGACAGCACGAGCGCCTGCTGAATGACCTGTGTTACCGCTGGAGGGCCGGGCAGCTCGCAGACCTCTACAGGTGAGACAAGCTCTACGTTGTGCACAAAATCTACATTCTGCCAGACTTCTAGTTGTATCTTGTTATGGTTTGTCTTTTGGCTGTTTTCCCTTGGAACAAGAGGTAGAAAAACAGATTTAAAAGTATTTTCCAGTACTTAGCAAAATTGTCGGTAAAAATGCAAGTCCTGAAGACCTTCCTGGAAAGAGCTGTGTGTCTGAGATTTACTTGGAGAAGGAGCAATGGTTTACTTGACTATCTTTCACCTGAAAGAGCATTTCAGTGTCTTTATCACTTTTGTTTAGAATATACAGTAGGTTAATCATTAAGCTGAACCTGAACAACCCTTTATTACTGAAGACTCATGTTCAAAAGTCACTTTTAAAAGTATTTTTGTTGTTTTGAATCAAATTTTTAAGCCACAGGTTTCTAGGGAGATTTTAAATAACTCACGGTGATAGTCATGCTCTACAACTTGGCTGTTTTCATCTGGTGATAAATCCTGAAGGGGTGAGAGAGACTGAAGGGCCTGGTTAGTTCTAGTCATGTGCCATCTCCTCTGAGAGAATGTTTCATTGCTTTTGATTTTCATTTGAAGAAATCCCTCACGAATGGTGCTTTGAAACGTAAACTGTCACAGATGGAGTAGTGAAGTACTGTCTTACATCAGCTGGGTAGAGATACAAAGCCAGGCTCAGGAACAAATGATCTGTTTTTATTGTGATACAAAGCTGATGGTGCCTGAAACATTTCCAGGTTTGATTTAGTTATGTTTATAAGTGATTGGAAGAAAGGCACAAATGATAGCAAAATTTTCAGATTCAACGTTGTTGTTGAGGTAACAGTTTGTAAAAGTGTGCTGTAAAGGGTGTACTGTGGTCCAGAACATGCTTGTGAATTATTGCTGCTACAGGGCTTGAGTTTGGTTTATAGCAAATGTTGGGTTTGTTTTACGAGAGAGGACTGGGACACAGCAGACGTGAAGTTCACCTGAACAGCACGCTGTCAGTAAGTGTTAAGGAGAAACTGAAGGAGGGTGACACAAGTGCATGAGAGATGGGCGAAGACAGCAGGTGATTTCCTTTCCTTGTCACAGCTCATGCTGATCAGACATTTGGAGAACTCAATAGTCAGGTTGTGGCAAGGTACCAGCAGTCCTTTTTGTGGCATTACAGTGTGCACACACATTGTGAGCTCATCTTTTCTGTGAACCGCACTGAGGCTGTGGCTCTTTGCCTGGGTGTGGTTAGTGTCACTTGTTAGATGTACCAGCACGTTTCACACCGCTAGCAACGTCTGGAAGAAAAAATCATCCCGCTTTGGGGTTTCAGCCTGCAGCACAGGTTGCAGTATTTTCTTGACCTTGCCCAAAGGATCACTGATGTGCTGCTCAGAGGGATACCACGTATCGGGGCCTCGTCACATCCCTTCAGTTCTCCTCAATTAGTGATGATGAACTAATTTTGGACTTGTCTTTTACAGCCTTTAGACAGTGATGTTGTTTGGGACCTTTTGCCTCATTATTTTATCTCACCTCTCATTAGCCTGTGGCAGAATTCCTGAATTACAGTTGCCAGGTTCTTCTTATCTGGTTATTTTATTGCCTCCAGTTGTTTTCAGTCTTCTTTATACCTTATCTTTAGATAGGTTTGTTCCTTCTCTTCTTGCTCTTTGGTCATGTGAATGAAATCCCATATGTTGCTCTGCAGCAGTGAACATATGTTGCTCTTTAATCCTCGCTCGTGTGTTTCTTGTGGCCCTTTCACACACACACGCGCATTCCCATTCATCCCAGCTTGGCGTTCCTGTTCCACATGTCCGTCCTGTGAGGAGGGAGCATTGTCCAGCAGGTGTAACAGGTAAATTGCCTGGCATCCCCACGGAGCAGTCCTGGCACACAGCAAGCTGGCACAGGAATTTGCTGCTTTCAGGAGGACATGGAGCAACAGAGGAAGGCTGGCAGTATAATGTACTCTCATAATACATCACATCTGCAGTACATCTACATCCCCACAGTACAGTGTCACGTGAAATGTGTGTACGTGTGTGTGCAGTGTGCAATAGTGTTAAAACCAAGCCCTGAGAAGACTGTTTGTTAGAAAACCATTACACTGAAAAATGGTTTAGCATCTCTTGTTGAGTTGTCTTGAGACTTTTATTTAGAGAAAAAGTGGTGCCCGATTGGCTTTTGGTACAGGATAGGAAAATGCATTCACTGGCTTCTATGTGTGCAATAAAAGAACAACTGTTTTGGGCCTTGTTCACGTGGTCTGTAAGGATCCCATGTGAACGCCAACCTGAGGTTAGGACTGAATTCCTCTCTTTGGCTTTCAAAACCTTCCTTTTAAACTAGTGCACGTTACACTTGCATCCACATCTTCTGGCAAGATGTGAAGCGCCCTTAGTGAAAAGAAAATACAGACTGTGAAAGTGTGGTTTGTTAGTTAAGCTTGTAAACTTGTTGGTTTGAAACATCCGTTCCCCTCCTCTCTTCTTTATGCCTCTCTTTTGGGAAGAGCCTTCCTAGGAGGCAAGAAAGTGCAGTGTTTTAATCTTTTGGTCTGCATTTAGATTTCTCAGCATGGCATCTCGTTCCAGGAATGGACACAGTGGAACAGCTGTCACCTGGGAGCTAATTTATTTCTGTGTAGCATGCAAATTATCTTTTAAATAATTAGAGACTGCACCTAGCAGTGAATTTCCTCACTGATTTGCGTTCGGTGTAAGAGCTGAGAGTTAACCCCATGGTACCGGATTTCCTGGCCAGAATGTGCCAGTGCCATTCTCAAATTAGCACTAACAACAGGCCCCCAGGATCAGCAAACTTGACAAAGTCACCCCTTCCGGTCGTGTGCCTGGAGCCACGGCTGATGGGAATAATGAGAGAAATAGCATTTCCTTTTGTCTGGAGAAAAGTTCCATTGATTGGAGTATGAGTTCAGCGGTATTAAAAGCTGCAGGACTCGACCCACAACCAGAGGAAGGATTGGGCACTGCTCTGCCTCCTGCCCTCAGTAGCTAGGCTCTTGGAGGAGGTGAAGCAGTGGGCACACATTGCCCTCCTTTCCAGCTGCCTCGTGCCATGCAGCGGGTGTTCTCCTTCCACCTGGGCCTGCAGCCAGTACGTTGCTGAGCAGAGGGGCCTGACAAAGCAGTTCTTCTATGCCAGGGCAGGAAGAAATGTAGGAACCAAAGACTCGTCACCTGTGAGTTGAATGGCATTACTCACTAGATTTGGAATCCACTTCAGGAAGGAGTTTCTGCAGTTTTTATTCATTTCCCATCAGGCTGCATCTCAAAAAGTCAACTAGAATCTGAGTCCCCAAGAGCAAGGCTCTTCCTCGCGGGGCTTCTTCTCCTGAAGGAAAAACAAAGCAAATTCCAGTGGTGTGACATGAAGGATACTACACTGTATGCCATACTCCTGCCCTCCCTCACTTGCTGAAAGGCCTTCACATTATTTCCATTATTATTGCCCTAGCAGCAGATAAAAGAGAGGGGTGGGGAGAGAGGTCTGAAGCATTTTTTTCTTTTCTTTTTAAGTTTATAGACTTACTGGTCATCAGTCCTCCACACTGCTTCACAGAGGAGGAATGCAACCATCCAGTGACCCCCTTTTGTGTTCTCCTGAGCTGAAGGCAGCTGCAAGGCAGTTGCCAAGTTATGGAACGTGTCCACAGAGCGGTGGAATCTCCCTCTGCTGCATCTTAAGTACAAAACAGATAATTAGAGGGGTCTGCTGATACTTGGCAACCAAATGGATGCTCACTGGCATCATGCCTTTAATATGAGATAGAAGTGCTTCATGTAAGCTTCATTTGGCATTAATGAAAATCAATTCTAAAGTAAATGCATAAAAATCTGACCCACTAGTTTCTAAAATACTTAAGGAGCTTCTTTCGCAAATGAGGTGTGAGTGGCTTTTACTTGGGATTTTGTAATTGTGTATTAATGAACTCGTTGTCAGCCAGGACCTGCAGAAGATGCTGGTTGTGTCTCAGCATGTGGCACTAACAGTGATGGTGAGGTGAGGCGGCAGGCAGCGCAGGACAGCGAGGGTGGCACAGAGGAAGGGCACAGGGTCAGGTCTGGGAAGGAGTGCACAAAGGCAGTGCATGTTTTCATAAGTGATGAGCAGAGAAACCTCGCAGGCAGAGCTCAAAATCACTTTGTTACTTTTTGTTTCAGTAGCTTGGTTTCCAGCGTTTTAAGGACTTGTCAAAGTGGGCAATTTGCTTCCTCTGCACAGGAGTCTTGGGCACCATGAGGAGGGAGAAGCCCCCAGCAGATATGACCAGGGCTGTTTGGCAAGAAGGAGTTGGGAGGGTGGGTTATGTGACAGTACTTGTGCATGGGACAAGAAAGCACAGGGGATTTAGCTGAGTCACAAAGGGATGTTTTTCCCCGTGCCAGAATGCAGGTAGGATTCAGTTTTCACTGAGGAAGGGAACAAGTGATCTATGCACGGATCTGCAGAGATTCATGCCACGTGGTTCTTGGCAGACCTGCAGCATGCTGCCTGGCCATGGTGGGTGTTGCTGTCCAAGAGGTGGGCACCCTGAAGAAAATATCACAAGGTGGCACAGCTTCAACTGCACCAGGTACTGACAGGCCATGGAACATGAGGCTGCCAAACACGCAGCAGGAAAGTGCCAAGGGAGTCAGACTCCCTTTCCCTGAGAGGCTTTGGAAAATCCACCCAGAAATGACATGGATAACAGCACTGGATGTTTCCTTGGCTGCTCTTCTTCAAACCCTGTTTTTTATTTTCACATTGCATTTTCATATTGGCTGTACAAGCTAAATGCTCAAAAGTATTTTGAGCTGTATGAACAGCATTCACTTATTTTGAAGTAACCATTTAGGTTTTTCCACTGAAGTGCAATTCCCACATCCTGGTGCTGTTAACATTGGGCTGAAGGTGCTCTATTAAGCAGTGTCATTCAGTGAGACTGTTAAGCAGAAACACCACACTGGACTGTTTATTGACTCAGCGCTAATAAACCTCACAATATAACAAATACATTAAGGAAAAGAAGAACATTTGCTATTTTCAGCATTATTGTTAAAAGGTAGAGAGAACTTCATTACTTACAGGCTGGATAATCAGTGATTATTTAAACATGAAATGCGTGCTACATAGAAAAGCTGGATTTAACCCAGGCTTTCTGAAATGAAGAGTAGCTGTTTGTTAAGAGGAACACTAGAATGCCCTGCTGCTGTCTGGAATCTGCTGGATCCCACACCATTAGCACACTGGGATTACATCTAAGGGATTCCACCTTAGGCTTTTGTTCATCAGGCAGACGGTGAGACGTTTTTCTGCAGGGTTGAAAAAGACCAGAAAGGAGCTGTAGCAGGTAGTGAGCGTGACTGAGAGGGACCAGTGCTGCTCTGTACGTTCTGCGGCCTAATTAGAGGGAAATGTGTGTGCTTTTCATGGAGAGGGAGACAGGGTAAGGAGAGAGGAACACGTTGAAGGGATATCAAAGCACTAACGGCTTTCTCGCTCCCGGAATTAACCGCTAACCCCGCGGTGCACTGGTACAGCTGCACTTACAGAGCAAATCAATACAAATGGCTGGAGATTTCTAGATATTAATGTAGTTTTAAAGGAGCAGCTAACTTGCCGATGAAGAGCCATGTTACTAAGAAACCCCACGTTCAAATTAGTAAGTAAAAGCTCATCGGATGAACCCTACCACGTTAATTCGTAGCCAAACCTTGCTGATTCATATTAGTAATTATGCAAACCATTATGAATGATTGAACTCTGAATCCATAAACAATTGCAGAAAAGCAGTCATACCCCTACACACAGCCTGTTTGATGATTTTGTGCCTCAGGTTTAATTTCCTTTAAGTTGTTTTTCGTGATACATTATGTGTGAAATAGTACTATGTGAAAAAATGCAGTTAGCCTGATTTCAGGGTCAGCCACAAAGTGGTCATAAAGAGAGCACAGACAGCAGGGCTTCTGTGTTGGCTTTAAA
Source organism: Lycocorax pyrrhopterus obiensis (assembly GCA_014706295.1). Classification (NCBI taxonomy): domain Eukaryota; kingdom Metazoa; phylum Chordata; class Aves; order Passeriformes; family Paradisaeidae; genus Lycocorax; species Lycocorax pyrrhopterus. Next base: position 300,067 of record JACSVZ010000004.1, read on the forward strand.
GAGCACAGAGTTTAGAAAGTTTAGAGAGCAGTTCAGTGAGAGTCAGTACACCGTAACTGCTGTGATCTACTAAGGTGTCTAAACTTTACCAAACGCCAGTGCTGAAAAAACAGAGTCCCTCCTGAGGACACTTAGGAGAACAGGAAAGGGCTGCATTATCTCAGTACCAGGATCTGCTTTCTGAAGGTGCCTCTGGGTACAGCGCTGTAACATTTGCAGGATATTAAAACCGCAGCAAATAGAGCTGATTTATCAGTCATGATGGATCACCGGCGTTTGCGAAGGGAGGATGCTGGCCAGTGGTGCAGTGTCACCCCCTGACGTCAGCAGGTCCCTGCAGCAGCCCCGGGGGGGTTGGGTCTGGGTCGGGGGGAGCAATATCCCCCTCAACGAGGTCTGGATTCAGTGGCCGTTTTTCCAGAATAAGAATTGTAAGAGCAGTTGTCCTGTGCTCTGGTTTGCCATCGCAGCTATGTTTAAAAAGGGATTGTAAACCATGGGTTTCAAACCAGTCATCTTCCAAAGACAAGACATTGCAGGTTCTGTGAGAAGAGGTAAAAAAGTACAGGCCTCCTCTCCAGGATTTCCTTCTCAAAAGGGACAAAAGAAATGTCAGCTTGTGAATTCGTGAGCACTGCTGTTACTTTGTGAATCTGTTCAGTGGATTCACTCACAGATTTGTTGTCCATAAGGCTGCTGATTTCACTAATTACCGGGTCAGAGCAGTAACAGAGTCCTGGATCACTGAATGTAACAGGAGATACTCAAATGCCTGGACAAGCAGGTGTTCAGGGAGCAGGACTGCAGAGCAAGGACCCTTCTTGCTACAAACAGGCTGTTGGTTTGCATTTGCTTGACTGTTCAACAGTTGTAGGTGGATGTTAAGAAACTGTGGGCCAGGGAATATGTTATGTCCTTTGTGCAGAAGAACAATGCTCTCAGGTGGTGCTCTAGGGGATTTTACACAAATTGGTCTTGCTTTTTACCTATGTAAACAAGCTGGCTTTTGAAATTATTCGTCAGATGAATGCAGGAAATGCTCAGTGGTTTTATTTATACTGTCTTTAAATTAACACACTATGATTCCTGGTCCAGCTATCCAAGGTCTATCAGGAAATATTTTGTATCTTTTGCTGGTATTACCATGTCTTTGTAATTAAGAGTCTTAAAGACATGCATCTATTGTTCTCAAAACGAGGCATTTTGAATTTTCCTGGCAAGATGGGATGTTCCATTTTGTGTGCTTGTGTTGGAGAAAAGACTTTTGTTCATCTGCAGGCTGTGGTTGGGAAATATTGTCAGGATGGCCTGAAAATTAGAATTGCATTGCATCCCATCCCTCCACAGTACTTCAGTCTCACCACTCCTGAGAAGTGGAAGTCCCTGCTCTGTGTAGGCACTCCTGGCATAATTGTGATCCACTTGAGCCCGTGTCAGCTGAACAGCTTCAGTCTCCTCTGTGCTTGTTCTCCTGGGGCGATTCCTGGGATTTGCGAGCAGCAGCCTTTCTCTGCCTGACTGGGCTCTCGGCAGAAGCTCCCCAGCACTGGGGGGCTTTGGCCATCGTGTGCCAAAGGCACCACTGAGAGACTCAGCTTCTGTAATCCACCAGAGCCATCCGCACGTGCCAGGGAATGACTTTGTATGTCCTGAGGTCTGAGGATTTGAGAAGGGACAGAGTATCTTCCAGATGTAGCTGATACAGCCTGGAGAATTTTGCATTTCAAGCATTACATTTCTTCTTAGAAAAGAAAATTCCCCATGTTGTACAAAGCTTGGGAAGCCACAGAAAAGAAAGGAGACTCTCCACTCCTTACAGATTACCAGGAGATTAAGTTGCTCAATGACTCTGCTTGTATTGTGTACTAAAAGCCATGGTGCTGCTCTGTGTGCGCTCACAGTGCTGGTGCTGAGGGCACAGCCATCACCAGAGGGCCACCGGGCTTAATGGCACGGAGGGCAGGGCACTGGTGACTCGTGGATGGCATTGGGAAGAAACAAACGGGATTTCAAGAGATCTGTGTTCAGGATTGCTTGGAGATGTTTATTGAGAGCTGCAGATTCAACCCACGTCACAGTCTGTCGGAGTTTCTGAACTTCCCTGGAGTGTATGTGTGTTGGTGGAAGAACAGGGGTAGGAGGGATGCGAGGAGTGGAATTCGTGTTTGTTGTCTCCATGCAAGTTCTGAGTAGCATAAGAACAGCCACAGACACATCATCCTCCAAACCTGTAGTCACTGACACGCCAGTCTGCAGAGGGATTTTTCAAAGGCACCATCACGGGGTGCCACCTGCCCTTTGAGCAGTGGAAAATCCCTTCCTCATGCCAGCCTCCTTGCAGCAAGATGGCACCAGAGCAGCTCAGGGGTCAGGACTGATCCTTGGGACTGGACCCTGGGCCAGAGCACAGGGGATTTGGCATGTCCAAACTCCCCTGCAGGTAGGGGATGTACCACAGAGCTGAAATTATTCATCTCTTTTTTTTAAGCTTATAACTTGCTTTTTGTTTTGTCCTTATACAAAACAGGGGTGTTATTCTGAAGGTTTTTTGTTCAGTTTTTAAGATTCTCTGGCTTTGCACCTTGCTGCCAGTGCTACACCCCGTGTCACCAGACCTGACTCAAATGGTAGGTCAGTGTTGGGTCCTCGCTGCCAGGACATAGAACCATCTTCCACAGGGGCAGAGGCTTCTTCTCCAACCGTGATGTGTTCCTGCAAGTGAAATGGAGAGTAACTCTAGGCAGCTCTCGGATGGACAGCCGTGTGCACACTCCATTTTTGCTTGCTAGCAGTGCCCAGCTCTGTCCGTTTTATTTATATCTCTTGCAAAGGGAAGGATTCTCTGCCTTTTGCGCAGGACACCACTAAATATTTCCTTCCTCCTCGCCTCTCATCTAATGTAGGCTACACCTCACAAATGAGGCAGAACAGGCTTGAAATATTGTTTGTCAATGAAAGATGAGACCAGCTCCTTAGCAACGAAAAGGATGTTGCTCATTGTCTTCTGCAGGAGCCCATTCCATCCCACCCGTCACAAACGCCTTCCCGCGATCGCTGCCGCCGGCATAAAGGCTTCCAGCAGGGATCCCCGCTAGCAAGTGACCAAGTTTGCGCACCCGTTATGCTCCTGGCAAACACTGTCATCTTGTACATATTTAGCCTGATCACTCTGGCAGGTTATGAAAGACTAAATGGTGCAAACACATGTGGCAGATGCCGTTCTCGTGATAGCAGAGGAGCCGCTGAGCCCCTGTTGGGAGCGTGCCAGCTCCATCTCGTACACTGAAGAGCTTTATACTTTGAAGCCTTCCATGGCTTGCCCTGAGGGACTGCTGCTGAAGTGGTAATAAAATTCAGAATGAGCCTCAGAAAGTCAACTTGTTGGTTTCAAATGGGGTTTTTCATTATTAAGCTTCCCTTTAGCAGCCATATGTAGAGCTGCTCTGTCAAAAACACCGTCTGCCCTCTGAGAAAGGTGATTTGAACTGAAAAGATAAATAGATGGAAGCACAGAGCCGGCAAAGAAAGTGAATTGTTTGTGTGAGGTGAATCTCCAAATGGCTCTTGGTGTTCTTCAGGTGAAGGGAAGTGAAGGAAGTCTGGGAGTAAATGTTGGTTACTGGGAGCTCCTTCTGGCAGCCTATCTAGAAAATATGGACAAAGCATTCTCTGCTCCCCAAAAATGGGCATTTTATTTGCATTAAAGGTTCCAAACTGGATTTGAGCTTCAAAACATTTCAGGTTTTGAGCTCCAGATCTGTGGATATGGACAGGAAGAGTTAAAATTGTAGTTATAGATGGAGCTGGCACCCCTGAAACATTTATAAACAGCATTTAATGCAACACCTCAGTGAGGCAGGTGAACCTGTTAACTGAGGTAAGGCAGTTGGAAGGTGTGCCTCAGACGAGAGAGGAAATCATCTGCTCAGGGTTACAGTCAAAATTAAGATGCCAGCTTGAAGACAAAACATTTGGCCAGTGGAACGTGGCTTTTACCATGGCATATCAGTAAAACCAGAGTCTTTAATTAACTTAATGTATTCTTGTATAACATCTCCCTTTCTCTCTTTGCTGTTTATTATCAACAGTGAGTTAAAGGTTTGTGGGTGAGGTTTTTCTTCTGAAATTGAAGGGGTTTTAAATATTATGGGATACTGTGTTTTTCTGCAGCTCTCTGCACACATTTGGGGTGTGCAGTTACTGAAATAAGGATCCTTAAAGCTGAGCTCATCCTTTCTAACCTGCATATCTGAATGAGCAGGCAAGCATCAGTCCTGGTAACTCCTGGGCTGGGCAGCACTTGCCATAGCAAGGATGTGGTGTTTGGAATAGTGTCCATAAATATTTATACTGTGAAAAGGTCTATGGGAGGGAGCCCTGCTGTGCTGGAGGCCATGCAGATTCCGAGAGGCAGCCCCAGCCAGCCTGGCACACAGAGGGGAATGGGGGTGCTGCTGGGGCAGAGAGGGGCCAAGCACGTGGGCATCCAGCCAAGCTGTGCCAGGTGCACAGAGCATTTTAACTGGTGTGAGGGAGAGCTGAGGTGTCATTCAGAGCAGGAGGGGGAAATCCTGCCCTTGGACACGGAGGAAGTAAAATCTGCAGTGAGGAAACTGCACGTTAGTTAGTTCTCTGTAGACAGCTACCTCAGAATTACTACATTTGTGTAGCGTGTTTAAGTTGCCTTTTGCAGGTGTTCACTTACAGGCCACACAGCTGAACCAGGCAAGAAGGTTCATGTGCTCCTGAGGGCAGTGCCAGGGTCCTGCTGCCATTCCCAAAGCACCAGTGTTGGTGGCAACCACGCAAAATGCCCCCCTCTCCCAGCTTCCTGGGTGACCCTGCTGGCATCTGCTCCGTCATTATGAGGATGAGCATGGGGCACCTCCTGACCGCAGCAAGCATTAACAAGAATTACACTCCGAGCGTCTCGCCCGAGCTGTAAAAATTATCTTTCATCATAAAGAGAAGTAAATCACAGCTTTGTAATCTGGCTGCCCCCGGTGATATTTACAGCCGTGAGGTTCTACGGGGAGCCATGTCCTCTCCATCCTTTTCCTCCTTTTTCATGGAAGAATGCTGTTGTGAATGCTGTCACTGAAAGAAAAAGTTACAAGAGCTTCCTCCTAGAATTGGTTCAATTCAGCTTCATCACACTAGTGCAAAGAACATATTGCAGCACTGTGGTGGCCTGTTTTTCTGGCTTTTATTAATCCAGAAACCTTAATGATGAACAACATTTGTGTCATTGTCTACACAAATTTAATTTGTTTATGCAGCAGTTCAGTTAATCCTGCAATCTGCTTTTCTCAAATGAGGACAGATAATGGAGACACCGTTCTTTACAGGTCTTCAGGCTTTTAAATTCTGATAAAATCAGGATTCTTCACCGGGTCTTGCCACAGCTCTGAATTAAGCCACTTTAAATGTAATTACTGAAGCTGGCTGTACATCAGGAACATCCATTAAAAGAATTGATTGACCATGCTGTTACAAGGAGGCATTTTATGAACAAACGATCATGATGGGTCCAGAACTGTAATTTATAAAGGCAAAAAAGCAGGTAAATACTTTATTAGTGGTTAATGAGAGGTTCACAAGATAACTAAATTTCTTCTTTTTTTACGCAGCTACTTCAGGGAACCTTGGTCCATGGCCATCTATCACGATCGGTTTATTGATCTGCAGAAGGAACTGCGCCAAACCCTGATGTCGGAACAGGTAAGAAAAACGACTGGCGAGTGCACTTTATTATTTAGGTAATTTGTTAGTGTTGTTCACTTTGGTTTCTTTTCCCATCTTTATCCTGAAGCTTTATGTTTGTGTTTACCTCTCTCTTTGGGGAAGCCTGAGCAGACTGTGTACCTCACAGGCGGGGTCACCATGTACAGCACATTGTTCAGTTTTCTTGTTTGGGCATATTCTCAACTCTGCCTATAGAACTTGAACTTGCTTTGTTTTCCTTCACTGCATTTTTGCATTATAGCTGCAATTTAGTACAAGTACCCAGTGGAATCTGGAGCCTGGCTCGTCCGTGTATCCCCTCGCTTTTAGTAGTGCTCCCTAGCAGCAACACGCTACAGGCCATCCTACACCTGTCTCAGCTGAGCCCGTGGGTTTTTCGACACCTACCCACAGGGAATGCCTTTTGTAGTCCAAAGGGTGAAAGCAGCTGGCTTTTTCAGTGATAAGTGGATTTCCTGAGTAAGGGTGAAATTGAAATGTTTGCTAATGCTGTTTACAGTTTTGGCCTTAGCACCATAGACAGAGGCATAAAGCCTCAGCAGCCTAGAACTGCCTGCCCAAAATCCAAAGTCACTGTGTTCCATGGGGAGAACTAGTAACAGCAGGTGTCCAGCAGCCCCCAGCGCTGCCTCCCGCACCCCCGAGGAACTTCTGGCTGATCCCGAACAGAACTTGTGGTCTGATCTTGGTGCTTCCAACTCACTACTCGGGACCAGCTCACCCTGCCCCTGCTCACACTGCTTTTGCCTTTGTTTAACCCCACGCAGTTCCAGACGATGGCACTGGGTTTTAGACATGTGCTCGTGGAGTTTTTAGCTGTGCAGAAAACAAACAGAACTGAGTGTAAATGGAGGCAGGGTGGCAGGAGGAAGGGAGGTTGTGGAGCCCGTGGCCCACCCATCTCCAGGGCCCAATGCTGCCGCATCCCAGCTGCAGCCACACGTGCTCTGCCCTGCCTCCTCCCCGAAGGGCTCAGAGCAATTTGCCTCCTGTTGTCCTGACCCAGAAAGGGCCTTGGTGCGGTTTAATTTGGGTTCTCTTGGAAGACATCTATAAAAATTGTGCAAAATTCGGTTCTGCGCAGAATGGGGGGGGCGGTGCCTGATGTGTTTTTCTTGCCATCATTCAAACATTTTTCTCATGCTGTAAGTGTGAACAACTTCAGAGGAAGGGGAATTGGTGCCCTGCAAATTAAGGACTCGCTTGCCTTACCCTGTCTTTGTGGCAGCAGTTCTGACACAGTCTCCCTGCATGGACTGGAAGCAGCTCTGTGAGTCAGGATTGTTCCTATGGCCATAGGTGATGGTATCTGCATCTGAATGAAAATTTGGCATTTTGGACTTGTATTTTTTTTCATGGTGATTTTTACTATATTTACTAAATGTCACCATTTATGTTTTCACTGGGCGTTCCTTCTGGGCACATTGCCAGATACAGAGGAGGTACCGTGTGCTGCTCATGGAATATCTCTTAAATGCCTCAGGACTGGTTGTATTTCTATATGAAGTAAGAGACCTCCTGTCTTTGCCTCCTGTTGCTCATATTCTAGCTCATTTCAGCTTGCAGAAAAATTACTAGTGAAGTGTAAAAATGAGGGAAAGAGATGTTTAAGACCTGTGGGCATAAGTGCACAGAAGTCAGATATTTCTGGTTAGTTTCCAGAGAAAGTGGAAATCAGTGTCATGCAATAGGGGTAATATTTACAGAAATGTTTGTTAATGGAAGCAATAACTGCACATAAAAGCCAGTTTATGTTCTGGGGACAGGGGCCGTGCATTTAGCCTGTGTTGAAATTGTCACCCGAGGCTGCCCTCGCAGCGCGGGCTCTGGCAGGGCCGCTGGCGCGGGGCGTGTTTACCCCTCGGGGATCACAGCCATGTGTTTGTGCCGGCGTGCGCAGCTCCGGCGATGCAAACATGCAGATGGCAGGGCTGGGGTCTGCACCTCCATCAGCTGCTGGATGCTGCCGCACGCCGGGGGCACACGTGCCGTGCCAGACCTTCCGGAACAGCACTTGTCGTCCGTCTGGAATAATGGCCTGGTGCTGCGGCTGCAGCTGGGCCGTGCCGAGACTCGGTTAAAAGCCACAGTAAATACAGGGTATGGGCGGGGGGGGATGTGAGGAATTCCTCTGACGAAACCCCTCTGACAGGCCGTGTCGGGACAGCCGGGGGTTCCACACGGGTTTGTTCCACACAAGTTTGTTCCACAACTGTGGCCGGTCATTTGTGAGGGAGAGGTGAACAAACAGTGGAGCACCACCGGCCCCAGGGTGCACTCGGTGTCACCAGTGTGAGCCCCCCTCAGTGCCCCCTGTGTCCCAGCCCCGACACGTTTTCAGGCCGTTTTTGGACGCCGCTGCCGTGCTCCGTGGCTCCAGAGTGTGCCCCGAGTCCCTCCCGTTCGTCTGTCTGACAGCTCTGTCCTGCAGGTGCCCGGGCAGCCCCCTGCCGCCGAGCAGCGCCCTGAGCAGAAACCCGGTCCGCCGTCGCTTCGGGAGTCCGTCCTGCGCTACCTGCGCCGCCACCGCGCCCACCTGCCCATGTACGCCCCGACTGACATCTACAGACTGCCGCCGGCTGCAGGTGAGAGAGACACGGCCCGGCAACGGGGTTCTCGGTGCGCAGCGACGGGGGTGGGTCTCGGTACGCAGCCCTGGAAGTGGCGGGGGGGGGTCTCGGTGCGGAGCCCTGGCAGTGACGGGGGGGTCTCGGTGTGCAGCCCCGGCAGTGACGGGGGGGTCTCGGTGCGCAGCCCCGGCAGCGACGGGGGGGGGGTCTCGGTGCGGAGCCCCGGCAGCGACGGGAGGGTCTCGGTGCGCAGCCCCGGCAGTGACGGGGGGGTCTCGGTGTGCAGCCCCGGCACTGACGGGGGGGTCTCGGTGTGCAGCGCCGGCAGCGACAGGGGGGGGTCTCGGTGCGCAGCCCCGGCAGTGACGGGGGGGGTCTCGGTGCGCAGCCCCATCGATGAAGGGGGGGTCTCGGTGCGCAGCCCCGCCAGTGACGGGGGGGTCTCGGTGCGCAGCCCCGGCAGTGAAGGGGGTCTCGGTGCGCAGCCCCATCGATGAAGGGGGCTCTCGGTGCGCAGCCCCGGCGGGGGGGCGGCGGCGCGTGCCCGCGGGCCCGCAGCTGTATGCTAATGCGCCGCGGGCCGCCCGCCCGCCCCGCCCCGCCCCGCCGCACGCCTGTCCCACCGGGCGGGCGGGGCGGCCCCTCGACCCCCCCGCCGCCCGGCCCGGCCCGCCGGGGGGGTGTCCGGGGGAGCGGCGGCCCCCGGCGCCCCCCCGCTCGCCGCCCTTTGTGCCGAGGGTCGCGCAGCTTTATGCTAATGCCGCGCACAAAGGCGCGCGCGGGGGGGCCCCGCTCGCTCGCGTGCCGCCCGCGTGCCCCGCGCCCCCCACAAAGGGCCCTGCGGGGGGCGGGGGGGCGCTGCCCGCACGCGCCCCCGGCCCCGCGGCGGCTCCGCGCCCCCCGGCCCCGCCACCTGCGGGGCGGCTCGAGCCCCCCGCGCGCAGCCCCGCGCCGCCGCGGACAAAGGGCTGCGGGAGCGGGGCCGCGGCCCGGGGGTCTCCCCGCGGCGGCTGCACCTGCCGCGTCCTCGGGGGCTTCGGGCGTGTTTGCTTAGGCACCGGCCGCGGCGTGCGGGAGCGCGGGGAGCGGGGACCCTCTGCTCGTTCCCCGCCGCGCAGCGTTTCTGACTGAAACCGAGCGCCGCCGTCCCTGCCTGTGCCGGGAATCGGGCCGAACCCCTTAGGGTTAGAGTTAGCGTAACGTGTTTCGGTTGCCACCGGGCCGGGGCTGCGGCTCCGCCTGCCCCGACCCCGGAGCAGCGCGGAGTTGCTCGTTCGCAGGGTTGCCGCGCTCGGCCGGGCCCCGATGACCCGTTCGTTATTCCTCCCGCTCGGACAGACCCGTCGTTGGGCACCTGCTGCCGCCGATGGGCAGCACCCCCGGCGGCAGTGCCGCTCCCCTCTGTGCCGCCGCCGCCACAAGCGCCGCTTTCGCCTCCTCCTGCGCCGAGCTCCCCTCTCCCCGCACCCCGGTGCCGGCCGCCCCCGCCAACAGTCCGCCCGCCGAGAGCGGACGGCGCTCCGTGCCGAGCTTCCCGGCAGCGCAGCCTCGGCTGGCGGGAGGCCCGGGAGCACCGCCCGCTCCCGGCCCCGCTCCCGGCGCGGGGGGCGGCACACAAAGGCCGCGCGTGCCGGGCGGGCGGCGCGGGGCGGGCGGGGGCGGGGCCGGGCGTGTGCCGGTCCGGGCTCAGGTGCGGCCGCGCCGCCGCCGCCGCCGCTGATTGGCCCGTCCCGCCGCCGCCGGCCCGAACAATGGCCCCGGCCCGCTTAAAGGCGGCGGCGGCCGCGCCGCGGGCAGAGCGAGGAGCCTCCGCCGCGGCCGCCGCCGGCCCGGAGCCGGCGCGAAGATGCCCCGGGGCTTCCTGGTGAAGCGCAGCCGGCGGCCCACCCCTGTGTCCTATCGGGCACGCTGCTGCCGCGAGGCCGCCGCCGGCCCGCCGCTCCCCGCCGGCGCCGCCCCGCCGCCCGCCTGCCCCGCCGCGCCGCCGCCCCCGCCGCGGGACTCGCCGCCGCCGGTGCCGTTCGGGACGCCCGATGCCGCCGTGCAGGCGCTGTACAGCCCCACGCGGCCCGTCAGCAGGGACAAGTACCTGGAGCGCGGCTTCAGCCTGGGCTCGCCCGTTTCGGCCGAGTCGTTCCCCACGCCGGCCGTGCCCAGCACCATGGACCCGATCCTCTTCGCCCCGGCTGACCTCAAGCTCTGGGCCGCTGCTGGCCACGCCGAGCCTCCCGCCGCCCACCCCGGCCCCGGCGGAGCCCCCGCGCCGCCCGCCCCGGCCGCGCCGCCCGCCTCGGGCCGCCCGCTCCCCGCCAAGCGCCCGCCGGGCGCGTCCGAACCCGGGCGGCAGAAAGCCCCGTCGGGCAAGAAGACGAAGGCGATCCGCAAGCTGACCTTCGAGGACGAAGTGACCACCTCGCCCGTGCTGGGGCTGCGCATCAAGGAGGGCCCGGTGGAGGCGCCGGCCAAGGCACGAGGCGGCTGCGCCCGTCCACTGGGCGAGTTCATCTGCCAGCTCTGCAAGGAGGAGTACGGGGACCCCTTCGCGCTGGCGCAGCACCGCTGCTCCCGCATCGTCCGGGTGGAGTACCGCTGCCCCGAGTGCGACAAGGTCTTCTCCTGCCCCGCCAACCTCGCCTCCCACCGCCGCTGGCACAAACCGCGCCCGCCCGCCACCAAGGGCGGCCCCGAGGCGGGCCGGGCACCGGCCGCGGCCCCGGCCCCGGCGGAGGAAACGCCGAAGGAGGCGAGCGGCGGCAGTGGCAGCGAGCGGGACACACCGAGCCCCGGCGGAGCCTCGGAGGCGGGCTCCGAGGAGGGGCTCTTCGAGTGTCCCCGCTGCGCCAAGCGGTTCCGCCGGCAAGCCTACCTGCGCAAGCACCTGCTGGGGCACGCCGCACCGGCACCCACGCCAGCCCCGGCCCCCGCACCGGCCCCGGAGCCCAGCGCCGAGGAGCTGCCCGCCGCCGAGTGCCGCCTCTGCCCCGTCTGCGGGGAGACCTTCCCCAGCAAGAGCAGCCAGGAGCGGCACCTGCGCCTCCTGCACGCCGCCCAGGTCTTCCCCTGCAAGTACTGCCCGGCCACCTTCTACAGCTCTCCCGGCCTCACCCGGCACATCAACAAGTGCCACCCCTCGGAGAACCGGCAGGTCATCCTGCTCCAGGTGCCGCTGCGCCCCGCCTGCTGAGCCGCCCGTGCCTTCCCCGCCGCCCCGCGCCGCTCCCCCGGGGCCGCCACACGATTAGCTTTAATACGGCTTGTGACCTGCTGGAATCTGGCTTTACACTTACCTTCCCGGGGTCTCTCTCTTCTCTTTTTTTTTTTCTTTTTTTTTTTCTTTTAATTTTTTAAAAATTTTTTTTTAAATTTTGTTCCTTCGCTCTGGTTTTTATCGATGTGAACAGATCAAACCGCTCCAGAGAAACGAGTGTTTCCTTTAGTGTAGCCACAAATGCCTTGACTCTGCTGTTGATGGTCTCCAGAAAATGCTGTAGAAACTGCCTTAACTGTGACATGCCAACTTTCTGTTTCTGTTCGTTTTGCCCTTACTAAGGTAGCTCATGAGTTGTCTATCTGTATATGTTGGTTTGAGTAATTATGTTATTTATTCGTTATTTATTTATATTAATTATGAAGATTGATATTATTTGATTGCAGATATTCTAATGTGCTTTTTTGTCTCCCTGCCTGCCATTTCACTGTGCGTTTTAGAAGATCTTTTTTTCTAAAGGGATCTGCTGAACAGGTTTTAACTTTTATACCTAGAATAACACATGATCTTAACCATTTTATCCCGTGCAACCAACAGCTCTTACTTTTAGATGCAATCTCTTTTTCTACACACATTATTTTCTTAACTGTTAGCTATTTATAGAGTGCTTCGATAGAACTGTTTCAACTGTATAATTATTTACTATTCAAATAAAATATTTTCAAATTCAAGCGTGCCCCCACCCCTCCTGCTTCTCCCTGCTGGGCTGGCCCTGGGGGCTCGGGGGGGCTGGCATCCGGCTCCGCGCTGCAGCTGGCCCAGTGCCTCCATAGGCACCAGCCTGCTCTGCGCTGTTTGATGAGATTAATTAAAAAGGAATTAAAGGGAGGAGAAGAGCAGGGTGCGGCGTGGCTGGTCTTGGGGAAGGCTGCCCCCTGAGCAAAGGGGACCCCTGACCGTGGGCTGGAGCCCCAGCCCTGCCCCTGCTGCAGCCGTCACCGGGCACAGCCTGCCCTGGGCTCTGCTGCTGGGGAGAGCTGCCAGGGACCTTCCCTGGAAGGTGTTGCAGGGAAAGCTCGAGGAGAGGCAGCACCTGTAAGCAGAGAACTTGTAGAAACCCCTGCATAGGAGGGCTGTGGTGTTTGCTGGGTGGCTGTCGCGTGTGCTCGGCGCTGAGGTGTGTGGGGTTCGGGGCTCGGCAGAGCAGCGGCATCCTGCTTTGACCGTGGGCTGTGGAGCCTGGCACAAGGAAGGCCAGGCATTTGTCTGCTTCCCGGCAGGGCTGGAGCCCATTCCTGCCTGGTCCATGTGCCCTGCAGTGGGTTTTCTGCAGCATCCTTTAATAACTGTATATATAGATACATACATACATATGCAGATCGATCTATCTCCAGCTGCAGGGCCTTGTGTTTGTATATGGGAGTCTCACGTGTTTGGTCAGAATTGTTGTAAAATCTGTGTAAGTGGGGAAGGTGTGTGGTGGGTTTGTGAAACCCCTCTCACAGACAGGTGTTGCACGCACCTGTACGATCTCCCCCTTTGCCAGCAGGAGCAGGTACGGAGCCAACTCCATGGCATGTAAATCTGCTTGGCAGCCCCAAGAGCAGATCCCTGCTGCCAAACTGGTGTATGAAGGGCCAGGGGGCTGCAAGGGCTTGGCGTGGGTGTAGGGGCTGCTCCGTCTTGGGGTAGCAATGCCTTTGAGACTTTGGCTCCCTGGAAGAGGCTTCCAGCCTGTTCCTGCCATCTTTTCTCACCTAAAGGCTCTAACTGTAACCCTGATTCACTGTGGGAAAGGCAGGTGGTGGAGCTTCCTGGAGGAAAGTTTCCCAGGAATGGGCTGAGTATTTTTTGATAAAGCAAAACTTGTAGAGAAAGAACGTCTTTCTAGAGAAAGATTTGTTTGGGGTTTTTTGCGGGTTTTTTTGGTTTTTTTTCTTTTTCAGTCAGGCTGAACAGTACCAATGTATGGATACGCTCCTGCTGTCTTGATTCCTAGGAAACCAACTTGGTTATGCCAGGGCTGACTTCAGGCCTAGGCAAAGCTGTGGTTTTAGCTGTAAATCAATACACTGGAAAAGAGCACAGCTCGAGAGACCCAGGCAGCAAAGCCTGCCTGGCAAGAGCTGCAGTTTTGCTTTTCCTGGCTTCCCTGGCCTTGGGAAAGCCCCAGATCCCAGGCTGTCGCAGACGGTGTCGCAGCTGTCTGTGGAATGGGCTCTTGGCTCCCCAAGGGGACTTTGCCAACACACATGGCCGTCCGCTCAGGCCGCTGGACACCATTTCCAGAGCGATGCCCGGTGCATCCTCCGGAGAAGCCTAAAGGCTCCATGCACAGTGTCACAGCAGTGTCCTTGCTCAAATCCGTGCTCCAAGCCTATGGCACCAACAGGCCACAAAACAACAGCTTCATACTGCTGTCCATTTCCTAATAGTCAAATAAATCCATGTCTGTTCTTGTAAGAATCAGTTAGAATTTGTTGGGGCCAGAATTCCCCAGGTTTTTAGAACTGTCTGGGTAATCATCGGCGGTACCTCCTGCTGAGCAGAAAGGGTGATTAGTGGAGACTCCTGTGTTGGGGAGGAGTAAGGAGAGGTGACAGTGGAGTACATTGGAAATGGCTCTGTTCACAAGCATCCTGTAAAAGGGGCGTAGTTTGCTTTTGGCATCACTGGGCTGCAGCAGCCTGGGCAGAGCTGCTGGGCTTTTGTGTCTGCAGCCTTTCTCCCCTCGCCTGCACCGCTGGGTCCTTGTGAGGGTGAGCCCCAACTGCTCGAGGGGTTTTACAGGGAGGAGCCATTGGCATCACCGTTTTTCCGTTTTTCCGTTTTTCCGTCTCTTGCCACCTGGCAGTGAAGGGCATTGCATGGCCACGACAGGTCACAAAGCCTGCCGCTCACACCAGCCTCCTTTGGACAGTAATTTGGGGATGGATCTGTCCCTGCCCCTCACTAGTTCCTCCCTTGCACCGTCCCGCTGCCCAGGCCCCCAGCACTGGGCCTCTGCTGGGCTCTGCCTCCTGCTGTGTCTGTGAAGTCCCAAGCCCACGTGTGGCTCGGTGGCTATCCCGGAGCGCTCTCAGTAGCAGCCCCTGGGAATGCAGGTGTTGCCTGGTGGGTGCCATGTCCTGGCCACCTGGCAGCACGAGCCGGCCAGTGCTGCGCAAACAAAGCCTCCTGCTGTCAGCTAACAAATCAGCCGCTGGTGGCTCTCGGTGCATCCAGCAGGAACAGGTTTGGGCACCATGGAAAATGCTGATCCTGCCCCAAACGTGACGCAGCGTAGGCAGCTGGCACTGAGGTTGCTCACGCTCTGTGCGTGCGGGCAGAGGGGTTTGCCTGCTGTGCCGGAGCCTTCCTCCTCTCCGAGCACACTGAGAGCCGAACGTGCGGTCTGGGACGGAGTGTGAGCACAGGGAAAGGAGCTGGGGGGATTGGATAGATGAACCTGCAGGGTCCTGAGAAATGTAGCATGGACACCATCCCTGCCCCATGGGCTCAGAGCTGGTGGGGAGCTGGGGCGAGGTGCTCCTGCCCGCAGGCGAAGACTCTCTGGAGGCTGCTTGTCCCCAGGGTAGCTTTTGAGCAGTTTTGGTATGAACACCATGGTCCCTTGCAGCCGTCAGTGCAGTAAGGCATCTGTCAGCTGCCTTGCTGGATGGGCTTACTGCAAAATGCAGCTGGTCACAGCTCAAGGTTTTGGGGGGCCCTGCCCAGCACCTCCCGGTCTATTTCTGGGGTGGGCAGTTGGGAAGTATCCATGGGATTGGGGCAAGCCTGGAAACAGGACAAGGATGGGCTTTTGCCTAGGATTTCAGACCTCTTCCTCACACAAACCTGTTTAAAAAGAGGCATTGCTGCTGATGAGCTGGTAAGTGGCTCCTGGAGTCACAGGTGTTTCTGTGGGACATGCCGTGCCTGCAGGGTGCCACGGGGTGCTTTGGTGTGCTGGTGTCAACGCACCCCCGGCCCCATTGCTCGCAGGTCAGGAGTGCTGGGTTGTGGTGTTTTGGGCTGGGTGGGACAGCAGTTCCTGAAGCACCCAGGCAGCTCCCCTTGGTGAAGGATCTGGGTGTGCAGGTGCATCCTGCACGTGGCATTCAAACACCTCAAACCCTTCCATGCAGGTAAGAAGCCTCAACAGGGCTTTAAATGGTTTTAATAAAATGTAGTTTACAGTCCACATAACAGAGGTCTGCCTCTGGCAGCCTTTGATGCATTAATCATTGAGATGGGACATGGCAAGCATGGGCTGTCCTGCGGTACCGGCTCCAGACCGGACACTGCCAGGCTTGGTTCTCACCTGTGCCACTGGATCCAAGTGCTGGGCTGCCCCCAGCACTGCTCTGACCGTGCTGTTTTCTCCTCAGCAGGCAGGCAGGGACCGAAGTCGGGCAGAGCTGGGCACAGCGGCGGCAGCGGGAGCCCCACACCGGCACAGGGACCCTCCTAGGACTGCATCCTCCCGACACGGTAATTGGGACATTATTTTCAGCAGCCAGGTCCAGTTAAACCACCTGTTCCTCTTAGGAAAGAATCACTCTTTTAAAGCTCTAATAAAGCCCCCTCGCAGCTCTGAAGGCGAGGGCATGCACAGCCCAGCCTGTTCTCGCCCGGCTCTTGTGCTGTGCCGCTCTGCTGAGGCTTGTCAGCCTTTCTTGGGGAATGGGGAGGGTGAGTGACAGGGAGGATTTAACCAGAGCAAAGGCTCTGCCTGTGCTGCAGTGGGCACTGGGCTGGGGGGGGGGAGAGAAGCAGCATGGCTCAGCTGCAGGTTAGAACAGGTTCTGCTTTCTCAGGGTGTGGGACCACAGTGTTTTTATTGGCTCATTTTACAGTTTTTTAGAGGGAACACCAGTTCAATGACAAATGTGTGGAAAATGCTGTACAATTGGGGGCGTCTGAGCGGGGAGGTTTTGGTTTAGTTACACACACACAGAAGAAATCAGAATTTATTACGTACGATAAATTATATTTTGCATTTGCCTCATCCCTGGAAGTGTCCAAGGCCAGGTTGGACGGGGCTTGGAGCAACCTGGGATAGTGGAAGGTGTCCCTGCCCATGGCAGGGGGCTGGAATGAGATGAGCTTTATTGCTCCCTTCCAACCCAAACTATTCTAGGATTCTGTGATAAAATAAATATGAAAAATATTTTCCTTTTATAGCAGTATATTCTATATAGATGATCTATATAAGTAGACTTCAGAATATGTAGATAGTGTATAATATATTACATGTATTCTATCAATGCATATTATATTATATTATACAATGTATACTAATATATGTCTGTTATATATTGCCAATGAGACAATGCATATTAAATACATTATCTACAGTACATAATACCATATATGCATTATACCTCATTACTGATCCATTACAAATGTTGATGTAATGAGACACTGTTGTCTGACAGGAGGTTTTGTCAGCTCTGCAGCCGGGATTTGTGTGCTGTGGAGGACAGAGTGTAGGTGCACATATATGTGCACACCTGGCATAGCCACTATACCTACATATCATACATGGTCTAAAATACTGTTATTGTATGTATATGGTGCACTGAATATTCAATGATGCACATTATGTATGTGCCAAATAGTACATGTTCATTATGTAATGTTATACAGAATTCATACATTGCTGATATGATTTACATAATTTTCTTATATACATTTTAAATAACAGTATACTGCATATAGATGCATACAGTATTACAGTTTGTAAAGTAATGTTACAGTTTATGTGAAAACTATAGTTTTATAGTTATGATATGTACATATAGCTAAAATGTATACCAGGGATGTGTGCATATGTAGATATACACATATAATGTAAAGGTAATATGTTGTATTTATGTTATCTATAACCCATTTTTGGATAAAATTATTATCTTTATATTCAATATTTAATATTCAAAACCAGGTATCAATAAGATACAACATATAGTGTATATATGATATAATACATTGTGCAATATATAATGCATATCACATTATATACCTTGTATTATACATAGATTATAGATCAGAGATTGCATATATTATCCTTAATGTAATAATAGATACACATTGTATCCATGTGAATTTAATACCTATAATATATATTCTAGCTAATATAAACATATAGACATGCATAATATCAAATGTTAGATGTATGATTTGAAATACTGTAGCATATAATATATAGAACATAAGATGAGATACCTAATGTATTTTGTATAGTTATAGAGAGCATATTAATAGGTACAGGAATAAGATAATACCTATACAAATGTTTGTAAAAAATGTTTCTAAAGCTGAAGGAAGGTATAATTAGAGGGAATACTGGGAGGAAATTCTTGGCTGTGAGGGTGGTGAGGCCCTGGCACAGGGTGCCCAGAGAAGCTGTGGCTGCCCCTGGATCCCTGGAAGTGTTCCAGGGCAGGCTGGACGGGGCTTGGAGCAACCTGGGATAGTGGAACGTGTCCCTGTCCATGGCAAGCGTGGAATGAGATGATCTTTAAGTTCCTTTCCAACACAATCCATTCTGGGACTCCGTGGTAAGTATAACCTAGTCTATATATTATTTAATTTAGTAAATGATTCTTAATGCCATTTTTGTGTCTGCTGCCGCAGCTGGAGGGGTAGGAGTGCCTTGGGCCCGTGTTCCTGTCCCGTGCCGGGCTGGCTTCACCAGCGCCACTGCAGCCCCTTGGCCGGGGCTGTGTCCTGCCTGGCGGGGCCCCGGTGCCCCCTGCCCCCATGGGTGCCAGTACCAGGCTGTGCCAGGCACTGAGCTGTGCGGGAGCCGCGTGCCCTTGGCGCTCCGGCCGGAGCCTGCCCAGCGCCCGCCTGCTGCCGGGAGAGCGGGGACGCACGGCTGTGCCAGCCCTGGTGAGGGGCAGCCCCTGAGCAGGGACCCCTGGTCCGCAGAGCAGCTGGCCTCCCCCGCTCTCCAAACCCACACGAGGGTGGTGGTGCTGGGCCTGGGGCAGGGATCCTCCCTGGAAAGGTAGGTGGATTCCCAACACTCATTAGTGTGTGCAGTTATTTCTGCAAAGGGAACTTTATCTGGAGCCATCTGGATTAACTCCATTTCTGGCTAGAGCACCTGAAAGCAATTTAGGAGCGGCCTTTGCTGTGGCTCTTCCGCAAAGGAAGGGAGATTTCCAGGTGTCTTTTCAGACATCATCATGGCTGAGTGCAGCCCCCTGCATTTGCTTAAGGAATGTCTCTCGAGTAGAAAATCGCCATTAGAAACCTCTTGTTTCTAATGCTGATGTGGGTGGTTGGGCCGTGAGGCATCACAGGGAAGCAGGTTATGGACAGTGGCTTCTGGGGGCCCCAGGGGTCTGTCACTGTGCTTGGTGCCTTGGGCAGGGCCCAGCTGGCAGGAGGTGCCACCCTGCAAGGGTGGCAAAGGGCCCTGCTGCCATGTGGGTGCCCCGTGTCAGTCACGGCGTGGTGTGAACTCCTCGAGAGCGCTCCAGTCCGGGAGCGCCGCTGCCGGCTGCGCGCCCGGCGGCTGTTCCTGCGGCTGCGGCCCCAGCAGAGAGGGGCAGAACCCGCGCCCGGCAGGGACTGTCCCTGCCCGCTGTGAGCCAGCCCTGCGCACCCACGGCAGCCGCAGCAGCACCACCGGCGTCACCGGAGCTCCAGCCCCGCCACCTCCCGCCCGCTGCCGTACACACCACACAGGTACTGCCTTTTATTGCTCTGGGGAGAAATTTTATTGTGAGCAAAGATTTATTAATTTGGTGAGGGGTAACAGAGTGGCTTTGTCATCCAGTTCAGGGTGCAAAACCACAGCGGAGTTTACACAAATTAATAGTTTCTGACATCAGGAAAACATGATTTTCATAAATGTTTTAATTCTTCCCTGAATTAGAGATACATATTGCTCTAAGGAGAAGGGGCTCCTTACTCAGAAGGATGCCTTTGAAATTGTTTCAGACCAGCTACTGGATAAGTAGCTAGTGGACAGGCAAGGCTGTCTGGCCCTGAAAGTAAAATAAATTAAAATACATGTTTTATTTTCTAGGTTCCTTCACTGACAGAAAATCAATAGAAAGCAAAACCCAACTGTGAGGCAGAAAATCAAACCAGCTGTCCAAGCCGTCAGTGACGGAGGCTCCTTCCCGCAGCTGCACCAGGTGAGTTCCTGTCGGGCACCAGGGCTGAGCTGCTGCCCCTCGGGCACAGAGCACGCGGCAGAGCCCAAGGGCTACCTCGGCATCACTGGTCACGGCGGGAAGGTGCCCCACAGGCAGAGGGTGGCCCCTGGCCAGGTGCTGGCACTCAGATGGACAGACAGCCATAACATCAAGTGTAAGTGCAAAAACAAATGGGGGCCCAACGGGGCATGTCCCAAAAAACACAATCCCTTCGCTTAAAGCAACTCCCATTCCATGGGGAGGTGTGCGTGTGAGTGCCAGGAGCAACCAAGCAGCAGCAGGACAGGGCTCTGTGGCTGCTGGATCTCAGATGTCTGTTGCTTTAAAATACCGGGGATTTAACTCTAAAAATTTTCACCCCATTAACCTACAACACGTGTAGACCAAAACACATCAGCTACTGCCAACATGAGCTCTGCTCACTACAGCAGGTGCCGGGAGGACACCCTGAGTCCTCACAAGCCTTCAGCTGTGTTGTCCTCTGGCTAGAGACGAGTCACAGCCTGCTGGGACAAGGTGAGGGGGTTACCCAGTTCTTTACACTGTGCTGGGAAGGGGTCATGGCAAAAGTGTGGCTTTTGCTCTTCTAAGAGGGATTTGCTTATTTTTGTTTCTCTAGGGAGCAGTTCCAGTGCACAGCCATCGCACACACCATGGACAGGCCACGGCGCTCCCGCAGCGGGACAGCACCGACTGGAGAGATCCTCCCTCATCCACCTGTGCTCCAGCAGGGAATATTTGCTACCTGGCTAGTCACAGGAAAACCTCGCTTTAGAAAAAATTCCCTAATGCACAGGTAAGTGCTGCCTGGAATGACTACAGCAATACTCTAAGGGTACATTAAATAACTGGTTTCAGTGCTGGTTCACGACCTCTGGCTGCTGCACCTGCAGCCAGGGGCTTGGGGCCCTCGCTCACTTGGTGCCAGTGCAGTGGTGATGGTGACACAGGTGACACCCAATCCCCAGCCATATCTGTCCAGCCTGGGGAAAGGCCGTTTCACAGAGCAAAGCCCTTGCCTGGCCCCTTCAAGACGTGTTCACCCAGAACTGCCTGTTCTGATCTGTGCTCGGGTGCCCTGGCTGCAGCTCTGTGCTCCAGGGCCTCAGCTGGATGCCTTGCTGAGGGCGCTGGTGGAGCGGCGGAGCTTCCCCGAGACCCTGCTCCTGGAGGCACGTGGCAGCGTGGGCGAGGGCGGCTCTGCCAGCTCGACGCCGATGGTGACAGTGAGGTCAGCACTTGCACTTGTGGTGAGGCAGCCTGGAAAACAGAGCAGGCAGGGAAAACCCAGGTCAGGACAAAACAGCCTGTGTACCTCGGAATAACCGCGTGGCACAGCGCTGCCCCTCCCCTCGCCTCTTCCCAGCTTCTCTTGGGATTCCCAGTGTGAGGACTGGCACACAACTCTCCCTGGAAGGTGCCTTAACCTCTGGAAAAATCCTAAAGAATCACAATTTCTTCCACTACATAACAGGTACCCTTGTTACTGGTGGCTTATGGCCACCACTGGGGAAGGGTCTCGGTGGGGGGGGGGGGGCGGGGGGGGCTGTGGGTATGCGGGGTTACACTTTGTTGTTTAGTGGAGTCACGTGTTGGTTATTCCCCAGAGGCCAGGCCTGCCCAGGCTGTCTGAGGGGGAACAGGTGAGCACATGGTCATTAAATGAGACACTAATGACCAAAACCAGGTGCAGCTGCTGTGAGGGACCGACCCTGCCCTGCTGCTGAGGGCTGGACCTGTCCCAAGGCATTTCCCGGGGGAACACTGTTTCATCAGCTCCCTCAGGAAACAGTATTTTTAAACCATGTTGCAATTCTCCGCTGAAGTGTAAACACAAGTTTTTTATTACAGGTAGGAGGGAGGAACAGCCTCGAAGCCACGCAGGGAGAGCACAAGGACATTCTGAGCCCACTCCGAAGGCGGGCACCAGTGGCACCCCCTCTGAACTCCTGAGGGATGATTGTGTTTTGCAACACAGACCTAATTCCAGTGCAACAACTGACTCCATTCTCAGCTGTGCCTGGCCAGGCCGTGGCTCTTCAATCCTCCCTTCACCTTTCCTAGCCCAGGTAAATCTCAAGCGTGCACAAAATGCCACAAAGTGCAGCCAGGGCCTTGGCTGAGCTGTCCCTCAGGCACAGGTGAGTGGGGCACTGTCCTTGCAGGACGGGTTGGGACATGCCCGTGGGTCAGTGTGGAAGCAGAATTAGCCCTCGGTGGCTGTCTGAGGACAAAGACTCACCCTGGCTCTCTGCTGCACTTCCAAGGTGAGGTGTAACCTGTCCTTCTGCTTGAGCAGCTCTGAGTGTTTGAGCGACTCAAAGCAGGAGTGGAACAGCAGCAGCACAGCCCCAAGTGTAAGTCCCCTCAGCCTGCCTGCAGCCCTGTGTTTGCATCTCAAAGACAGCCCATACGTACCAGATTGGTTCTTTGAGACAACTGACTGAGGGGAAATAGCACATTTTAAAAAGGTGGGAAGTGTGACTTGGTCTGTAAAGGCATTTTCTGTGAAAAATGCGGAGCTGTCAATTTTGGATTAAAAACAAAACCTGTGGTGCTACTGGCTGGCGAGACAAGTGTGGGGGAGGGAAGGGCTGTGAGGGAGGTGTTGTATTTGACATTCCTGCAGTGAGGCAGAATGGCAGATGGTCAAAATAATACAGTTTTCTCCAAAAGGACAAGCTGAACCAACTTAGAAATAAAAATTAATTACCGTGTACGGGTGGCATTACCGCGTACGGATTGCGGGTGGCATTACCGCATGCGGATCGCGGGTGACAGTACTGATCGCGAGTGACAGTACCGTACGCGGATAGCGGGTGGCGTTGCCGTACGCGGATCGCGGGAGGCAGTACCGATCGCGGGTGACAGTACCGCACGCGGATAGCGGGTGGCGTTGCCGTACGCGGGAGGCAGTACCGATCGCGGGTGACAGTACCGTACGCGGATAGCGGGTGGCGTTGCCGTACGCGGATCGCGGGAGGCAGTACCGATCGCGGGTGACAGTACCGTACGCGGATAGCGGGTGGCGTTGCCGTACGCGGATCGCGGGAGGCAGTACCGATCGCGGGTGACAGTACCGCACGCGGATAGCGGGTGGCGTTGCCGTACGCGGATCGCGGGAGGCAGTACCGATCGCGGGTGACAGTACCGTACGCGGATAGCGGGTGGCGTTGCCGTACGCGGATCGCGGGAGGCAGTACCGATCGCGGGTGACAGTACCGCACGCGGATAGCGGGTGGCGTTGCCGTACGCGGATCGCGGGAGGCAGTACCGATCGCGGGTGACAGCGCCGCACGCGGATCGCGGGTGGCGTTGCCGTACGCGGATCGCGGGTGACAGTACCGTACGCGGATAGCGGGTGGCGTTGCCGTACGCAGATCACGGATGACAGTACCGCACGCGGATAGCGGGAGATAGTACCGATCGCGGGTGACAGTACCGCACGCGGATAGCGGGTGGCGTTGCCGTACGCGGATCGCGGGTGACGTTACCGTACGCGGTATGCATTACCACACACATATCACAGGAGGTATTACTGCACGCAGATCATGGCCAGCATTGCTTTACACGGATCATGGGTGGCAGAAGTGTGTGGAGTTTGTGGGAGGTGAGCGCGGGAGGCAGAACTGCACACAGAGCACGTGAGGTGCACACGGAGCACAGGAGGCAGAGCAGAGGAGGTGTGAGGCGCACATGGAGCACAGGAGAAAAGAGCTGAACACGGAGCAGAGGCAGCAAGGCAGGCGGAGGGGAAGGAAAGCTGTTAGTGACAAGGCACAGCAGCAGAGGGGCCTGCGGGAAGCATTGCTCTTACCTGCGGCCATTACCGTACCGAGAGCATTAACACTCTAATCTAAAGGAAGAGAACAAAACCGTGTCAGTGCAGGACCAGCACTCTGTGACTGCTGCACTCGCACCAACCCAACACAGCACACCCTGGTAAAGGCCGGAAGGGGAGTTCCCCTCAGCCCTCAGGGACCTGCAGAAATATGGACCAACACGCTTCCTCCTTGGGGCTGAGGACTGAAAGAAACAAGGGAAGGAACGATGGCAAAAATTGGAATGAATAATCACTGTCCTTCAGCTTTTGCCAAACCTGCTGCCGTGGGATGGTGGCATGCAGCTGCTTCACGCCTCAGCTCCACCTCCAGCGCTGTTCCTGGTCACACCATTTCAAACTGAGTAAAATTTAAAGCTTCACGGAGACCTAAGCTCCCTGTGACACTACAGCCAGGTTAAGACCCCAGGAAGTGAGCAGCATAGCAATCCCAGTGCCACATAAATTTCCCAGATGGGGACGTCCTTGAGTGCATAAAACCTGTCCACAAGCAGTCACGCACCTGCACTCAGACAAGACACACACACACACACACACACACACACACACACACACACAGGAAGGCCTCGCACAGATGAGGCTGCTGAGAGAGCATTAAGCTTTTAAAACACATTTCTTGCAGGAGGGATTAAAAACAGGGTTAAGAATATAGATAAAAGCACTTTAAATGCAGGGTTACCTTGCAGGAAGCTAGACAGAGATGGTGTATTGCATCTTAAATCCAGTCCACAGAACAAACCTGGTTTCTTCCCCTGGGCAGGTGCCCTAGGAATGGCCGTCTACCCACTGCTCATGAAGCAGCTGAACACCGCTGAAAGCAAGGGTCGGTAAGACCATGACCTGTAAGGATCCTGAAGATTGGTACTTGAGAAGACCCATGCAGTTTTCACATAGGCTGTGACCTGTTCCAGCCCCCCCATTAACCTTTCAGCCAGGATAGGTCTGTGGAAATCTGTTTTCCTTCTAGTAAATGCAAAGGTAATAAAATTCCAGAGAGAATCGTTGTAGTAAATCTGCACAGCATTCCTGCTATGGCTGTCCCAAAGACAGGCTCAAAGTACACTGTAAGCAGCATCCTGAGCCTGCGCGGAAGAGCCCCTGGATAACTGAAGCTGAGTTAATCAAAGCCGCACACATCCTGCAGGGCCCTGGAAAGCTGTAAGTGACACAGTAAGAGAATCTGACACTAGAGGTTAATCAGAGGCAGAACTGACCCTAAAGCAGCACCCACAGCTCCCAGCTCAGGTGGGAGTGCCTGGCACCACTGCAGGCCTCCACGGTTTCAGGGACTTGGAAATAAGCCTGAAATGTACACATTGAAGTTTAATTACTCACAAGTTGGAGCAGCTGCTGATTAGTTCTGCAAGGCTCAGCCTCAGCCAGGGGGACCCCACCACGTGCTGGGGGTTATGTGGGTGTGACAGGCAGGGAAGCCTGAGCCCTCAGCACGTGGCCACAGGACTGGCTCTGCCCCGGTTCTGCTCTGCCTCTGCTCCAGGTCTCTGCCGGCGCCTCAGTGTAGAGGGAAAATGGGAAGGGGCCACATTGCCTGGAGCCTTCTCTGAGCTGACAGCTCGAGCAGCTGGAGCTGTCACCTGGCAGAAGAGACAGGCCCGTCAAACTCCTATTTTCACCCATCCCAGTGCTGATTGCTGGGATGAGCCCTCCCTCACCACCTCCTCTCCTGGTAGCTATGGGAGTGCCTTCTGAGCCGATCAATTACATGGAAAAGGCACGAAGCCAGGCTGAGACCCCCTGATGTGGCTCTCACCCCCTCACTGTTGGCGATCCCGAGGGAACACCAGGATTGAGGGGGCAGCAGTCCCAGCACCTGCTCAGCCTCGGGGGACAAGTTTGGACTGTCCACCCTCAGTGGTGGCACAAGGGACGGCCCAGCACACTGAGCAGGCAGCCACTTCCTTAGGGCTCTGCAGGGATCTGGACCCTCCGGAGCCAGGCCTGGGCTCCTGGGCATACACCTGCATCAGCCTGTTCAGCCGCAGGAGCTGGAGGGGGGACAGAGCTGCTGCCCCCAATGCTTTGTGGTAACCACAACCCTGCCCTGCTTAACGCCAGACCATTCCTGACCCTCACAGGGACACTCAGGCAAGGAAAACTACGGACGGCGCACTGATAACCAAGAGCACACGGGCAAGGAGCAGCTCCCAAATCCGCTGGTGCCACTGCAGGAGCTCCCCAAGGGCAGCCCAGCTGGGACAGGCTCCAGTCTGCCGAGGATGAGGAACTACCTGGATTAAACAGGGGAAGCCAGACAGGTCCCTGTGCCTCATCCTGAATAGTCCTCACAGGGAATGGGGAAGAGGAGAAAGCCCTTGAGTCCTGCCTCCTGTGGTAACTCTCCTGGCTCCTCTGCTCCACTCCCCTCAGCTTTTCCTCTTTGTTCACTGCCTGGACAACCTCCACCACCACAGCACCACAGTGTCCCATCTCATCTGCTGAGCACCACGCCCAGCAGACCTCACACGTGCTCCATGCTAGCAACAACTCCCTGTCATACAAGTAACCAGGACAGTCAGGAATTTCCTAGATCCCATATATTAGAAACAAATTGTTCAGTTTCAAGCAACACTGACACACGGATCAAACCCTACCCCTGGCACACACCGCACGTGCTGTGATACC
This sequence comes from Lycocorax pyrrhopterus obiensis, assembly GCA_014706295.1. Taxonomy (NCBI): domain Eukaryota; kingdom Metazoa; phylum Chordata; class Aves; order Passeriformes; family Paradisaeidae; genus Lycocorax; species Lycocorax pyrrhopterus. Next base: position 326,230 of record JACSVZ010000004.1, read on the forward strand.
GTGGCACAGCTACTCAGTTTCAGATGTGTATGTTTTCAATATTTCCAGGAAAACAGGCAAAACTATTATATATATATATACAGAACCTGGACACAGATCTGACAAAACACCCTACAGAGCTTCAAGGAAAAGGATAAAAGGACAAAAACCCCAAAGTAGTAAAAAAAAAAACCCAGAAAAACCAAACCAAAGCAAAAGGAATCCTTGGCTCAGTTACTGTTACAAAAAGCATCAGTCTTGTTTAAAACAAGAGTTACTCTGGGTTTGGTTTTGTTTCTGTCAAAAATATATTGTCAAAATCTACACGTCCAATTCAAATAATCCTTTTGCTTTAAAGTGGAAAAGATAAAGCTCAGCACTGAACAAAAAATGGTTTAAAATAAACCAGATCTTGTTTGCTGTACATTCGGATATTTTCTACAAGAACTTTACGCATGTAAAAGTCCAGAGACAAAAGAAAAGCATGTGTCACCTTTGCAACAAAAAGGCTGCAAAATCTCGGTTTTATGTAAATCAGCAGGCACAGCTCCCGAGGCTTTAAAACCAGGGAATGCTGAAAACCTCTATAGTTCCTTGACTCAAGTGTTGCTCCTGGGCAATGCCATAATATTCATTAAAGAATCCATTTATCAACAGACACCACATGTCCAAGTTTTCCAGCAGTTTTTCTGATGCTCCACTGAAAAGGATGCTTTAAAAACATTAAGCTGGAATGCAAGAATCAGAGATGCTTTCCCTGCCCATTCCACACTATCCATTAGCAACTAAAAAAGCCAAGATTTACACTATATCCTCCCTGATAACGTTGAGCTTTGTGCTTTATTTTCCAAGTCATTAGCATGCACAAGAATGACCTCATGGTGAACAGATGCACTTGGATATGGCAGTGATTAGATCAGTCCTCTCAGCAGTCAAGTGTGCCCGTTCCCATTAACCCCTCAGGCGCCGGTGGCAGCGCTCAGCTCCGGGGTTCCCTGGAAAGCAGGAACCTGCCCTGGCGAGCACAAACCCCTTGGACAGAATCCCTGTGGTGGGAAAGCTATGACTAGAGTTATCCTGGAATATCCGGCTCCTTTCACTTCCCCAGGTTAACACCATGCCTCTGGCTGCTGATCTTACAGAAAAACAGTCCCAAGCCCCAAAGAACCCCTATGAGCCACAGAGGCAGTTGAAGTCGGGGCACTGCTATGCCCACTTCTGCTTCACCAATTTTTTTAAAGGGCACACAAGTATTTTGTTGAATAACTCTTTCTGGTTTTGGCTGAGGAAGCGAGAACAGCAGCTTAAAGCCTGTCCACTAAAAGGAGAGAAATCTGCAGAGGGAAAGGATGAGAATAATTCAATAGCGTTGGATTATGGAGGATTTCCTGGGCTGCCTCTCAAACCCTGCCTAATTAAAATACAGCATGTAATGCACCAGTTTAACAACAAAGGGCCGTATTCCCAGCTTTTGTTCCTAATCTGCACATCCCCTAAATGAGTTCGGGGATGGCCATTCTGCCTACATGGCTGCACTTTCAACGCTGAAGATATCAGGCCTATCTATAATCCATACAGGGAGTTCCACACAGGCTCTGCTCCTGGAAACAGCAAAGGAGATCAACTGGACCATTTTCCCGCAGAAAATGCAGCACCTGCAAGACTGGTGACAGGGAGACTAAGCCAGGACAGGAAAACCATGTCCCACATGAGTCTGGGGGCGTATTCCCAGGGGCAGCATCAGAAAACACAAAAACATCCAGTTCCAATAATCATATTGGAACAGTGATACCCCAGTAACGTGTCACTGAGAGCTGTGTTGGATTTCTCCTTACTGTGTTAACTCCTGAGAACGCCCTGCACTGTGATAAGCAGCACCCTTACTCCCCGACCCTCTCTGCTGCACACACGCATTTGCAGCGCCGACAGGATCACACTTGAGGGGCATTATAAGAATCAGACCAGATGAGAATTAATCTTAAATTTACCTGAGCAGTTTACGCTCGGCAGGGTCAGCAGTACCAGCTGGCTTGTACTGCCACCTGTGCCAGCTCCCTGCATCCCACAGAATCATCAAGGCCGGACGAGATCAGCAAGTCCAGTGGCCAACCCAGCACCACCACCATCACCCCGAAATCACATCCTGACACCTCCTGAACACTTCAGATATCAGATCCCAGTGCCTCCCTGGGCAGCCTGTGCCAGTGCCTGATCACTCCTTCAGGGAAAAATGCTTCTTTTTATTTACTGCTCCCTGACTCATTTTTTCTGTTTCAGAATAGAAAAATGCCCTCCGTATTCCTAAGCGGCAGACAGGTGATTCCTGCAGGTGCAGGACAGGTGGATCTATGCCTGGAGCAGGCCTGGCTGGGGAACAGCGGAGCTGCCAGGGCTGCATCCAGCCTCCCTGCTGACTGCTGAGGGGCATCTGATGGAAAACACATCCCCACGGCCACAGCTGACACTGCTCCTGCTCATCACTGACTAAGTATGCAGGAGAATCAGCAGGTAACGTGAGGAGATTCTGAAGCGGAGATTCTGACACCAGAAGTCATGGCTGGCCTCCAGTTCATGAGCGGGAAATTAATTCTGAGGCTCAGAAGTCTGAAAATCGGGACCTGACTGGGGCAGGCTTTGCACTTAAAAGCAATTAAAACAATTAAATCATACCCGGGTACTCCTGATTTAACAGTGTTCTGAAATGCTCAGGTACTGGGAAACACTTTAACTGTGCTTGGCATACACAGCTCATCCTTCAGAAAGTGGGGCTGCTGAGAGGTCTGCCCTGCCGAACCACATTTGACACAGCACCGTGTGCTCAGAACAACATGAAAATGAAAGAGAACCGTGCACAGAGCAAAATGTTTAAAATAGATCACTATATCTACATTTCTATTTGCTGATACGTTGACAGATAAACGATTCAAGTGCTAACAACCAACCCTGGGCACGCGCCGCGCTCCCATTGAAACGGGCGATTTTTTTGTCTCAGACTTTTGGCAGAGTGTATAAAAGAATTTAATGCACAGCTGTTCTACTTTTTAATGTAGGAAACATTAATCAAAGCTTTAAGTTATAAGCTTTCCTAGCGTTGTTTAGTATTCCAGTTCAGCAGAGATCAATAGATCCATCCCGTGTTCCCTGACGCCTCTCCAGGACGCAGAGGCGCGATTATGTAAATGGCCCCGGCTTCCTCCCCTCCTGCCAGCGCTTATCTCCAAAGCCTTCTGCCTGCTGCTCCTGGCCACCACTGCCCGGCCAGCACAGGCCTCTTATCTCCTCACAAAGCTCCGAGCACGCCAGGATCGGAGCCAGCAACGCTAGACAATGCTGCACGGCTGGTTTTATTCCTAAGTGATTTATTTGAGCAAATTTAATTTCTTCCTTCAGTGTTTCAGTTTAGATGGAAGATATCTGCTAACAAGTCGGGCTAAAGAGAAATAGAGCAGATGTCCTGCAACGTTTATACAGGTTGGAAATAATCTATTCAACAATCCAGAAGAGAAGCGGGGAATTATTAGAAAGCGCCAGTGTCACCCTAGGAGTGTCAACGACAGATTAAGGAATCTTTGTTAGGGAGTCCAGCACACGGTGACCAGATACTCTCTGGATGCTGGAAAAAACCACATTTTGAAGGCACTAGAAATGTGCACTTCAGAGCCAACGGCTCCCTTTCAGGAGAGGTTCACTTAAACTCAATCAAACCAGCCGGGCAGCGATTGTGACTGCACACTAACCTAACCCTCCACAAGGCACAGGAGGAATAAATTCCCGGAGTTCGGCACAATGCTGTCACCTCTCAGCAGGCCGATGACTGATGAGCACTGATGCACACACGCACACCCCCACACCCACCCCGTACACCCACACCCCCATCACAAACCCCGCAGAGGCTCCAGGCCAGGTGCTGCAGGGCAGCCTGCAATGCGCTCGCCTGCATTGAAGGGACGCGCCCGCATCCCGCACGCCGCTGTGATTCCCTAACAGCACCCCGTTCCTGCGTTTCTTGTGCATTAATCCCTGACCCTGGTAGCTCAGCAGCATAATCCCCATTTAGCATTAGCAGCAGCTTCCCCTGAGAGGAACTATTTTTGATAAGTGAGCCCCGATTCAGGCCTCGCTTTTGAACAACATATTCCCAGCTCAGCAAGAACCCGGAGTCCTGAATGAGCCCGAGCCCATCACTGCGAGAAAGTTCATTAACCTCGCTGGAGTTGGGGGTTAACAGGATAGCTGAAGAAAGGAGCAGTGTGAATAGCTCTGATGCAAAACAAATTAAAATGAATGTCATCATTCCTTTTGATATTCATTAGTTGATTCAGGGGAAGAATAGTCTTCTTAAATTTGCAAGCATTTATCTACAAAAAACAGGTGTACAGCTGCTGCTCAAGTGCTTCTTGGGTCTACAGAGAAGAATAATGTGCAGAGACTCACCAGTTCCACCGAGGGAGTAGCTGGGAGAGGGAGAGAAGACCTGAGCGGCAAAATCCTCAAACGTCATCACTTCTTTGTGGTTCTGGATGATGGCTTCAAGGTACAGAGCTCTCTCCTCGTAGCTGCAATGCCTCATTAAGGAAAGGTGTGTGCAGAACTCAAGGCTGTCCCACGGCATCCCCCAGCACCAGCCCCCAGCCCCATATCCACAATGACTGGGCTGGAAGGGGCAGGGAACCGGACCAGAACTGCCCAATGGTTCTGAACGGGAGCCAACAAGGAGGGGATACATTCAGGGCTGGAAATTCAGGGTAACACCTTTGAGCTTCCCGACTGAGAAGCTGTGACTTGGGAGCTGCCGAGCGCAGGAGCAAAGCCCCAGACCAAAACCCGCTGTCACAGGCAGGCTGCGGCACCACGGAAAGCTCCTGGCACGCAATATTCCTGTTCCAATGGCCAGAAAAGTTACTAGGTTGGAGAAAAAAAGCTACAGGACAGAAGGGTACAACCCCCCCACATTCATTTGATCACTGGACTTCTTAGAAGAAATTAAGCACAATAAACGCAATTCCAAAAGTGTGACGGTTATATTTAGGGCAGGTGCTAGAAGGTGCAACCTTATGTATCCCAAATAAATGATGCACAGTGGACAAACCCAGCCCACAACTTGCATGCATTATGGCCTGAATAATGCAGACAACAAAGCGAGCTAACATCGAGACTATTGCCTTTTAATTAAAACTCGGCAACCTGGAACACACAGCATTCAAATGTGTAATCAAAAACCAGTCACCAATAAAACTTACAAGCGTAACAAGCTGAAGCAACTTTCCAGCTGTCTTAATAGGACCCCTGCTTGCGGCAGCCTTTCACAGCAGAGAAAGCAAATCTTCCCCTTTTGTGTGCAGCTTCTGTCTGCTCAGAAGGTGAATCATACACTTCCAATAACAGGATAACGCCTGGGACAAATCTACAATGGGCTGGAGAGCCTCACGTATGACTTTATGAATTAGGGCTCGCAGGAGCCAGGATGACATCTCATTCTCCGTTTCCTCAGCGAAAACAAAAGTTTTCAGCGCCTCATTGTGTTTCTGTTATGGGGAAATGCACTCGAGCTCCGCAAGGCTGTTCGGTGGGAGCAAAGGCCAAGCTGAATTTAGAAATTAGGAGCAGGAGAATAACACCAGTGACAACAGAATGCAGGTGAGGGTATTTAGAATTGAAAAGCATTACTAATTAATATTGAAGTGCCATTTGTGACTTGCAGTACATTAACAAAAACCACTCTGAAACACTATTAAAAAAAAAAAAAACAACAGAGTAAAGCAGTGCCTAAAGCCAGGAGACGATGGTCTAGTGTCGACCTCGAAGGGAATAAGCAAAGCACGTCTTCGTTGCATGTGAGTTCCTGCAGGCGTGGCGGCAACAAAGGGAAAAGAAAGAAAGGAAGAATTTTGCTTTTAATGCTCGCAGAGGACGATTGATATGTGATAAATCTTCTTATAAACTTCCCGTGGAAGCCTGAAGAAAGAAAATCAATAGCCAGCATTGCAGCCTCTGCACCTGCTGACAGCGTTATTTGCTCAGTTTTCCTGCCTTGCCCGAAGCCCGGGAGAACGCATTCCTGACAGCGCCAGCGCCAGCCCGCGGCGTGCGGGGCTGCCTCCCCTTTATGGGCTGAACTCCTGATGACTCTTGTTAATGAATAGGCTGCCAAACTTCCTCGGAGAGGAGGCACACGCCTGGGCCCAATTCTAAAGGGACTGACGGATGCCATTCACCCCTCATTATGGAGATGCCGATTCCGCGGCGCTCGGCTGTTGCCAGGGCCGTGCGGAGCGCGGTGCCGGGCGGGCGCCGGCCGGGGGCGGCGGGGGCTGCGCGCCCGTCTGGCAGCAGCCCCTCCGACACGGAGCTGGCACGTGCTGCCGCAGCGGGAGCGGGCCCGGCCGTGACAAATCGCTGAAAGGGCTCCGCGGCACCGGGGGCTGGCGGCCACCTGAGCCTGCGGGCCGGCCGGCAGCGCTCCATTCATCGCCCGGCCCCGGCCGGGGCTGCTCGTGGCCTTCCAGCCAGGCGGGGGGGACGAGAAGAGGCTTTTCATGCTCTGCCTGATAATGCCCCGCTGGGTCCCGGACGGCCCTGCACAGCGGCACACCCGGGCACTGCGCGGGGCTGCCCCGCTTCGGATAAACGCTGCACGCAAACACGGGCCGGAGACGCTGCCCAGGTTTGCTCTGCACCCGGTAAAATCCTACTGATGAGCTGGAGGATGCCGCTCGCCGCACAAAAGACTGGTAAAAAACACCCGGACAAACGGCTGGGCAGCTACAGGAGAGACAGCTGAGGAAGAACACTCCAAGATCTGGAGAGCCCTGCAGATCCACCAGCGCTGTGGAGGCTCGCAAGGACAACCCCCGGCTCGGCACCTCTCCTGCACACTGAAAAGCCGAAAGCAGCAGGTGCAGATAGCCCCAGTGCAGTGAGGCCTAGTGCTGCACACCCCAGCTCCACTGGCCAGCCACCTCGGCTTGGCGTGCTCCCCGTGCCCTCCTGGGCTCCCTGGAGCAGCGGGACCGCAGCAGCTCCTGCCATACGGGCAGCGAGCAGGATGCCCGTGCTTGTTTGTACTCACAGCTTAATCAAAAAAGAATTAAGTGACTGCGGCAAAATGAAATTAAACTCCCTGCTATCTCTGTCTCAGTACACATGCAGGCTGGGAAGAACAGTTGGGATTCATTAAAAAAAGAAAAAGTCAACTAAAATTTTACTGAAGTTTAGGAATTTGAATGTGGAGGCATCATGAACAAGCTGTAAAAAAACCCTCTGAAAAACACCTCCATCCTGTAAAAAAAGCATCACGAGGTTTCCTATTTATTGCCCTGTAGGAACGCGTCTGTCCTGAAAATCCCTGGAGCAATACTTCTGTCAGAGCTGCACCACAGAAACGTGCTGTGCTTTCAGCCTAGGAGCCAACCACGAAATATCACTGAGTTACAAACATTAGAACCTCACACTGAACCTCTTTAACCTGAACTTTTTGTCACGGCTCTCCTGCGCGCTTTGGGCAGAGCCCACCTGACACCAAGGCGCCCCCAACACCAAGCAGAATTTAGATCAAGTGCACATGAACTACTGGTTTAAAAGTGCAAGCCATGGATCAGCAACCCCCCAGCTCTGAGCAGGGCCGGGAGGGAGCCCCGAGTGCCTGGCTGGCTTTCCTAGAGCAGCCTCGGGGCTGGAGTGCTGCAGGGAACGCACAAATCCGCCGCTGTGGCAGGCCTGGCTGCAGAGGACGGGCTGTGAGCTTGAACCCTACCCCGGCGGAAAGCTGGACAGCTGGCTGCCCTGATTAACTAAGCCCCCAGTTATCTGGGGGCTTGGGGCGTCCCCTGAGATCTGCAGATAAATGGAGTTATACCAGACCCTTGAAGGAGCTGATCAAAAGCTCCTCTTTTAATATGTACGGCAATTTGACCCACCCCTCCACGGCTGCATTATTTTACATTTTGCTTCTGCCAAGGCAAAACTCCAGAGCAAAATGTTTTAAACAGATGCAAACAGGGTTGTTTTTGTTCATTTCATATGAAATAATGACATTGAGAGCCACAACAAAGTGTGAATTATTGATCATGAATATATATAAAACTGCGGGAGAGCAGGAATTTAGCTCCTATTTGAATATAGCAATCAAATCTCAATATTCGAATATTATGAGCTCCTAGTAGTGTTTTATCAGCATATCAGTTATTCTAACATTTCAACCACACAATGAAGGCTGTTTGAAAAAAACCCCAACACATTAAAATGTGAACGTCAGCTATTTGCAATAAACCACAACATCTTATTGCAGCAGCAGGATGACCTGCAAAGTGAAACACACAGGACCTCCTTCCAGATGAAGGATGCAAAAGAAGACAAGAGGCAGAAGCTTTTGAAAATTCACCGGAGAGGCAGGCACCAGCCAGCACTCAGCTCTCACCCACCAGCATCACTTCTACATTTAACCTCTGCAACACAGCCAGTTTCAGACACACGTGTTTTTCAGTTTAAAACATAATGACCTTGAAAACCCTTCAAAGTCCTCTTAATCTGGGTTCTGCAGGTGACCTGAGCCACCCCAGGGCCAGGATCTGCCCAGTGTTTCCCTCCCTGCACACACACAACACTAAACCATAACAAACTGCCCTGTCGAGAAACAAGGGAATATAGAAGATGATGACTCAAGCAGATCCTGAAAATACCGAACTTCTGCTTATTGACCTTAAATTCCTGCTGACCTCAAGCAAAACTCTCAGGGCCCCACCCCTGCTGATGGTAATGGCCAGCCCGTCCTGCCCCACGCTACTGTTTGAAAATAAAACCATTTTGGCAGCATTTGTACACTCTCACCAATACGTGGAAAGATCAGTGCGCTCTGCTGACGCAGCGGGCAAATAAACGACAGTGGGGTCGGTGGGTTTGCGCACAGGCTGGGGAGAAGTGCCTGGCTGCTCTCCATGGCCTGGGGGTCGTGCCAACACCACAGGGCACCGGTCCCAGGCCTGGCACCCGGGACGCTGCTGGGGTCCACAGAGAGCCCTCGCCGCAACGCCTGTTCCTCTGGCTCCAGAGGGACCCTAATGCGCGCTGCTGGCATGGCCCTGCTGCAGCTCCCATCTGCGATGTGCAGCCCACCCGGAGAAGGGCTTTTGGGGCACCGGGCCAGTGGAGACGCTGAAAGTATAGAGGTAGACAGCTCTTTCCAGCCCATCGGACATCAAGGCTGGCTACACGTCCACGTGCCAAGTCCTTCTCTACCCAGTGAGGGAGACCTGCAGAAAATCTTTGAATTTACCGTTCAGTGCAAGAAACATCTACTTCAGCTTCCTCCTGGATTGTATCATAGGGCCCAGAGATGGTTCACAAAAAGGGTTTGCTCCTGACACCGTGACAGCAGTTTGGAAAACAAACAAGAACATAAATGTTTGGGACTTACCAAAGCAGAATAAAGCTGGGACCATAAAACTGAGGTTAGCAGAGATGTGTCGGCTGATGACCTTTCTGCACCTAATTGTCCTCCCCTGCTCTGAAGAGGATGGAGTTACTGTGCTTTTAAAATGTGGTGCCAGGCAGTTTTGGTGTGAAACTCAATCTGCTTGATTGGGCTCACCATCGTTTACGGTCTAGTGACCGCCACAGCCGCACAAATTTCACCGGGAACTTTTGGGGGAATTTTAGTAACATATATCCTTCATTGAACAGGTGCAATTAAACTGTACCTGCCAGCCGCCGCAGACTTACGTGCTTTTTATAAACCAAAGCATCCAAGATGGAAACTCTCCAGTGACGCCTCCCTTAAATTGGTCCATGTAACACGTGAGACGCGTGTGAGCCGAGGCTGTGTGACCGATGGGGTCTGTGGGCCCCCTCTCCCCATGGCCAGCCCCCGTCACAGCCATCTGTCCACGCTGCAGCCGGGGGAGCCAGGGCTCCCTTGGCGGAGCAGGGCTGGCCTGTGCCAGGGCTGCTGTTCCTCCTCCTTATCCAAAATGGACAGATGATCCTCTGCTGCCAAAACCAAGAGCTCATCCTCTCTGCGGCATAATTTTCTGCTGCTGTGCCACCAATCACACAGACAGGCAGCCCTCTGTGCTGGGGGGCATGGCTGGAGCCCAGGACACCCTGGTGTGGAAGAGACACGGCTCTCCCTGAGACCGACAGGTACAGAGAGGTTTGCAAAGGGATTCCTGATTTGTGGAGTGTTCGCCCGGCGCCTTCCCCGCCGCAGCGGGGCCTGGGTCCCTGCACGCGATCACAAAAGAACCTCGGTGCTGGCTGGTGGAGATGGGCCTCAGGTCCCAGAGAACCCGCGAGCGCTCCGAGTCACAGGGCACGCTGCCACGGCGTTCCCCAGCGCGCACGGTGCGATACCGCGGCTCCCTCGCAGACGGTCGCCAGTAATTGCTTTAAAGGAGAAAGTGCAGCGAAACAACAACAGAAACACGTTTCACACGGTTTCAAAGCATCTCTGTGGAAATCAAGCAGTGTAACAGCAAAGCCATACTGAAGGTGCCCTGAGGCAAAAGGCTCCAGCTCACGCTCGTCTGTGCGGAGCCCCGCGCCGGCGCTTGGCTCCTGACGCCGTTGGGCAGCGCGTGGCCCAAGGTGTGCTGCAAGCACCCGTCTGGCAGAAGCACTCGCCTGCCGCTCTGGGATAGCAAGAATATGTGGCACATTAGTCATGCCAAGTGCTTCGGGGGAGAATCTTGCATTTATTATGAGTAAGGCAGAAAACAAGCTTTCATCTTAATTTCCGAGCGCTCCCGCAGGCAGGAAGCCCCCGGGAGCAGACACACGTACCAGTACAGACCAGCGGGAGCAAAGGGACACCGGGTCACCCCCCTGCTCTCATACCACTCTGTGCTCTGACAGCACTCGAGCTCATCCCTACCCAAAGCTCTCTACTTGTACCACAGAGTCCCTGCAATCCTCTCCTCCCCGGTAGTCCTGCTTGTACACAAACCTGCTCTGTTGAAAAAAGAGCTAGGCCTGCGCCTCATCCCCTTTATTAACTTTGTTCCCATTAAGCGTGTTCTTCATGTCCTAGAGGTGAGAAACCACACACAGCTGTGCCTAGAACATGGCACTGTACGTTTTGCATGGTGCAAACAGCCCTCTGCCCATCCAAGGTCCAGTCAGCCACTGCACTCTGTGCTTATCACTGTACTGATACGGCTCGGATGAAAATATTTCAGTCACAAGGATGACATAATGGCCTGTTACCAGTCCAGAGCCGCAGGAGCCCTGACTGGTAACTCACTCCGCAGGGCACACCAAGATCTAACCACCGAGAAGCTGCTTATGAAAGCATTCTGTATCATAGCTCCCATGGCACAAGGTTGTGGCCAGCAAATTAGTGGGGCATGACTCCCCCCAAATATACTTTCTCGAGAAGTAGCCATACAGTTCCCTGCTGAATCTGAGAGATAAAGGGACAGGAGCTGCCCAGGTCTAATTGAAAGCCACCTTCCCAGTGCCCCAGAGCAGAGATGTTGAGCTCCTCTCTCTTGAGGGCACTGGGGAAGGCACTGGGATCACAGGGAGCCACTCTGTTGGGATCTGCACTGTGAAATTCCAGGTGGAAATCACAGGGATCCAGCCAAACTCCAGATCCCAAGGTGGTGGGCGCCAAGACAGCCAGGCAGTGAGATTCTCCCACCAGAAATGAAGAACTGCTAGCAGGGGGATGCTGGGCCAGCTACACCTTCCTGTCCTGTACTCAGACACGTAGGAAAAGTGCAGACTTGCCTGCAAGGTTTGTGAGTTAATTTTATGAATTTTACCAGTTGATGACAAAATGCTGTTGGTATTCACTTGTATCTTAAAATTTTATAATTAAAAAAAAAAAAAGCCCCAAAGAGCAAAATACAGAGGGTTATAAAGGTTGTCGAACTAGTGGTGTTACGCTTTGGTCACTGCACATACACAAACACACAGGCTCGCAGTGTCTCCAGCTTAACAGCCACCTACATTTAACATTCCTACACTTACTGCCACCCCACTCCCCAAACACAAGGATGTTCTCCTAAAGCCAGAAATGTCACCAACAGTTGACATGCCACACGAGATCTGCTCCACAGTGCACCTGGAGACAAGGAACAGGTCAAGCTCCATCACAGCAGTATCCAGGTGAAGGTACAGCTGGGAGGCTCCTGGGATAATGCCACATTCAAAACCATTCAGAACCTGACGGTTCCAGCCTCTGCAATTCCCAGCTTTGAAACTAAACAGCCAGAGGCAGGGGAAGGGGAGATAAAGCCAGACTCGTGACTCAGAATTCACTGCAGAACGGCAGAGCAGGGCGATGACAATGTCGCCTACACACAGAATCTGTGCTGAACAGGGCAAAGTCCCACTTGGCTGCGCGTTTGCACCCAGAACTTCCGGGGCAGCTGCAGCCTCACAATCAGCTGAGATTACAGTCACTACAGACCTGCTGGGCAAAGGCTGTGCTTTGAGTTTCTGAGCACGATGCTACGAGTGCTGTCGAAGTGGGGGACAGATGCCAAGGGGAAGTCATGAGAACGCTGTCATCTGCGTGAACATGGACAAAGAGGAAATGCCTTTCTTGATTTTAAATGAAATTAAACAAAAAAGGTGATTTGGTTAGTTTTGGATCAGTCCTTCTGCCCCCAACAAGAAGCAAGGTGTCTGCTGAACTGACTTGGACACAGCTTGTCTTAGAGGAAGCAGCAAAAAGCCCTGGAAGCCTGTGGGAGGCAACAAATGCCCTCCTCCATTGCTTATGGAATGCCATACTCGTGTGTCGCTCGCACAAAGAGATTTGATTTTTTGATGTTTGACAGTGATGCTTCCAGGTCTTCAAAATTAAATGTTTTCCAAATGTCAGTCCCTGGAAAGCTTAATTGCTCTGAAAATACCATTTTTACAGATTTTACAATCTGTGAAGCAGTTGTGTTTACAAGTTTTTTGGTTTTGGGTTTTTTTTTTAATGAGAATGTGCCATAAAATTGTTAACATATAGGCTAGAAAAATATAAATTGTGCTGCCATTCACGGGGTGTGATTCCCACCCCCTGGAACGATTGCAATGACACTGAGGTGGGTTTTGTGTGCCCAGGAGACCAGCCTCACTGAGCTGCTGCTGAGCAGCAGACAGACAGAGGGATTCCTGGAATTACATGGAATATAAATGCACACGCCAAATGAATTTGTTCCTAAAAGAAGCTCAAATCATTTAGTTCTAACTGAATCACAGCCAGTGGAACAACATCTCGGAAAGGGGCACCTCTGTGCCTTGGATATAACCGATGGACTGTCAAACCGTCACTCGTTAAGGAATGAGTCTTTTCAATTTGTAAATACATTTTCTCACCTACTAAATGTTACCAAACCCTGTCAGTTTGATAAGAGCATGATGATCCAGCAGCTACAAGCAGAACAAAATATAATTACACAAAATAATTTTGCCCCTTCTAGTTTATTACAGATCTTTTCATTACTTCTAGGTCTAACACTAAATGGCTCAGTTTCAGGTCTATTATAGTTGGTAATTTACATTTGTTACAATCAGGGACAGGTAACTGGGGCTTATTATCACATCCATTATGAGTGACACCATTTGCAAGATGCTTAACACGGAACAGACTTGTTGCTGCGGTGAGACAGGCGGGGAAATTGCTCCATGTTAGAGGGTAGGAAGAAAGAACAAATTAGAGAAAGCCCAGCAAGAAACCAGCGGGGACGTCCTGGGTTTAAATTAAAACCAGTGTAAGGAGGACGGAGGTTTAAAATTATCACCTGCCATATCTGTGGATACTGCAAAGCAGGGACTGAGCACGGGCTGCCCTGGGCACGGGGCTCTGGGCGGCAGACGCGGACAAACGGCTCCCAGCTCTGACCCAGTGCCGGAGGCCGCAGGGACTCGGGGCGCTCCACGGCTCAGTGTCCCTTTCCGTGCTGTACCTGTGCCCCCGAGCGGGTCCCTCCGGCCACCCCGGCCCCACTGACCATCGGCCGGCACCGCGCGGCAACACCTGGCACTGCCTCCGGCCGGGCCCTGCGGCAGCTGAGGCCAGAGCTCCCTGCCAGGTGGCTGCTCTTCAATTACACTGGCTGGCATTGTAGGGTTAACAAGGAGCACGGGGAAATCTTTTATTCATATAACACAGAATGCCTTTTGTTGATCTTTGAATAATGTTGCTTAAAATCCACTAAATGAACATACTCCTTCAACAGACAGCCTGCAACAGGTAGAGCAGCACGCACCCACCGCCGGCCACCTCGGCAAAGCGGCATCCCCAAAAGCAGGTGATTAAGTCAGCATTCAAAATAACCTTTTTTTTCCCCTGAAAGTGACCTCCCAACAGGGGAACTGGATTCCACTTTCACAGCACAGCTCAGCCAGTGAGTATGCTGTGATGGGTCCCCGTTTCCCCAGAGGAGTAAATTAAAATTCTGGTGCATGTTTATGAAATCTGGTTTTTTTAAATTATGAGGTGGGGCATGTGAGTGGAGAGGGAGCAAAATTGAAAATGTAAGTGACTCCTTCACAAAAAGGCAAGTCAACGCATTGGTTTCAATGTTGTTAAGTTCTAAATATTCTACTGTTTCTGAAAAAATTTTCCCTAAGTTTCAAGTAACTCAGGGTGGCCATGAAGTATTATAATTACAATTAATTACGGGGCAAGTTCCTGATTGAGCTGTACGATACACTGTTAAACAACCAAGTTCTAAACCCAAGCACAAGAGAAACGATGGCAGAAGTGGAGAGCGAGCAGTAGGAAGGGCTGCTTGGCTGGCTGCACACCGGAGCTGAGAGCCTGCTTTAGCACCCAGGACTGGCCAGGTTCAAACCAGCTTTGAAAAGGAGTGAGAATGAGACCAGAAACCAGGCTGTTGTATACAGGTATTAACGCACAGGGGAACGGGAACAGAAGTGCGGAACCCCAGAACAGTGCAAAAGAAAAACTCCTACCTATAGGACTAAATATGATAGAAACGACGAGTGACAAACCACAAGGTGGTCCCAAAGAACGGCTGAGGTGCTGCTGGAGCCCTTCCCAGTTCGGGGCATTCTGTGTATTCAGATTAAAAGCCACTGAGGCGCAGTGCGGGAGCAGAGCAGGCTGGGGCTGGGCCGGGGAAGCTGCAGTCACCAGGGGGGAGGTGCAATGACCTGTGCCCGTGTGGGACCCCCCAGGTGCTCACAAGGCTGGGGTCACACAGATACACCAGGGAAGAGCGTCAGTGAGCAACTGAGCTGTGCAAGCACCGGGGCTGTGCACTCCTGCATCCCCGAGGTGTCTGGGTTATGGAGCACCCACTTCCACCGCGATGAGATTACGGCCAGCTCACAGAGCGGCAGCACTTTGTTAAAACGGACAATTAATCTGATTTGAGATGGCAAACGAGCGAGCCAGTGCTGCTGCAGAGACAGCTGTGATGGGAGGGGGGGAATCCTGCAGGAGAGTCACCGGTCCCTGCGAGCTGGCACAGGCAGGAGAGGTGGATGGCAACTGGTGACAAGCGTGCTGCTCCGCTCGTTTCTCCACGGCTACCAAAACCTGCCCCGGAGCCCCCGGTGACAGCCCCGCGCCACTCTGCTCTGCACAGCCCCTTCCATCTGCTTCCTGCCAGGCCCTCCTGACACATCTCATTCTGCAGCCAGCGCAGAGACGCTCCTTTGTGGCGGTGACCGCAAATCACCGCACGGGCGACCCTTCCCCGGCACGTGCCTCCGAGCACCGTCTGCAGCTCCACAGAGCACAGAAAGGACCCTAACGAAGCGTGTGTGTGCCAGCAGCTCAGTCCCTGGTGCCCAGGGGACACTGTGCCCAGGTGGCACGGCCTCCCCACAGAGCCAGCCTGAGCACAAGCTCGGGAAGCCTCTGCTGAAGCACATCACTCCCTCAGTGTTCACACTGCTGCTTCCAGCCAGTGCCTTTAACCCACACTTCTGAAGTTCTTTACATCCTTAACTGCTGAGTCATGCCAGGTATAAAAGGAGATCGTGAGGATCCCAAAGAGAAAAGGCAGGGAGCACAAGATGAATTTTTGATGAAGCATCAAAGTTGGTGGAAGCAGAGAAGGGGAATACGCAGGGACGGCGACCCAGGGAAGAAGCTACACAGCAGGGACACTGTGTGCTGTCAGGCTGCTGTCAGGTTTTCCTGTATTCAGGTTTCCTTCTGATTTTGTTTAACTTACTATCTCAAAAATCAACCCCCAAATTTCACCCAGTTTGAAAAGGAAGGCTTTTATCCTTCAATTACCAACTAATCCATCTTCTGCAGAACACAACCAGCACTGCACTCACTCCTGCCCAGTTACACACTGTCTCTTCTTCCCATACTTACATTCTGAGGAACTCAGGAAACCATTTCTTCCCAGTCAATTACAAAAGGAGAATTGGTGTCTTTTGGCATAAGAATGAGCAGCTGTAAACAGCCTTTTTTCCACACACCTTTGTCACTACGACCGTATCACCACCCACATCAGGCCCCTGCTTCATCAGCTGAAGCCGGTCCCGTGAGCAGCCTGCAAAATTTTATCCATTAGCTGGAAAATGCCCACTGCAACCCAGGATGAGCCCATCCAAATAATTTCACTTGCCAATTAACTTTGGGAATACATGACAGCCTTGTCTTTGGGCGTGATTTCAGAGCCTACAGCGCCTCTTGCACTGCCAAGCTTTCCGGTTTGGACCCGCGGCGTGTGACTCGGTGTAACTGCAGGAACACTGGCACACAGAAGTGGGATATTGGATGTTCAATATTTGGCTTTTTTGGCAACATCTCTTCTCACTCCCTGCCCCTGTGTTTATCTGTGCAGGCACACCGCTATCTGATCCCCCGGACAATGCCAGCAATATCGCTGCACATGCTGCTACCTTGCGCAAGGTTGGGCTCCGGTCTGAATCTGCCTCTCTGAAGCAGACACTGCTCTGCAGCCCGAAACAATGCCCAGCACTTCGCCATGAAAAGAGAGAAAGTGAACATTAGCACATCAAAGGCCCCTTTCTGAAAGAAGAAAAATTGCACGATGCACACTTTAATCTTTCTGACAATCTATGCATGGCCTGAGCTGAATTCTGTTTTTCACACAAATGGGAATGCTCCATACGAGCACATCTGTACCAACAGCAACAAGAACAGAGAAACGCAAGCTAGCACAGACTTTGAACCTTTAAAATACGGATCAACACGCAATAATATTTAACAGCTGATAGAACAACATCCCTCTCATCTCTCTCAATAAACCCAAATTACATCAAATATTTTACAGGCAACATACAGAAAGGCTGCTAAAAATATTTTAATCTAAAAATAAAAAGGTTAGTATTAAACAAAACACAGGCAGTGTTAAAATCTTAATGTAAATGCCGATTGTATAAAATCAGTTACCTGTCAGAGAGCAGCCTTAAGAGTAATTCCCTCAATTAACACTTCCATTTAGCTGACTGAGGGTGGAATGGGACCCCTGCTTACAGATTTAAAAGAAAATATTGCTAAAATATGTGTACAGCATCTAAACTCACTCTGCTGCATTAAGGCAGACACTTCTGCCTGTAGATCTTCTCGCACTGGGAGGACTCACATCCATCAGCCCCGAGAAGCAAACACTGGGACATCTCCGCACATCCAGAAAGCCGGAGCACAGGCAACAGCACGATCCCAGCAGAGAGGGCAAGAGGTGCCTCCTCTCATTCCTTCACCAGGATGCCCTGTTTGCTGCTCAAGCCTCACCAAGATTGTCTGCACGTTTTTCAGCTGACAGCAAGTTAAACAGAGTCCAAATGCCTGCGGAGAGGAGGAAAGGGACTGCCCAGGAATAACATCCCAGTTTTCTTCACGTAAACAGAACTGCACCCCCTAAATACCAGCTGTAATGGAGTGGTATAGTGACAAACATGCCTTAGTAAATGCACATGCTGAATGGATTCGTTCCTAGCTCAGTGTCAGCCCGTGGGACAACATCTTGGAAGAACTTCAACAAGATCCCAGCCTCGAACCTGCAGAACATCAGCAATGGAGAAGAGGCAGCACCGTGGCTGAGCCTCACACACCTGACACTGCACACAAACCAGCACGTTCCCAGACAGAACACCTGCACTTCCCAAAAAGCTTGAGAAAAATCCCGTTTTCTTGCAGATCTGCCAGCAACCTAAAACGCCTCAGTCTCAAAAAGGAGTCGGGGAGCACACGCGGATTTGCCGAATGGACTGTTTGAAGTGTGGGATCAGTGGTGAGACGACGAGCTGGCATACAGAAATATTGGACAAGGAATTAAAAGTAGCTGCTTTGGAAACCTCTCCACAGAGAAGCCTGCCTGTGCCTTGGACACCCACCGTGCCACAGACCAGCACGCTGAAGTACCACAAAACCAGGGGCTCTCTGCACTCGTGCACAAAAACCATCTGCAATTTACAGGGTTTGCGTTGCTAAACATGGCCCCAGGCCCAAGACCTTTATTTCCCTTCATATTTTGCTTCTCCAGGATACAGGCTTGCTCAAAGCACCGGCTAAAATGCATACTGGGGGAGGAAAGAATGGCTGGACTGGACAGATGGTCGGCCTTTGGATGCTGAAAGGGATTTTGAAAGAGTTGAGTAGTATGACTTAATTCTTGTCCTGAATATTGAAGGTAAACACAGATCAATCCAAATGAGGCAGGGCACAGCTACAGCCCTACACCACCATGCTGTGTGTAAAAACCAGCACCAGATCACGAATGCAACAATGAAAAAAACCCCAACATTTTCTTTAAACTCCTGCCACTGGATATACTGCCTCTCCTGTCTGCTCAGCAAACAGAAATTGAATGATTTTTTAAAAAAACGCAATTATTTATTCCCCATACACAAATCACCGACTCAGCATGTTACTGCACAGTCGGAATGCACAGAGCTGAAGCAGAGAAACCCTCGGTACTCAGGAGCTTGGGTCCTGCTGTTTTCTCCCAGTTCTGGACCAAAACAGTCTCTCTGACAACTCCAGCAGCAACGGTGGATTCTGCTCCATCCCAAAAAAATCTCCTTGTAGCGAACGCTACATAAAACTAACAGAGCTGTCTCAGGCCCGATGCTCAAAATGTAACAAAAGGATGAAATAGGAGGGCAGGAAAATGTGAGCCTGCAGGTATCATGTTTCTAATGTTCTTCCAGCAAGTACCAACATGAAAAATGAAATATTTGGTTTACTGATCTCTGTATATTTTCTTTAGCAATGCAAGGGAAGATTCAAACCTGTTGTTTTGGGCAGCAAAGAACACTGGAGCCCATGCGAGGCGTTTGTTTGCAAACCCCAGTTTCACAGATACTGTAATTGATGCACGAAGTGGGAACAGAAAGTAAAATCTCTCCACTTTGCTTTCCGAGATCCCGGGACTTTGTGTGTTGACTTTTGGGATTCCAAACTGCACGTTGCTGTGGCATTTAAAACAAACGGAAATGCTGGCATGCAAATCCTATTCAGCAACTTGAGAATACTGAGGGCTTTTACAAGGCAAAGAACACGTTAAAAGTTCATTAATTAACCAGTGCTTGGGAACAGATGGAATGGCTATCTGGGCTCTAATTACTGTAAGTTGGGACAGAGGTTCACAGACCTTAATGAGGTTCAATAAAATGAATGATTACACATCAATCACAATTAGAGAAACCTGTAAGATGAGCTGAATTATCATGGCAACAAGTCATAAAACATGGGAGCACAAAACCCAACAGGCTCTGCGAAAGCCTGGAAAGAAAGGGTTTCTGAATTCAAACAGTTCTCCTGGACTGGAACAATCCCTCTCTCCTGCCAGGCTCAGGGAGTTAACGATGAGGGCTGTGCTGTTCCCCCCCGGCAGCCCGGGGCTGGACCAGCCCTCCAAGGGTGCAGGGCAGGGGACTGCTCAGACTGGCACGTGTGGGTGGGTGTAACTGCTATTCCTACAACTCCAAACCTTCGGATTACATGGAGTTGTATTTAACAGTTAAGGACAGAAAAATAATCCCAGCCGCTTCCATTTCTTACCACCGGAGCTGCCTGTGGGAAATGGTGTTTTCAGAGCCTCAAATTTCCCAGCTGCAAGAGAGGCTGGCAACGGGGAGAGGAAGGTGGTGGGGTGGACACAGAAATTCAAAGTGCAGAGCCCTGTTCGCTTATGATCTGGGGCGTGCCTGAGCACCAGCTTCAGGGCTTGTTCTCCAAAGTGCGCTGTGCTTCTGTCATCCTGCCTGCACTGCCACACTGCCCGAAGGGTGCCAGTCTGGCAAGCACAGCCCTCACAAGCCCACTTTCAATACCAAGAAGCCAACCAGGGTCACAGGGACGGCAAAGTTCAGGAGAGAGCTTTCAGGAACACAGAAAAGCAAAGGGCCTTTGCAGCTTGAGCTCTCTCCCTAAGTTGTAACGGATTCACTGCCACGGCACAGTTTTGGTGTGGAGGCTTTGCAGTACTGAGACACTGAGCTAACCCCAAGTTTGTCACACAGGTAACACCAAGATTCGCAGTGAAATAACTGCTCCCTGAACAACACTGCCCTGCCCGGCTGGAAAGTGTGCAGGGGAAGGCCTGTTTTACTTCAGGAAGCCACAAACTGTAGGTGTCAGATAATCCACACTGTCACACGGGTGAAAATGAGCCAGGCAGATGATCCTAAAGAGGTGCCACAAATTCAGCTGTTCAGCACAAGTTAGTTACAGGTTCTCAAAAAAAACTGGCCCAGGCCAATTAAGAGAAGTATTAAAACCCAGAAAATTACCTAGGATTTTGTTTAACAGAAACTACTGTACATGCACTAGACTGTTACTAAACATTAGGTTTAAGAAATCATCAAAAGCCATCTGCTCCTGTTTATACACCAGAACCCTGACAGTTAATCGTACTGGGAAATACACACAGAACTGTGATGCTGAGGAAAGAAAAACCACAAATTCAGTATGCCAGCCACAAAACCTGCCACGAAAAGTGGCTTTCTCCTATTCCTCTCACTTGCTGTCACCATGTTCATGTCCCAAGTAACAGGCTGGCTTTCAAAGTTTTTCAAGTGCAGGCAGAGGGGAAGCCTTTCCTCTCTAAAGGATGATGTAAGGATTATGGTGCTGCTCACCAGAGTATCTTTTACATAAGAGGCACAAAACTTCTGTGCCTCTCTCCTTTTGGTGCCTGCACAGAGCACATCAGGCTGGAGGGGAGTCAGATCTGTCTTGCCTCTTCAAAGCGTGGCCAGCGCTCAACTCAGCAACTCATTTTCAATAACAGAGAAACAAAGTCATAAACAAAATCCAAAGCTAAGCCTAAAAACATTTTTCCTGTTTAGAAAGCTATTCCTTAACTTTTGATTAAGCAATTTCAGCATCTATGCCTCACAGAAACCACACACTGAAGTCAGGGTTTCTTCAGAAGAGAAAAAGAGAAATTTGCGAGACGATGTGAACCCGTGCTGGCGATTGCATGTTTGTGTTACCACCAGTGCCTGGAGGGCTGGGGAAGTACACATGGAAATGCCCGCACGTGGATCTGCTCCCCGGCAGCCTTTGTGCCTTCCCACCGCCGTTTCTGGGACAGGGGAACAGCCCTGCTGGATGGGAACTGCCTCTCCGAGGCCAGCGCCGGGGCTTCGGCCCCGGCGAGGAGGACACGGCGCACCCCACGGGACCCACCGCAGGCCGCTGTGGGGTCACCAGCCCCACAGGAGCCCTCAAACCGTCCCCTCGGAAAAGATTTTCCAGCGCCAGGACGTCTTAAACCCCTGCCGGCAGGAGCCTTCACCCGCTGCAGCGCTGCCCGCGGGGGAGCCCGTAACAAGTGGCTCCGGGGGAGCCCGAGCGCCGGGCTCGGCCACCCCGGCGCTCGGCCACGGGTCCCTTTGTTCCTTTGTTGCGCCGGAGGGAGCGGGAGCGGCGCTTCCCGCGGCGCCGCCGCCGCCGCTGCCCCGCGCTCGTCCCTCGCGAACGCTTTTTGTCTCGGCGCAGCGCTGCACCGGCCCCGGCCGTCCCCTCCCTCCTAACCAGCCTTTTCATGACCTGCACAGCGCCACGGAAAGCAACCAGGATGGCCTTCGGTTTGCCCCGAGTTTCGCTGTTTAATTTGGTGATTACGCTGCAAGAATCGAGACGCGTCCTTTTAATCTAAATGACTCGGGGTAATTTAACTCGATTTTATTAAAACGTCGGAACGCTCGCTGCGCGTTCCGCACAAAGGAATTAGACTGGAAGGTTAAGAATCAGCATCACGGGTACCAGCAGCTCCCTCTAGTTGGAAAGTGCATTATTATTGTCCCTGAAGAGCCGGTAAATAGCAAAGATCCCCAAATGTTACAAGCTGCTTACATCGAGCGGCTTGGGAACTCGCGCTGGAATACATAATCCTTGTAGATCCACTAGCTACAATGCTTGGATTCCCCCCTCCTAAATGAAAATAACTTTTTATTATCTATGGTGGTGACTTCTGATTTTTTTTTTTAATACGTTAACTACCAAAAAAATTTAAAAAGCCCAGCATTTGACAACGAATCCACTTTGGAACAAAAAAACCACAAAACCTGCCGCATGTTAGAGTGGCGATTTGCAAACCGGCTTTCACTGAAATTTAAAATAAGCGTTAGAGCGTGCATATGCTTTAAATAAATATAGGGTTTCAGATATTGATCCAGAAGCCACCTCCTTACATTTCCATGGCTTTGAAACCAAAGAAGAGGCTTTTTAGCCTGAGGGGTTAAAAGTGTGGGTGTGGAAGTGGGCTTTTGTCGGAAAAATTAGCAATGCTATGAGTCATTGTGCATTAGCGGCAGAATAGTTTTGCATCTTGTATGAATCCAGACACCATATGCCATGCGGGGCCGGCCGGCGCTGCGGTGCCACGTGGGCATCCCCAGCGGAAAGGCTGTCGGAGCGCGGCGGCGGCCGCGGCAGCGCGGCCGGCCCGGCCCGCCGGACATTGTCGGGAGCAGCAGGAACAGCTGGTAAGCCAGCAGAGCCCCGCTCGCCCGGCCGGCATGCTAATGAGGCGGCCGGGCCGCACAAAGCCCCGCGCCCAGGGGAGCGACCCCGGGGTCCGGGGAGCCGTGCGAGGGCTCGGCCCGCACCCCCGCCGCCCGCACCGCCGCTGTCACCGCTGTCCCCGCCGGGGCGGCCGCGGCGCTGCTCCGCCAGCCCGGCCGCAGAAACCCACCCGGCCCTGCTTATCGCCGACCTGTTTGTGACAAAACCCGAACAAAAACAACCCCAGCGAGTCCCGAGTGCGAGCGGGAATTCAGAGTAAAGTTTCCGAAAGACACAACGGAGATTTAGCTACGCCTTCAAAGTTAACAGGGGGAAACAGCAAAATCATCAAAAATTACTTTGAAAAGATACAGATTGTGAACCCCTTGCAAACCGCCAAGAACCACCACAAGATGGGATGAAGTACTTTGTTAGTAACCCGAATATACCCATTTTGCTTCTGTCAAAGAACCAAAGAATGAGCGAGCGCCTCTCACGAAACGCAAGTTGGAGGCTCTTTGTCTAACCCAGAAGAAAACATGAAGCACCGCGGGACAGGTGTTTGCACCTCTGTGTACCTCGCACCTTCCCGTGAAAGGAAGGTTTACGGCTCATAAACAAAGCCCCGAACCGCACTGTGTGCCCCTGCAAGCTGCCTGGGAGGCGTCCTCCCGTCCCGGGCTCCCGGGAAGCACCTTGGCAGGGCAGGATTACCATCCAAACGACGCCATTTCCAGCAGGAACATAACTTCCCAGTTTTTGGCAGGGGTTAAAGAGGCACGGCTGTTTGTTTTAGGACCCTTGTTTGCAACTAGTACACACCTACTAGTACACATGTCATTTAGAAATCCACAGCTGAGTTTGTTTCGTTGGGTTTTTCTCCTGACCCATATCACACAGTGAACTCACTTTCCATTTAAAAACCCATTACATTACATCCTTGATGTCACTTAAGTCCAGGTTTGTTTTTGGAACTGTCCATTACATCAGCCAGCGAAGAAGAGCCTCTACAACTGCTGGGGTTTATTTAGTGCTACTGAAGAGCGCAGATGCTGCCCAGAGATCAGCAGTTTAAAACTCCGTGTCAGAATGAGCCTGGGACTTTCTCAACAACCCTCAGTGAATTCGCAGCTCCCAGCCAGGGGGGAGGACAGTGGTGCCTCACGTTACAGCGACAAAATAAACTGCACTGTTCCCACGCAGCCTCCCCGGCTGCTCCCTGCCACCCCAGCAGCGTGGGCACACGGCTGTGCGTCTAACAAGGGACCACGAGCAGGTTCAGGGATGGACACGGAACAGAAAACAGAGAAACGCGATGCCATTGTGTGCGCACAGCACAGCAGCACGCAGTGTTTAGACCTGCAGAAGCATTTTATACTCCTTAGATATGCACCGGCGGGACGCAGTAGATTCTCTGCGAGTCCATGAAGAGCTCTGTGAATGAGAGCTGAGGAGCCGCCTCCACAATCCCATGTAATGCCACCTAAAAGCTTTGCCTCGCATGACTTATTACAGGCTGGAGCAGATTAGAGGCATCGATCGCTGCCTGGAGAAGGTTCTGGCTGTGAGGAGGGAAGGCAGAGGAGACAGACAGCCCGGCCATCGATCGGCTGCGGCGGGAGCCGCGCGGGATGAAGGGCAGAGTCGCCAGCACCCGCCCCGGCCACGGCCTCCCTCGGACCTGGGCACCCCTTGCCAAGGGCAGCGAGCGAGCGGGACCTGCTGCTCCCCACAGACACCGGCCACTGACAGGCGCTCCTGTGAGGCAGGGCCGGCCGCTCGGCAGAAAGCCGTCAGGGGCCATGTCACATAAATTGTCACAGCTCCTGTGACACGTGCTTTAGAATTTCATAGCAATTTCTATCAGCATCGATATAGCTGGAGGGCACCGCTTCTTGGGATGAAATAAAGAGGGCAAACTGTGAACCCTCTCTGAAAGGAGTAACAGGCTTTCCATCTCATTTCCCCAGTGTGATCAAACACTGCCTCGTACCCACAGGAGAGTTCCGAACACCAGCGCCGCAAAACGCACACTGAAAGGGACACAAAACGTGTCCGACACTACACGAGCCTCCGGAACATCTGACAGCCATTCACACAATTAAGTCCAACACAGTAAATACCTTTCTTTCCCAGATAAAGCAGGTAAGCAGATCAGGGGCTCTCTATTAGGTTAATCAGAAATTGGCTTAAGCCAAGAAAGGGATTTAATTCAGAATTTGAAGCTGATGTTCTTTGCTTAATCTTCTTGGTTCCAGATATTAACACATCTAGGATATATTAGTATGTCAATATCTGGATGAGATGTAGTGAATTAAAGTTATGGGTATCTTTTTGTGTTGTGTGTTTAGATGGAGTTTTGGCTTTACCCCACCGAGCTGCTGGCTGGCACGGGTCAGCAGGCACACCACTGCCACGACAGTGGAGACAACAGTAACAGTTACTCACGTACCAAACTACTTCTGCAGCGTACGGGCTGTGATCTCCTCTGGCCCACAAAAAGGAGTGCAAACTGTGAGTTGGGAAATGGTGACATCCAGTGCTCAGATATTACGTAAAGAGTTCTCATCCCCATCGTGCTCGTTTGTGCTTGTTCCAGTGCACAGACACCTCCAGCGCCCGATGTCACAGCAAAATGGAGTGCAGGAGCCAACAGGCAGAATGAGATCAAACCGCTCTGCTATCCGTAAGAACTAACCAACTTATCCTAAAAGCGAGGTTTTGTACAGAGGTAATTTTATAATCAGTGTGTTAATAAACCCCAACGAGAACTGGCCCCCTATTTACTCATTCACAGGAAGATACATGTAGTAGCTTGAATTGCTAGGAAAAGAATTTAAAGACTACCAGAAATCACTGAAGAACGCAGGGAAGAAGCCCACTGGTGCTGGCACATGGGACATGCTCCACCCGCCCCAAGGCAGCTTACAAAGAGCTGCTCAAAAGCTGAGGCAACATTTCAGACGTGTTGGGATCTTTCCTACTTTTCTCTCAATTCAGTTAGCATCCCAGTCAGGAGGTACTGAGATTATGAGAGTTATTTGTAATGGTGGAGGGAAAAAAACCCGAAGTGGTAAGATACTAGAAATAACAGTGAAACAATTTTTATATTAAACCAATTCAATCCAAGGAGAAAAGAAATGGCTCCATTTGGAAAGATAACCTGGGCAGTGAGAACTGCATTTCCCTGGGCATTCTAAGAGGAGCTTTTTGCTCAGACTCCACTATCCCCAAATCCCAAAGTCTTTCTGGAGACCAGGATTGAATTACGGGCCAACCAAAGTGCCTGACACCTGCCAAACTAGCTACGTTTTCATGTCTGAAGGTTGACTAGCACCTGAGCTTAGAAACTGTCAGCTTAGACAGCAGCTGTCAATCAGACCTGTAATACTTCAATCCAAAGCCTGGTTCCCCCAGTACTTATCTTCACAGACAAGAGCAGCTCCCAGAGAGGAGCTCTGCTGCAGCTTAGTGCCATGGCACTCCAGATCACACAAGCGTTCAGAAATCCTTCCCAGCACACAGCTCGTTTCGCACAAGCTGGAAGAGCGTTCAGAGATGCAGTTTTACAGCCCCACTCCTACCAGGTTTTGAAATATTCAGCATTGTTGGAACCAGAACAGACCCTTGCTTAGTTACGACACGTAATTATTTGTTTGCAAGAGAGGTTGTTCCCTCCTTTCCCCAGCAAACACCAAAGGAGGCTCGGATGCACTCAAAAACCTGCATAAATATATTCCTTTCAATACAACAACTGCAGTAAGCTTAAATATTATTTCGTGTTCTTGTAAAATTTAAGTCACCTTATTACTTATGATTTTTGTAAGTCCCAGTCACATTTAAAGTCAGTTACTGCCTGAAAAAGCAGCCTGGAGAGGCTGCTGGAGCACATTGCCTCATGCTCAGCAGTTACTCAAGGATGGCAAGAGTCCCAATTAGCAGGGGCTGCAGCCGCTCAGCCTCAGTGCTCCACGGCACCAAGGAGGAATAAAACGGGAATTTGGAACATAAACTGATGCGCAATCATCCCCGCCCACGGAAGCGCTGCGGCACCGGCAGAGACAGCTCTGTTCCACAGACAACTGAGCTGTGCTTGCACCACCCTGGGCCGGCTCCTGCACACTGCCAGCGTGTGCCCTTCGATGGACACAAAGAACCTGTGGCCAGAACAGCTCTAAACTGAAGTGTAAATATAGTTAATTGTTTTTTAATGAATCTTGCGCCCTAATTAATTCCTTAAAACCGAAAGTGTTACATAAACGTAAGAAAAGAGATTTTAAAAAGTCTGATGCGGTCTGTGATAGTTACCTCCTCATTTTCAAAGAGATTTCCAACAGAAAACTGTATTAGGGCACGACAGTGGAATTTGTGTCATCGTGACCAAGCGGCTGCGGGCAGCGAGATGCTCCCGCGGCTCTGCGGTCCCGGTCCCCATGGAAACCGGACTCGGATATTGTCCTCCGCTCGCTGGAGCACCAAGTCGGGAGCCTTTTGTGCCTGATGAGATTTCTTCCACAACCTTCCAGCAACAGACCCTACAGCTTCCTCCTGACTCTTTCCTAATTGAGATGCAAATTAATCTCTGTGGCTGATTACACTTCCCTTACAGCCCCTGACAAGTGCAGCTGTAGCCGGAGTTTACAGACTTTCCAACAAGTGACTTCAGCTGTCACTGCTGGCAAGGCGCTGCCCCGGCTCCCCAGCACGCGACCCCGGCCCTCCGCACCACGCAGGGCAGGACGAGGACGAGGGCTCTGCTCCACCTGCAGCAGAGTCCTGCAGGTACTTCACACCCGGCCGCTGCTCCAGCCCGAGCACCACGGACGCAGCACCTCATCACCACGGAACCACCGACACCAGACGAAGCGTTTGATCCGTGTCTAACCACACCAGAGTCAAAACGGCTTTAGCTCCTGACCCTTAGCAGGGATGTTCCCTGTCAACATGACCCATGTGCCAAAGAGAAGCTGCAGATCGATCCTCCTCCGCTCCGCCTCGCTCCAGCCTGCAGCCCTCATCCCAACTACAGTTACGATTAGTGCGTGCCGAACATCATCCCTTACTCTGCCAGGATCATTGCTTCCTATTGCTCCCTCCCACTGACATTTTTTGAGTTATTTCCATCTCCAGTCTGATAAAGGCACTTTCGTTTACTGTTTGCACTGCCGGGTCTGCTCCCCTCCTGTCCTCCTCGCAGCAGCTGGCACAGCAAACACGGGACCTGAGCCACTCGCCCTTTGGGAGCTGCACTGGACAGGCCCAAGCATCACCTTTACACATCTACACAGTCACGTTCCAGCTGCTGGCTTTGGTGTATCTCAGAGCCTTCGCTGTCTACAGAATGAGTTACGGACAGCTTTCTCTCCTGCTCCAGTATCACCCCGATGGGATCTGCCCACCACATCCCCTTTGTCCCACTTCAGGAGTTTCTCAATCCACTTCCATTTATCAGACAGACAAGTGGCAGTTGATTCACTACGGACAGCACTGGTGCAAAAGCAGACGCAAAAAAAGGCGGAAAAGAATGTGGGGACAGATGCTGCCTCAGACCTGTGCGGAGCAGCGCCCTGTGCTGTGGGGTCTGTGCTGCTCTGTCACCCCAGGGACGTGCAGGGACCCTCAGGGACACCCCCTTGGAAAGCAGGAGCACGGCCAGCTGGCGAGTGCTGCTCACTCACAAAATGCTCAACGCCGAAAAGCAGGAGGACTCCGGCTGGGAGCGAGGGGCTGGGATAGCTTCGTTCTTGTAACTGCTGCTACTTATGTCCATCT
Organism: Lycocorax pyrrhopterus obiensis; assembly: GCA_014706295.1. Taxonomy (NCBI): domain Eukaryota; kingdom Metazoa; phylum Chordata; class Aves; order Passeriformes; family Paradisaeidae; genus Lycocorax; species Lycocorax pyrrhopterus. Next base: position 354,887 of record JACSVZ010000004.1, read on the forward strand.
TACTACACTGTTACTTCAGTATTAAACACTGAGAAACAGACAGATTAAGCTAAATTCTGCACAGCACACTTTCAGGAATTTGTTAGATTTCTCTCAAGAAACAGAAGAAAACAAAAGGAGTCTTGACTCACCTGTCAGGCATTGCCACAGTTTGCACAACCACCACCAACTGCCTTTGCTTCACAATGACTAAACAATTAGTTACTAACACAAATCTGTTTAACCACAATGCTACTTTTTAATTTCTGATGAGTTTTGCAAAGTATCCTGGATAAAACTTAGCCTTTAAAAAACCCCAGCTTTGGGGACATTCTGTGTTTTAAAAATGTGCATCTCAAACTAATTCCTCAGTGTTCTTTCAAAGATCAAAACGTTTCACAAACTCTTTCTCAAAGTCATGTGATTAGAAAAATACTCAAATCAAAGCCTCCCCAGAGAAAGCAAAGTGCAGTGAGTGCCTGTCCTGAGGTAAGTGATGTGGTTAGCAAAACAAGCTATAAGATGTACGAAGGCATCATGAGAAGACCCCAGAACGGGTGCAAACCAGTGCTAACACTGTGGGTCTGCGCAGCACCCAAGAACCACAGTGTCTGTCACAACTCCTGTCCCAGAGAAGCACATCCTCCAGCCACCTTCCAGCCATCGGTGGAAAACAGGTTCTGAAAATGCCCAAACACAGGCGTGGCTGGAATGAAACTGGAATTTGGGACCTGAAACACCCACATCCGAGGACAAATCCCATCTGTCTTATTAATGTAATGAGTCCAAGTAAAGTTAATTGGATAGGATAAGAGCACGGCTGAGCTCTGGCTATCAGCCCGACATACACAGCCCACAGCTTCTATCAGCGTCTAAGAAAACCGGGAGTTACCACTACTCACAGTTCAAAGCCAATTCAGTGCTAAGCTCAGGCCCACCAGCAGCGAGACAGAAGCTGCTGGTGAGAGACTCCTGTGACGTGACCATTTCGTTTCTAAAACACCGGATGGCAGCTGGGTGTGAACCACTGAAAGCCTCGAGCTGGACGCGAAGAAAGCTCTGACCTTTGCTGGTAAAATCAGGAAACAGGAAGGATTTTCATCCCAGCCTACCTCTCTGCAGGACGATGCTCCGAGTGAGAACCCTACCAAGGGGAGCCTTGCCCCGTGGAGAAAGGATACAAGCTCTGGTAGAGTGGGATGAGGGACTTGACAGCTCTGCTGGCGTTGATGCACGTGGCGCAGATCAGGCTCGGCAGCAGCTTCGCAGTCACGATGGCGCCGTCGAAGAGGGGACCGAAAAACGGCACCTGGGCACCCCAAAACAGAAAAGCAGGCTTCAGAACCACTGCAGGAGACTGGTACAGCATTTTGCCATGAAACAGTGTGACCGCAGTGGAACTTGCAGTGTGACATTCACCCCCCAAGCTGCTGAGTGTTTAAATCCCCCACGACTGCCCTCACACACTACACAGACACACACTCGTCTCAGAACGTTCTGCTGGGTAAGCACGAGCTTGGTACGCACAGGAACTGAGTCCATCTACGAATTTGCAATCAACATGCCTTTGGCAGTGGATATTAAGAGCTGTTTTCCATCTGGGCTCCCAACAGGAGACCCTGATTCACTGGCTGACTCTGACATTGGCAGGAGGTTTTGCAGAGACGTATTTACTTCAGATAATCCTCTACAAACTCCTTCCGTGGACTTCACAGAAGGGAATAAAACTTGAGCTGGCTCAAAACAAGGAGGTGTGTGGAAGGCAGAGGAGATCGCAGAGCAGGGGCTCTCTCAGGGGCACAACGCAGGGTCAGGATGGGCACAAACGGGCCCAGCCCAGCAGGTCAAGGCACTCAAACGCTGCTGCCTCAGGGCCACCTCCAGAGGAAGCCCTGTGTGACGTCCTCTGGCGACCTAAGGCTCTGCAGATAAAGGCCACACTACGTACAAGAGATGCTTTCTAAAACTAAACTGTGTCCAGAACTGCCGACACACAATGGACCCGAGCCTGTCAAACCCAGAAAATTTTCGTGTTTAAATACGTAACTTTTAGTGCCTACAAGTACTCAAACTCATTTCCCTCTCACAGACTCAAAATGAAAAAACCAACCCCCCAACTAAAGCCCTAGACAGAAGCCAGCAGCAATTATCAATGTTTAAGCTATGGATTTTTTCCATCTGTACAGAGGCTTATCACATAAATAAATACCCTCTATTATTCTTCTCCAACTGCTTGTGGGTGACTGTGACAGTCATTCAATAAATGGACAAAGGGAATAATATAAATCCCCTGCATCTAGGGAATTCCTCTAATTAGAAGTGGCAATGAATTACAGAAGAAATTTGGGTTTAATGTAACATCTGCAAATGACAGCTGTCTCTGCACACACTTATTCTGTCATTCCTTTACTTAAAATAATTACCCACCCCCCAAAAAACCAGAAAAATGTAAAACGTTTCCATAGTGGTTTTGCCTTCTTTTCAATTTTTTTTATTTACTGCTGGCATTGCTATCCAGGGAGTTGGAAGGAAAGGGGACAGAGGGAAGTCTGTGCCACCAAAATGATAACGTTACGGAGCATCAAGTTTTTCCTCTTTAGGCAGTAACGTCGTCAAGTGAAATTTTTATCCCATGCCCTGTGTCTAGAAGCTCTGACAGCGGGAGAAAAGAATGTAGAAGCACAAATAAGGAGGTTAAGTACGTACTAGTATTAAAATGATACCGCCACACAAATACCAGAAACGTAAAGTCAGATCAGCAGATGCTGCTGGGGCAGGGAAATTCCCTGCCGGGCTTTTTGGACAAGTAGGTTTTGCTTACAGGACTTGCCGTCACGGTTTCAAACCCACCTGGAGCTGGGGAGTGAGGCAGGCTTTCCCGTCCTGCGCTACAGAACTCACAGATGTAGCCCATGGACAAGGTGCGTGTATCCCACCCAGGGAGAGCAGCAGTGGAGCCCAGGGCTCCGGACCCGCCGCGATCCGAGCGCCGCACAGCCGGACCAGGCGCACACAAAGCTCGGAATTATTCATTCCCGAGCAGATCCAGCGGCCTCGCCGAGGGTCATTAAAGTCAATGGAGCTGCATCTCGTCAGCTTCCATCTGCACAGGGGCTCTGCCCTAACGAGGGTCGGGGGGGAGGCCAGGGGAACGCGCAGGGCGCGCTCCCCGCTCGGCTCCGCTCCGAACCCGGCACCGCGCGCCCAGCCCCGGGAAGCGGGGCTTCGATGGCTGCAACAAACAAACAGTCTGCTTTGACAGGAATCAATTGGAAAAAATAGAGGGAAAGATCCCCTTCTGTGAGGACTCCAAATGTCACTGCGAGTTATCCGTGAAGCAAAAATTAATATTCAGCCCACTGCAAACACCTGCTTCGTTCCAATTTCCAACAGAAAAATCATTATTTCTGTTGCCCGCAGTAAAAAGTAGGCAAGGTTAAATAAACCTTCCGAGCACAAAGACTTCCTCTCTACAGCGAGCAGCACTAGTTAAAAGAGTGGGGAATGGGTAAATTATTGTACCAAATGGCTGAGAATTAATCTCTGATGACGAGCTGCAATCTAACGAGGCATCTGTGTCCCAGGGAACCCGCAGCATGTCCCTGGCGGTATGTGCAGTGCGGAGCCTGCCTGGCATGCTTTGTCCCCTCTCACAGGCAGCTTTTCCTCTCATTGTTCCCAATATCCTCGTGCATCTGTGACGCGTGGAATGCATTCACACTAACAGACTTACTATTGTCTTCCCTCCGAAGCTTTGTCGGGCAAAGACTGCAGCACGGTTCCTGATAATTATATTGCTTAATTAATCAAGACAAAAAAAATTTGCAAATCATTGCCCGGTTGCCAAGCAGGGAGATCAAAAATGAAAACAATACAAGCTGAAGCAACATAACAAAAGTAACAGCTATCTGATCAGAAATTCTTCTATAATGAAGCTATTAATGCTAAAGCGGTTAATGTTAACATTGCTCCAGGTGTCTCTACTTGGCTGCAAACAAAAAGGCTAACATTATGGATATAAAAGGCCAAATGTTGCCATGGATTCTGTAACCTGATAGAGAGGACAGCCTTTTCATTCGATTAGGGAATGCAATTTAAATACCAGGGACTGAAGCCAAACAACAGACATTTCTCTCTGCAAGCCTCTTTCATTCACCCTGGGGTCAGTAGCTGGTGAACAAAAGGTCAGCCACACTTGCCCTGGAAATGTCTGGATTAATTTTATTACATTGTAATGGTTTGTACTTTAAATGTAGGGATAACACTAAATTTCCAGTTAGCTCTTACTCTGGCTGCCCGTCGGGTGGTTTTGACTAATATGTAAGATGACACAGCTTTTCTCCACCGCTCCAGAGACGTCTCAAGCGTGTTCCTAACGCTAAATTCTCGTTTCCCTGATGGAACGTTAAAAGCTAAAACGCTCGAAAAGTAAACTGCAGAGCTCAACACCAAGTGTAAAAAAAAAACCCCAACGACCCACTACTAAAAAATTTTCAAGTTTGAAGTGTCTACTGACAAACCACTGGTTGTCAATATCTAACAGCTCCGTCATTCACAACTCAAAAAATACCGTCTGCAGCTGGTAATAAGGGATATGACGGCGGCATCTACCACAGCTGGTTACTCCTTTGGACAAATACTGGCCCTCGTATAAGGCAAAAGGTATTTATCACACTGATTACCTTCATAAAGTATATTTAATGCATATTTTTGCATCCATAATGTACCAGACAAGCATTTACTGAAGCGGCTTTTTTTACACGCATGCACAGACGTACATACATACACATCTCTGACGTTTTGCAAAAAAAAAAACCACCTTTTTTTCCCCAAAAACTGTCTCTCCTGTGAGCCTCCCATCCTTTGTTCGGTGACAGGATGTCCAATGCCTACACCATCCCACCCAGTCAGGTGGCAACAACAGCCCCGCAGGCGCGCGAGGCTCTGCACAGTACCGTGTGTACAGCAGTGACCCAACACCACACGAGGAACTCAACTCGTGAGCGGTTTGCTTTCGCTGCCTCAGAAGAAATTCACCATGGTTTTAAGTGCTGTTCTTTGCCCAGTACCTTCTGCAGGTTGAGAATTCTGAGATGTTTCTCTCAGTGCTAAGCATGGCTATAAAATGAATGAGCACTGTGGTCGCCATTAGTAATTCCAGTTTTAAAGTAAACTGGAAATCATTGCTCAGCTCATCCTACACCTGAGATGGACAGACTGACTTTGTACTCGCTGGGGAAAAACAACCCCCAGACTCTAAACCGCTGAGCCTTACTTAAGCAACACAACTGCTGCTGACTTGCACGGCACAACAGAGCCAGTAAAGCACCCGGAACGTACCTCGGGTTTCTTCATGATCTCTATGAAGAACATGTGATTCTTCATGGGGTAGATGACGATGAGGACGTCCCCGAAGTCGGTGGGGATGATGCCCCTGCGGTAGTTGCGGGTGTGCTCGGACCACACGATGTGAACCTCATCATTTCCCAAGTGACGGAGCTGCAACAGCAAATCGGCTCTTTATTAATCCGAGTGATAACCACGCTTCAGGAGGGGTCATGGCTCACAAATTGAATTACAATGCTCGATAGCAGGAATATTTCATTATGGAAAAAGTTAAAATATTGTTTTTCTCCAGTTGCTCATGAAAGCATCAGCTCAATAATTTGCTTCATTTAGAACTCATTGTTGTCTGATGGCTTAATTAAGTCATTATCAAACTAGCCATTAGCATGATATGTAAATGTACACTACCTACAGTGATTTAAGATGGAAAACTGAATTACTAGAACAAAGCATTAACCAACGGAGCATTGTATTCCAGCTAAAATAAGGCAGCTGTCACAGAAATATGAAATGCCTTGACTCAGAACGTCAAGAAACTGCCTGTCATGAACCACTATAACCGAATTTATTATCCACAAACATCTCCTCGCTGACTGTGTCTGGAGGGGGCTCCTGCTTGAAACGTCAGCAAAATATCTGGGCCACGCGAAGTAGAGAAGAACGGGGAATACTGTGGGAGTCACACCTTTTCATTTGGAGCAGAGCTGCATGAAATACAGATAAAATTTGAACATGACATCCACAGAAAGCATCCGAGAGCCTCTGTGTGTGTGTGTGTGTGTGTGTGTGTGTGTGTGTGTGTGTGTGTGTGTTTGCTCTGCTGCTGGAGGAGCTGGAGGTGATCTAACAGATGGCAAAAACTATTTGGCAATCACGTACAAGCCTCGCACAATGGTTTCAACTGTAAGCTTTAAAGTTAAAATGTAATCCACACGCAGAATGCCAGCTCCAAGCATAAAGAGAATTTAAGTCCCACTTAAAGCTTAAAAGACACCCCCCACCCTCCAATTTGGTGCTACCCCTGGAACAATGTGCACAATAGACCGAACAAAGAAGCCAAAACGAAGCTCTGCTACTTCACCCTGTGTGAGGGGAGAGAAAAAAGGGAAAAGAAGGTGGCGATTTTCGCTGGTAAATAACAACTAACACCAACACGCTTTGCATCAGCCCACACTGCGCTGATGAAACTTCCCTGTTCAGAACCAGGCAGCGCCTTTAGAAGGAAAGCCTTTCACTCCTACGTATTGGTGGCAAACTGGACCCCTCAGTCACGAGAGAAACGTGGCAAAACCAACACACTGTGAAGAATCAAAGAAAAGCTACAGCTGTGAACTTGGCTTACAGTTCATATTCCAGCAGAATGAAGTAAAGCTCAGTTCACAGAAGAACTGAGATTCTCAGTTTATTTTAAATGAGACAGAAGATAATAATTGTGTTTTATTTACACCCGTGAATAAAAGGTAATTTTAGCTCTGTTTGAAGAAAACGTGAACCATTTTTGTCTTGAAAAAACATGGGAACATTAACAATACTATCATTAGAGCTCCTTACACGTACAAAACAAGTAGAAGTTGCTGTTCTGGTGGTCACCTCGGTATCTGTGCAGAACCTCAGTAAAAAAAAAGGAACACACAAGAAAACACATGCTGGTAATGCCACAGACTGATGTGTACCAAAGGAAGCAGGAGTTTGCACACAGGACAAAATCCTGATCTCACTCTCCACGACCAGGTGCAGCCAGGTCACCTCCAAAGTGATTAGAAGCAAGATGTCAAGTTTAGTCTTACAAACCCCTAAAATCCATCTGGTGAGCAGACTTTGTGCACAGCAGGTCCCAGATGCTGAGGGTGCCTGGCCAGGCTGTCCCACTCCAGGATGGGCCCAGCTCAGCCCAGCTGAGCTCAGGGAACCCCCGCCAGGGATTTGTGAGCTCCCCCGTTTGCCAGGCTGAGCCCAAGCCAGCTCTGGCACTGGCTTCCCAGCACAGAGAGCTCACAAAGGTGGCACCCAGCAACCTGTGCTGTAGGAAGCCCAACAAACAAACGTGGACACGGAATTCCGTAAGGCAGTGCCACTGCCCGGTTGCAGAGGGCAATTCACAAACCCAGCTCGGCTCTTCTGAAGAAAAGGCTCTGTACTGCCATGCCTCCTACGGCTTTTGGGGTGAGCAACAGCACATACTGCCATAAAAACAGTCATCCAAACATGTCCAAATACTGCTGGAGGGACCCTTTTTAAAATCCCAAGGAGCTGTTCTGATAATAATCAAACACTTTGTACTGATATTGCACCCTTGAGAACAAATTTCAGTGAAGAAGGGAACTTAGCTGAACCAACACTTGCTGTGCTCACAAATCCCTAACTCTGCCACGATCCCCAGCGTGTGCCAGTGACTTGTTTTAGAGCTTGAGTTACTGCCCTTGTTTTGAAGTCACACATCCTTAAGCACCACGGCTACAAGGTATAATGTTACAAAGAAAAAATTGGCATAATCAGAAATATTTGTTATTGGGAGATAACTTCATTGATAAAAAGCCGTTATAATAATCTCATCAGTGACAATAAGCCAGCTGCTATTTTCCTGTGTTGTTTATTCAAAACAGCAGCTGTGGGGCAGACTCAGTGCCCTGAAGGACTTCAGCAAGTTGCACTGAAACGTTCAAAGCCCCACGGCCGACGCGTGCCGAGCCAGAGCTCCGGGCTGTGCTCTCCACCAAATTTAGGGGTGGGGGTGGGGGGGGGGGGGGAATGAAGGAAAAAGCTACATTAAAAAAATCCCAAAGCGGCCACGAAATCAGATTGGTGTTAAAAGCAAAGCCCAACCAGAGTCTGGAACGGCGGCTCTGCAAACGCTGAGGGAACGGCAGCCCTGGCAATGGCAGCGTGTCCTCCCCGGGCGCGCAGGAATTCTGGGCGGGCGCAGGAACGAGCCCCGGTTTGGCTACCGGGGCGCTGGCCCCAGCGCCGAGCTCCGCGGGTGCCGCGGCCGGCAGGCAGCACTGACACCGGTCACGGTGCACACCTCCGGCATGACCTCCTTTCCCTGCTAATTGCATTACACAGCCAGCTGGCTCCAGAGAGGAGTCGTCTGTTTGACCAAAGAATTCCTGCTTTTGGGGAGGCATGGCTGCTACTTTTGCTAAGTAACAGTGGGGCCTGACATCCCCATTGTCTGGCTGACTGTGTGCCCATCCTAAAATCTAAGTTTTATTTGTAAATTAACCGAGAAACTTCCTGCCAGAGCAGGGCTGCCTGGAGACTGATAATGTGTGCCTTTCATTCCCTTTCACTCTCACTGTATCACTGCCAATTTGTTTTTCTGCTGCTCGCCAGCCCGAGGCCATAAAAGCCTTGTAAGACATAAGTGCAATTATAGTCCTGGAGTCAAATGAATTGGACAAATCCAATAGCACAGCTCTGTCCCCACTCTGCAAACCCCTACAGCAGTCAGATTAGCTGCTAAAAATCTAATCTAGCCCCAGCTAACAAATTTCTGCAGCAAAGGAGCAAGAGTTCAGTATGGGGTTGCAACCAGATTTCTGAATTGAAAAAGTTCTGCTCTGACAATGGAGAAGATGGAATAAATCACAGGGAAATTCGGCAGCACATCTTTAAACCATTAAGCGCAATTTGAGCAGAACAAGACAGGGACAGTAGGATGCCATTCCTGGGATTGATTTTCACTCTTGCCACAAGACAGACAGATAAAGTTTGGAACCAATGATGCTGAACCCTAAAGCAGCAAAAGAGATCAGCTGAATTTTGTTTACTCCACTAGAAAAGATTTCTGTCAGGGCCAAGACTTATTTGGAGAGGGGTTTTTCTTCCTTTTTTTTTTTTTTTCTTTCTTTCTTCCCTCCTAAATTAGCAATATAATGTCAGCATATACCTCAAATAAAAAAAATGCAGACTGCAAGTGACAGCTCTACTGCACAAAAACAAGGGGCCAAGTTCATCCCCAGTGGAAACGCACTTATTCTTGGGAATTCATACCAGAACTCAATTTATACTTGCGTTCGGTAGAAACAAAGAACCACAATAACATATTTAAGTAAAATTACTGCATCTGCTGAATTCCCCAGCCCGCAGAATTTATGGCCTTGCTACTGCTCCCCAGGCCAGCAGGTGCTCAGTCCTTCTGCTCAGCTCGGAGCGCCCTGACAGGGATGAAGCCTCTCTTGGTCTGAGCAAAAACAAGCAGAGAAGAAATCCCAGCCATCACAAAGATTTCAGAGATTAGGGGGACCTTAGATCCCAGTGGGAGGGCAAGGAAACAGAAGTTGTGGCCCCCATTGCATCCTGATAAAGTTTTCTCCGCCCAGTACCGCTGTCCTGTATCACCAGGTACGGTTCTGTTGCAGGAGCAGGAACGGAATGAATGCCATGAGAATCCATCTTTCTCTCCCACACTCCCATGAAAAAAACCATTAACGGCAAGAAGTAGTAAATACAATCTTTTTAACCCGGACATTCTGCCCCAACAACCTGAGGGAAGGACCTAAGCCCAGAGAACTGTCCACCTTCCAGAAAGTGCAGTGCTTCTGAAACACACCTTTTCTCCCCTCACGGCTGCAGTTCTGTAACATCTGCTGACAATCCGTGCTGATCCGCACAGGATTGCGTGTTTGCTCACGGCAGAGCTGCAACAAACTCAATGAAACTGTTGTGTGGGGAACCACGAACGAGTACACGTCAAAAAGCCCTCTGGAAGTCATCTGCTCCGAGCCGCTGCTCGCAGCTCCTCAGGTTCACGAGCTTGCTCAGAGCTTTGTCCTTCACTGGAATTCCCAGTTTGATCCCTGCAGGCTTCCATTCCTACAGCAGATCACAGGTTTTTCTGAAAGGTCCCAGAGCAATTCCTTTGCAGTATTTTCTGTGGACAGCACATGCTGGAGCTGGCCTGGCTTCCTGGCACCACAAAGCTTGGAGACTGACAGCTACTAAATGCTTTTGGTTTCTGTTTCTCAAATTCTCGTAGCGTAAAAGCAGGGAAGGCAAATAGAATAACTCTCAGTGTCTGTGCTAGCCCCTAACATGAACGAGAATTAGGAGAATAAGTGGGCTGTTTGCAGTTAAACCCCATCTTCCCCTTGTGGTAGCTCTGCCACACTGTGCTCTCCTCTCCCAGGTGATGAATTACTCAACAGCCAGACCACATCCCAGTGTGTTTGCCATGCTTCCACAAAACCCAGGAGCCAGGACTTACAAGGGAAGATTAGGCTAAATAAATGGCCACAGTTTGTGTAGGAAAAATAAGTCTGGGAAAGACATGGCAGCAGTTCTCAGACATGCATAAGTCCGCTGCAAAAGAATCTGCCCTTCATATCCATGTGAAATAGGATAAGAATCAATGGGCTTAAACTGAAGCAAAGTAGCCACTACAAGAGATTTTTTTCATGGTACAAGTAGTGGAGCATAGGAATATGGAATATGTTGCCATGGGAAACTGTAAATCATTCATCACTGGAGTTCTGGTCTAGCAGCTGGACAAACACAGGTCAGGAACAATAAAAATACAGACAGTCCTACCCTGGTACGGTCCCAGAGACGCCACAGCCCTGTCCTACACACCACTGCCCCACCGCTCCACCCTGAAGCACTCAGAGTACTTTTCTCCACAGCCTTGTATCCATGAAGGTAGCGAGGTACACACAGAAAGAGAAACAGGTCCCTTTGCTGACTTTTGTTTTGTTTTTTTTTCAATGACGGATATCACAATAAAAAAGACAAGACCTGACTTTAGTATGAAATGCTGGGCAATTTTTCAGAACCAGTAATCAGAAACTCCACCTTTATATTTCACGGAAAGGCACGCGTCATTCTGAAACCAACCGGACACCAGATGCAGTCACCCAGTGACAGAGGTACAGACGATTCCCAGGGCAGAGCAGCATCCCACGGTGGACTGGGCGGCTGCAGCAGCGTTATTGATGCATGCTAACAACCTCTGCAGGACAAGTTGCCAATCCTCATTAAAAAGGCAGAGATTTGGTATGCCCCAAAAATCTTCTTTGACTCTAAGCAGCAGCTGGCAAACAGCATAATCTCAAATCACCCCTTGTTAGGACAGACAAATGATTAAGTACCGATACCAACAGAATTTTGGGCTGGGCTCTGGCTGTCTTTGAAGCAGAGGCTGCTTGTCAGAGTTGTGCCTAACTGGCTACTGGCTTGAACTCTCAGCTGGCTGCTTGGGTTCCTGAGCCTGTCACCCCCCTTTGCTTTGCTGTTGCGCATGGGACGAGCTGTCTGGAAGGTTTTATGATGCTGCATTTGGTTGTTTTGTTCTACCAACCTACAGCAGTTTTGGCAGGCAGACAACGTACAAATGAAATTATTGCTAATATTATTACTCACGGTGGCATTTGAGGCTACCATGGAAATGTTAATTGTGTTTCAGAACCCAGAATTTAGATGCCATTTAATTCAGCTAGCCCAGCTGCGGAGCACCACGTGGCACCGCAGGGACGGCCTGGCCTGCCAGCGCCAGTTAGCACAAGCTGCTTTCACTTCAAACCTTCGCCGAAGCACTTGATGACTGCGGTGGTGTGAAACGCACTGCAAAGCCTTTACCTTTTTGGTCAGTGAGTCGTCCGAGTCCGAGGGCATCCTGGTGGACACGTGGAAGATGATCTCCACGGTGGAGGTAGCGTAGTAGGGCGCGGTTTGCCCCGTGCTGCCGTTGCGCTGCAGGCCGCCCATGAACCCGCCGTGCGTGGACAGGTCGACCTGAGGGAGCCAAAGGCACAAACAGCGGCAATCTGAAAAGACTGATGCATGAACAGTGCCTACTTCTGTATCAAGATTAATGAAATCACCATCCTAGGTTTCAGTAGCCATCCCAGAGAAAAAGAAGTCTTCCCCTACAGCTCTGTGATCTTTCCATTAGATTTGTCTGTTCCGTGCCTGTATTTGACGTTTACTAAAAGTAAATCTCTCTTAACTAGGTCCTGAGCCATTATCTGTCCAGCAATTTTACCTTCCTCCAGCAAACAGCAGCAAGGAAGCAACAGCATTCTGCCACACACTGCTGGCTGAGGGCTCCGTGGGGCTCAGAGCTCCCACTGCCAGGAGCACCACAAAAGGCAGAGAGAAAAAGAACCAGAAAAACTGCAGAAGAAACTGAAGATTTGTACAGAAAGAAAAAGCTTACAAGAAATCATGCCAGAAGTTTAATCAGAAGAAACACCTCTCTGAAGTCAAGCCCAAGTCCAAAGGCTTGTTTGTTTTCCCAACAGCACCGGCCTGAGGATGCTGCATCTCCCTGTGGCACCTGGATCCTTAAGTGTGACAAGCAGCTACTCTGTATTTCCCAAACCCAAAAACGTTCGTGGCGTTTAGTTTACGACACACCGTTCTGACAAAGCAAATTCAACTCACACACGTCACAAAGAACTCCCGTGCTGAGCGTGTGCTCTGACCACGGCAAGAGCTAAAGCAGCCAAGCATCAGTGTGCTGTGGAATTTTTTTTTTGGTGAATTAAAAACCGTGCAGTGCCACCAGCAACATGGCAGCTCGTCTAAATTTATGGCTGTTACCTCCCAGCCCAGTCCAGCAACAAAATCTTCATACGCCTGGCTTCCCCTTGCGTTGGCCAGGATGGAACACTTGTCCTCCTGTCCCTCGGCGATGTAGAACACGGCGATCTTGTGAGTCTCACGACTGCCATGGGATGGAAAAATAAATCAAAGTTCAACAAGTTTCAGCTCAAAATTATTCTTCAGATTCCCCTGCACTCCAAACATATGAGCAGGTGCCCACATTTAGCTCCGCATTTAGTCCATTTCTCTTAGGCACACAAAACACAGTCACTTTCAGACTTTCCCCCATTTTTCTGCCACCAAAACCTCACTGCAGAGACACCCCAGTTCCGAGAGCAGAGTCAAGCCTGCTCCTCCTGTGCACCAGCCACAGAACTGGTGACCAAATTCCAATTACAGGGTTAATGACTCAGATCTGTGCAACACTGCACAGACAGCGAGGTGGCACAGGTGTTAATGGGAGCATAATTTGACCTACAGAATTTTAATTACAGGGTGATGACATACAAGGCAGAAGAAACATTATTGACTTTCAGACCCTGGGCTGAGTTTTACAACGCTGACAGGGACAGTTGGCTTCTTTGAAAACAAGCAAAGTGCATTTGATGTGGAAATTGCTGGGATAGAAGAAACTCAGAACTCTGCAGTGCTGCAGATGTTTTTCAAACAGCTCTGTGTCAAGTAATGAAAAATAAAATGCAACATTCAGAACTCCAGTCTGCCACTTCCTGGCTGGGGAGCAGTTCTGGGTAGATCACCCCTCAAAGTACAGCTCCTGACACAGGGATCATCCTGTAGAAAATACTGTTTTGTGTCAGCTGAACCCAGGTCACAAACAATTTGATTCCCTCCCCTCTCAGCTAAAGCAAACTTGAAAAAAATGTGTCTCGTTATTTGCCACTGATTTGGAATTCTCCGTGCACAGAGAATGTGCCAGTGTGGGTGGCTTCTCCATTCAGGCTACAGAACCCTGGAGAAACAAACAGTCCAATTTTCACACCAGTACTTGGATTCACTGGGAATGAAGCTTTGGTTCTGGCGACTCATTCTTCCTTGGGAAACACGAACCTTATCAGTGGTGCGTTCACCACACATCACCTACCATTGGCGGGAATCCAGGTTTTTCAGTTCTCGCAGCAATTTTGAATTTTTCTTAAGCAGATGAAAGCTTTTTCTAAAAATAAATTTAAAAAAAGGTTTGGAGGCAAACGCAACACAGTGCAGACACAGTATTTCGTCACCCGAGTAGCTAAGAGAATTAACACGATACGATTTCTTAAAGTTATTGTTACACACAATCTATTGATCGCCATTTCAAATAATCACTGAAGTTCAAAACTCCGCTCCAGCCCCCAGCGACACAATTCTCGCTTTCTTAAGCGCGTACGCATTTGGGGGTAAAAAGCGAGAAGAGCACGCTAAGCACGTTCTGGATCCCCTCTTCCTACCTTCTGTCCCAGGAGTTCATTCCCAAGTCGTTGAGCAGCAGCCGACAGAAATAAAAGGAGGCCTGAGGCTGGGCACGAGGCGGTGGCTCCTGGTGGGCCACGCTCATGCTGCAGTCCGAGCCGCGCTTCAGGATGAACTCCGCTTCCTGGGCGCTCTGCCGCAGCAGCGCCTCGGTGATGGCGCGCTCCTGCTCGGGGCTCATCCCGCAGGGCGGTGGCGACGGCTCGTTCAGCTTGCGCTGCGGGTGCAGAAGGCACTCGGGGCTGGTGCTCCCAATCCTCTCCAGCAGCTGGTCCAGGGCGTCTTCTCCTTCCTCCGCCTGGGAAACGTCGCTGTGGGAGAGGAAGCGCTGCTCCGGGTCGCTGGAGACGACGAAGGCGCTGGCCGTGCTGCGCTGCGGCAGGCAGCCCTCCAGGGGCCCGTACAGCACCCGGCCATCCCAAGAGTACTTCCCTGAGATATCCCTGACGATCACCCTCACGTCCGAGGGGGCCGCTGCCGGCTCAGCACCCGCCTTCCTCTCGGCAGGGATTTGGAGGTAAGAGATGAGGGTGCTGTCGTTGAACACGAACAGCTGCAGGTTGGGGCTCCGGAACACTTCCGAGGACAGCTCGGAGCTCTCCACGTAGGAGTTGTCGTGGTTCTCGCTAAGGAGGCTGTGGAGGATGGCGGGGCCTCCGCTCAGCGGGTAGTGGCTCAGGTGATTCACCAGATGAGTCATGACCATCCGCGCCGTGAGAGGGATCAGTTCCAAATTCCTCCTCCTCTTCTCTGCAACGATCAATGAAAACACAATGGATCAGTAAGAGCAACAAGAGGCAATACAGAAGGAACACCTGCAGATTTCTGCCACGTTGCAGCAGCTCGCCTTATTTGACCTCCCGGTCCTTCCTGTTCAAGGAACTATTTCCAACAGCTTTCCAAGAAATCCCACCTGTCCCATGGTTTTGTTTTACTTCACCACATCCCCACAGCCGTCGGAGCGGGACGGTGACACAGCACAAAAGCCAAGGTAAACCAGAGATGTCACTGCAAAGCAATGCTCCTCCAATCCTGGCGGGAGGGAGAGTCTTGGGTGAGGCAGGGAGAGACTTCCTGGATGCTCAGATGTTCCCCTCAGCACAGGCACATACATGGTATTTCATAAAGTGACTGTGCTCTGAGCTACGCTCTGCCTCCACTTCTCCTGTGGGAACGTTACCCCTCCTATAGCCAGAAACCTCCTAACCTCCAGGGGTTTTTCATATTCAGTTTAAAACGATTTTTCTTCAGTTTACAGTGTTTCTCTTTCCCTTTACATCTTCAAAACAGAAATTCATTTTAAGGAGCAGCGTTGGCAACAAACTCAAACATCCTATCACAGAGGCAACTGGAATTGTTAGAAGGAACAGCTGCTACGTGCAGTAAGGAGAAGCACGTTTTCAAGGCAGAGATGGATCCTGGAACACTACTTCCCAGCTGCTGCACACACACGCTGGCCCTGCCCGTGCTCTGGGCACTCCCTTACCTTCAGCCACGGTGAGCAGGTTGCCCAAATCGGTGGAGGAGGGGCACTGGGCTGGCTCCGAGCTCCTGACGTTCCCCAGGGGCAGGAAGGGGTCGTAGTCGCAGGAGGAGAGGTCGGCCAGGCTGAGCACGTAGTGGCTTTGCTGCGTGTAGGTGCTGGAGCCGTTGACGCAGCAGTGCAGGACCTGCGGGGGCACCGAGCCAGTGACCGAGCCAGGCCAGCCCCCCGCAGCCCCGGCGAGCAGGGCCCCCAGCTCCGACACCGGGGAAGCCAGGACACACTACAGAGCCCATCTGTGTCCCAGTACAGCATTTCTAAATTAAGTCTCCATCTGCACTGATTCTTTAACAGCTCACTTCAGGGCTTGGTTTGTATTTTTACAGCCCACTTCAAATAATCCAAATATTTCTGCAAAGATGATTTTCCCTGGCTCATTGTTTCAAGCATTTTACCTTTGTCTCTACCATCCCCTGTCTATTCTACATCTCTAATCCTACCTTCTTAACATTCTGCATTTGTAACTTCTCACCTGTATGCCATGATTTTCTAGAGCTTGACAAAGCTGCTTCTGTGCCTTCAGGGTGTGTGAAAGGCATCTTCAAGCAGCCAGGCAGAGCAAACCACGTTCCTTCCCCATACTCACTCTGTAAATATAATCCAGCAAAGGTGCTCTGGATGCATGCTGATCCTCCACAGCACCAGCAGACACGGGTTCCAGCAGCATTTTCATGGGCAGCGCCATGCACCAGTCCAGCAAGCACAGCAGCAGTGAAACTATAAACTGAACAAGAGCACGGGACATGGTGTTTAGGTACATTCTAATAAATTCACCCAGACTTTAAGGTAGGCGTTGGAAAGTTTAAAATTCAACTCTGGTTCAGAGCAACCTCATTTGAAACCCCCCTCAAACAGCACAAAGAATGGAGACAGCTCTTTCCAGCGACACACCTTCTTATCCCCTTCCACGGAGGAGTATTCGGCACTCGGCAGGAGAAACGCAATGGTGGCCACAAGGATCTACAGCCAAACAAACAGAGTGTCAGAAAGGCATTCAGCTTCTTCCTCTACAGAGACAGACTCACTGCACGGGGGATGGAACAGGTTCAGCTCTCCTAGGAGCATCCCGCTGCCTGCGCCAGTCAACGTCCAAGGGAAAGAAAACGTTTTACTGAGCATTTTGCAAACAACTCGCTACAAACGAGGGACCTCCACTGGTCCAGGGAGCATAGCAAATACATCCTTAACAATAAAAAAAAGAGGAGTTAACAAAATCACAGCAGCCCAAGGAGAGAATTACGACAACTTTGCACATGATTTCCATACAAACATTTTAAAGAATCTGACGTACTTCAGTAATTTTCCGGCACAGGGAGGATTCGTACTCCTGAAGCTTCTGCCAGTAAGACACCAGCAGCTGAAGGACATCACAGGCCACCTGAGCTACCAGCTTGCTGGAAAACTGGAAGAAAAAAGGTGATCAAAAGCCACATAAAATGTCCAGATACAATACAATGCACTCAGCTTTTCTACGTTTCATTGTTTTGCATCTTTGCAAACAACAAGCAGTGTCAGTGTTGTGAAATCACGTTGTCTACGTGATCTTTCATGTGAGTTTGCTGGGGAAGAGTCTACAGGCACATAGGCTATTTTTGCAAATATTCTGCATGCTTGCACAGGATACCAGAGCAGCAGCCTGTGCCTCAGATCACCAGTGACTATCTGCAAAGTGAAAATGCCTTTTTTCCCAAAGCACAGTGATCAGAGCCCGCCACAGCAATACCTTCAGTGTCACACCTATGACATTGATGGCTTTCTTCACGTGGGGGTGGTTTGTGCACTGCGTGAGCTCCTCACAGATCCACACTCCGAGGCCACAGATGGCTATGCATCTTTTGTGGGAAGAGAAAGGGAGCTTGTCAGAAATTTTAGAGGAATATTTAATGGGGGGGGAAAAATAAAAAAGGAATAAAATGCACAGAGATGAGATCTCTTTCCCCTCCAACATGACAGGCCAGCACCTTCACGGTGCAGAGTAAGGCTCAACTTCACAGGACCAAACCACATGGCAGCAGCAGAAAATAAGCAGCAAGAAAAGACTTTTCCAAGCCCTAAGTGGTTGGACTTGACAATGTTAAAGGTCTTTTCCAACCTAACCAATTCTACAGTTTTCCCATTTCCTTTACTCAGTATTTTACCTTGCAGCTTCACTTGGCTCCTCTGTAGCATTCTTCAATAAAATATTTATGAGGCAATACTAAAATAACAAAATAAATTAGAATAAGCATGTTTTTCATACATCTACTTTAAAGCTGTTTAATTTCGACATAGCTACAGGTGAAGTCACTTCAATTCTCAGTCTGTTGCTAAAGCATCTTTACCTCATGCCAATTGTATTTTGTCAAGGGAGAAACACCAATTACAACTCAAATACACGGGCCCTTGCGGACAAATCAAATCAACTTACAACTCGTGTACAGGCAGCAAGAGGAAATCAATCCATTTACAGTGTCAAGGGGGCAGCTACAAACAATGAGTGGTGGTCACTTCATACAAACTGGAGCATTTAGGTTCCAACCAAAACATGTTATGAAAAATTTAGCGCATTGTTTACTACAGAAAAGACGCTTGTAAAATTAAGACAGTTTTAAGACTCCTCCAGTGAGTCTCCGAGGCCTGATGAAGAAAGCAAGAACAGGAGCCAAGGCTTGTGCGAGGGCAACCATTTGGGCAGGTTGAATGAAGTCACTGCATAGTAAAACCAGGTTAGGTACCTAAGGATTTACAACAAACGTGGCTTTACCTTCACATCTGCAGTTTCCGTGATGCTCTCACTGGCTTCTGAAACGGGTCCCAACCGTGGGATTCCCTGGTAGGTATTTGGAAAGCACACAAGAGCACCAAGGATGGTGTGAGCTTCGCAACGGGGAGCCTGGAGAAGGGCAAGCAAGCAGAAATACCCACTAAAAACCCTTCACACGTGGAGATGCCTTCAGCTCTAGGCCAGCGTGCACTGCCATCCTCAGCCTGCTGCATTCGCAGCGCAGCACTCGGGTGTCCCAGGGAACGCATCCCAGGAGCTTTTCCTTAGCAACTCCCCAAGAGCTGGGTTTAAGCTGTTGTACCTAACACACACCCTCCTGCCTGTGCTTATTCTGCTGTGCTGCTCTGCTCTCTTGGCGAGGCTGAGCTGCTCCTCCAGCGGCACCTGGCCCCACTCCTGAGCACATTCTACATCTTTAATACTTTCCCTCATTCCCCAATCTGACAGTCAGCCATTTGATGCCAACAAAGTACCTCTGAGGAACAGCTGGGTGAGGAGTTGAAGCACTAATCCAGCACTGCTATGAGGTGATCCTCTGGCACAGAATGGGGGCACACCCCACCCACACTCACTGTGTAGGTGACACCAACGTGCAGAGAGATCCCTACGCCAATAAAACCATCAATATAAACACATTAACTACTGTGTAACGTTGAAAATGCAAAGCACGGCCAGTTTCATGCATGCAGGAGAAAGGGAAGAGGGTGTTTTGGTTTGTTTTTTTCCTTGGAGAATTGAGCATCCATTTCTTACTAGCACTTTAAGCTTTGGATCAACAGTGAGGCTGATCAAGCTCTTTGAGGGCTGACGGAAGAAGTGTGGCCGGGCTCACCATTCCAGCCCCGCTGAAACAGGAGAGGGCTGCGGCCCTGTGCAGGGCCACTCGCTCAGCCACGCAAATGTCAAGAGCAGCAGCAAAAGCCCTGAGCCGGAACAGACAGAAAGGTCTCCCCTGAGCTGGTGTTTCACGTGCAACAGAGCTTTCTTGTTTATCCCAGGACTGCCAGACCTTTACCTTTATTTTGGCAACCCATCATTGATTTGCTATTTTACTTATCCTTCAATAATTCAATCATTTAGAGTCACATTTCCATCAGCGCTGACATTTAGCCAGAGACGCTGCATCACCCAAGAGTTCCCCGCTCTCAGTGCTTGCTCGCTGCAACGCAGCTCACGCTGCCGGGACACGCTTCCCTCGCAGCTCAGCCTCTGGACGAAACGCCTCTGCAGTACCGGCGTGCTCCTTACCCCAGGATTTCACACACCAGCTGCCCCGGCAGCGCGGCTCTGCAGGGCCAGCCCGCTCACCTCCGGCGTGTCCGCGCTCAGCACGCGCGCGGCCGCCCCCAGGAAGTCCCCGATCAGCATGGTGAAGCCAGGCAGGCCCAGGAAGAAGAACCACGGCGGGCAGTGCTTTATGACGGTGTTCAGGATGTCCTGCAAGAGAAGGCGCCTGTGAGAAAAGCCAGGAAGCCCGAAAGCAAAAGGGACAGCTCAAGAGGATGTAACTTTGAGGTTCACTAGTCCCACGCTGACCGAGGTGCGCATTCCCAGAGCTCTGTGTGCAATCTGACCTCCATGCAACCACCACCTTCCACTCCAGGGGCAGGGAGTAAGGAAAGTGCATTTGGTACTTTGGTAACTTTTGTACCCCTAAATTCCTGCTCAAAGCCCACACCATGCAGCCACGTCTCTTTGTGCCTCAGCACAACCATTCTGTCAAACAAGACTCTGGATTCAAGCATCCAGACATTCGATGGATTTAAGACGAAGCACTGCAGCAGTCCAGAGGATTGAGTTCCTAAAACCTCTCAGAATTCTGTGCCACGAGAACACGAGCTGCGCCCAAGGCCTGCTCCCTGTGTCCTGAAGGAACAGAGCAGCAGCCCCAGCTTTGCTCATCATCACCCTGTGGTACAGAGTACATTCAAGACAAGCATTTCATCTTTAATCCTCCCACGTTTCAAGTCTTCACAGTCTCTCCAAACCAGAGCAAAGTTCCTATATTTAAGATTCCTTCCCTGCAAGCTTTCAGCAGGTTTAAAGTTAGGCATAAAATCTATGTAATCCTTACCTGCAACACTGTATTTGCTGAAGAGTTAGATCAAGCTATCTCTATACTGAGTAGAAAATAATCTTTCACTTGATAAAATTTTGAAAAGTTGCAAAGGAAAACCCTTTTCCATGTCCATCCTCACTGGTTTCATGATGTGTCAATGACAGCCTGAACTTAAGAGCCCCAGAATGTGTCCACGTGCTCAATCTCCACAGCAGAAGCCAAAGCCAACCTAATTCTCTGTACATTGAAGAGATACTTTAACATCACCACTATTTTCTCAAAGCCCTGCTAAACACCTGCACAGCCCCTACTTAGCGTGCCACGAAGTGTTTTCAACACCAGCATCCTATGAAATGACTGTTACACATTCAAATAAACAGTATTAGTTTCTAACACAGTAGCAGATAATGCTTTCACTTTCCTGAATAAGCTAAAATGCCACTCGAGTTAATGTTTAAACTCGTTTTAATCACTTCCTTTGATACATTTTAAGTCAATATGGGTCAATGCAAACATTGAGAACAAGAGCAGATGGATGCAGCCGCTCATAAAGCGGGAGGTAAACTCTCAGTCGGAGCAGAACAAAGGACCCACCTTGTTATAATTAAGGGCTGATTAACGCTCCGTGCTGGTCCGGCACGCCACACCTGTACAGCAGGGCCAGGTATGGCAGGGCTGGCCCCTGCTCAGGGCAGCAGATGGGAGCAGGCTGCTGCTGACATGTGCCACAATAAAGGAGCCTGGGCTAACCTGGCCGGGGAGCGCAGGGAGCCGCTCCAAACAACTGCATTAACTCCTGTCCTCAGCCCAGCGCTCCCATCTGCCACGCACCAGGGCAGGGATTCTGGCTCTGCTCCCAACACGGGGGTAAAGAAGAACCACAAGACTGTTCCTGTAATACACGAATGCTGTGACAGCACACACGTTCCCAAAGGCTGCAGGAGTGGGGCTGCAGGAGTGGGGCTGCAGGGATCTACTCGCTGGTTACGAGATGCAGTGCTACTGAAAATACACCATTTTCCGTAAGCAAAAACTCACTTTGAAAAGCTCCTGAAGCAGTCCTTGCGTTCCCTTTGAATTCCCAGCGTGGGCTGCTCACCACAGAGCCACATACACACACACGGGAACCATCCCCCCGGGGCCCACGTGCCCTCTGGGGGACTGCACCCCGGCTCAGGCCAGCCAGGCTCTGCTCGGAAGGGCCAGAACCAGCCCAGGACGGCGCTCACAGCTAACCTGCCAGGCTTTTTCCCCTTTCCCAGTCAGCAAAGCACCCGGCTCACAACCAAACGGGATGCGGGGCAGCAGCCCGGGAGCTTCGGAGCTTATCAGCAGAGAGAGGCTTGTGAGGAGGCGAGGGAGCGAGAACATCTGTGCTATCAGCGATACCGCAAAATCAGGTAACTCAAACAGAGCCGGGCCGCTTCCTTCCCTTCCCTGTAACGTAAACTCCGGGCAGCAGCTCCAGCCTAGTCAATGAATCACTTTAATTGAATGCTATGTACACAGCAACTGGAAAACACAAGCCATAAGAAAAACATATGGTGATGGCCATGGAAATTGGTTTACTCATTCTGCGCAGTGTTGTTGCTTTACTTCTTTCATAATTGACCTTTAGAACGATAAATGTGTAAAATAATTTCGGTTTATTATGGCTCCAAACCTTTCAGCAATTACACAAAATGAAAATTTAAAAGGAAGTATTCATTCTGGAAGCATTTCCATTGTTTACATAATTGCACAGCTATAATTTAGTGCTCATGTTGTTAAAGAAAAGTGAAAAAAAGGACCATTATGGACTATTTCAATTCAAAATGATGCTCTGTGGTGTTAAAGCTGGGGGAAGAGGGGAGAGGAGGGGGCAATCACATGCATGTCCTTCTCAAATGCATTAACCCTATAAACGGCATCATATTTCAGTATAGGTTAATCTAGTAATTCAAATTATAAGGTCATAAACATCCATTGAGTAAGCGAAATAAATTTATGCAAGTTCACTGAAAGGTCAATTGCAAAAATATTCTTCACCTAATTTTTGTTCAAGCTTTTGCAGATTACAGGTGTAACCAAATAGCCTGCCAGCTGCCTTCCTCACGTTTCCAATTGTCCCTCAACAGGAACAACATGGATTTTTCACTGAAAGTTCACTCTGTTCCTCACCGACAGACACCTCACTGGCGGCTGAGATCTACGGCATGGGAAAGATCATTAATTTACAGAAGACTTAGGTGGTAAATCTTCCCTCTTCCTTTTTTACTTTAAAGGAACAAACATTTCCACTTACTTATTCCAAGTTTGCCTACCTATCGTTACATTTTAGGTTAAGAGTTAACTTGTCAAAAATTAAGTTCCAATAAAAATTTATGAAGTCTTTTGACAAGCTCGGGAGAGCCAGGATTGGCTTACGAGAAAACTCCACTTCAAGGTGCCAGGTAAAACCTAACCCCAAAACAGTTACGTTTGCCCAAGTCCCTCAAGGCTGCAACACAACAGAGGGAGTTTCTTACATTTCTCCCATTTTGGAGCACGTTTGATACTTTCGCAAGCGGGGAGACCGCTGGGATTAAGGACTGGGATAAATCTTCTGGTCTGTGCACACGCAGAGCAGCCCCCGAGCACCCAGTGGATACAGGGACAAAGGTGGGGGTGCCAAGGCCACGGCACTGCCCGGAACGTGGAGGTGGCTCTGTGTCACCACACTCCTCTCTCCCAAACGCTCCGAGCTCTGGCAGACAGAACACCGACCACAAAACAGGAGTTTGGGTGGGACGGAAGCCACTTAGCAAGGGCAAACGAATGAAGGCAAAATAAATAGAAAAGAACAAAACTACCAGAATCATTGCAGAAGGCACAGCTCCTGCAATTGGCAGGACCTGGCTCCCCCTTGCTTCCAGTCAATCTTCCAGCTATTTTCTCCAGCACTTCCCACTTACCCTGCTCGGGGCGAGCAGAGGGGGATGTGAGAGTTCCTGTGAGACCCTGGCATTTGGACTTTTGTTTGTCCCTACTGGAAACGTGCTGTCTGTTAACACTTTTTCAAAGCACTCAAAGCACATAATGGGAGCGCACAGGCAAATTTTCTACAGAAAACGAGATAAGGGGTGGATTGAAAGAGGGAGAAAATCACGGTAGCCATTGGAAAGAAGCCTCGAGAAGCTGAAACAGGGGAATCTAAGCCTTAATAGACTACATTAAGGTTATTTCCTTTTAAATGGCAGTCTGGGAAAGAATCTAAACGGCATTATGGTTTCCGTACGACCAAGGGTCCTCGCGTGCAGCGCCACCAGGCAGGAATCCAGGCAAGAAGTACCCGTTCCACAGGGGACAAAAGCAAAGCTACTCATTTACTGCACCTCCACAAGGCTACTGCTGCTGTGCACTGCTCCTGGCTGCTGAGTAACAACTGGACACAAAGATACAAAAGCCCACAAACGTTGGGGTCGTTTTAATGTCAGACCAATGTTGACACGAACAGGTAATTAACGACTCCTCCGGCAGCAGCTCTACTGAAAAATGCTTCTTCCTATCACGAATCAGCCGCTTCCCACACAGAGAGCTCCCGCCAGCGTTTCTGCGGAAGCTCATTGCAGAGCTGCTGCAGCTCCCCTTCCGTATCGCCGACGGTGCGCTCAGAACAAACACGGGGGCTTACGGACAGCGGGCACTGGCTCCTCACCGCCTCTGTTGACACAGCCGCTCACCCACGGCATCCCTTCGCCGCTGAAGGGAACCGAGCTGAAACAAAGCTGCCAAGTGCCCCGGCTGCAGCCAGGCTGCGCTCCACGGGCAGGCCTGCCGCATGTGCTGACATCTGATCACCCAGGACATCTGCCAGCTCGGCTGGACTGCGGCGGTTTTCCTCTTACTCCGTATTTAAAGCTTGTTCTGCTCTTCATATCACTGAACTGAAAAAGCCACCAGCAGAGTCTCCTTCCTTGGCTGTCCACTGTCCTTTCCACAGAGAGCCTCAGAAGTCTCTATCTACCCTTGATTACCTTGTCTAAAAACGTAAGTATCCTGTTCCAGAGGTACTCTGGCAAGTAAGTACGACCATACTTTCATTAAATTTATTTGTTACACTCACTCCCAAAGTCAGGGACACAACTGACCCCCTCGGTGGTCACTTTGCAGGTAACACCTCAGTGTTGCTCACCCCGGTAGTAGGGTGAGACTGACTGAAAAATGGCACCGAACAGCTGAGGGTTGAAACTGGAAAAAGGATTGAAAACCTGCCTCTTTTTACAGTGTCCCTACAAGGTAAGCACCTCACCTGCACTGCCTTCTCCTCTCAAACTACAAGCGGAAATTTAGACAGAAACAAGAAACAGCGCCACAAAAATGCAGAGGATTCTCAGGAGAAAACCACCAGCAAGCTCAAAGGATTATTTA
The DNA here is from genome assembly GCA_014706295.1 of Lycocorax pyrrhopterus obiensis. Taxonomy (NCBI): domain Eukaryota; kingdom Metazoa; phylum Chordata; class Aves; order Passeriformes; family Paradisaeidae; genus Lycocorax; species Lycocorax pyrrhopterus. Next base: position 379,979 of record JACSVZ010000004.1, read on the forward strand.
AGTACCAGAAAGACCAGTGCTGAAGAACCAAAATTTTCTCAACAGCTCATTTTCTGAGAAGTGCTTGTAGCTGTTTGGGATCGTGTTTTGGTACTTCTGTTCTTCAGCAAATAGGAGGAAGCTATGGAGCAAGGAGACTTTTTCATGCGAACGAAGCAAAAGGTACTGCTACAGTAAACAGCCAGCAGCAATACTAAACCAGCAATAACAGAATACATTTCTTTTCCTGGTTCAGGCATTTGTAAAATCTGCGTGTTGCAGTGTTAGATTTTGGGTTAATTAAAAAAGCTGTATTTATTATCCAAATCAAAAGACACACCAAGGTGCAATTACTGGAACGGGAGTTTTCCAGCCATCAGGCTCAGCTGGCAGCAGAAGGCAGCTATGCCTACCCAAACTGCAGCAGGCTACCCCACGGCATCCCTACAAACCACACTCCAGCAACACTTCCTGATCTTCAATCGCCTACGCACAGGTAAAGCACCTTCACTAACCCCCAGTGTGGTGGTGAACATCCCAGTTCTCCTTCCTTCACGCTGGAGGCCAGGGAGGGAAGGCTGTAAGCCTCAACGAACTTCATTCACAAAAAACCAGGAGAAAACCCCAGGCTGCCCCAGCAGCAGAGCAATGCCACTGGCTGGAGCAGGGCAGGAGGGAGGCACCCACAGACGGTCCCTCGGCCCCTGACCCCGGGCCCCTCCCGGTGCTCCCTGCCCGCGGCTCGCTCCGTGTGTGCGGCCGTCGGTGCCAGCGCTGCTCCCACCTGGAAAGGTGATGCAATCCTTGCACAGAATTGTTCACCTCTCCAGGGATGTTTGTTGTTAGACACTTCCACGTGGACAAATTAGCTGCAGCTCATTACCCCACTGTCTCCTCTGCTGAGCTAATTGCTACATCCCGGGCTCGGAGCGCCGCGGGAGCCTCCTATAAAATACACCCTCACACTGCTCTTTTATGCACCCCCTGAGACCAAAGCTGGGCTGCACTTGCTGGGAATAACACTGTACTCCTTTATAACATATTCAAAATTGGATTATTTTGGTTTTCTATCAACACCAAAATCGACACAACACAGCAGCAATTAGGAGATTCTCACATCCTTAAGCGAGGAGTGAAAAGAGAACTACAGTTCCAAAAAACATTTGTCATGCAAACCAAAATATTGAAAACCATTCAGGTCAAAGAGGTTTCTGACCGTAATAGTTTTAATGATGTAACCACCTAAAAAGCTCTTCTGAAGCAGCCAAGGTAATTTCCTGGAGCTGGGCCGTCTTTCTGTGGCTTTCCCACATAAATGCTAAAGTTGCACTAGTGATCCATCCAGAAGGAAAACTCCTCCATGAGACACCTCCTACCCCTCCTTCTGTGAACATTCCTTAAAAGGGAGAAATTCATGCCCGTGCTTAGCAGACAAACCCAATCTGTGCTAAAAAGCCCACCCCCAGGTTTGTTTTGGTTTGCACTAACTGAAATCCTGGAAAGCGTGCTAGGACCCCTGTTCCAGTGATCCTGTGCCCTGTGATTCCACACCCTCTCTGATAAAGAGGCTCCCGCTATCTGAGCACCCAGCAAGCACCTTGGAGCCAGTCACCCTGGAAACAGAGGAGCAGGTACAAGGATCCTGCTTCCTATCAACACCTCGCTCCAAGGCACTGCCAGTTATCACCTCACCCAGTTCCACAGCCGAGGAAAGCACAGCGGGAAGGACACGCACGCACAACAGCAAACCTGTGGTCAAAGTGTGCCACCAAGAGGCAAACGCAGCCACCAGAGCGGGGAGGAAGAACAAAGAGCAGCAGCAGCCTGCTGCAAAATACCCAGGGAAATCACGGAGGGACGTGCAGTGTGGGGCTGCAAAATACCCAGGGAAACCCTGGAGTGACAGGCAGCTGCAGCAGGACTTCCAGGATTTTCCAGGAGAAAACCCCTGCCTTTTTATTCTTATCTATTTAAAAGGAATATTTTCCAAACGCTCTGACTTTTCAGAAGGGAAACTGAGGGGCAGGAGTCTGGTAGCAATTCCTTCTTTCCCTCCTCCATCTCAGAAATAATCAAACCTGTCCGGTTTCCTAAAGGCACCAGCAGTAACTCTCAGAATTTCGTGAGGGGTCCATGTGCCCTTTTTGCTGCCACCCCCAGCAGAGCTCCAGCCCTTGCTCTCATTCCTACAGCTATAAAAACCTGGAGGTGTTCTTAGCTAGTCTTTATTTTGTCTAAATAACGTTTCTTAAGAGTTTCTAGACGCACTGAGCTGTTTCTGTGAGACAACAATCACCTGACAGCTCGATTAAGTCTTTCCCTCACCTTGCACAGAACACTTTATTCCCAAGGCCAGCCCAGGACAGGAGACCTGAAGCAGCTTCCATCCCCAGCAGCAGCAGCAGGTTTTGGCAGCAGCAGGTTTTGGCACGGCACACGGCACGCGGGAGGGCGCGCGGGGAGCAGCGGCACACGGAGCAGGGCTCCTACCTGGTCCTCGCTGGTCAGGCCCAGGCGCAGCACGAAGTAGAAGTGCACCAGGAAGTCGGAGTTGGGCAGCAGGTCCTGGCGCCGGCTCATCATGGCACAGAGCAGCCGGAACGCCTGCAGCTTCCCCTCCTTGTACTCGCTGGGCAGCGTGGCTGCCTGCAACAACACAACCCGGATCGCGCCCTGCTTTCCCCGCCAGCCGGCTGAGGCAAAGCTGCCTCTCCAGCAGCTCTCCCACAAAGCACACTTTCACTTAGACTCAGCCCCAAAGAGCCTTCGGAGGGCACTTGCTGTCTTAGCCAGCAGCGCTTGTAAAAGTTAAAAATAAGGCAGCTAAACACACACCAATTCAGCTCTGACATGGAAGAAAACACTCGTGTGTGAGAATTTCAGAACTAACCTTGAACAGCCATGAAGCAAATATCCTGAGAGGAGGGATGAGGACGGGAGGAGAGGGAGTCGACTGATTGTCCACGCTGATAGCGAGGTTGTCCCGGATCTAACGGTTTTTGAAGAAGAGCGTTAATAAAACCAGCATCTTACTTTTTTAATGCTCTTTTTTTCACATGGTTATGCTCTAATTTTACTTCATTTACATTCATCCGGTGCTATACAGAGTTCCCACTTCAGCCAAAGCCACCAGGAAAGCTTGTTCTATGCTGCTGCTCCCTGGCCAAAGCAAACATTACCAGTTTGAGTCACACTGTGGGCCTTTACACAAATACCAATGTCTGTACTTCTTTCTTCTTTGCTACTGTTTCCTCACCCCATTTAAATTTCTCTTGTCATGGGACAGGAGTCTCTGTTGGAGTTAGCTACTGGAAATCAAGCAAGATAAAGCTTCCTTTACGACAGAACCCTCCCATGCCATGCTCACGCTGCAGGTGCTAACGCTGAATCACAACGAAAGAAATGTGCTGTCATTAGCTGTAAGTTAAAAATACCACATACCTTTGCAAGTTTATACCACAGCTCATAAAGGTAGCCAAAAACTTTTGCATGGATTTTAGGTGACTGTATGTTGTTCACATCTCCAAGAATTCCCAGGATCCTCCTCCACAACACAGCAGCAGAATCAGGATGCCAACCAATAAGGCTTCCACCAGCAATTATACTGCAGTCGTCAGCCAGGAACTCACTACTGTCTGTAAATTCAAAGGGTTCCATTTCCACAAGTTAGAAACGCAGAGTCAGTATGAATTTGGTCAACAAAATCTGGCCATTACTCCTTCTAACCGTCTTCCGTCTCAAAAGGTTTCTCTCCCCCAAATCTCTCTTTCATTGCTGGAGCTGCTTGTGAGTCAAATAAAAACACGGCAGCAAACGTAGGCAAAGGGGCTCGCAGGTGACAGTGCCACAGAGCGCAGCACTGCCACACCACACTGTCCCCACCCCAGGGGGCTCTTCAGCAGGGAGGCAAATGCAACACGCACGCACCTGAGGGATGCATTCAATCAGTAACTGGCTCTGACAGGTAATATTTCTGTATTTATAAAAGTCGCTTCTTTTTTTTAAGATCACACAGCATAGCAAGACCTGGCAATGCAACTGGACAAAGGAATAAAAAGCCATGGCTGAAGAGTCTTGAGGGATGTGCTCAGGCATCACCACTGACACAGAGCAGCTCCTGAGAGAGCAGAGTGCACAGAGAGCAGGGCTCGGAGAAGACTGCCAGGGTAATGGAATCCATATCCTGAAACAGTACAAACCCAGTCCCACACTGAAGTGCACGTTTCAATGACAAGAGCTGGTAGCAGCTCTCCTGTCCTCAGGCGGGAGCACACCCATGCTCCGGCTGGACCCGCAGCAGCCAAGGTGTGCAGGGAGGTTGCAGGAAACCTCCACACAGGCAGAAGGAAGTAACTCATGTCCTCGGAGGACTCGAGGAAGGTTAGTGAAATAAAAGGCATTTTAGAGGCTTTTATGTTTGAATGTATTTAAAAAACAACTTGGGGAGTTTTTTCTCCACTTTTTGTGTTGCAGCATTACACAGTCCCAAAGTGCTAAACGAGATGTTATTTGTTAAGAACATTAGAATGATCTTGTACAGATCTGTGCTCAGGGAAACGGCATCTCTGCTGCTCAGTGGTGGTGTCAGCGCTGTGCTGCCTTGCCCCACCGGGCTTCCACAGCAAAGCAAAGCAAAGCTGTGACTTGGGTGAGAAGCAGGAATGCAGAGAGGGCCACTTTGGCTCTGCTGGGCAATGACACATCTGCTACCCCGCTTCTCCTTTCACTCCACACTACCTTCCGGGGTACTAGATGTGATTTTTGATCTTCATACCCCCCCAAAGGAGCAATTCTTGCATCACAGCCATTAACAATGAATTTATCATACACGATCATCCTTACCATGGGCAGTAGTACCTTTTTCACAGCAGCCCTCTGAGCTGCCGGGCTGGGTGTGCTGGTTCACTAAAGCACAGACATTTCAAAGGAAAAGTGGACATGAAAAAATACCCTTGAAACTGTGTGTCCATCAGGAAACCAGCCTGTAAGATATTCCTATGTTGCTGCATTAAGTTCCTGACCTAACATCTGACTCACATCAGTAGACGAAAGGTACCTTTACAAACGGCAAAGAATGAACCGCTTATTTCCTACCAGCCAAAAAATACAGTAAGACATTTCCTCAGACCATTCTGCTGTGGCATAAAACCCGTTCACTTGAAACAGAAATCAGTGTATTGTACTTGAACACTGGGGCAGGCCCATGAGTGACCAGCTACCACAGCCCAGCCGGGCAGCAGTGCTCCAGCTCCGTAAGAAGCCCAGTTACTTTCAGCTGGGTGGTGGCTTTCTGGATCATCGTTTATTGGCAAATAAATTGATGATCCGAATTCCTTCAGCCCCGGGTGTGCAAAACAATTTCGAACGAGCACGATGAAGGGCACCCGGCGCCGTAAAAGCCAAGTGAGGAGCCCGAGCTCCTCTCTGGGGTACAAGGGCGAGCTCACCCCCAGTCTGGGGCCCGCGGTACCTGTGAGGTTGGCTGGCTCCTGCGAGGGGCTGAGCTGGAGCCAGCGCGGTGCCGCGGGATCCGCGCACATCCCCGCGGCCGCCCCGGCCTCGGGGTCCTCCTCGGCCGCCTGCCAGGCCCCGAGCGCGATGTCCACGTCGGCCCCGCAGCCCAGGGACGTGTCACTGCTCACGCTCTCACCTGCGGCCACAAACAGCACAGCCCCGGGCTCACACCCGCGCCACAAGGCTGCAGCAGCAGAGCGCCCCAGAAAAGCGGCTCAGCTGTCTGCAGCAAAACCACAGCACTGATTTCAGTCGCTGCACTCGAGAAAAACACTTCCTGGGCACTCACTTTTCTCTCTCTCTCTGTAATAGCCGTGTGATTGCTGCGAGTCTGCTCTCAGATCTAACTCCGCTGTACTGCTGCTCCTCCACATTAGCACCTGCAGAGAAAAAACTCACCTCAGCTTATACAGCTTTGAGAACTACGCCACGTTCCAGCAAATTTCACACCCACGCAGTCATTAGAAATTAACTACAACCCGGTCAAGACAGTCTCATGAATATTCAGACTGCCCGAGCGCTTGTCGATGTCTTTAGGAAAACATCAGGCTCTCCATCTCAGTCTTTATCCTCCTCATCACAACCTCACTTTTCACACCAACAAGCAGGATTTTTTACCCGTGTTCTTCAAACACAGCTGAAATGATTTGTTAAAGTATAAAAAAAATCTTTTAGCCTTCATATTTTGCAAAGATGATCAGACTGAGTCATTTGTTGTTCCAACTGTTCATTCAAAAGTTGCCATTAAAAATGTATGAAGTTTGCCCGTGCTAATGTCAACTCACACTAACATCTGCCATGCACGGCTGGTGATAGGAACTGTGCTGAAGAGAAGCATTTTCATCAGTACTTTAAACCATCAAACATTTATTCCAGTGTACTGTAGCTCTGTAATAGCCATGCATTATTTATCTTTTAAAAGTTATGAACTTCTTGTTGATGTTTAATATTTCAAAAAAGGACCAAAGTCTTGTGTAAGACTAAAGCAGAGATACACCTGCAGAAGCAGCTGACGAGATCAGGAGACACACAAACTGATCACACCCAGCAGGACAATAATAACCAGCTCCAGCTCAGTTCCAGATTCCATGCTAGAAATGGGATTAATCACTTCTCACACTTTCACTTCCTGGAGTTCCTAAATGCTAAAAGGCACCTGATCAGAAAGAAAACGCTGCTAGGATCTCATCAGTAATGACTTTCAGGTTTGTCTTACTTGCTCTGCTTCACGCTCCTTTGCATATCCCTTATTTTCCTGAGCTGATCTGGAGTCTGAAGCTGAATTTCCAGCCTTTTTACCTAGAAGTTTCAGAAAGGAAACAAGAACTATAAACATCTGCGGGACCCAAACACACAGCAGGTCTCACGTAAATTTCAGCGATGTTTACGCGTCTCATGTTTATAGTTGAGGGCAATACAACACTCAAACGGGATACAAGATGTTTTGAAAAACCCTTCAGAAGCATAACATACTTACAGGAAAGGAAATGAACTCCAACTGGAGCTTGAATACACAAAATTTAAATGCAAGCCAGGCAAAGGAAGTCAAGGAGTTACGTACAAAACGCACACACATGCCAGGTTTCACTTTTGGCCTCCCTGCTTTACAAAAGGTCACATCCTGCATTCACTGTCTCTAAACTTCTTAAAAACCATTCCTTCAGCAACTTACCAACTACGCAGTGACTAAGAAAATGAGATGAAAAACATTTTAGAGGAGAGCTGGAAACCAAAGTAAATAAGAGCAGCATTTGTGAGGCTGAACAAGTCTCAACGCTTTTGCTTCAGAAACACAGTATTGCCGTATTTTATCAAAATTACCTTGAAAAAAATCAGATGGAATCTGATCTGCAATATCTGAAGTGCTGCTACTCCGAGTTAGCTGCTGCTCTTGGTCTGCAGCTTCTGTTCCTTCTGAATTTTCCAGCTGTTGAGATTCTTCGACTTCTGTTGATTTAATTACAACACAAAATATTTGCAGGAGCTCATATATACATATGTGAACTCCTTGCCTAAGAAAGCTCTATGAAAAAGTGACCCTCGCAAATACTTAAAATTCCCAAGGTAAAATTTTCAAGTTCTAATTTAAGTTCTATAAAAATGTCCTTAGAAAAACCGTAAAGTTTAGAGAGAGACACATGAGCAGTGTGAAAAGGTCTAGAAAAGGACAGAAGCGACTTTGGGGGTTGACAGGAAGGAGGGCCCATGAACAAAGCTGGGTTTTCAGTGCTGGAGACCCCATCTGGTTCCTGTTCGTTCTGGAAACAGAAAGAACGGAGCAGAGGCAGCAAAACTCCCATAAATGCAGCGTGGGGAGAAGGTGGCTGCGCGCCCTGAGCGCCTCCAGAAAGAGGGGAAGGGAGGAATAAAGAAAGACAAAAACTCAGAGGAAAAAAAAACTCTGAACTACATGTAACTTGGGTTTAGCTTGCGAGGACAAACCCAACCAGGCAGCTCTTGGTTTGGCTGTAACTGCAAATGAGAAACAAGAGGAGGGGAGAGAGGCATGAAAATTCCACAGAGAAAGCAAACTGACGTGCTGGGGAAGGAGCAATGGGAATTCTTGAGATTAGGGAGCAACACAACGCTTGTAGAAATGCATTTCTCTTAGCATTTTGGAAAAAAAAACCACCACAAAAAACTAGGAGCACTCTAGTGTTTCCACCCAGCAGCGTGCAAGTTTTAATATTGCTTTACTACTCAATAAACACTGTAGGCATTTCAGAAAGTCACCTCGGGAGGCATGCGCGCAAAAACGAACATTTCTGGTATTTACTGACTTCAGCTGACTTCCAGTGTCTTACAGAAAGCAACAAAATAAAACATTCAATGCAATTCACTAAAGTGGAACAACTGAGATGAAAACGCACCAAAGATGTTCCACAGAGCAGGAATCCCTCAAGGGCCATAAAGCACCACGCACAAAACTCTCATCCTGCTCTTGCTACTGCAGGTAATGACTCTGGGTAGGACTCAGGAGCCACAAATCCCTCCCAGATTTGTGGGAATTTTTACTTCAGTTACAAGGCAATATAGATCTAACTGTAATTGATGGCAATCTTTAACATCAACACGAACAAAAGCTGCTTTGCTTGCAGCGCTGCAAACATTCTGAGAAGAACCAACCAGACAGGAAGGGAACAGACAGCAGTTTAAAAATATAAAGAACATTGATATAAAAGATGACTTTAAAGTACAGTACCTGACAGTCTGTGAGAGCAAGAAGTGTAAGAGATACCAGGGAAGAGAGAGCTCACAGTGTGAAGCAGAAGAGGTACACTTTTAGTAGCTGGCAAAGCCTCATAAAGATGGGCACAGTTGCCGATAGACTGGCTTCGCTTAGCTTACAGGAAAAAAATAGAGCAATAATTACGTCAGGCAACACAATGAAATATTGCAGCTCTGAGTGTCACAACACAACAAAACCCAACGTTTTGGGATAAAGCCTTACAGCAGTAGGCCCAGGAGTTTCTCCCCAAGACACAAGTGAATATTGTGTTCACACTGAAAGGGAGATAATCGGGGATTTCTGATCCACAGCAAGTGTGGAAGTGCCTTTAATTTCAACACACAGAAACAAGAAAAGCCCTGGACCAACACTTCCAGGTTCTCCCTACTGCTCCGGCAGGGTGTTAAGGAGGAAAATGCCGCAGCAGTCGAGAGAATCCTCCACTGGAGCACAAACAGGGACTTGCTGAATTCAGAAATAAACCTCAGACCGAACTGACTCCACTGCCAAAGTGCTCTGTGATCCAAGCTGGAGGCTGCGGCTCAGCTATGGAGCCTGCAGCCACAAACCACACCGAGCGTCCTCCCTCTTTCCAGCTCTCCTGGTAAGGAACCAGGCAGGGAGCGCTGCACCCCAGCAGCTCCTGCTCCAAGGAGGGGACTTCCATGGGAGTCTGCCCCCGTGAATTGGCACATGGAAACACACTGCCACGACACAGAGAGAGGCCAGGTTCAGGCTGCTGAAATGCTTGAACAAACCAGGATCTGTTCCGTGTCTGGGCTCTCAGTCATTGCCCCAACATTCCTCACCCCAGTCTCCCTGCTCCTGCTTTCCTCTCTCCAGAAGCAAACGTGAGAGAAAAAACTCATCATCCCGAGAAAAAGAGAGCAAACAAGGCAACCATGAAAGGACAAAATTATTTATTAAACACCTGGTTTACCTTGTGCTCCCAGGAAACAGTTGTATCAGCATCTGTTACGTGCCTGACAGCAGTAGATGCTTTCTTAGGAAGCAATAAAAACAGCAATGTACTCCTCTAGAAGAACCCCTGACGTGCACAGGTTTAACTCGCAATTCAGTGTCCTGTAGCTAAAAGCTTATGTACAGAATTTCCCAAGATACTTTGACTCTGTGATTCGCACTGGCCAAGACACCCAGACACGGACACGCAACCCCTCTGCTGGGGCAGTTAATAATTAAGTTGCTTCTGGCAGCAGCCACCCCTCGGAGGCAGATTTAAAACCCGCGCACGACTGAGCGTTTGGGTACCAGAGCACTTAGCTGTGGCCTAACCTGTGGCTCTCTGACGGACAATATTCCTTGCTTTCTCCACTCCCGGGGCCCCGGAGGTTGTGGCACTTCTGAATCTCATCGGCTCCACAACTTCAGGATGACTTTTCCAGCTTAATGAAAAAGATCTTCCTACTACAGCTGTCTTCTGAGGCTCCAAAACACCACCTTAGGACAAAGAACACAAAATTTTCTGGCACTGGATGCTTTGGCACGTATTTTTGCTGAAGTATGAAGGGGCTCAGACATGACAAATATCAACACTTTAAACCGCACAGATTAACTTTTACTATTAACAAAAACCAACTGGCACTTCACCACGTGCATCAATTTCAAGGTGGCATGTAAATGCAGCTAAAATACTGTAAATTAGAAACTTGACTAAAAACACACGCAAAGGAATTTTTACAGAGTCGCCTGTGTCAGCCAACAGCACAGGAAGCCACACTTCGTTTCTGCTTCCCAGAAAACACTGACTGTAGGTGCAGACCCCAGCCTGCCAAACAGCCTGACCCCAACCACCTCTCCTCCCCAGTGAAGGATGACGATACCCAAATCCAAAGTGCTTCACATTTGATTAAACAGGTTCTAACAGCAGATTAAGCAGTGTTTAATGTTAAATTAATTTTTAAGATTAGGCTTCAATATTTAACCGCCTCGACACAAAAAGCACTGAAGCACAAAGACTAACCTTTGCCTCTCTGCTTTTTTTCCTTCTGTTCACTGAGCTTGTCCAGGGGCAGGTTCGTCATCTCCACGCCGTACACGGTCCTGGCCAGCACTGCTGTCAGGGAGTCCATGATGTTGGCCCACTCGTTGATGAGCTCCTCCCAGTCCGTCAGGGCGGACAGGACACTGAGCAGCTCATCCCACAGCTCCCGGGAGATGTAAACGCTCAGGTTTGCTCTGATCCAAGCCACAATGAGGGTCTGAGGGAAGAGACACCAGTGGCGGCTTGGGCAGGTCTAACAAGATGAGTCCAGCACACCGAGCCCTGCCCACACACTGACGGAGTCAGCTCCGACCTGCACATCAGCTCTTGGTGAGGCACAGACGATGTGCAGCGCTATTTTCCCTCAAAAAACACTCCCAGAAATAAAAGTGGTCAAAGCTACTGAAGGAAATCTAGAAACACTTCAGGCTGTCCAGATGTTCTCTGGGAAACTAAAATAACACACTGTACAGTAACAGCAGAATGAATGAAGGGCTGTCCTACACCCACAGAACAGCATCGGTGACTGAGCTCTGGGGAGGCACTACACACCCAGTCACACTGTCCAGGCTGGAAGTACAGCAGGAAGCACAAATGTCTCTCTCGCCCAGTGTGACTCAGTTTTGATTTGCCAGCTGGACTTTTGGGAAAACAGTTACTTGAATCTTACACTTTAGAGACACTCACTGAAAACGTCGCAGAGAGGCCGTGCCTGCCTGTGCTACCACAGCTTGTAACAGAGCCCTGAAGAACAGGGCAAACCCAGCTCCCCCTCTGCTAGGAACAGTTTACAAAATAATTACTAGCAAAACACAAAAAACCCCTCCTTCACAGTAACCCAAGTAAGTTTCACAGTACTCAACTAAAACGGTGGGCAGCTGTGCCAGAACAAACCAAGCAGCCCCACTCACTCACTCGGAACAGCAGCCCCGCCATGCTCTGAGCAAACGTGTCCTTCGGCTGGTTCTCCTTTGGCTTCTGCATCACAGCTTCTGTTATTCGGAGGAGTATCTGCAGCATCTGTTCCCTGACCCAAAACAAAATGTGTTCTGTTACTTGCACCTGCTCATTCATCCTGTGGCAAGCCTTATTTACTGAGAATGAGGTCACACTGCAGGCTTTACAGATCACGTGCAAAATACCTTAGATGGCTGTGGACTGCAAAAACTTTTCCTATTAAATGACGCTGTATCAATCTTACCACGTCTTTCTGTTCATCGACAGCTCCATTATCATGCGCCTGAAGATGCTGAGAACAGCTTTGCAAGCATCCACTTGCTCCTTCAGCAGCACAGGGACCTCAGTGCATGGCTCCAGCAGGAAAACGTTCGCAGAGTTTGTCAGGAATACCTTCGACAGAGGCATTGACAGTCCATTTGCACAGCGTTAGGAATGGAAACAGGCAAGAGTCATAACAAAACCCTTGTGCTCCTTCAGTTAAACCTTTCCCTTTCCTCAGAGCAAGTGTCACGTTTTACCCACCACTTTATTTTTCTGTGTTATTCCAGCAAGGAGCCAGGTGGCACCGCAGACCCACCAAGGCTCAGTATGGGGTCTGTGGGTGTCTCTTCTGCTTGGGCAGGAAAGAGGACATTCCTCCAGCCACTCATTTCCTGCCATCACGCACTTAAACAGCCACCAGTATTTTCAATAAATGAAGTTTGGCAAAAGTAAAATGCATGGTTCTGATTAATTCCTGGTACTTAATTAACCTTCCCGTGTTAAAATACAGCTATCTGGCTTTGAGACACGGTCACGTGGTTTAATACACACGTTTCAGAGCGATACATGAAGTCCAAATTGTGCCTTACAAAACCAACCAAGCCCTGGTAGTTCTTTTCCTCCATCTGGGGGACGGTAACATAATTTGCAGCCCAAGTTCCGTGATCAGGTAGATCCCAGCCGTGCCCCCCTCGCTCCCACGCAGCACACCTGCAGCGCAGCCTGAGCGCCAGCTTTCACGTCCCTGTCCTCATCCTCCAGCACGCAGCCCCTGCTGACGGCGCTGGTGAAGGAGTAGGTCCTGCCCCAGCTGGAGGAGCGCTTGTGTCCGGAGGGCTCCGAGGAAAGCTGCCAAACACAGCCCGGTTAGCGACAGGGCAGAAAGGAACGCGTCCATACTGAAACAGAACCATCCCTACGGCCAACATGAGGGAATCACCACCGTACACATTCACCTCCACAGGGAACTCCTGCCTATTATTTCTTAATTTCCAAACGCGGAACTTAAAGGCTCACAAAAGTTTGAGGTGGTACGTCACTTAAAATGTTTTACACCACTTTTTGTAGTAACTGCTTGCAGTAATACTTGAATTAAAGTCTGGCAAAACTACAAATTCTCTACAAAATAAAGTAAAAACATCGTAATTCTCACTGTTTTACAAATCAAACATCTTATTCAGTACTAGAAAACTTCCCTTTAAACAGTGCCAACAGTGTCAAAGAACTTTTACTGATGGTTCAAAACAGGGTATTAAAAGATGATGCGCAGTGTATCTACACTTCAATTTCCTAGATTAAGGTGTCCAGTTCCAAACATTTCATCCAGTATGCACAAATAAATACTGTCAAATTTTGACAATAAATTGTCAAATTTTTAAGCACCACCAAAATGAAATAGTTCTCCAGCCTTAGGCCAGCAGACAGTCAATTTTAGCACTGCAGAACCTGTCAGTGTTTCTCCCATGAAGCTCCTGCCGTCATATTTATACACGCAGGGAATAACCACAAACGATGTTTCTCAAACCAGCTGCAATCCTTCCCTGTTTAAGTGCTGCTGGACACTCGATAACTATTCCAATGGTGAGTCCTTAAATAAAAGCATTTTTTAAAACTTATTCCCCACACACACTTTTTAAATTGTTACTCCTCTACACAGCGAGGTGGAAAGCCCCATATTGCAGTGGACAGAGCAAAGTAAGGAACAGGGATACCATACATGTTTACCATCTGTTTGCACTGAGGAGTCTTCCAAGGGGACAACAGCATCCTGGCTGTCCTCCTTTTTGTCTGGCTCCTCCATGAACACGGGTTTCTCCTGCAGTATCCACTTCTGATACACCTTAACCACCTTCCGTGTTGCGGATATATCAGAAGGCGGCAACAAAAAAGCCTAAAACGGAAAGTTCACTGATTTCACTCTACCTAGGACACCTGGTGCATACAAACACACACCCCACCACCCACACGGCCATCTGAAGCAGCAAGCTCCAGTTCCCACAACAATTCCATTATCTGATCGTTAAACTGGACCTAGGAAGGAGCTCAACCTAAAAGGCTGCTGCTGCGACCAGCACCACGTCGGCCCGGTTACCGGAGCCCCACGGCGTCTCTCACAACCATTCCCTTCAGAAATGAAACCCACAGCAGCAAGCAGCCCCGGGCACGGACCTGCCGGAACACCTCGTTGACGAAGTTGACGTATCCCCGCGTGGAGAGGAGGATCCTCTGCACCATCTCGTAGACGCTGCGGTGCTGCTCCTCGATGCTGCACAGGCTGGAGTTGCTGAGCCGCCTGTCGGACAGGGTGCTGCTGTTGGAGTGGCTCCCGTCCTGCTCGCCCGCGGGCGCCGCGCCGCCCTCCAGCTCGGCACTCTTCTCCTGGCCCACGCCGACCGTCTGCACGGCACAGCACACGCCCCATAACACACCCCGTCCCATCACACTCCCCACAACACACCCCATAACACACCCCATCCCATCACACTCCCCACAACACGCCCCGTAACACACCCTGTCCCATCACACTCCCCACAACACCCCCATAACACACCCTGTCCCATCACACTCCCCACAACACACCCTGTCCCATCACACTCCCCACAACACGCCCCATAACACACCCTGTCCCATCACACTCCCCGTCACCAACTGCCCCGGCACCCCTGGGGCTCTGACACACAGTTCGGGACACCCTGCCTGGCACAACGCCGTGATCCCAGCAGCCAGGCACGGCAAATTCCAGTCTACTGCTCGATCCAAGGAGGAATTTGTCTTTACAAACCGGACACTTCCTTACAGCACACAACAACTGACTGTTCACTCCACACTAAGAGTGTGGAGGAAGGCACAGACACAGTGGAGACAAATCCCCACGTCCCTTTATTTTGGGGAAAAGATGGATCGTAGAACATTACTGTGCCCAACAACTTTTTGCCAGGTTTTGCTCTGGCACTGCGTGTATCCTGCAGCCTCTCAAACTGTGTTGCTTCTCTGCTCAGCCCAGAGCTGACACTCACCTATGGTTCAAGGCAGAACGTAAGCTGACATTGATCCTAAATTCTTAACAGGAAGCTGTAAAGTCTCTCAAAAGCATCAATTTATAAAATTCATTGTGAGGCATCTAATCCTAGAGAAGTCTCAACCAGGAGTTTACAAATGAAATATTTCTCTAATATCTCATTGTAAACAGCTGCTGTAACTGAGAGGAAAACAAAGCAGCCTTTGATGTTGCTGGGAAATGGGTCCATGGAACCACCAAGTATGACAGTTTACAGAGTAAATTCCAAAAATCTAAATATAATACTGCTGAAGCTGGTAATGCAACAAGTTACGAGGGGGGAAAAAAAAAACCAACTTCTAGTGAATTACCGTAGGGTTTTCCTTGGAGATTCCCTCCTCCATCAAAGAAAATCAAATAAGCAGCTACATCATTTATTCACGACGGGGTAGCATTTCTTTACGCTTCAGCTGCCAGTGCAGTGAGATCACTTGCAAAGTTAGCACGTATGCAAGAAGAGAGGTAAACTTTAAAGCCCACCTGAATAATTTTAGGGAGCATTTCTCCTCCATTTTTTGTACTCTGAACAGCAGTTAAATACTTCTTCTCAAGGAAGAAGGTAACGAGCCACTTGATAAAAACAACTCGAGCTGCCATGTAGGGGATTTTTGTGCAATAGACACTTTCATTGTTCCGTGTTGCAGTGACGTACACCGGCCTTGGCCTGATATCGGGGATGTCTGGGGGGGGGGAACAAAAAGGAAGAGAGAAACAAAGTGGAATCTTAGCAGCTGCTTCCCAACTCCGGCTAAATGCACTGAACACACCACCCAAGAAGTAACAGATGCAGTGACTGACTGCTTTTACTGCATTAACGCTCGTATTCTATCCTAACTTCATCACTCCTCAGGAGAACGTAACAGCACGGATCTTTCCCGAGGTTATCGCCTGTATCGCTCCAAACAAAGGAAAAAGGGAAGGGCTGCAAAAGGAAGGGCAAAAGCTGAAACAAAGAACCGCTCCTGCTACGACCTAAGTTAATTTTACACGAAACCGGGGAGAAGAAATTCCTCATCCCACAGACCTGCGGTGGCACACCAGCAGGTAACAGAGACGCTGCCAAGAGCAGGCTCTGGCTTTTTTCTACTTCAAAGGCAAAACCCACTACTTACCAAGCACGGGTTTGTAGAGGTTGGTCAGCTTTGTAAAAGATGGGAACAAGTGAGGAAGATAGTATTTTCTGAACAAAGTAAAGAGAAACTTAAACCCGGTGTCTTGGTTCTCCTTGTTCTTCCACTCCAAGCTTGCAGCCTTCGTCAGCAGTTTAAGAGAAACAAACAAAATCTTTAAGTTAATGTGTTACACTGACCATTGTTTCGCCCTGAACACAAAAAACAAGAAACTACGCCTCAGCAAGAGATGAAAAGACAGCACAGCAACAAAGCCACCTTTACCAAATGCAGTAAGAACACAAAGAATAAAGCAGTACCCCAAAGACAGCGAGCTCAGTGGAAGCCAGGGTGTTTGCGCTCTTCTAATCAGGGAAGGACAGGAACTGCCATACTCCGCCTTCAATAAACTCGCTTCTTGCATTTTGACAAAGTTACTTTGAGCTACGCTTTTATCGTAACTATTTTCTTCATCAGAATAAACACAAATAAACAAACACTGGAACCACTGTGCAATGGGATTTACAGCGTAACCAGGTTTGTTTAGACCCCAAACACGTAAAAAGAGCATAAAAAGAAGAGCGAAATCTTATTTTTAACTGAAGTGTTGCGAGACTCTGATATGTAAAACAAAGGGTGCTGTGGAGGAAGCTGATAATTTCATACAGCCACTTTTAAAAATAAAGCATTTATTCAAGATGACAAAACCCCTTCCAAATACTATTTTGGTCTTGCCTTTTCATACTAAAAAGTGTATCTCAAAGTATTTAATTATGATTTATCTTTTTTTAATACCAAGCCCTTTAATGTTCATTGTCTGCACAGCTTCCACTTTATTTCAAATGTTGCTTAATTTGTACTTTTTAAATATATACGTTATCTTAATTTATTTCCTGTACAGATTCATCTGATCTACTCCTAATTAAATTTTATGTACACGTTACTCGCATCCTTTTAAAAACATCTTAGAAGCCATCTCTCTATCTCCCCCTCCAGTGGTCCTTTACATTTCTTTTCATCTAGGTATGTGTCCAAAGAGAACAAATTGAATCTTCACCCCACATCAATTTTCTAAATGCAACCACAAGCGCATACAATAATCAGTTGTTCTGCAAGTTTGGATAACATTCATTAATTCTTATCACAAAAGTGTGGCAAACTTCTTATTTTCACCAAAAATGGCACGAGGAAATAACCTTTGGGACGGTTTTCCATCCAAAAACAAGAGTAAAATAAGTGCTGGGGAAGGGTAAGCCCAGCCCCGCACAGACACAGCGCAGGCTTAATTTCCACCACAAATGCACCCTCCAAATACGAGCAGCTACAAACGGACACCCTCCTCACCTGAATTACCATATACTTTAACAGGAGCTGAAGAAAATAGCAGGTTTGGTCTTCTGCAATTTTCTCTCCAGAGACAGCTGGCAAAAGCGGCGTTATTTCCTCCGGGAAAATCTTGGCTAAAAGCAAGTATTTTAATCGTAGCACACACAAAAGCAGCTAAATAAAAGGTATTTTCTATAAAAGATTGATTTGAAAATACCCATTAGTGCACTACCAAGCTGTCTAAGCCCACTAGCTGCTCGGATGCCCGAAGCCCTAGCGCATCCCATTGAGGACGGCATCGAGGTGGCTCGGAAGGGCCGACACCAGCAGCGGAGCCAATGAGGGGGAAACCTCCACCCCTGCCCAGCTGGCAGTAAAACGCTGCCACTGCTGCATCTGAACGAAAACCACCCAAGAGCCAAAAAGCAAACGCTGCCCGCTCGGAGGGACAGGACGGGGCGGCTCCGGAGCCGCACCAGCACGGCAGCCGGACACGGCTCGGAGCCCCGGGCCACCACCCGGCCGAGCCCCGGAGCCGCTCACCGTCGGGCGCGGCCGGAGGGCTGACCAGGCTGTCCAGGGTGCAGGGCCCGCGCGACGACGGCAGCGGGGGGAAGCCGGGCACCAGGCAGGCGAACATCAGGATCTGCTCCTCGCCACAGTTGGTCTGCAGGGCTTGGAGCCACAGCAGGAACAGGCGGATTCCTTCGCATCGGAGCTGCAAGGGCAGGGATTTGGGGGAAGAGGCAGCAAAACAGCTCTGTAAGTGCCGTAATGTGGGTAAATAGTTCACAACAGGCAGGGCGAGCGCTTCCACCCCAGCCGGGTGCTGGAAAGCCTTGCCATCATACCAAGGGTACTCACATTATTAACATAATCCTAGCTTTAATGGCAGAGAGAGCGAAGAAATTAGCTACTAAGCGGTATCTATTTATACCTTCTCCAGGTAACTTTACAAAGGTCATTAGAGCAGCAAAATGACTGAAAACAAATATCAAAATAATCGAGGATCGCATTAATAAAACTTCTGGTTAAAAGGTGAATAAGAAAAAATTACAAAGTCTAGCAACCTGAAAAACACTGACACTGGAAAGCTGCAAAGTAATACACTTCATAGGAATTAAAGTGAAACGGAATATGAAAACATCAATGCAATACCTTGAGAGAATTTCCAGTGTGCAAAAGCTTCTTCAGAATCGACCCTGGATTAGGAAAATTAAGTAGACACTATCAGACACTTCCCACAACAATGTTTTCAAAAACACTCCATGAAAGGCTACTTTAATGCCATTTACTCTGGGGCCACTGCGCTGCTTTTTAACACAACTATGGGGGGGAAACCCCAACTGAATCTAGTTACGATCACCGCCACCCAAGATTAACTGTGATGCATCTTTCCAGTGAGGTGCTGTGGGTTTCGTCACAGGACCACGTCTCAAATTATTTTCGTTAGTAGCAAGATCTGTGAATTACGTACATTCCTCAAGATCTCACCACTTCACAGGATTGAATGGCAATTATTAACACATATAGGAAATACGTATTAATGCATATGAACATTAAGCGAAAGGAAATCACAAGGCAGAGCTGTAAATAAACGCTCAGCCAAATTCTGTACATCATTTTTAGGACACAGATAAAACATTATCCCACAGTGACCACTCAAGAGAAGCATACAGAATATATCAGCCACAAGGCAACTGACTGGAACCAATTTGGGCTGGACTAGTTCAGCTGAACTGTTATGAAGTGGCCAGGCAGATGTCTCCTCTTATTTTTGTCAGTGCTGAGTGGAAATGTGACAACAGCCCTTCCCTTGACCTTTAGCTTCCGCTCATTGTTCTTCTGCAACAGCAATTCCTTGTTCTGATGACAAACGTGGCAGCTGGTCCGACAGTGCTGCAAACCAACCCCAACCACAACAAAAAAGTCCTACTTGGAAGGAAGAAAACCCCCCATAAAATTTTAATAAGCAGCATAAAAACCCATTGGTACCACATGTGGTGGCATTTGGAAACAGAATTTTAAAAGCAGTGATGAATCCAAGACATTCGATTCAGAGGAAATTATCGAGTTAAACCACTTCACTGGATTTCAAGGTGTTCTGACCATCCAAGACTGCCCTCTGCCAGACTCCTCCTATTCCCTCCCATCTTCCAGAAGCTCCAATACCATCGGAGCTTGGGGAAAGAACAGTCAGTCTTGGTCTGGGGAAGCCACCCATGGCTATCTGGTGTCTGTCACGGCCAAGGCCGTGCTCTAACAGGATGCTGGGAAAATCCTCCATTTCACGAGAATCTGGGAAAGACAGCTGGGGCCACACTTGTACAAATACCATGTATTCATAATTCCACTCATAAAGGCAGATCGCCCATTAAAAGAAAAACCGATCCAAAAAAAGCTACTAGAAAGTTTATATTTTTTGCATTAAACCATTTCTTCTTACCTATACTGCGAAAATGCCATCGATAAAAAATCCTCTCGGGTAGCAGCTGCAATATTTTCTGCAGGAAACAAAACTGGTCAAATTTTCCGTCACAGAACTGGCTCATCGGAGGATACGGAGAAACGAACACACAAAGGAAGCAGGAATACATACACAGAATATACACAACAGAAAAGCAAATGCCTATCACGGCAAGGACTCCTGTCCACTGCTTTACTCTGCTTGTGGAGAGAGACACTTGGAGCGCTCCTGAACACATGCCGTGAGACAGATGGGAACCCCTTTCCTTTCCCCCCGCCCGGCAGACCCCCAGCCTGCTGGGGACGGGCTCACACAGCTCCGAGCAGCTCCCTGGGGCTGACGCTTTCCTGCTGTGGCTCAGGTCAGCGTTTCCCTCGGCTGCCAGGCTCTGCCGCCTGGCTGAGGCACCGGGAACAGCGGGGCAGCTCCTGCCCCGCAGAGCTCCTCTACCTGTGCTGGCAGCTGCTCATTGCGACCGTGCCGAATTACACAAAGCCAGACTCACGGAATCCCCAGCACGGGCAGTTCATGAAGCACTCTGTGAATAAATCCCCGGCCCGCCTCCGGAGCTGCGGGCCGAACCTGCCGGAGGCAGAGCAAACACTGGGAGAGGCTCTGGTGGAACCCCTTCCCCTGCAGCCTGGCCACGCTACAGGGCATCCGCAGAGCGATTTCTGCACGTGCTCCAGTGCTTCCCTGAACGGAGTCTTATCTCAGTAGCAAAGAACACTCGGGGCTTCCAAAGGTCTTCTTTGTCAGTTCCGTGCGTGGCAATGCTATTAAATAAGCTGGATAAATCAAAACTGTTGGGGGGATCTTACTTGGGTAAATATGGCTTTTAAAGGGACTTTAACAGGCTCCAAGACACCTTTTTCTTTTTAAACTACTGGCAGCACGGACTAGGGCTTGGCAGTAGCACAGGACAGCTCACCTACTGCTGCTCCGCCCTGCCAAGGTCTGTGAGTACAGACAGGGCTTCACACAGGTTCCACTGAAAAAATGTCTCCATCCTACAACTTTTCAGCCATTGAAATAAGGAATTAGGAAGATACATTTAAATGGGAAACTAGCTTTAAACATTTACTTTTGGAAATCAAATGAAATTAAACAGTGTCATAAATGACTGACAGTCAGAGTTCCTTGCAACTATCGAACAAAATCACTGGCACAAATTTCTGCACGACAAAGCGCCATTAAGTTCTCAGCAATACCACATGCAGGATGCAAATGGATGATAAGTCACTTAGGCAACAGTGACCCGTTTGGGGGTGTTCTGCACACAACAGCTCACAAGAGGAAACAGCATCACAGCCCAGAAAGCAACTGGCACTGTGGGCCACCCTTGGGAGCGGGGCGACACGAGCCAGCTGCTGCCTGAGCACGTGCTCGGGACGTGGAGCAGGACAGACCTCTTGTTTCTGACAATAAAGGGCTTCGGAGATTATGTACAATGCTCAAAACAGTCTTTTTGGAAATGGAACATTCCTGTCTCCACGGCAGAAGATGGAAGTCATGACAAGTTCACGGACAGAGGGAGCTAGACCTCGGGTCACAGACAGGCTGGTCCTCCTGCACACTTTCACCATAGCATGTGCTCCCCACACAGTATCCAGCATTTCTAAAAGGCTGACCAGAACAAAAATGTAAACCAGGCATGCCCCTTCCTTCCATGTTCCTTGTATTTTGTTTCACTGCCACTCCCCCAGCTCCCTCCCCAGCACACCGTGACAGCAGGACCCCAGGAACAGAGGGTCCGGAGGTCGAGCTCCCTGTCCATGGGCAGGAGGAATGCTTGGGATGAAGGATCTGACTGGCTAAAAATGAGGCCGTGACTCACAGCGGGGCTTTACCTGTTAGTTAAGCACCAGGTTTCTGCCAATCAGATTGCAGGATCCACGGACAAAGAGTTATCATTATCCATCTAAACACCAGAACACTGGCAGCCCACCACTCCTCCAGACTATTTCTGACATTAATCATTACTTAACTTGGCACAGGGCACAAAGGAGCTCTAAGCTAACCCAGGAGCACTTCTAACCTAACCTAGGAACTCTGCACGGGAGCTGGGTCTGTGCCCAGGCTTACCACAAGCCCTGTGCCCGAGGTGTGCGAGGAAAAGCTCCAGGAAACAAAACCCTATGGCAAACCAGCAACAAAAACTGGGCTGGATTCAGGTGTCACACAACACACTGCAGGGATGAAGCTTCACACGTTGGCACACTCATCGTGGAAAACCAGACGAAACCCACGTATTTTGTTTCCGTCGTTTTAGTCTGTTACAGAGTTTCACCTGAATTTGAACAGGAAGCTCCCTTCCAGAAAGTGAGCTGTGACAAGGTGTGAGCTGCGTGGGCTCGTAAGGTGAAAAGCCCCATAACAAAGACCCACTTGGAGAAGAATTTAGTAACAACCCTCACATCTGAGCACTAGCGAACTTTAGGCTGTCTCCAGAGAACACCAGATAAACAAATGCTGCTGGCAGAGTCCAACAACGAGCAGGAAAAGCAAGCCTAAACTCTAAACTGCACAATACAGGGGGGGGCTGGGGCAGAAAACAACACGCTTACTGTTCTCTTCTCTTTACAAAACAGAATCCAACACCCTTGCCAGGTGACTGAATCAAAACAATTCAAGGGGTCAAACCATCAGTAAGAGGACCAAAGTTCCTGTCTGAGGAAAGCTCCCATATCCCCCAAATCTTTTCACACAGCAAAAATGCAGACGCTTAAGTAATTTCCCTTGTGTTCTCCTTTTCAGCATCTCAAAGCCAGGAGAACAATAAATACATGTATTCTGAAAAAATGAAAAGACCTGACTAATCACCTGCATGGTCCTACCCCACAGCAACCAGGCATTCTAAAAAAGCAACCTGCGTCCCCCTCCTGTGCTGCAGCAGAGCATGGCCTCTATAAATAACGTAAACGCAGAGCCCACGTTTGCTCCTGCAATGCAAAAACAAGTCACCCAGGCTCAAAGTCTACACCATTAAACACAAATTTCTGAAGGTTGCAAGTTAACCCCCAGTCCCACCAGCACAGCTTCGCAGTGGTGATTTTTGCCCCGAGCACTGCAGTCCCTGCACCGAGGCGGCGTTGCAGGGTGACACGACACTGCACAAGCCATGAACAAGCTCCAGGTGTTCCCCTCGCAACTCCACATTTCCAGCTACGTTCTGTACAGCCTCCCCACCCCTGGTGCTCTAAAGAACACGCACTGCTACTGCTATAAAACAAATGACAGCTTCTTCCCCTCCAGCCCAGGCTGGCAGCTGCACCGCTGTGAATCCGAGCTGGCTATTGACATCTTGTTCCTAGTTTCACACTACACTAATAAGAAATATTTTAAGAAACCCCACAGTGCGAAATAATATTGCTTTTTCAGAAAACACATAGATCTATTTAATGCTTAGTGCTTTGCTGCATCTATATGGTAATCCATTATAGCACACTTGAAATAGAAATTAGGTATTACTACTGATCAACACATCAGGGTATCTGTCAGTTCTTTTAACTGATTATCCATAGTTCCTTTTCGTTTGGACTTCCTGCATGACTAGGAATAATGTTAAGTTTAAATCTTAGTTTACACAGGATGCTGCTTTCTGAAAGCTGTATCCCTCTCTTTCATGGAAGTAAAATAAAAACCACCGAGGTTTGTATTTCGACAGACTCGCTCTGACTTAACCAAAACCGCTATTTCTTTTAGAAAGCCTTTTGGTTTTGCCCCCCTCGTTGCATCATGCCATGATTGGCAGCTCTGCGCCCAGCACTGCGTGCCGGCTGTGCTGCTGCAGGACACAGGGAAAGCTGAGGCTGGGACCAAACCCACAGCAGATCCCACGGGATGTTTCCCGGCTCTGCCGCCGTTCCGCGGCACAGAGCCGCGCTGGACGTGCCAGCCTGGTCTCTGACTAAGGACAGCCACACCAAAGGCACCCCTGCTGAGCAAACCCGCTCCCGGAGGCGCAGCGAGGGGCAGGGGCAATGGCAAGCCTGGAGTCGTGCCCCTTCCGGGGGAATGGATCGGGAATTTCTAGGAGTCAGTGGCAGGTGGACCCACTTTAAGCCAAGTCAAGGCAGAAGAGCTCTCCCAGGCCTCTGTGCTCGAGTGCTGCTGGTGGTTTCAGGGTGTTCAACTACCAAAACCCGCAGCAATTTAGAAATTTTCCAGCTCCTATTCACAGACTCAGGTGAGCCAAGAGGCCAATGGAGTCAGTGTGCCTGCAGCAGTTCAATCCCAATGAAGGGATACTCCATTTATTGCGTTAATAAATTATTTACAGTTATTTGTTGAGGGAAAATATCTGCCCAAAGCACACGGGGCACTTATGACTGCCCCAGGCACAACAGGAAACGGTAAGACCTCTGAAGTCAGATATGTGAAACATACAGCTAGAATTTACCACAGAATGCTGTAAGAAGAGCAGCAATGTTACTGGAATCACAGCAGAACGAACTGTAAATGGTTCAAAAAGTAATTTTCTACACGTAGAAAAGTAGAGCTACAAGCACTTTCACTGTTGTAAACAAAAAAAGCCCCTTTGTTATTCTACTGAGCCTGTTCACATCTGCACCAGGCTCAAGAAACCACAAACTCCACACAAAACACGGACTTTGGGAAGCTTTTCTACATCTGAAAAATTCAGAGTGCAAAACATTTCAACCAGTGAACGTGTTACATCAGTGGAATGAATTTCATGACACCACCAGCACAACAGATGTGCCTGCTCTTAACTAAGAAAAATTACAGAGAATGGGAAGAAACTAATCCATGCATTATATCAAAACCATCAATCTGCTTTTACTTCATTACAGATTAAAAACCACAGTGTCAGAGGAACCAGTACCTGATGCTGCAAGAAAGAAAAAACACTTTATTACAAAAAAAAACCCAACCAAAACCAAAACACCCCAAACTTTCACAACCAAACGATGGCACAGCACTGTTACTGGACTCAGAAAAAGGACATAAACACAGTGCACCTTGTGGGAGGTCTGTGACACGCAGGGCTCAGAGCTGCCCTCAAATCCCAGAGAACAGGGACACAAGGAACAACAGCAACCTGTTCTGCAAATGCACTGCAAGTAGAGAGAGGCAAACCCCAGCAGAAAAAAAAAAAAAGTGCGTCACACAGTTTTGGGCTTTTAGCTGAAACAGGGAAAAATAACAGTACAGCTGCAGTATCACTTCGCACGTATCTGTTTGGGAAAAGACAAGGCCAAAGCACCTTATGGAGTCAGATCCAAGCATTCTGCAATATTAACTGTAACAGCTAACCCTTCACATTCTCCTTCCTGGTTAACACTTCTCCTTCGAGTAAAACGCTGTCTGATGTCGTTGCTGAGTGGCCAAGCTGCGTAGACGGCGCGTGAAATTAAAACTCCCACAAATTACAAGCAAGCCGAGCCAGTTTCCAGAGGACTTGTGGGAAAAGCCTTTGTTGCCCAATACACACACTAGGTGTCACTCCACAACAGCAGCACAATCCCGCCAAACCTCCAGGAAAGGCAATTCCCTCATAAATATTTTTATTGGTTTTTAA
This sequence comes from Lycocorax pyrrhopterus obiensis, assembly GCA_014706295.1. NCBI lineage: Eukaryota > Metazoa > Chordata > Aves > Passeriformes > Paradisaeidae > Lycocorax > Lycocorax pyrrhopterus. The sequence goes on from JACSVZ010000004.1 coordinate 405,426, forward strand.
GCCGTTAACCCTCAGCACCGGGACTCAGGATTTGTTAATCCTAAGTAACTACCTATTTAGCTAATTAGAAGAAAACGCAGCAGCCCCCTGGCTCACGCTGACATCAGATTAAACAAGGAAAGCTTAACAATCAATTAGTTTTGTTTCCTACGGCTGGGAGCACGAACGTTTCATCACTCGGCATTTCTGCTCCCCTGTGCTGTGCTGAGGCTCTCGGGCCGCTCTCCTCCCGTGCGCGGCTCACCCAGGGTGCGCCATCCGCGGCCCGCACGGCGCCCCCCGCAGATCCCCCCCGCGCGGGGAATGGCTCCGAATGCCACACACGCTCCGAGGGTGCCCTCTCCCCCCGAGCTCAGGGTGACCAGGCTGCCGCACAGCCCCCCGCCACCGGGGCCCCAGGCAGCCCCCGGTTCCCACGCGACCGCGGATTTCTTTCTCCTTCGCACAGCAGGTTCTCCCAGTGTTTTTAAGGAGTGTTAAGGGGTGGTCATTAGCCACCCATTTCCAAGCCCCAGGAACGCACAGTTATTCCCTCTACCCAGGTGAGCAAGCATTAGCTATCTCCCATTCAACGGCACAGGCACAGGAATTCCATCCCTTATTCAAGGCCCCAGTGTACTAATGAGCTGCAATTAACTCGCACAGCCCTGCTCACTTACACGGTGACACCTTCTCTGCTGGGCTGGGGACCGAGGAGGAGGAAGAATTTCTCCTGCCTCAGACAGTCCTGGCAGATTTATGAGCTCGTGTTCTTCGGCACTGCCTCGGGCACAACCCTACCGCAGACCCGTACTAATGGCACAAGGAGCAGAAAGCACAACTCAGATTTCAGAGTGAAAATGCAGTCCCACAGAGGGGGAACGAGGGAGAAGAGGAAAAGGGAGACATCAAAGTGAGAATTTGAGATCACAAAACCCCAGGATTCCGCATCACCATTTTCACGGCCATTTTCCCCACTACAGGCACATTAGGCTAAACGGCACCATTCTTCTTGTCATTGCAAATGCCATTCCAACTACAAACTACTCATTAATGCAAAACCATGGAGCCACATACTTCTGAGGGTTTGGGGGTCTTTTAGAGGGAGTGGAGGAATTGAGAACAATTAACCTTTGTTTTGAGTCCCATTGAAAGTTTGAGAGGTTTTTTCCTACCAGAAAAACCCCCAAGTATAAAAAATATGACATTTCTATGATGCAATACTCAAGTGAAAAGTTAGTAGCTGGAATAACACAGAAAGAAATAAAAGAGAAATAGAAATAAATCAGTAGATGATAAGTGCGTTCAACCTTAAGAGATAAATTTGCCAATTATTTACCTAATAATTGTCAAAAAATTATAAATAAAGGTGCCAGTGCTTTCTGACTGGAGACAGGCAGAGCCTACGCTAAGAATTTCAGTGTGTGTTATAAGAACATTTTTATGTGTCAGGCTGTCATCGGGTCCAGAGGTATTTTCTCACATCCAAATACATTTAGGCAATAACTCCAGTCAAAGAGGTACCGTGGAAAATGATCTATCCTGGACTATTCTCGTTTAAATTAAAGCAATCCTAACTTGATTATGCAAAAGTTAACTAGGTAACACTTCCTCCCTAGACACTGCCAATGCTCTCACGGCTGGGAAGGAGGGAAGGGTAAACTTCTGGAAGTGAAAGACGTTATACTGCATTAAAAAAACCCCCAAAATTAGCGAATTAGCACTTCACGCAGTCAGATCAAACTGAGGTGCAGCAGCTGTCACAGCTCCTATGCGCTGGCTTCCCTCGTGCTGCAAGACCAAACACCGCAATCACCAGAGACCCCTCCCCGGGAGGGGAGCAGAGCCCAGCCTCCGGCCGCGGCGCGTTCAAAACAAACACAGCACCGGCGGAGAGGCGGGGAACGGTGCTGCTGTTCCGAACCGGCCCTCCATAAACCACAGCAGCAACCCCTCGGTTGATTAGAACAGAAAAGAAACAACAGAAAGCAGACTTTTTGAGAGCTTTAGCCTAGCAGAGCCAATGCAACTCCCGATCACGTGCTCCCAAAGCATACCGAAAGCCCCGGCTTGCTCTCCGAGGATCAGTCCCCGGGTCCTCAGGACAGAGGTGTTCCTGCTGGACTTCCAAGGCATTCTGATAACATCTCTTAACTCAGCACACTCATTTGAGCAGCATTCTCCCTGCACGATAAAATTGCTGTACCTGAAAGCTTCAAGCCCCTTTCACCTCGTGCCACTGTGACTGACACCTGGTTTCACCCCTCGCTGCAAAGCTCTGCGTAGGCACGGAACGACAAGGAGACTTAAAATACAGACTCATTTTCACGGTACAGAAAACTTACTTCGAAAAGAAAGAGGATGGAGTCCAGCTCCTCCCTTTGTGATTTATTCCCTGCAAGACACAAAACAACATTGCTTGCCAGAAACGTACGATAAAAGACAGCAGAAGGAGGCTGTTGCTGTTCAGCTGAAGCCAAAGATGCCACATTCAGTTTACTTTCCATCTTTATTTGATACCCCAAGGGCGAGCTGTGCCCGGCTGCGGTGCCTCTCTCTGCTCTGGCCGTGTCTCAGCCGAGCAGAGGGAGCTGCAGGTGAGAGGACATGCGTGTAAACGCTGAAACGAACTCAGAAATCTGATCGGCTGCTGCTCTCATTTCAGAGAACGATTTTCCACGCTTGTCTCTCCCGCTGCCATGAAACTAAAATGATTAATACCAACGCTGTACTGCACAAAGCTGTTACTGTAAATACAGGTAACTGAGGACTAGACAGTCATTGGACAGGCTCTAGCGGAATGCTCTGGAGTTATGGAGCACTGACCAACAGCTGCTGGAAAAACTCTGGAACTTACCTTTTTGTTTCAAGCTATTTTCCAGTGTTACGAAGTTTTCATAGAATATAAAATAAATTTGAGAATAATTGTTGTCAAAAAATTGCTTCAGGTCACTTCCATCCACAATATCTGAAAAGAGGAACAAACACGGCAATTACACGAGAGCAGAAAGACGAGAATTCCAGGCATTCTGCAAATTTAGCATTAGAGAAGGAAATAAATGCAATACAAAACTATTTTAGTGACTTCACTGAGTACTCCGTACTAAATTGTGGGTCCATCCTTGCAAGTGAACAGGAATTTCACTGAATTTATGAGAGTCTGCAGCAGGGCTTTGGTTCATTTGCTTTCCAGTTAAAAAAAAAGAAAAAGAAAAAGGGGTGAGTCTTAGCCGTGTAACCGAACGGCCTCTGCACCATCAAAACAAGCAGGTACTGCTGGAGAGAAACACCAGCAAAGATCTTTGGATGCAAATTCAGTTCTTACATTCATCTGGCAAGAAGACCAAACCAGAAAACAGCATATTCCCAATTCATTTCTTAGAACAATGGCAACCCAAGCACGTATCGCTTTCCTAAGTGTAACTTGGGTCTGAAATTTGAAATAAGTTTCTTTCCTACAAAGAAAAAGGTCCAATGTTTTCTAAGCCTGACACTTGCCAAATACACGTTCATTTCCTCCCTTTGGTCTTTATTGCAACTGATTTGGTCGAGGAAGGTTAGGTGATTTCACCCGGAAGAGGGTGGAGGGCAGAAATTAACATCATGCCTGCTCATCGAAGCCTCACCTTGCAGGAAACCCACTCATTACCCAAAACAAAGCTGATTCCAGCAAGAAGCCTCAATAACATCCCACGACTACAGAAAGACAGAATAACTTCAGCCCAGGACAACTCGATTTTTATTTAAATTAATACCTTACCAGCAGTAAGGCTTTGCTTGGCTGCTTGCACTATGGAAACAATTAGTGCAGGGAAACTTTAACGTGATATTTGTTTCCTACAAACTACTGGTCTCGAATTTGCAAGCTAAGTGCAATTACTCCCCTCCATGAATGCGTCCTGTTAAACACAACTCCGGGGGAAAACAAGGCTTTCATTTACAGCGATTTCATATGAGGGAATGAGGTCATTAAAATCTAAACAAAAAGGAAACTTTCCCTCTAAATTGCGAAGGGAGGAGAAAGGAACTGCCTCACCAAGAAAGTAAATTCTCCTTTCTTCTAAATGTGGCATCTCGGTGGTGACTCACGGGTGAGTCTGATGTGAGCTGCATCCCTACAGCCACAGCCCTTTCTCACAGATGTGTTTCACTCGCAGCAGGGTACGGCTCACTCCTGCTCCTCAAATGCAAAACATCAGGGGAAGTTTCCTGCGCTATTTATCCCTTGAGATAACAAGATAAAGAGCCCTGACTCGGGGGAAACGCACTGACTGAAGGAGTATTTATAAGCACCCATGGAACTGAGGCAGCAAGCTCGGGGCTGAGCTGCGGGAATCGGGGCTCATTTTTATATTTACTCGCAAACAGCTCTCAGGTTACCGCAGCTGCGCGCAGGCACCCAGCACTCACCTCAGGCAAGCACCAGCAGCCATCCCAAACCCGTGCCGTGCCCCCCACTCCCGAACAGGACAAGCTCACAGCAGCTCCAGCTAACACCTGACAGCAGCTGCAGCAGCAGCAGCACTCAGGAAAGAGTGAGACGTTCACGAGGGTCACATCCTATTTCTTCTACACGAACAGGACATATTGGCTCACTGGGTAACTATCAGTCACACCGACTTGCCTTACTATCAAATTTAAAATCTGGAGCAACAAACTACTCGGGTACCACTTAGTAAGGGACTGAGCCTATTGCCAAACTCTCATTGCTCTTCCTCACATTAAAAAAAAATCCGGAGGGGACAATAAGCCTGTCCTTAGCACACGGCCTTGCCTTTTATTTTCCTGTTAAGTCCCACATGTTATCACAGTCACCTGTTAGAAATCACCCCCTAATTCCGTGAACTTCCAAAGCCACTTGACTTCACGCTGTTTTTCCAAAGCTCCCTTAATCCTCAAGTACTTGAAAAATTAAAGGAGATCAAGAGAATTTCGCAGCCACACCCTGGTTAACGATAAACTTTTATGACCAGCCTCACCCCAGAAATAACGTGCAATTCTTACTTATCTTCAGAAAAAGTAAGCCAGCACGAAGGAGACCATTACTAGAGCACCCCTCCAACTGGAACAACTTCCAAAATAACATTAACGCCTCCGATTTCAGGCGAGCTCTACGGAACAGCACCAGCTCTGAATTCAGCAGGAAGTCTGCACACATCCCCTTTCGACTGTCTCTAAATGAAAGTTTCCACCAAGCCAGCGTTACTCCTGCAGCTGTACAGAACTGCGAGGCCAAGCAGCGCCAGGACTGAAACCCCACCACACTCTCCTTTGTTATCCCATTTCTGGTGGGGGCAGTTCCAGGAAAAGCATGGGCTTTCCTAACAGATATTTTTTAAAGACAAAGATTAAGGACTGCACTTGGTAACCTCACAAATTTCATATTTAAACTTAACTCTGTGTGTCTCCCATACATTTGCCCACTGCTCAACAGAGAAAAGACTGAAAGCCCTGGGCAAAGCAGCATCCCACACCTGTTAGCAGCAGTACTCCTGACACCTGAATATTTCAATTGGGCCCGAGGAGAAAACACTATTGAAAGAGATGTTTCAATTAAAAAAAAGAAATTTTTTACCCAAGAATAAACACAGGAAAAATTCTTAAGGTGAAGCGATCCATTCTTATGCTGCAAAAGTCCCACAGAAACCACTCTGGGAAACAGCAGAGGTTTCATTTATGGCCAGTCCATGGGGAAGAGCCAAACCTGTACATCCCCACCACTCTTTATCAGGCCATGACTTTTTAAGTCTATCTTAAAAAAAAAAAAGGCCACACTGCTGGCACTTCCACAAACTGTATTTAGACCTGTACTAACTTTACAGAAGTTCTGGCCCTAAGTACATCTCTACAGCAACAAAAAAATAAGGGAAATGTTCTGGTCATTTCTCAAATGCAAACGAACACCCACTTTTAAGTCCTGTTGTTGTTCTGGGTAGTGTTTTGTCCTGCCACGCGGCCAGAGCACCCCACGGGGCAGGAACTCAGATCCTAAACAGGCCATCCGAGGCCTGAGAGATGTTACAAGCAACACCACCTTAGGTGGAACCTTTTCTTTCAGTTTGGGCACCGGACAAACTTACACACGTTCCACTAAGGGACCTGAAGCAATCCAAAGCTCACAGGAGCCCTTATTTACGGAAACAGACATTCCTTTCGCTCACCCCTCCCCTATGATCATCTTCCCTCTGATCTGTATCCTCCTGCACCAGCGGGATCACAGAAGAGTAACTGACATTTTGTTTGCAATTAAGTTTAAAACTAACAAAGGAAGAGGAGCTGGCATCTCCTAAGGAAACGCAGGAGCAGCTATTTGGGGAACGCGGGGCACCGTGGCCCGAGCGAAGCAGCTGGAGTCACAGACACACACACACACACACATTCCTACCCCTGGCCAGGGGAAGGTGAGAGGCATCTGGGGACAAGGGGAAAAAAAATCCAACTACTTCTGAGCTTTTATAAAAAGGCTTTGCTTTTCTTAAATACCGGAAAGGTTCTTCCCACGTGTTGCTTCATTTTCTGTGCTGAACAGTACCGTGGAAGACACACCGGGCAAGGGTATCTATCAAGACGGCATCTTCCAAAAGCCACTCCCACGCCACCTCAAATGTCGACACTGGTGTTGCCAAGAGCAGCTATCCCGGGAACACACGCAGAGCTGCTCGGACAGTGCCTGCACTGACCAGCCGGGCAGCTGGACACACAACAACCTTCACCTTGAACCAGCGCCCACAAGCACCTCTAATTAAGGAGCGACCAAACGCAGGAGCGTGACACCAGGCCAGATCGGCCCGGCACTCTGTCCGCTGCCCAGCTGCCCCCGATCAGCTCCCGAAGCGCAGCAGATCACAAGGAACAACTGCGGCACATCGGCGACGATCCCTGCTCGCACCTGGAGCAAACCGGCACCACCTGGGAGCCAGCAGGGCCCCGAACGAAGCGCCACAGCCTCCTCCCCTCAGGACAGCCTGCTCCTGCTGCACCTTAACAGCGACCACGAGGCCACCCACACCCTGCCGAACCACAGCTCACAGCTGGGACACATCAGCGGCTTTCCGCCCCCAGAAGGACCGCAGCTGAAACCCACCGGCGGCTTTCCACGGCCGGGAGGGTGAAAGGCTCCACCTGCAAGGCGCCCCTAGACACGTCCGACCTCGCCCCAAACGCGGAGTCACCACAAAGCACCATACCGCGACTTCTTTTAGAGTTTAAACAACCAACAGAGAGCCCCGAATCGATGTCACCGACAAGAGCAGGGCTTCTGCGAGCGCGCTTCCGAAACTGACCGGGGATGCGAGTTTCCCCGCGGTTTCGCCCCCGGCCCGGCGTGCCGCACCCGAGCGCCGGGACGCCGGCGAACGCGACTTTCCCCGGGCACCGCGCACCCCAAACTTCCTCCCGCAGCCCTCGGCAAGGACACGCACCGCTGCCTCCGCGAGGGAGAGAGCCCGGGGAGCCCGCCGAGCCGCTCGGGAGCCCGGGGATCCCCGGGCAGGAGAGGCTCTCTGCCGCCAGCACGGAGAGCTGTTATCCCCCGGGTTCGCTGTTGTCTCGCCCGGACACGGCGGCGGAGGGCGAGCAGCGCCCACGGACCCGCCCGCGGCCGCGGCTCCGCCCGGGCACCCCATGAGGGGGCTCAGGGCCCCGGGGCCGGCTCCCCCCGCGCCCACCGCCCGCGCCAACCCCCCCGCCCCGCTCACCCAGCAGCGCGCGGAGGTGCTTCAGGCGGGTCAGCACGTCCCGCTTGGGGTCCAGCGCCTTCTGCGTGGATTTCCTGACATCGGCGTGGCTCTTCCTGGAGAACATCCCGGCGGACAGGGCGGCGGGCAGGGCTGCGGGCGCAGCCGCGGGGACGGAGCCGCGCCGGGAGCGCTCCCCGCGCGCCGCTCCCGCCCCCCGCTCTGCGCCGCCGCTGCGCGGGGCGCGCCGGGAGCTGCGGCACCGCCCGCCCCGCGCTCTGACGTCACCGCGGCGTGGCGCTGACGTCACCGCGGCAGCCGGGAGCTCGCGCCCCGGGACCCCCCAAACCTCCCGGGGACCCCCCCGAACCTCCCGGGGACCCCCGGCCCCGTCAGCGCCAGCCCCGGGCCGGTCCCCCCGGGCACCGCGGCCGCGCCGTGGCACCGCGCAGGGACGGCGGGACCCCGCGGCGGCGGCGCCCGGGGGCGCGGGGGACACCCCGGCCCCGTGCGGCTCCAGGGACCCCCGAGGGGCGCACCGGAGAATCACGGGAGAGCCGCGGGAATGCCCGGGGCGGGGCAGCTGGGATGGAGGCGCCGTGGGGAGCTGGCTCCTAGGTAGGCTCTTGCTTTATCGGGGAATCACAGAACCACAGATTTGGGTTGGACGGACCCTAAAGCCCACCCAGTGCCACTCCCTGCCATGGGCAGGGACACCTTCCACTGTCCCAGGCTGCTCCCAGCCCCAGTGTCCATCCTGGCCTTGGGCACTGCCAGGGATCCAGGGGCAGCCACAACTTCCCTGGGCACCCTGTGCCAGGGCCTCCCCGCCCTCCCAGGGAAAAAAATTCTCCCCGATATTCAGTGCAAACCTCCGTGGCAAAACACACAGGTTCCGAATAACTGCTTGCACTGCAAGTATGTAAATAATATGTGCTGTCTCTACACACAGGGAAGGTAAGAGACAGGGCAGGCTCATAGCTGCACGACAAAAGCACGACCCATCCCTGAGCCAGAAGCCAGCAGGGTTTGGGTTAAAGGCCCTCAGATGCTCCCGGTAAAACTCCTGGGTAAAACAATAAACTCTAGTAAGTTTCAAAGCAGAGAAAGAAAACGACGTGTGCCAGGGAAATGACTTGCATATATACTCGTCAGTTTTAAACAAAATTACTTAGAAATCAATTTACACATCACATGGAAGTTATTTGTTCAGCCATGAATCGGCGTAGAAAATAAAATGTCACAAGAATTACTACTGTTCCAAGCAGAAAGCACACCACTGCCGCATCTCGCTTCCTCTGAGCCCTCGCAGGGATCGTTTCTGCTGCAGGGGCCTGAGGTCACCAGAGCAAGAGGTCAACAAGCCCTAAACACGTCCCACTGGGGACAGGACGGTCCCGGCTGCTCCACCCCTGGGATGGGAGCAGGGAAAGGCTCTGGGCGGAGGTGACAGCGGATACATAGATGGATGGATGGATAACGAAGCAGGCCTCGGGGGCTGGGGAGGAGGGGGCTTCAGGCAGCGCTCCCGCACGCCCTGCTGGGGAGCGAGGCACAGCTGGATTCGGGAAGCTGTGCTGCCAAACCCTGTGCTAAGAAGTAAGAAGTCACTTGCTGGATAAGTGATGATGCACAGCGCTGAAAATGAAAAAACCTGATTAATCCCTTTTCTTGCACAGAAAGGTTGAACACCTTGGAGTCAGCCATAGAAAATTCACTGCTGTCCCTCGCCTTGGAGCCCGGCTCAGGCTTACGGTAATTCCTACTGCCTACTCTTCCCATCACACCGTGACACACCATCTCCTTCTGGAGCAGTTATCGTTCTGCAACAATTGTCTAAAATTTTGGGTCATGTGGTGCAATCTGAGCATCGGCAGCTTCCTGAGAAGAGTGAATTGGGCTGTTCTGGCTCTCCCATTGCCACAAATCGATTCGTGCAGTTGGCTGAGGAAGCACATGGCTAAAGTCTTGCCTTGCTCTTGTTTATTTTTTCACCCTTCCCTTTTATTTTAATTGATTTACAAAACAAACAACTTCCAGTTTGTCTCTTCTGGCGGTTTCGGGTTGTTCCATGTTTTTGTCATGTTCTGCTTTGCGGAAAAAGGAGCCATTGCAGATTCAGGAATTGTGATGATCCCGCTGCTCTGATAACTTGTGTGACAACCAGGCGAGCGTTGTGGTGCTTAGCACCAAACCGCATAGCTTTAGGCACTCACTGGTTTGAAGTGTGCCGGAAATTCTCCCTGTGGAAAGCTCCAGGGAATACGGATGCCATGCCTGGAATCACAGTGCTCTGGGACAGTCCCTGCTCTCCCTTTTGGTTCAAATATCATCAAATACAACTTTTCAAATTATTGACTTAGGAGCTGACGTAGGGTAGCACAAGCCAGACATGCCAGTAAACCTGCAGCAGTGACTTCAGCCTGCGCAGGAGAAAAATCCCGTGACTTGTGTTTTCTAACAGTGTAACATTTGCAATTTCCCAGAAAGTCAGATGATGCATTTCCGAAAGCCGGTGCTTGAGGCAGAATAATTTCCTGAAAGAGATTCGGTCATTCAGCTTTCAGGATCTGAGGTAAAATCTATACAAAGCAGTCACGTAAGGGGACAAAGCAGTAATCACTTCTGGCAGAGCTGGATTGTTGAAGGTCTCAGCACGGTGTGGTGTCCTGGGAGAGGTGACCACACCAGCACAGGCACGGCAGCGCTGGCCAGGGATTCGGTATTCCTTAGCAAAATCCCTCCTTGTGCAGGAGCCTGCCTGCCTGCCTGGGTCCACGGGAGGAAGACCGGCATCCCATCCGTCCGGGGGAGATTTCTGGGGTGTCATAGCCCAGCCGAGACTCCCCTGACCAGAGGGAAGTGCTGACCTTGCAAAGGCCGTCCCCGCAGTGCCCGCCCTGCCAGGCTGCTGGCACAGCCCTGCCAGGCTGCTGGCACTGCCCTCCGGGCTGCTCCTACAGGAGTTTCTATTTCGGGCATTGCCTTAAGCAGTACAGGTGAGGGGCAGCGCATTCCCAGTCCAAAATAGAATGGCCTGAATTATTAACGTGCATTTGCACCACGGGCCAGCACACTGTCCCTGAACTGCATGGCTCGGCCCTTCCTTCCCCCCCGTCCTGGGAAGCGGCCTGGCGCTGCGGGGTCCGTGGGGTTTGTGGAAAGGTGACACCGGCTGCCACCTGAATTGCACTGGACCCGATGAACAGGCAGGGTTGCTTTTCCCAGGGAGTCTGAAATTTTAATGGCAGAGATTAAATTACGGAACTTCTCCGCTGACTCGTGTCAATATAACACTTCGTACTGAGGCCAGGAGAAAAGGTAGGGGAAAAGTAAATACAGGAGACTTGCCTCCTGAGCAGCCTACAGGTGAGATAATGGCTTCCTTAGCGAGGAATGCCGGTGCTGACTTTCCGTCCTTCAAACCAAATGCTTCAAACTTGGTTTAGAAAGTTGGTTTTGTGTCCCCTTGCATATCCTTGGTCCAACACATCCATTAAGGCACCCGAGCTGCTTATTCCTGCGTTGGAATCAGCTCACTTGATGCTTCCTGGCTCAGCTGCAGGGGCTTGGCAGAGCTCTGGTGCTGTGCCAGCGTGCTGCGTAGGGAAACGAGGCTCTGCCCTCTCTGCCCTGAAATGACTAAGCATGTGGAAAAGACTTTTCCAGTGGGATCTGGGTGTGGTGGGTGATTTTCCTAACGGTGTGTTCCTATAGGGCATGGAGCCCTGCTCCTGCAAAGCTCTGCTTCGGGCTCAAACCACACAGCAAGTGCTGGATTTCTGCTAAATGCCTGGTTTTCTCTAAGTCTGGGTCCTGCGATCTGCTTTCCACGGATCAGCTTCTGCAAAGGTTTGGAGTTTCGCTGAGTTTATGGAAGCAAAGTCGCCTCATCCGTTTAACCCTCACCGAGGGTCTCCCCCGGCCCCTCTCATTTGGCACCTAAAGGGTTTCTCGCTGTCCCTTGGCCTGTGGAGTTTTATTTAGGAAAAACCTGATGGAAGGTTTGCACCCATTGCAGCAAATGAGGCAGTCAGATGTCATTCTTGTAGTAAAAATGATAGACAGGAGAAATCCACTGTCAAAAAACCCCGTCAGATTTCCTTCTGCCAGAATCTCCAACTGTGCAGAGAGGGAAAGGGAAGGATTTCTGTCTACGGATGGAAAAAAGTCCAAAATAGAAAGAACAGGGATCGCGTGTCCCCTGATACCTTCCAGAAGGAAACGGTATGGAGGATGTGGAAATTTCATGGATTAAAAATATCAACCCAGTAAGGAGAGCTCAGAGTGACTTTGCAGAAGGCTGAACTGCACGAAGAGGTTTATGGCACGTTGCGCAGGCCCGTAACCTACTGCTCTGGCCAAGGTCTTTCTGCGAGGAGACGTTTCAGCTCCACTTGAGACTGGACTAAGAGACGGCTGACCCGGTAAAAACAGGAAAATCATCCCTCTGCTTCCCCGCTCCTCGTGCCGCGGCACAGAGATAAAGTGCTGCTTGTCTCAACTGCACTAAATCCGAGATAAGTGTTGTTTACTTCACCCCTCTCCAAGAGGAAAGGTCACTCGTGATCTCGGTGGAGCTGCAGCAATTTCCTCCTGGCAGCATCCACCTCTGGCCCGACAAGGCAGAGCCCCCTTCCCCTCCTTTGGGGACGCTGTTAACCCCGTCCCTGCCGGGCGTGTCCCGCTGCCGTGCCCAGAGCTGGCTCTGAACGCACAGGCGCAGTGTGCGGGGTCTGAAACAGCGCTGAGATGCCGACAGTCAGGCTTACAGAAACCTTCTGCTCCTAGGAAATGATGCACAGAGGGTGAAACAAGGGTCACTTGTTCCTGAAAGTTACGGATGAAGGGTCCTGCTGCCCGCAGTAGGAGTCTTTGTTTTCCTCTTGTCCTCTCCTCGGCTGTCTTGGGTTTATATTGCCATCTATTTAACCTAAACTCTCTTTTTTTGACTCAACATAGCGTTCATATTTTCGTTTTTCTCTCCGCTTGTGCTGGCCCTTTATCACTTGGAGGAACAATAAATGAGGAAGGAAGCAGCTGACTGGGATCGCCCTTAAGCTGGGCTTTGTCAACGTCCAGAATGACCACTCTGATTGTCTTAACCCTGGCTGTGGTTTATTCTGACAAACCAGACTGTGTGGGATCTTCAGTTCTCCTTCTGAAGAGAAGGTCTCAAATGCTCTTCGTACATGAGGAGGAGAACAAAAACCCCTTCAAAATGAACCAGTGACACACAAAGCAATCGCTGGCCACCGGTGTTCCACGCATTCCTCCTTCTTTTCTTGCTTTGCAAATGAACGACTGCCGAAAGCAGTGCGGTAATTACAGCCTGCAGAAATGGCTCGGGTTCTCCTCCACGGACAAGCATGACAAAAAAATAATAAAAAATAGTTTTTACCAACACAGCTGGTGTTCAGATGAAATTATGTGGTTAGCTTTGAAACGATATTAAAAGAGAAATTTTAATTAACCTGTACCGCTGAGTCAGAAGATAATATCTGATGCATCTAACAGGCCTACAGACAAAATATGATAAAATAATTATTTGCAATTAGATATATGCATTACAGACAATGTTGTAATTAAAATGTACTTAATGTCACAGGAGGTCCCTTATTATCGAAATAATTTGTAGAAGGGCTGTGGAAACAATGTGATGACTATCCATCCCTCTGGAAAAAAACAATCAGAATTTGCCAAGAGCCCAAAAGGTCTCTGGGTTTGGAGCAGACACCAGCACAGCCCGGCAGCCCGACTCCTTCCTCCCAGTGCCAGGTTCTGTTTGTCACCAGGGTGGGCACAGGGCACCCTTTTCTTGCCGTGCTGGTGTTCCTCGGTCCCCCGCCAGGAGGAGATGTCCCCGTGCTGCCATGGGGCTCCAGCCGGGAGTGGATGCAGTGCAGGTCGGAGGAGGGAGAGATGCCACAGGTGCTGCACTGTTCTTCCGTGGGGAAAATCGGTCTCTTTCTTCCATTATTTGCCTATTAGCCGCAGCAAAAAGGGGTGCTGCTGATTCTTTTCCTACTGCGGCCCTTCCAAAGCGCTCGGGCCACGAAAGGGCTCAAACCCAAGGAAAAACTAGATTCGTACTTGCTTGGTACTTCACTTTTACATCTCTGGAGGAGTTAGAGTGAGGGCCTGACAAGCACAGCCCCGTCAATCTGGGGGGATTGCTCAGGCAGCCTCTGAGAGCCCACCACCTTCGGAGCCACCTCTGCCTGAGCCTGAGCCAGTCCTTGCTGCTCCCAGGAAACAGTGCCAGCACCAGCTGCCTCGTCCAGGCCCTGACCTCATCGGTGCTAATGAAGGCTCTGGCAAACCTCTCCCCCTGATTAACATTTCCCTGTCAGAGCTGCCGCGCTCTAGTCAGGGGGTGGCTGGTCGGCTGTTCCTCAGGCCTTTTCTCATGGCCACGTTTTGGACTCGTGCCCCCGCGCTTGGAAAACGCCTCTGGACGTCGATGGAGGTTTTGCCTGGGCACAGAATGAAGAGCCAGCCTCATCACCTTAAGGGTGCACCTTGTCCTAGGGGCACGTCCTTCTGGGAAGGGTAGGGAGCAGCCAGCAGTGCCGTTAGTGTTTCTTTATGGAAACAGATCTTTCTTCAAATCATAAATAATAAGGAAAATTGCTGCAAAATGTGTTAAAGTGGAGGAATGGCTCGAGGAGAAAACACCCCCCAGTATATCATCAGCCGTGTGTTTATCTCCCTTACGCTTCTCCACTTCCCCGTTTTCAAGAGAACAAAGAGAATGTGCCAAAGCTGCTTTGGGATTTCAATGAAAAATAATGAGAATTCATTGCTAATTAGGGCTCCAATTAAAAAAAACCTGATCTTTGCAGGGACACCGTTAATGAACTTATAAATTGAAGCTGCAGACTGGCATCCCTATAAACATTCCCTGGATTGATTCCATGTGTGTATGTGCCGGAGCGGTGAGCGAAGGTGCCCTGGACTATCCACGGCACTTGGGAAGTGGGAAGTGCCGAGGCTTAACGTGGGGAGCTGCTGAAGGCTAAACTGAAGGTTTAGATGACAGTGGCATTCTTCTCACAAAGTATTTGGCTTTGTGAAAAAGAAGAATGGTAATTTATTATGTATCTTTGATCAGCCTTAATCTATTTAGAAACCTCTTTATTTATTCATGTCGTACCCTGTTGAGCGTGGTGCACAGTCGCAGGTACTCGGGCTACTCAGGCGTCACTGCAAACAGCCAGGTGGTGGGGGCCTGCACCTTTATCCACTCCCAGGGCGCTTTAATCAGGATAAAGGGCTGCCACGACCCTCCTGCACAGCGCGTGGGGGCTTCCCACAGCCTGGGCTGTGTGCTCCGGCTCCCGGCTCGGGAGAGGAGGGGCTGCAGAGAGTTAAATGAGAATGTCCAGCTTTTTGTCCAGCTGCTGGTTCGGGTAAAGGCAAGCAGAGACAAACGTGGCCGTGCTGGAAGTGCAGCAGCCACGGCAGCAAAGCCCCCTTGCCTGATCCTAAATGCAGGAGGCATGTCCTATTTTGTGCCAACCCTTATTTCCCCCCTCCCAGGAGAACAGCGTGAAGCCATGGGGGACAATTAGCAAGACGCTCCTGAAACCTGATCAGAGGTTGGAGATGGCAAAAACCAGATAAAATTCACGTTGATTGTACAGGTTTTTCCGATGGACTTACAATGAAACAGGAGCCCTCACAGTAAGTGGTGCTGGCAGGTGCCTCTGGGGATCAGCTACTCCAACTCCTTCTCATGCAGGGACACTCAGAGCAGGGAGCTCAGGACCACGCCGGGTTGGCTTTGGAATATGTCCAAGGATGGAGCCTGCACGGCCTCTGCAGACAACCACCAAAAAAAAGGAGGATTCATATGCTTGAACGGGGTTTTCTGTATTGCAGTTTGTGTGTTTTCCTCTTTGAAGGCTGTTTGAAGAAAAGGTGCAGAGCGTGAGGGATGAAGTGCCACGTGAATATCAGGGGCACACGAGGGAAGTGAAACATTTCGTCCTTGTTCTGGTATTAATTTTTTCTGTTTCGTCCAGATGCATAGATTTTGTTTCAGGGAGTGTGTCACAGCCGATGAGATCCATAATGGAGCCGTTCAGGGGCACCTCTGAACGTGTACTTTTCCCGCATACAAAAATGTACCTGAAATTTTGAAAGATGGAACACTCATTTGCCAATTTAAAAAGAAAATGGAGAGAACGAGAGAGAGAGAGAGAGAGAGAGGCTCGTGGAGTTTTCACAGAAAACGGGTGGAAAATCACATGTACATTTAGAACGATGTTGACATTTCTGAAATCAGAGATACGGTGTTTTATCTAAATTACACCAAAGCCCTCCAAGATAATGTGCTGTGTAATAGCTGCGGTTCTAGGCACTATTTCATTTTCAATTTTCTGTACAAAAAGCATGATTCTTATCCACAGTTCCAGTTCAGTGTTTGACAGATTATTAGCATGCGCTGCCCAGCTGCACCCCGTGTAGGGAAAGCTGCATTTGAGGGGAAGAGGCTGCAGATCCCCCCTGCTCCGCACTGCCTTTGCCAGCATTCCTTGTTACCCAGAGAGGCGGCAGAGGGGGCAAAGCCCGGGGCTGGGCTTGGTGGTGCTCTGAAGGGCCCTAAAGCACCACAGAGCAGCAGAGAAGCCCGGGATGCTGGGAGAAGACCCTCAGGAGCTACTCAGGAGCCCCTGGAGGAGTGGCTTCGGTGTTTAAAGCAGGTCCTGCCATGTGCCCGTGTACCCCCAGTGCTGCTGGCTGCGAGTGCTCGTGCGTGGCGTGTGCTGGGCTCACGTTACAGAGGTGTTTCCTTCTCCTTGGCAGCTGGAAAGGTATAAATCCCTTTGTCATCCACTTGGTGATGTCACCCACGCTGGCATGGCCTGACCTTTCTGTGGGAGTGAGCCCCCGTGAGCTCTGAAGAGCAGGATACAGGTGAACCTCACGCGTGTCTGCAGGGGGTGGGAGGTGCCTGCAGTGCTGCTCTGACTCAGGGCTCCTGGTGCTGGGGGTGTGAGAGGTAAAACACCTACCTGCCTTCAGGGAGCTTCCTGCTTTCTTGTGGGTACCCACGGGAGCCAGCGTGGGCTGGAGCAGGATGCCCTGGGAGGAGCAATGGGATGGTCTGACCCCGCCGAGTCCCTTGGCCCAACGCTCTGGTTTCCAGCACTACTTGACCAATATTCTAGAAAAGTTGAGCAATGTGAGAAAGTTATTTCCCAGCTCTGTGTGCTGAGGCACGTCTGCAGGTGTGCTCCGTGCCAGTGGTGCTGAGTGAGGGAACCTGGAGCCCGAGTCAGGAATTCTGTTTAATTCCCATGCAAAGAGCAAGCTGCCCTGATCAGGAGCTGGCAAGGGGCTGCAGCTAAGCTCGGTGATAGATGCCATATGCTTATCTGAGAGGCAGGGTTTCCACTCACATCCGTGCCTGTGACGGGATGGAGAGCCTGCTCCCTCTGCAGGGGACTCCAGCTGCATGGATTTGTCCTCAGCGTAGAGGTAGGAAAACTCCTTTCTCCTGAGAAGCCTCTCTTGAGATCCCAGTGGATGAAATCTGGAAAGAAGTTATTTTTTGCGCATACGCTGACAAGTAAGCTGTCCTGAGCAAGCCGTGGGTGCAGTCCCAGGGATGGAGGTGGAAGCTGGGATCTGTGGAGTGGGAGCAGGAGACTGCAGCATAGCTTGTCCTTAGCAGGGGAAGGAGGGTTTGCGTGACAGCCATAAAGCACCGAAATATAAATCAAACTCTGCTAGGAAATGAAATTCAGGGGACAGAAATAGTTTCCTTGGCAAGCCAAGAATAATGCTGGCAGCACTCGGACTGGTTGCTAAGTGAGGGGGCAGAGCGAGGGAAGGGTAGCAGTGGCTGTGATAATGGTTGCTGCCTTAACAAATCCGTGCATTAAAGGTAATAAGAGCCTGCTTTTAAACTATGCAGGATTTCTGTGTTTGGAAACACAGGAAGGCAACCAAGGGTCAGAAGAGCCTTGGTATGCACCTCAGAGGTAATCTGTCTGTGGGCAAAATAAACGTGTCTGTTTCAGCTGGTCACTGGAACGAGTGTGTATAAATACCTAAAATTGTGCTGGGGCTTCTGGGCAAGGTTTAACTGGGTGCCTGTGCCCAGGCAATGGCAGCACAGCAGCAGAAGGGGCAACTGTTGTGAGGAACAGCTCACTGCAGACGAGTGCGAGGGAAATGGCTTTCATTAATTCCTGCCTTTGTGTTGGGCCCTGATCCAGGCTTCCCTGGGGTGGAGGCAGAGCTTCCCGTGGGCTGCAGCAGGTGTGGGGTTGAGCCCTGCAAAGGGCCCGCTGGAAGGGACAGAAGGAAGTGGGAGCTGCAGTAGTTTGGCCCTAGGTGTAAATGGTTTATGGTGTTTATTTGTCTTCATCAAACGTTAAAAGCCGTGGCTGGAAAAGCGTGGCACGTGTGTCAAGTAGTTACGGCAAATGCAGTGGCCACAGCTCATGCCAGCTTGCCCAAGTCCGGTTTTGTGCATGTTGGACTAGTGCAAGAGCCACGTCACTGCACACAGCCAGGGCATAGCAGAGATGCTTCTGCAGTGGAAGTTGCTGACTAAATTAAGGGAGCTGCTATTTTGGGGCAGATATTCCTTTCAATAAGCATGACAGGGCAGAGATCCCTGCGACTTCCCTCGGAGCTGCAGTGCCTGCAGGAGCCGTCCCTAGGAAAGGATGTTAAAGGCGTAGGTCCTTCTGAGCCGGCTTGGCTCACGGGCTTGGGTGCAAACTTGGAGCAAGAATACAACTGGTTCATCTGGGAAAGCTTCTCTGTCCCAGTGCGTGTTGTGATCTCTCTTTCATACACATCCGCCCAATTTTAAGGGTAGGCTGTGCTCAAACATTCATGAAAGTAAAAGAGGCAGGGGGAGAATCTCTGGGAAAAAGTGGATCTGAGGTTTGAGTTTTTCTGGTCCCACCCTTGGGTCCCACCCAGGTCTTGCTGCAGCTCAGGCTTGAAGGTTGTTTTGAACAGTTTGGCTTCGACGTGCAGCAAAGAACTTTGTGTTTAGGGCGGTGAGCTCACAGCTGGACAGGGATATGTTACTATTCAGATTTGTCCCCTAAAGAAACCAACCAGGGCACAGCCAGACTCGTGTGTCGCAGAGTTCTCCTGGAGAACACTTCTCTGGAGGGTTTGTACCAGTCTTAAGAATAAGTGGTGGATTTGTTCCCATCCTCAGGAAAAGGAGAGGCGTAATGGGATGGCAAAATGCTTAACCCTCACAGAGAACTTGCAAAATTAGATCTCTCCTGGGTCGTTAGGCCAGACACTTGTGCAGCCAGAAAAGCTGCAGAAGTGGCTCGCAGTGTAAAAGACGATACTCTTAACTACTTGCTATAGCTGGTACCCCTGTAGTACACTATAATTTGATTTGCTACTGATTTTCTATCCTATGGTTGTTGGCAGCTACCATACAGACCCCTTGGTTTAATGCTTATTTGCATGCTTAATTACTCTATAATAGTGCAATAATTACCATGTAGCTACGGAGGAATTACATGGTTGTCTGTACTCTGTAAACCAGTGTCAACCTCCTCAGCAAACAAATTATGCAGCTAACATACCTGTTTAACTTCCCCGGGAATTAGCAGAGGAACAGGAGAAATGTGAAAGGTGCAGTTGCTGGGGTTTTTAATTAATTATTTATAATTTTTATACGTAAAATTATATAGTTGCCTGATTTTATTTCCTACCGTAATGTCAGACAATATCGGCTGGAACCAGGGAAAATATTGCTACGGAATTAAAGCTGCCGAGGCTGAGCTCTATGACCATAACCAGTGTTATTTCAGAGCCTGGTCATTCTGCAGCTGCAGGTTGGGATCAAACAAACGGAACGATTTCCACACAACTTCCCGTGCGCGCTGGCCGCAGCTCTGAATCCTGCAGCCTCTCCTGGAAGCCGGAGGAAAGCCACGAGGTGGCGATGTGCACCAGGAAATAAAGCTGCCCGGCGCTTCCCAGGGATCAGTCGTTCAGCCCTGAGATGCGGCTGGGTGGACACTTGGCCTCCCACAGGAGCTGCGGCGGGATTTCAAGCACCTTTTCCATTTTAAAAACGTACATTTGTTTTCCCAGGACTGAAAAAGAGAGCCGTAAGGTTGAGCATCTCCTCCTCCCTTGTTTCGTGCTGGTGGATATCCTCAGTAAGTTTGTGTGTTTGCTTTAGGCTCAAGTGCTCCCTGTGGCTTATTTGGAAAACACGCTGCCTCGTGTTTCCCCTTTCCTCCCCGGGGATCTGTTCCCCCGCAGCTGCTTTCTGTACATCCAGCACTGCTGGTGCTCAGGGACATGGAAAGAGCTTCTGACCCAGCCACCCCTCTGCTCCACTTTCCCTGGCTTGTGGCAGGAGATGTTTCCGGACCGTGGTGAAGGAAGGACTGCGTTTCTGGGCTGCAGCAGGACCTGCTGGTGTGCTGTCCAAGCAGCAGCGTATCCCCAGGGATGCTGGGAAACAGCATCCTGCAAGATGTTTCCTCCAAAAGGGTGCTGAGTTTCTTTCCTGTTGTATTGCTTTGGAGATGGCAAAATGGGCTGAATTTAAGGGAATTCTGGGTTCTCCCGGGACCGGCGTGTGCCCAGCCACGCCTGCTGCAGCTCCCGGCACAGGGGACGGGCCTGTGAGGCGCTGGGATCCTGGGGGATCCTGGGAGGTGACAGGGCCAGTTGGAGCAGCTCGCCTGTGGCCACTGTCCTGGCACAGGGTCCGCTGGCCCCCGGCCGCCCCCTGCAGCAGCCACAGCCTGGGGAACACCCCCCACAAAGCCGCTGCTGTCAGGTCTTCCAAAGCACACCTACCTCATAATCAGTCTCATTCTCTGAGGGAAGGAGGGTACTTGGCTCCCTGCTTTTCTTTATGAAGTCAACTCATTTATTTGCTCTTCAGGAAGGCTCTTTACAGCCCCTTCAGGACCACTGGTGTGTGGCTGCGGGATGGGAGGCCGCTCCGGGGCCGCGTGCTGTGCCAGGACAGCTCTCCAGCAGCAGGGCTGTCTGCAGCGCAACGCTGCAAATCCCCATCCAGGGGAGGCAGCAGCGAAATTGAGTGTGACTGCTACCCACGTTCTCCTTGCAGCCCAGCCGGAAGCGTTCAGACACGCTGGGGCAGTGCAAGGGCAGCGTTAATCTTCCAGCAGAACAAATGCTGTGAGTTACTGCCTGGGGGCTGTTGATTCCCGCCGCGGAACGTCTCCCAAACCCTGCCCAGGAGAAGCCCTGGCTGTTCTGCCTGTAGGCACCAGGTGGCATCACGGCGGAGCGCCGGGAGCTGGCAGCCAGCACAGGCAGGAGGAGGCTCGGCTTTGAGTTTTTCTGGGCATGGTTCCAGGCAATAATATCTTTTCCTACCAGTTGTGAAGGACCTGAACTTTGGTTCACACCAGAAGCTTAAAAAAGCAACTGTTTAAAAACTTGAATCCCTTCTCGAGCTTGCACGGTGCTTGAGGCATCTGAGTGGTCACGGGCTGCCTGTGGGGGACACGGTGTGTGAGGGGACAGCGGTGCCCTGGCCCTGCAGAGTTTGGTGTGGGGCTGCGGCTGTCCCAAATGGACTCGGAGTCGGGGTCAGTGCCTGCGTCGCTGTCGCTCGCGGCAGCATGAGGCAAGCAGGGCTCTCAGGACATCGCAGCACCTCTTGGCCAGGGGGAGAGCAGGGGCGAACACCTCGGAGCAGCACTGAGCACAGTCTGTGCAGAGCTCTGGGCAGCGCTGCACAGCCTCGCTGGCACCTCTCCCACACCCAGCTCTGCAGGTGGTTCTGCCCTTTTGACCACTCTGTCGTGTTTTTCAAAATGTTTTTATTTTGCTGTTTGGGCGCTTTTGTGTGTAGTCGTGCAGCTCTGAAGTGCGAGGTGGTGTGTCCCAAAAAGCATTTAAGTGTGGTGTTTTTTTCCTGTGGAACAAGTCATCCCTTTAATTTTGGCTCTCTAAAGAGTGCAAAGCCAGGATTTTCCCTGTGCGGCCCCTCAGAGGGGCAAGCCAGGAGCTGCACACTGCCGGTGCATCCCCGAGCTTTCAGCCCCTTGATTTGGAACAATTGGTTTTTCTGTGGGTTGATAAGGGTTCCGTTCAGCGCAGGAACAAACAGCAAAGCTGATGTTCTCTCGCACCAGTTGTGTCCCACGAGAGGAAAGCAAGCTTCACCAGCCCAGATGATTTCCAAAGGAATCGCAGGGCTGGGTGGGGAAGTCAGAGGCGCTTTCCTGAAGAATAGAGCCCGCAGTGTCCGCACTGCAACACTGCTCCCCTTCTGTCCGTCTGTCTGTAGCTCTTTGTTATGTCAACATCTGTAGCTGTGAGTAAATAGCAGCAGGGCAGAATGCAGCTTGCGCTGCCGCAGCGCCGGCTGGGCGCGGGCCAGATGCCGCCGGGACTGTGCCGCCTCTGTCTGCGGCCCGCGGCCCCGGAGCGGTGCGTGGAGAGGCAGCGCTCCCAGACCCCTCGGCCGTGATGAATGGTGCTGCTCGGTGCTCCATTGACTGGCTCCTCAGCCTGTGCGATCCAGGACAGCCTCTGCCAGCCCTGGGGAGAGGCTGCTGTGCTGGGGCTGAGCACCTGAGCCCGCGAGCACGGCAGAATGCAAGTACTTGTCTGGTTAGTCTGTGGAAAACATTCCTGTTTTCTCTTGTCAGCCACCACCGGAAATCTTTTAGGCTGTGCTGGTTCTGTCTTATAAGAATTGTAAGTATTTGTAAATGTATAAATGCTCAGAGCTATTAGGACGACTCAAGTTACCAAGAAGGATTTTGAAATCCCGCTCTCCCTGCCCAGTGCCACCGCCTGCTCTCAGGCAGTTCCAGGCAGAGTGGCTGCAGGGTTGGTGTCGGAGCGCAGGGGCTCAGTGATTTGTGTGGAACCAGGCAGGCAGAGGGTCGGGGCTGTGAGGGGGTGCTGCTGAGAGGGGCCCTCACAGCCCCCAGAGACGCAGAGCAGGAGATTGACAGCCAGGGGCTCTCTGGCTCGGCAGCTCCCAGGGACCAGCTAAATGTCACCGGCTGCAGGAGGTACACAGCCTGGGCAGCCGCCTTCCCTGAGCTGTCTGCTGAGCACAGGGAGCAGCCAGACAATGCTGGAATCACCCCGTGGCATTTCCCTGCTCAGGGACCTGCTAATGAGCAGGTGATCGTCTGTGTCAGTGAAACCTCAGAACCGTTTCCAAAGGAAAAATAAGGTCACAGCTGCTTGCCCGGGAAGTATTGTTGTGAGCTGTTAGTTAGGCTGCAAGAGTAAACTTTGGAAGCTGTGCTTCATCTTTCTTCTCCATTGGCTGCTGTTGCATCTGAAATCAAAATGCTGTTTTGCCTGGAACTGTGTCTGGCAGCCCTGGCCTCTTCCGTGCAGGGGGTGCTCTCCCCGGGTCCTGCAGTGTGGGAGCTGTTTGGTTTTCCAGGCTCAGCGTCCCTCCTGCGGGAGTTCCCCTTCCAGGTGGGTTTGTGTCTTTGCAGCATCCCAAGGCTGTCAGACAGTCCCTCTGTGCAGGCCAGGGGTGGGAGGCAGCTGACCCCACAGTTCTGAGGAACACGTTGGGAAAAGGGCAGGCAGGATCCCAGGGACCTGCCCAGCGCCAGGCAGCGGTGCTGGGCATGGAGATGAAATGTCCAGGCTGAGGGCTGGAGCTCGGCTGAAACATGCTCAGGTCAAGTTTTGCCTAGACCTGTGATCAGATGTGCCCGGGAGCTGCTTTTGAACAGAACCACAATGCCAGGGGCTGGGAAGCTGCTCAGGGGAGCACCTTGTTCCACGCACCGAAGGGCATGTCTGCACCCCAGGTCGTGGAAGCTGGACCAGCTGTGCCACCGTGGGCCCACGTGCCACCTGTCCTGCCTGGCCCGGTGAGGGGCTCCGGGGTCCTGCTGCGCTGCTGTGGTGCACAGCTGGAGGAATGGGCTTGGGTAAATACGCCCATGTTCCACTGTTTACGCAGCACTTAATTATTTTTGATAGCTAATTGGTGTTTTCTCTGTTTTGCTGGTTCTACATTGATCTGATACATGGCACAAAAGACTGTACATGTGGGATAGGGTATCCTTCCCTTTGTCAGGAGCCTTCACCTGTCTTTGTTCTGGTGCGTTCAGAAATGCTGCACCAGGCCCACTATAACCATTCTCTTGGTTTTTTTCCTCCTTTGGAGGCTTGAGAGTAGATTTTGCTTCCATTGAGCATAAAGGAAAGATTTAAAAGCACAGAGGACCGTAAGGAATCTCATTTCACTGGAAGGTTGGGTGCCTAATTGCCCTTTGTGCCATTAAAAAAAACCTCCCCATATGTGTTTTGTTTTGTTTGTGGGCTTTTCCCTCCCCACACGGGCAAAAATCGATTGATCAATGTTTGTTACAAAGTTATGAACAAACGTCTCCGGGCTCTTTGCTGCATTGATGTCGGCTCAGTGTGTTCTCCTTGCTAACAAAATTAGTTGCAAAGTCAGCAGGAGGTTGGGAGAACAGAGCGTGGGGTTTGTTTGCATAGCACACAGCCTGGCTGCTGCTTAAATAACAAACCCTGCCTCGCCGCGCACACATCTGACCACGGGGCTGGTTTTTGGTTTTGTTTTAGGAATTGTTGTTTGAATAAAAGGTCATTTACTGCCTTACTGAGGGGAAAAACAACAGCGTAAATGTACAGTGGTGTGCTGCACACTGGGGGTTTTCAGTGGGGCCACAAAGGAGATGGTGTGCGGGAGCTGTAAACAGCCCGCGGGCACACCACGTGTGGGCAGGGGCTGGCGCTGGGGTCTGGCCGGGCCGGTGTCACAGAGGTGGGGTGTGTGGGGTGCTCACACCTCCATGGCACCCAGTGTCACAGAGATGGGGTGTGTGAGGGGCTCACACCTTCATGGCACCCAGTGTCACAGAGATGGGGTGTGTGGGGTGCTCACACCTTCATGGCACCCAGTAACACAGAGATGGGGTGTGTGGGGTGCTCACACCTTCATGGCACCCAGTGTCACAGAGATGGGGTGTGTGAGGGCTCACACCTCCATGGGGCACCCAGTGTCACGGAGATTGAGTGTGTGAGGGGCTCACACCTTCATGGGGCACCCAGTGTCACAGAGATGGGGTGTGTGAGGGCTCACACCTCCATGGCACCCAGTGTCACAGAGATGGGGTGTGTGAGGGCTCACACCTCCATGGCACCCAGTGTCACAGAGATGGGGTGTGTGGGGTGCTCACACCTTCATGGCACCCAGTGTCACAGAGATGGGGTGTGTGGGGTGCTCACACCTTCATGGCACCCAGTAACACAGAGATGGGGTGTGTGGGGTGCTCACACCTCCATGGCACCCAGTGTCACAGAGATGGGGTGTGTGAGGGGCTCACACCTCCATGGCACCCAGTGTCACAGAGATGGGGTGTGTGGGGTGCTCACAACACCTCCATGGCACCCAGTAACACAGAGATGAGGTGTGTGGGCTGCTCACACCTCCATAGCACCCAGTGTCACAGGGATGGGGTGTGTGAGGGGCTCACACCTCCATGGGGCACCCAGTGTCACAGAGATGGGGTGTGTGGGGTGCTCACACCTCCATGGGGCACCCAGTGTCACAGAGATGGGGTGTGTGAGGGGCTCACACCTCCATGGGGCACCCGGTGTCACAGAGATGGGGTGTGTGGGGTGCTCACACCTTCATGGCACCCAGTGTCACAGAGATGGGGTGTGTGAGGGGCTCACACCTCCATAGCACCCGGTGTCACAGAGATGGGGTGTGTGGGGTGCTCACAACACCTCCATGGCACCCAGTAACACAGAGATGAGGTGTGTGGGCTGCTCACACCTCCATAGCACCCAGTGTCACAGGGATGGGGTGTGTGAGGGGCTCACACCTCCATGGCACCCAGTGTCACAGAGATGGGGTGTGTGAGGGCTCACACCTCCATGGGGCACCCAGTGTCACGGAGATTGAGTGTGTGAGGGGCTCACACCTCCATGGCACCCAGTGTCACAGAGATGGGGTGTGTGAGGGGCTCACACCTCCATGGGGCACCCAGTGTCACGGAGGTGGGGTGTGTGAGGGGCTCAGGCCTTCCCCCATTGTCACGGAGATGTGGGGTGTGTGAGGGCTCACGGCTCCCCGGGTCCTCGGTCACCCCGCACTTGTAACACCAGCCGTGCTCAGGCCGGGCGCCGCCTCCCTGTTACCTGCGGGTGGATCCGAAGGTGGCTGTCCCCTGGCAGCCTCGGGCCGTCCGGGCACAGGGCTCCCCTCACCTCCGCGGGTGCTGCTTCCGTCTGCGGCCCGCCC
The DNA here is from genome assembly GCA_014706295.1 of Lycocorax pyrrhopterus obiensis. Lineage (NCBI taxonomy): Eukaryota > Metazoa > Chordata > Aves > Passeriformes > Paradisaeidae > Lycocorax > Lycocorax pyrrhopterus. Next base: position 431,334 of record JACSVZ010000004.1, read on the forward strand.
GCAGCAAGGCGGGAGGCCGAGAGGGGCCGGGCGGCTGTGGGGGCCCCTGTGCCCGGTGTGAGAGCGGCGCCCGCGGTGCCTCCCGGCTGCCCCGCGCCTGCCGTGCGCTCCCGGGGCGGGTTCCATGAGCCCCTTCTCTCCTGTACTCTGCCGCCTTTATCCTTCGCTGCCCCCGCTCAGTCTCAGCCTTCCAGTCTCGCGGCAGTACTAAGCCGTCTTATGTTTCGCTTCACTCACTTTCAGTGTTTACGCGTTGTTTCTAATGTGCGGAAACAAACGTTTCCATGTTTATGTTTCAATGTTTACGCGTTGTTTCTAATGTGCGGAAACAAACGCGTGCGGGGGCACTGTCACAAAATGCCATTATCGCTTCCTCCCCCACCTCTTTCTCCAGCGTTTCCCGTGTTTCTGCTGGAACAGCAGGAACCCAAAATGTGCCAAATGAAGAGATATCGTTTTAATTTATGTGAGTTCTTAAAAGGCTCCTTTGGGTTCAGATTAAACCCTACTGGAGGTTCAAGGGAAAGTTTAAGAAAATCAATTTTCCCAGGCTGAAAAGAGCAAACCCACTGCAGTGTATATAGTGCCCTTTGTTACTGGAATCAATAGCTCTGTTCCCAGGGCTGAATAATCACTTTTTTATATAATGTTAGTACACACGCAGACTTATCTCCTCTGGACTTTGTTGTTGAACATGCGGTAAAATATTTTTGACGTTTAACAGTTTCTTGCTCTTATCCTTGTTTAATTTTCCCCTGTATCTGAGCCTTGCTCTGAGCTCGAAATGGGGTGATTATTCCCTGCTGTGGCACTGGCATGGAGCATAGAAATGTTCCAAATGAATGTTTTCCCAAGAAACCGTAAGAAGCGTCAAGCATGGCAGCAGCTGAATGCAGCATCGTTTGGCTCTGGTTTTGGCCGGGAGTGTTTTCCAGGCTGCCTGTTCCAGAGTGCTGGAGCGAGAGCACACGTGGACAGGAGCAAATGGCGTGTGAGGAAGAGCTGGTCGCTCCTGTCCTGCCCTGTGCCGGGGGGATGTTTATTCCAGTGAGCGTGGGCTGTGGGTGCCGTGAGGAGCTCCGTCCCCCTTGCCCTCGGCAGGAATTTCCTGCCGGAGCCTCCCGCCCCTGGATGGGGATGGGAGCGTTCGCAGAGCGGAGGTTACGGGCCCCTACGTAGCAGGGCTCCACACCAGTGCAGCCACCTGGGTGTAGGGGTGGGACAGGAGGCTTTTCGTGTCCTTAATGGTGCTGCCGTCTTAATTAGGATATTGCAAATCGCCTTGCGAGGACACGATCCCTCGGCGAGCCAGGCAGGGCCCGCCTCGCAAAGGCTGGCTGGAACAAAGGGGTTCGCTGGTTTGTTTCAGTAATTCAGGCTCATTTCCGCTTTGTGTTTTAAGCATCACCTTTCCCACTTACCACCAGTGCCATGATTAGGAGGGCGTTCTGCGCCGGTGGCGGTGGCTGCCGCGGATAATGGTTTGACATTTCAGATCACCCACAGCTAATCAGCCGGACGTGGCGGCACATCGCAGCCGGCCATTAGGGACCTGTGGCTGCCGGTCCCCTCGCTGCCGGGGCACGGGGCAGGACCAGAAGGGCTTCCGCGGGGCTGGGGAGCATCCGGCCGGCAGGGCGTGAGCCGCGTGCCCTGCTCCGGGGTGGAGGTTGGGAAGCACCCTGGCTTCCCTGCCGGCGGGGGACTTTCTCTGTCTCCTGAAGGACTGGAGACCTTCCACCCAAAATCAGCTGTGGCCAGTGGTTTCCACAGCTTTCTGATGTTCACAGGGGTGTTCCGAGAAGCCACGCGCTGTTGGCAGTCTCTGGAATCCTCCGGTGTCCCGGCCTGGGAGCCCAAAAAAAAGAACAATAAGGGAAGCAGTAACTGTCTTGCTTCTCAGGCCTCTTGCGTGGCAGAGCTGCTTGGGGTATTTCTTAAAGCGTTTGAGCTTTTTCACTGCTGAGGAAACGGGATTTCTGCTGGGGTGCTGGCTGGGCTTGGCATCGCAGCTGAGCGATGGGATCTGGCACGTGCTTCTCTGGGCTCTGATTTTGTCCAGGATGGGGGCTGTGACAGAGATTCTGCAGATTGCAGGGCTTCCTCGGGGCTTTGCCTTTCGGGAGCTTTGCTGCTGCAGAGCACGCCCAAAACATGCTGAACTGCCAGAGGAAGATGTAGGTGAGGTCTCTGCTAATCCCCACTTAAACCTTCAAATGATTGAAGTATCCAGCGTTAGCGATGGCATGAAGAAGTCAATGTTGAGTGTGGTTCCTCCAGTGCCCACTTAAAGATAATGTGTTTTCATGGACACAGTTCAGCATATAAAAGACAAGTTTCTACCTGGTTACAGCACCTTGGAGTAAATGATGAGTGCTAGGACTCCTTTCTGCTTTATTTTTTTCCTCTTCAGAAGCAGTGAAATCTGTGAAGTCATTTACCATGGCCGATGCTCCTCTAACTCGACGTAAACATTTGCTCAGCGCCCGTCTGAGGTTTTGGAGAGAAGCTGCCAGGTGTTTGCAGAGCTGGCCAGACGTCCCAGGCAGGCTTTGTCCCCGAGGCTGCCCCACGCAGCAGCGCTGCCTGTAGGGGACGCTGGGGCTGGGGGCTGGATCGCCCACGGGACGTGTATCCTGTAACACCATTTTCCTGGTGCTCTGGACAGGGAGGTGCTGCCGTGCTCCCTGGGCTTACGCCTTCCAGGTACACCAAAATGCCCCGGAGGCGTTTGGAGCTCGGGCTGGAAGAAGGAAGCTGTGGGTGGGTGCGGAGGATATGAGGAATGAAGGTGTCTGGCATAGCTGGTGGGAGATCCCCTCCAGAGCGCCCTAACGTGTCGTGTTCCATCCCCAGAAGGATGCCTGGGTACCTGGACTGCTTTTGGCTGTATACCTTGTTGCTCAGAGCAGTTCTCCCTCATCTGTGCCTTAGGGAAATCGCTTGTTAGGGAGCTGGCTGAAATCCCAGCGTGTCCCTGGGGGTTTGGGCTGCTCCCATGCTCCTGCAGCCCCTCCTGCTCGTGGAAACCCTTCTTCCCCTGTACTGCCATTCCATAAGTGCTCGACTTCAGGGGAGAGAACAAGGAGAAAGCAGCAACAAAACATCTTTGTTTTCTGGGGTTTCTCCTCATCGGCTTAATTGCAATAACATTTATATCACATAATATAGTGCAGCAGGGTTGTAATTTTCCTATCATCCAAATTGCAGGCTGAAAATGGTGTTACGAAAGGACTGTAGAGACTGAATTGCTGCTTTCAAAATGACTCCTGTTAACTGACAATGTGACCGGCAAATGGCTCCCAAAGGCAGCGTGGCTGGGAGCAGCTCGCAGAGCTCCAGCCTGGCGTGGCTCGGCACACGCTGAATAAAACATTCGGGCCTGAGAGCGACTGCCTCCCCTCGAACACGCCTGCTCCTTGCAGGGACACGCTGACGCCCCAGGTCCCGTGTCTGCTTCTTGCCAAAGGGAGCGCGGTTAAAAGGCGCTCTTGGGATTCAATTCCCGCTGTTACTTTGCGGGTGTTCCTGTGTCCCTACGAGCCCACTGGCTTCCCCTGTTCCCTGGCCCTCCTGGGGCTGGGATGTCGGTGGCGTTCATGCCATGTGGGACGTGAGGGGCTGCTTCCCAGAGGTGCGCGGCCGGTCAGATGAGTTAGAGGCTCATTCGTGTAATTTAGGTCCTTGATGAAATGCCGGCGCTTCAGCTCCGGCCTCTGAATTCCCTGTCTGCCTTGGGAAGCACTGAGGGATGGGCTGCGATCTGCTGGGACAGCTGGTGACATTTTCTTCTGCCTATATACCTTTGGCTCCAAGTAGGCTTTGGAAGTCCAAATGCCAGCAGTGCAAAAAAGGGTTTCACCCGAATTAATCCTGTCTGGATACTGGGCTTTCAGAAGAGCTTGTGGAAAGGCATTTTTGTGGGCGTTGAGTCAATAGCTTCTGGCTGGGCCTGGGATGTTTTTTGGGTTTTTTTTTTAACATTTTTTGGCTGCTAATAGAGGGTTTTGCTTGATTTCCCAGTGAACGGTCCCACCGCGTGTGTGTTAGCACGTGTCATAATCTCCATCTTGCTTCCAGGTTTCGTTTTAGCTGTAAGGAAAATAAAATCTGGTATTTGAGTCATTTTTGAGTTGTCGTATGCTGTTCCACACCACCATCAGGGTTTCTTTTTCCTCCTAAAGATCCCATGCAGGGTTAGCGCAGTACGAAGCGTATGGCGGCTCTCGCTCGCGCTCCGAGTGGTCTGCAAATTGGTTCTGTGAATGTTGCTTACAGTGAGCACTGAGCTCCTTTTGCCAGATAAAGTGACTAAATGTGCTGGGAGCGAAGCCTTGTGCATGTGTAATTCTGCCACGAAAAGCCCACAGAGGCTTCTGATTATTTAAACCTTAATATTTTTTTCCCTCCTTCCGTGGCTTCTCCCTGGAAGAACTTTTTTTCCTTTTTTTTTTTTTTCCCTGCGCGTCACCGGAGCTGAGGCCTTAAAGTTTTGAAGCACCAGGTGAAGAAAGCAATTTCATGCTTCACGCCACCGCTAATGTCCTGTTGTAATCTGCAGCCAGCAAGCCCCTTCCGCTGAAGTTGCGGGGGGGGATAATGAAGGGTTTAACTTTTCGGTCCTGTCAAATTAGTTTGGCGGGGGGGGAAGGGGGGCGCGAGGAGGCCGCTTCCCTTTGGGGCTGCGGAGATTGTCTGCGCGGACAAATAAGTGAGCATTACAGGTGATTCCGTCCCCGCGCCGAGGCGGAGAGCTCCCATTTATCGCCATCAAACGCATTAAGCTGCGAGTCAAAGCCCTCCGCTTTCTGCTCGCCGCGAGTCTGGACCAGAAGACAATCAAGCCATAAGGGTCATTTTCTGCATGAGCTAACCTTTTCCTCTCGTAGGGTTTGAAGCCTTTGTTGACAATGAGATGCTCAGTGGGAACATTAAATTAACACTTCATATTCGTGGCTGTAAATTTACTGGCAAGCTGAGGAAAAGTCAGGGAAAACAAACACTCCATCATTTCTGCTTCATTTAGCTGCTGAATGGGGACACTCTCACCTGCAGAGAAAAGAGGTCAGGGCAAACAGGGATAATTTTAATCTGACTCTCAGCCTAGTCTTTAGTGGCGGTGGATTGTGTTGCGTTCTGCGCTGAAAGTAAAGGTGAGAGCGAGGTGAGAGCAAGAAAATGGATAAGTACTATGTGAAATGCTTCAGAGACCTTGTCATGGGCAGGCAGGGAGGGATGGCGGGCTGGTTACTACGGAAACTAGCGGGCTAAATACTATTAATTTTGCAAACTACGGGATGAGTTTGCTCTCAGATAATGGCTGCACCAAGGTTTCCTTGTGCCGGCCAGGCGACAGCAGTGGATGCCGCCGCCGAAGGCTTTAAAAACGAGCTGTTCTTCGCTCCGATAATGATGCTCGGTGCGGCTCCATCCGAGCCGTGTGTTCCGTGCCTCCCGTCTCTCTCCCAGGTCACGGCGATGGCTTTCAGGGCTGATGGGCAAATAATGCTCGTCTGCTGCAGCGCTGACTAATGTGACAGCGCTGGGTTGTCACCAGCTGTTAGTGTGTGCCTGACATCGGTGCCCCGGCTCCCGAAATGCTCAGGGTGTCTTAAAAATGGCTGTTTGTGGATTTTGCCTTATTCTGCTGGCAGATGAATGCAGTGAATTCTGTGGGAAGGGAAACCTGAGTTCCGGAAAGGTGTTTGGAGGCACGACACATCTGACCCGCAGCACCCAGATCTGCTGGGGCTGCCGAGGCCGTTTGCGTCGAAGAACAGTCAGTGAAAGGGCTCGGATATTGGAATTATTTTTGGTGGGAGTTTTTTCTCTGGCAGGATGTGATGATCTTGTTAGGGAGCTGAAGGGGCCACGGGCTCTGCCCAGCAGAGCTCGCCCAGAGCATCCCGCTGGCCTGGCCGAGCATCCCGGGACGGCGGGAGCGGCGGGAGGGAGCAGAGGAGAGCAGGAGATTAAAGTGGAGACAGTGACAAGCCGATGATAAGGAACCCTTTCAGTAGTCGTAATCCTTGGCGTGCAAGGACAACCAGCGCTGCTTTTGTTCTCAAACTCAGATTAACTTTTGCTTCGGGGGTAAAACTTGGAGTGACCCGGCGTGGCCGCGTCTCCCGGAGGGAAAAGCACGGGCAGGTAACGGGTGAAGTGCAAAGCACAAGGTGACTGTCACCCGTCTATTCCTCTGACTCGTGTTGGGGTGGCTTGTCCTCTGCTGCAGCCTCCCAGCCTGGCTGCCCATGCCCAGCACAGCTGGCAGCATTGTAAGCAAATTTGTGAGGGCACCCGGGAGAAAACAGCCTTCACCAAGAGGTCGAGTTTGTGTGGACGCACAGCCCTTCGGGAAAGTCTGTGAGAAGCGACTTCCCGTGGAGTGGCGACGTTTTTGTGATAGAGATGTTATGGGGGGTGGTGGCAAAGGGGTAAACTGCATACGATAAAAATATAATAAATTCAAATGCCACTTGTTTTTGGCCAGGCAGCTTTCTGATCCAATTGCAGACGATTGCTGTGCCACCCAGCAGTGCTGCAAATACTTTAATTAGCTTTCCTTGCCTGCTGACAGGCTGGAATGAATGCGTGTGTTTACCTGTGCTCAGGAATTTGGAGTGTGGGCAAGGAGAGGAAAAGATGCTCCCCTGATGGTGAGAGGGGGAAGATTTTAAGATCCTGAAAGCAAATTAGGAGGAGGAGGAGGGTCAATTAACTAAAAAAAAAATCTCTCTGAAGGAAGCCAAGTGTGTCTGGTAATGCTGCCCACAGCTTCCCCCCGGTGCCGTGCAAAGGGCGGCTGTGCCATGGGCAGCCCGAGAGCTGAGCTGCCTCGGGCAGACAATGAATTCACAGATTGCTCGCGGGCGAGGGGTTCCTGACATCCTCACCGAGGAGGGCAGCGGCGTCACAGCACGTCCCCGTGCCCGGGCATTCCTGCTGGTGGCCCAGGAGATGGGCCGAGGTTCCCTGCAGGCTGGTGCCAAGGGACGAGAGAGGGATGTGGGCAGGCGAGCTGGGCTGGGCACGGCCGGGGCAGCGTCCCCAGGCTGGCAGACGTGGAGCCTCCCCTTGGCTGGGCTCCCTGCTGGGGCCTCATCCGGGCAGCACAACTGGCTTGGAGCAGATCTCCTCCGAGCCCATGGAGTCGGCCTGCGCTGCCTGAGCCGGCTGTGGGTGCAGAGCAGGAGCTGCCGTGCCTCTGTAAAATATTACCATGTGTTCCACTGACCTCCTCGAAGATAAGGCTGAAGCACACAGTCCTGCAGTTGGGAGGGGAAAATAAAGAGGCTCAGGCACGACCCCCACGTACACACGATAATTTCTCGTCTCGGCTTATCTTGTAAGAATTATAAGATACTGAGTAGGAAATAAATCACGATGTCAGGACCAAATGCCATTTTCTTGCTTGGTGTGATTTGCAGCATGGCAGTCAAACCGATAGATTTCATTCCCTCGTGTAGGGTTCTCCCCTTTAATTGAATTATACCCCGGCGAGCAAACGGGATTCATTCTCTGAGATACAAGGAAATTACCATTTGATGAAACAATGCGTTACTCCTCGCTCACCTGCACAAACATCCTTCAGGAAAACTATTATGCAGATATCCTTGATTACAGACTATTGTTGCTTTTGATCTCCATTTGGTGCAGCAGCGCCCGGGGATTGTACCACGAGTGCACCGAGCATCTGAACTGTCCTCGGCAGGGTTTGCCTCAAAAGGGCGTTTTGGTTCCAGTCAAGGGAGAGAAGCCAATCCATACGGTCCAGCTGGTTCCGTGCTTTGGGAGGGGAAAGGCTGGGCCCTGAGCCTCATGTTCCTGGGGCCGGCAACACTGAGATGCTTCTGCAGCAGCAGCAGCATCATGTCGTCAGCTGATTTGTGGAGGAAATACATAATGCTCTTAAAACGACAGATTAATTACCTTGAATAGGCTGGCCTTGACAAGCTCTGGAGGTTTCAAAGCCATTTTCTCCCAGTTCTGAGCACGTGCCCAGCGCTGCAGGTCCCCCTTTCTGGATGGGCTTGCTCAAGTGGGCTTCTAGTGGCATTTGAAACACGAGCTGGTGACAAAATCTGTCTCAGTCTGCAAGGTGGAGGGACGGCAGCTAATCAGAGCACAGCGATGCCGTTTCTAATTAATTTACCAGCAGCAGCCACCGATGTGTGCCATTATTAGCAAGCTTATTAGTGCTGTTTGCGGGAGTTGCAATAAACACACGGAGCTTCTCTGGGAGACCCGTGCCAGTGCCTCACCACCCTCACGGGGAAGAATTTCTTCCTGGTGGTGGAGCTTCTGAGCCCACAAGCTCCTTCCTGGAAGAAGACTTTGAATCCAAACCAAAGCGCACCGACTTTCCAGCTGCTGGGAAGTTCAGGGCAAAGCCTAGTGTTCTTCCCTTTGAGGTCAATGGAGGGCACCGCTGAGAGTGGTGGACCAACAGATGTCTGGAGCTTTGCCGTGTCTCCCCTTGGCTGGGAGGGCGGCCCCTTGCAGGCCTGGTGTTTTCCCCACTGTGCAGCAGGAATGGGATTTGCAGTGGGCAGCTCGTTTTCAAACTTGTGCCTAAGGGATGAAAAGAGGATAAATTTTGGCTGGATGCACATGTCCTGCAATTAATCTTTCACGCTAATCTGAGATGAGCGAGAGCTCAGCTGAAGGCGGGATGATTTTAATCGCTGTTCATGTTTTGCCTGGCTCTGGGGCCTTGGGGTGCTCCGATCCTGGGTGTGGGTGGGCAGAGGCAGCATTCCTAGAGCCGGGTCTGTTCAGTCTCTGGAGGAATGCAAATTGCTCTGCTGCCAATGTTTTTCCTGACCATCCAGTAACTTTGTAATTAGCGTGTTAGCTTGTTGCCAATTAACAAGCAAAACCGTCTTGGCTGCCAAAGGCTTTTCCACTCCCCGTGTATTCCCTTTTCTCTCCTGCCTTTCATGTCTGCAGTTGGGGGGGATACCTCCGCTCCAGCCATCTGCCCCTTCACTCCAGGACCTGTTGTGGTTCCTGGCCTCCTCCTGCATCAGAGCCAGCCCTCTCCGGGCTTGCCATACTGCTCCGTGAGTTCTCTTCCTCCCCGCATCTCTGATCCCGCTTTTCTTCGCTCTTGGCTGCTTGCCCGGCCCTTTGGGCTCGTCTCCCTCCATCCTAGCCTCTCCCCTCCAGCTCTGCTCTCCGGCTCTGTTACGGCACCAACACTCCCTGAGCGAATCTCATCCAGGCACCTCTTTATTCCCTCCATATGTGGGGTGTGTGTCTCTGGCAGGATATTTATATAAATTCCTGCTCGCTGCCTCCATAAAATACCCGTTCGGAGTGGGGCTGGGTGGGGTGCCCCAGATGCACAAGAGGAAATGTTTCATATCTCGAGGAGCGCCGTCTGTGCCCCCCGGCAGCCCCTCCCGCCCGCCTATCAGATGTAGGGCTTAATGGGCTTAAGAATTAGAGCAGCTGCTTGGTGCAGAATTTATTGACTGGCTGTGCATAACGAGGGGAATTAAAATCCTAATTGGCTGAGCTGCTCCCCGTCACTTGGAGAATTTTTACTTTTCTCGGGGCTCGCTGCGTCTATCCAGGCTCCTGGGCTCTTCCCTCCCTCCTGCCCTGCTCAGGTCGATAGCCTGCCCAGGGAATCACAGGACCCTTCCGGCTGGAGAGGGCCTTTAGGATCATCCAGTCCGTGTCCTCGGGACGATGCCACCCTCTTCCCCAGCGCTCCCCAGGGGGAGGCAGCGGTGACACCGGCGGCAGTGGTGTCCAGGCCCCACTGGAGTTTGGCACTTTGGCTTGGTGGCCTTGCGAGGGATGAGAGAGAAGGGCCACTGTGGGGTGCGGAGCCCCTGTGCGGGTCACCTCTCGGAGCAGCGGGCGTGGGAGACGCCCTCGCTGAGCACTGGAGTGTGCTCTGCCTTCCAGAACAACCTTGGCCGCCCGGTGCAGCTTTCAGAGGAGGCGCTTTCGGTGGATTTCTTGGTGTCACCCAAGAAATGTGTCACCCAGCGCCATGCTAGCGAGGCTCTATTGCATAAAAAGGGTGTTTGTTATGAGCATGCCTCGTGTAGCTGTGGCCACCAGGCCTTCGTGCTGCATCTCCTGGGAGCCGGAGCCGGGCCTCTGCTCTGGGCTCTGCTGCAGCTCCCAGAGACCAGGAGAGGCTTTCCCTCCTGCATCCCTTGCTCTCAGAGAGCCTGAATGGGCACAGAAATGGCCTCACTTAAGGCTATGTCTCATTACTACATTAAGTCAACAACCACTTGAGTGGCCAAGGATTTTGATCAAAGCTAGATATTGAAAGGGGGACAAAGAGTGGCAAACTTATTTGACTTCCACTTATTTCCAGAGCCTGTTGAGCACTCGGCTGTACTCCTTGCCGGCCTGAAGTGTGTGCTCCTGGGAGAGCAGCCGCCTGCTCTCTGCTCCTCCGTGGCCAGGAGAGAGGCTCCAGGCTGAGGGGAGGGAGGGCAGCCGCCTCCCTGCCTGTGCCTTGCCTCCGGCACCCAGCGAAGGAGAGGTGGGGTGGCCCCGTGTCCTGTCCCTGGGGACAAGGGACCCTGTGGTGTGGCTGTCCCGCAGGACACCCCGCGAGCTCACAGGGGTGCGCCGGTGGGACAGGCACCAAAAGCTGCTGGGAGCTCGAGTGTGGGTAGTCCAGGAAAAGGCAAATCCGGGTTCCTGACTGCTGCTTGGGGTTCAGTGGGGTCTCTGTAATTCCCTTTTCTCGGAGTGAGGAAAGGCAGCAGCTGTCTGGCCTCTCCCGCCTGCCCGCGGCATCCTCTGGGCACATGAGGGGTGGGGAGGTAGGAGTAGCTCCCGGTGAGAGCCTCAGACTGGGCCCAGTGTGGGCTCCTTGGGGACCCGCTTCACGGGGGGGTTTGCCACCAAAAGAACTTTGAGTTTTTGGGCACCCACCGTGCTGTTCCCCATCTTTAACACGGACCCTCTTCTGCCTCTGCCAGCCTCGTCGAGGCTGCGCTCCTGCAGGATGTCGGTGCAGCAGCGCGAAGTCTCTGGGATTTTTTTTTTTATGTGGAAACCGATCAGGATTTTGGATTCTGGCGGGGTTTTACTGCAGAGTGTGTCGTGGTCAGCCCTGTCTCCTCGGCGCTCCGTACCTAACGACGCCATAGTAAAAATAAAAGTAATCTACAGTAAACGTATCCTGGGTCCTTATTTAATGGTAAAACCCGCTCAGTGCGGTGAAAATAAACTGTTAGTGAGTCTCAGTAGTGTCTACAAAGAGGGCACTATCTCCTGGATTAATATTAAGTCCCCTCCAACGATTCTCGGTGTTGTTTGCAGAGGGCTGGAAAACAGCAAGAGGAGCAGCAGCTTTCGTGTGTTTGTTTGTTTGGGTTTTTTTTCCTTGCAGGCACGTCTGGGCATCGTCACTCAGGGCTGAATTAGACCTGTCTGAGCATTCACGCTCCTGTCACAGGAGAAGCAAAGGATGCAGCGAGGCTCAGAGGTACTGCTGCTTTGCATCAAACCCCACTTTTGTTGCCATCCTGAAAACCCTTTGGAGATATGAAAGCAGCAACCTGTTCTCGCGGCGGCTGAAAGGCCATTGAAACCCAGAGAAGCCCCGAGTTTAACGGGGGAAGTCATGGTGAAGGCAGAGTGCAGCATGGGAATTTGCATTCAAGAGGGAGGAAAATGAGGGATTTGGGCAGAGAATAACTGATAGGTGCTGTGAATTCATTAAAAATGGGCTATAAAAGATACACTACAAGGTTCTGGTGACAGACCAACAAAGCTTTTTCTTCCCCTGCATTGTTTCTACTGTCACAGGATCCTCACAATAGCGGATAGTTTAGCCTTGTACTCCACGGTTCGTTATCTATTCTTCTATTTATTAATGCATTCTTGGGTCTTAGTGATGTGATAAACCATCCGTGCTTTTCTTTTATGGTTTAATAGGATTCTTCTGAAACCCCCTCCGTGTTTACATAACCTTGCAATTCACAGTTATCTATCATTTATTTCCTACTTCGTGCGCTCCCGATAGAGCCGCTGCAGCGAGGGGCGTCGGTGCCCCAGCTGCGGGGTGTCGCCCGTTCGGGTCCCTGGAACAAAGCCTTCCGCCAAAAACAGGGTCTTTTCCAGAGGGAATCCGGGTCTGGCGTCCTCCGTCCCTCGGCAAGAAGGTGGTCGAGGCTCGTGAGGGTCTCCAGGCCCCGGCCCCGCGGAGGGGCTGAGCTTGGCTTCGGCGGGAAATAAACAATCCGGTGCTTTCTCTGGGAAGCTCCAGAGCTCCTCTCCAGGAGCTTGGCTGCTGGGACGATTGGCTGCCCGGCGGAGCTGGAGCTGGAGCAGAAGCCCCTTTTTGGGCGTGGGAGTGGGATCCGGAACGTTTTTTCCGTGAGACGCCCTTTGGAAGAAAAGAGCCACCAGCGTCGCTGCAGGGCCACTCCGCATCAGAGGCGGAAAATCGAAACGTGCCATCTAAATATGACACCAAACCTTTATTAACCGTGCCGGGAAAGGGATGCGAGACCTCATTTATGATTTCATTCATAATCCCTTCAAAATGAGTTGGTACCAGTATGTGATAAGTGGATTATGTGTTAGGCCCAAGTAAAGCCAGACACAATTAGTGCTTTAATAAACCGGTTGTATGCATTACTAACAACCAAGTCATAAGGGAATTGGTGTATTTACAAACCCTAATTAGTAGTTTGTTACTGTGATACCAAATTTAAACAAATCTGTAGCATCACTGACCATCTGGGTTAGAAATCTCTGTTTTGAATTTAATTAGGAAATAGTTGTGACAGAAAATTGGTCCTTATTAGTTAGCTAACGATCAGCATTGCCCTAATTGAAATGAAGAACTGGCTGGCGGGTTTGTGAGATGTTTAGATACAAGCAGAGACAATCAAAAAATATTCTCTCACTTAGGGCTTTGTAAGCTGCGGTGATTGATTAAATAACGTCCCCCTGATATTTTAGCAGCTAAAATGCAAATGACCCGGCGATGAGCCTGCATGACAAAAACCTGGCAATTAGAGCTGCGCATTTCTGGGGCTGCTTTTGAGGACGGTTCTGCGGGGGCTGCCCTGGGCCGGGCGCCGGCTGTGCCTTCACCTTCCTCTGCCCCTCCACATCCTCGGGAAGGGCATCTCCCCTCCCGGCTCACCGCCCTGGTGCTCTCCCGGAGGGCAGCTCGGCCCCGCCGCGGCACAGCCGGCCCAGCTCTGGCACCCGCTGCTTTGGTGGGAGCTGGCTGCGCCCGGAACCTGGGGCTCTGCCCCGGGCAGAGCAGGCTGCGGGTGTTGCTCGGTGCCATCCGGATCGTTTTCTGGAAGCACGCTCGGGGCAGAAGGGAGCGTCCCAACCTTGCCATCAAAACACAGACAGGCCCTTTAGGACGCGGGCTGCAGCTCTTAGTTAATTTGCGCTTCCTCCCTCTAGAGCTCTCCACAGGACATGGGACGCGAGGACTCCTGGTAAGGCTTCCAGATGAAAGGAAACGCGCATTGGCGATGACACCCACCCCGGTGCTGCTGCTGGAGCAGGACCGGGTACCGAGGAACTCTTTCTGTTCTGGAACAGACAATGAAGTTTCTGCAGGGGCTTTAAATCACTTAATGTTGAAAGGAATTCCCCGACGGCTTCATCAGTCACCGTGTAGGATTGTTAGAGATCTCCACCAGCTAATAAATTTGATTTGGGGTTTGTTTTGCTGGCATTTGCACAAACCCTCTGAGAACTATAGTTACTGTATTCCCATACAGTATCTGAATTCCGAATTGAAATGCCCGTTCCCCTCTCCTCTGGGAGGCGAGATAAACCTTTGCCATAGAATATGAATGTCGGTTGTTTTTCTTTGCAAGCCAGTGCGTTATTATTTGAGGAGATATAGTGTTTGACAAAACCGTTTATTTTGTTTCAAATGTTTTATGGAGTAATAAAACTCGTTCGCGCTGCTGCCGCACGTGGGGATTTGTGCCTGCTAGGATGCGAGGGAGGCGAGGGAAGGCACTGGGCCCCGGCCCGGCCGTGTGTCCCTCGGTGCTGCTGGTCCCTGTCCCGCTCCACAGGGCCGTGCAGGCTTGGGGTGCAGTGGTGGGGCTCAGCCCCCCCAGCCCCCCCTGCCTCGCCCACGAGGGTGCTGCGGGCTCAGGCGGCTGCACCGAAAAATAAAGGCAGTGTTGTTTCCTCCGGGCCGAGTATTTTTTTTCCTACCCGGCACTCACAAGTTTATTGTGAATGGCCCCTTTTCACAGATGTTCCCTTTCTGAATGGGGGAGCAGCAGTGTTCCAATCTAGAAAGATCCCCCGTGAGCAGAGCCAAGCGCAGCTGAAGGAGGGTGTCAGCCGGGCTGCGGCCGCCCGGCCGGGAGCGCCTGTCCGTGGGCTCGGGCCCAGGGGCTGGGGGCTGGCCAGCAGGGCCAGGCCTGCAGAGCGTGGCCGGCCTCTCTGGATGCGAGCCCGCTCCTCTGCCCTCCCCTGCCCCTGGGCTGGGGTTCAGCAAGGCTCGCTTCAAACCCAGCTGCATTTTGCTCTTTCCTCGGGCTCCCTCTCCTGCCCTGGCATCTCTCCTCTGTGCGATGGGGCCAAGGGGAATCCTCTTCCAGCCCGAGGCTGCCCAGGCTTGGGAACACGATGTCCTCAGAGATGCCCGGAGCAGCCCGGGTGGGAAGGGGTTTGCCAGCAAACCCTGGCTTTTGATTTTTGCAGCGCTCTGCTGCTTTATGTCTCTGTTTTACAAAAAGATGTTTGCTTGGAGGACTCAGGGCGAGTGGGAAGGTGTCATGGTTTAGCTCTGAGCTCTCCTGTTGTAACACAGCCGGAAGTGTCCTTTCCGTGGGTGTCCGTGCAGGTGTGCTGCTGTGCCTGCTCTCGCAGCCCCGTCCCCGGAGCGGTGACAAACCCCCAGCACGGGCTGGCGGCTGCCGGGGCCGCCAGGGCCACCTCGTCCTTCACCCACCAGCGGCTCGGGAGTGACGCTGATGGTCCGCAGCAGGAGCCCTCCCGCCCGCCCCCCGCGAGCAGGATGACAGCTGCCGCCAGGCTTTCTGAGGGGGGATAGGGTTTAATGCCCTGGAAAATCCGGGACCCTGTGGAGCATGCAGAGGATTGGCAAATGGGGCGCGCTGGCGAGGTGCGTGCGGAGCGTCCGCTGCGGAAAGCGGCGCGTGGCGCCGGCATCTCCTCCGGGCCCGGGGCTCAGCCCCCGCTCGAGGGGACGCGTCCTTGTCCTGCAGCGTCCCCCGTGCCGTTTGCTTCGGGGAGCTGAATCCGCGCGCTCTGGGTGACGCGGGTTGTTTCTCCGCAGCGCTGAGGCCCAAACGGGTTGCTCAGACAGTTTCAGCGTTTGCTGTGTACGCTCAGCATCGCTTTCAGCTCGCCCCTGAGCCAGTGGCTGCTCCAGCCTGGTTCCAGCTGGCCAGGCAGGAGCAGGCCGTGCAGGGGCTGCCCTAGGCACCAGTCATCCTTCTGGGGAGGTCTGGAATAGTTTCCTCGGTGGGTGCCTCGGCCCACGTGCCTCACCTCCATGTCCATCTGCCCGGCGAGGACGGCCCCAGGCACGTTCTGTCACCAGTGGCCACCGCCAGGGTCTCGTCACCGGCGGGTGTGGGGACTGGCGACTCGCCTGGGAGATGGATGGAGGCATTGCTTTCCCACAGCTTGTCATTAGTCCTCGCTCTGGAAGGGCTTAGCAATTCCTACCCGGTAAATTATGTGCCATTCCTCAAAAAAGCGGATGAAATAAATGGGGCTAGAGCATGTCTTTTTTTGCCCTGAGCTTTAGCGTATTGATTTGGACATATTTCCAGGCCGGGAGTAATCAATCCCTGGGCAGAATAAAATAATTTCAGGCAAACTCGTCATTAATTTGCCTTTTGCCGGCGCTCGCTGGGGCCGGGCGGGATGCGCTCGGCATCCTCCGGAGCGGTGCCCTGGGGGATCTCCTGGGGCTGCCGGGAGGGAGGGCGGGGGCCGCCGGCGCTGATGAATGCGCCGTGTTTGCTCATCTTTACAGAGTCACTTATTACTGCTAATTGGGAGGGACAGTTCAAACGGGCACAGAGGAGCAGTTGTCGCGGGAGCGTGACTTGGTTCCCAAGGAGCGGCCGGAGGACGGCGCTGCCCGGCCCCGGCCCCGGCCCCGCGCCCGGCCGCATCCTGCCTTTGTGGGGAGCCCCTCCGGAGCCGGCGGGCCGAGCGCTCCGGGCAGGACGGGGCAGCTCAGCCAGACGTGCAGCTGTCCGGGACGCGGGGGAAGTCACCAGCTGACGGAAGGGGTGGGCTGCTGGCTCCGCGCACGGGGTCAGCGATGTGCTCCGCATTAATGTGCCCCGCCGCGCCTGGAGATGCTGCTCCCGGAGAGCCCCTGGCGTCTGGGGGTGGGGGGGGGGGGGGGGAAGGCTGGCGCTGGGAATGCGCCCTGCCTTGTTTTGGGGCTCTCTGGCAGCGGGGAGACCTCCCCTCCGAGCACAGCCGTATCTCGTCTTTCCCAGTTATTTTTGCGTTCGAGTGTTGTCATCCAAGCTCATACTCCTTCATTTATTGCTGCTTTCCCTAATTAAAACCTTTTGGATTATTCCCCCGCACGCCGAGCGCTCCTTGCAGCTGGGTACCAATTCCGTTTCTATAGCAGGATTGACCCGTTACTCTCGTTTTTAAGAGATTTTTTTTAACGTTGCTTGGGGAAAACAGCTAAGCATAAATGTTTGGGAAATAAGAGGGGGACGGGCTTTGTTTCTCGGCCGCGCTCCGGGTTCGTGGCGCTGAACAGCAGCGGGGAGCGGGCTCGGGGAAGCGGGTCCGCGGCGGTGCCGAGGGGCTGTGCCGGAGGGCAGGAGGGCACTGCCCCTCTGCGCTTCCCAGGGTCGGGGCCGGGGCTGTCCCCTCAGGCCCAGCGTGTGCCCAGACGTGTGGTGGAGCGGATGGGGTCCCCTGGGTGGGCCCAGGGCTGCTGGTGAGAGGTGGGAGAGGAGGCAGCTACTGCCTTGCTTTGAGAGATAGGGTCTGGCTTGAGCCTGCGCTTCTGGTTTTGCCTCTTCTTTCCTTTTTTAATATAAAAACGAAGGTTGACACAGTGGAAACAGAAGGCTTGGTTTCTCTTTGAACGAGTAATTCCTCTCCCTCTTTAAAGAAACCCCCAAACCTCCACGTCTGTTGGTGGTGGTGCGGGAGGACGCAGATTATGTGCATCTGCAGCCTGACTTTAAATATACTCCGAAGGTGCATTGTGCACACGTTGTCCCTGAAGAGGATAAACCTAAGGGAACAATCTTAATCTCAGAAGTTCGCACCCACCGCCAAAGCACCGGCAGAAAGCGCTCCGTGTGTGGCTGGAACCCTGAGCGCTCCTCGGGAGGAGCCCCAGCCCCGGCAGAGCAGCCAACAAGAGGCATTTTTTTTTCTTCTTTTGCGTGTGTGGCGCAGATAAACCGAGTTTGTTTTGCAGCCCATTCTGCTTTAGATTTCCTGTGTCATAACTGAATGAATTTGTTGTTCATTGATACCTTAATATATAGGTTGTTGGGGAGGGATTTTTTTTTTCCCTCCGAGGAGGAAAACAATGTCCCCTTCACTCGTGCCTGAATGGATCCATTTATTCTCCGCAACCTCCGGAAGTCATTTATTTCGCCCCGCGACAGCTGCAGGGTCTGTTTGTGCAGGAGGCTGGCAAGGCCCCGGCCCTTCCTCCTGCCCGTGCCCAGCGCCGGCGGGGCCGGGATGGGCTCCTGGCTTTGGGAAGGGCTCGGGACAAACCTGCCCTTGGCCTGTCAGAAATGGCTCGGCTCAGCTCTGCTCTGCTCTGCTCTGCTCTGCTCTGCTCTGCTCAGCTCGGGGTGAGGCCACGGCCGCAGCGCTGCTCTCCTCTCCCCAGGGATGCTCCTGGGCACTTATTTCAGTCCCTCTCCGTGTACTGGGAGTCGCTGATGGGGCCTAATCAGCAGCGATTTAATTAATATACATGCCTTTGCAGAGGTTGCGCTTCACTGTAACTTAGCAGTAACCAGGGGCCGTGTGGTGGGAACCTGGGGTATTTTCCCTTTATTAAGGAAGGAAGCGAGTTGCTCGCTGAGGAGATGGCAGTGTTGGTCCACTGAACCCTACGGCCCAGTTCAGCGAAGCCAGAAACTTCTGTGCATTTCAATGGCCAAAATAAATTTTAAAAAAACCCTCATGCTTCCCCAAAAACACTTCCAAGCACCCCAAAGCCGTTTCCTGGGAGAAACCCCACACACGTGCAGGCTCGGCGGTGCCGGGCCCTGTGGGCTGTCCCTGCAAACCTGGAAACAGCTGTCGGAGCTGGTGTGGAAACGAGGAGGGAGGAACTTGTGCTGCCTTTGTGTGGGACGTGGCGAGGCGTCCTCTGGCCCCCTCGAATGGGTTGAAAGTGTCCCTTAAGGTCACTCCTGGGCGTCCTTCTCTCAGGGGAGAAAGGTGAAAGGGCACTGAAGGGAACGAGTACAGCCCTGTGGGCCTGTGCTCAGCGCGGTGTGTGACACCCCCTGACCCGGAGCTGCTGCCCGGGCTCCGCGTGCTTGGCTGCCCCAGATCCCCGTGGAACTAGTGCGTGCTAAGCGTCGAGCTGCACTGAGGCTTCATTCCGCCCCTGCTGAAGGACTGCAGGTCATCCACGGTCCGGCCAAAATCTCCTCCTCTCCCGCTGCGCCTTGTCCCTTGGCACCCGGAAGAAAACGCGGCTCCGGCGGGTCGGGGCTGTGTTCCCAAACTCAGAGTCAGCTCACCCCCGGTCGTCGTCCCCGCCTGCGCTCCGGCCACCACCACATCCCTGCCGGGGCAGGGGCTCTGGGGCTCCGCCGCCCGCGGGGACCGGAGCCGGGACGCTTTTCCCTGTCGCCCTCGGCCCCTCGGGAGGGGCGCACGGCCTGGCCACGGGCGCTGGGTGGCCACGGGCGCTGGGTGCCCGCGGGTGCGGAGGGAGGACGGAGCAGCCCGCCGGGCTCAGCTCGGGGCCGGTCCCTGTCGTGCCCGGGCTGGAGAGGCAGCGGCACTGACCGGCTGCGCCAACCAGAAATAACGCGCGGCTTAGCGGAACTTCTCCATTAGAAGGTTTTGGGAATAATGTGTAAAATGAATGGCTGGGGAGGTGGGGAGGCAGGGAGGGAGGGGAGCCCCGGCAGACCCCGGCTCCGAGCGCGCAGTCACGCTGCGCCTAAACCTGGAGCGGGGAATTGGTTTTGATTTTTTTCTCTTTCCTTTTTTTTTTTTATTATTATTTAAAATTCAAATGTCTGATGTTCTTAAATTGAACAAATGATATTTTAAAAAAATATATCAGGCTCCAACATCTGCAGATTATGATTTGCATTTTGAAATTGGCTGCTTGAATTGAACAAGGATGAATACTGTCACTCTTCTTTCATTCGCTCCGTTTATTTAATGAAATGCTAGAGGTCAACCCTTTGTCCTTAAATTAGTTACTATAAAAATCTTTTTGTACTTTTCTGCTTGTTATGATGTCTTCTAAGCAGAAGAAAAGGTTGCCATTAATTATGTCTTTGTTGAATATGGATATCTATTCAGAGTTAGTTAAACAGTTTCAAACAAAATTAGCATCGAGCAACTCGAAGGCCAGCTTTAGGTTGGTTATCAAGAATTTTTTGCTAAGAGAATGCTCTCCTGCAAGTGTGCATTATCTAATATATTCAGCTTTCAGTTGCTAATTTTTTTTTCCAGATGAAGATGGGCTTAATTGAGGTTGTGCTTTTAAGTTTGTAGAGCTCTTCAGCATCTCATACAAAAGCATCTAGAGGCTTTTCATTTGTCTTGAGTATGTTTTAGATGTACAAATATTATTTACTTTAAACTCTAAATCAAAAGGCGCGCTGTAACTATTTTAAATACAACGTTATTCTCTGCTGAAATATATATATAAATTCAAAGGGGGGCTTTTTTTCATTATCGCTTAATTTATGTGAAAGAGCCGCTATTAGCAAATTTTAGGATAACGTTGCGGGAGCGGTTTAGCGGCTGGTCTCGAACAGGCGTTCAGTCGTGTAATTTCCTTGTCGGAGACAGAGGCTGCGAGTTACGGGTGAGGCTCAGCTCGGGTTTCACGCGTGGCTCGGAGCTGAGAGCGCCCGGAGCGGGGCTCCGGAGGTGACACCGCGCTCCTGGTCCGGGCAGCCGCCGGCGGAGCGCGGCTTCTCGGGGACAGCCGCCCGGGGCGGGTGCCTGTCTCCCTGCCGAGGGCTTCGGGCCGCTTCATTCTCCGCTCCCCGCCAGCCCCAGGGCAGCCCAGGGCGGCCGTCAGGGGGTGGCAGGGCTGGGCGGCTCCCGGGATGCCCGCGGCCGGGGATGGGGCACTGCTGAGGCCGCCCTCTGCCTGCACCGTGCCCCAGGGACCTGACAAAAAGCCTTCCCTCGGCCCCAGAAATGCTGCTTAGCAGAGCAAAGCCCCTGGGCGGGTCACCCGCGCTCTGTGTGTGTGTGTGTGTGAGGTTTTTCCCGGCTGTGGGGCCTGGGCGGTGTGGAGGGGCCGTCGCCAGCCCCGAGCCAGACAATGACGGGCTGGGGAGCCGGGAGCAGAGACAGGAGAAAAAGCTACCAGCGGGGGAAAAAAAAAAAAAAAAAAAAAGGGAGATAATTAGGAAAAGTAATAAGAAAATATAAACGTGGTGGCGGAGGATTAGTCCTAGTCATTGGAAATGCAAATGATCTCCGTGCTCGCTCCCAACATCTTTTTTTCTCTAGGCTTGTGTTTCAGAAAGGATTTTTCTCTCGTTCTGTTTTTTCTCCCCTTTTCCTCCTCCTCCTCCTCCTCCTCAGAGCAGCAGCGCTGCTTTCCCAGCAGCATTAAATATTCCCCAAGCTGAGACGCTAACCTTGTAATGCTTTTAGGTATAATGTACAGATTTTTTTTTTCCATTTTAAATGGTAGCTCGTAATGACATTGTGGAGTAGGGATCCCGAGTCGGCCTTATTATCATGGTATCTCCTTGAGCTGAACCTCTGAGAAATGTGAAGGGGAGACCTTTTGGAATGAACAAATCCTTTAGCTGCCTATAATTATTTATTAAAATAGGCGGCCGGGATAAAGGCCGGGGAGGGGGAGGGAGGAGCAGCATTCCTTTCGCTGGCCGTCCCTCCGTGCAGGCACACGTAGATGCACGCCCGGGCAGCCAGCAGAGCCGCTGCCGTGGCCAGGCTGGCACTTCAGAAATATAAAATGCCGGCTGTGCCGCAGGAAGGACAAACCGTGCCCGGGTGACACGTGTTTTTATGGACCGAAGGGAGAAGGCTGCGTCCTGCCCGCTCGGAGCATCCCGCCCTGCTGGGGGGGTCTCACGGCAGCGCTGAGCAGGCTCGGGAGGAGTGCGGGGATGGACCTGTGCTCGTGGCGCACGGGGAAAAGGGAAGTAGGGATGGCAGCAGCGTTCTCCCACTCCGTGTGTGAGTGGTGAAAGAGAAACCGTCCTGCTTCATTAGCTGGGTAAAAGAAAGGCGAAAAAAAAGGGAACAAAAAAAACCCCCAACCAACCCCAAACAAAACCCAACCAAAAACCCAGCCCAAAACCCAAATCAAACAAACGAGGGACACACAAAGCACACAACCCCTCCAAAGCACCAAGCCAACCTTGCTGCGATTTCATGGGATGCTCGCACCGGTGGCCGCAGGCGCGTCCAGCCCCGGTGAGCGGCCGCAGCAGCCGGGAGCGAGGCAGTGCTGCCGCGACCCCTCTCCCTGCGCCGGCAGAAATTTTATAAACTTCGGCTACTAAAAAAAAAAAAAATCTTTGGGGTCAATTTTCCACTTGTGCCTGTAGCTCTTGAACAAGTACTTTTATGGTTCCTTCTAGCACACAGGATTTATCTGCAGCTCTGTGAAGGGCTTTTACGTTTAATCCAGCGCTGAAGTAGTAATTTGTTGCCGGCGCTCCCTAGCAGGCTTTTCTTTTAACTTAGCCGGGACGCGGGCCCTTTGTGCGGGCTAATCTGCGCCGCACAATGCCGGGGCACCTCGGGGCTGCACCTCAGATGTCCTCCCCGGCCGAGCGAGGGGACGTGGTGAGTGCCTGGCGGCGGGCAGG
Organism: Lycocorax pyrrhopterus obiensis; assembly: GCA_014706295.1. NCBI lineage: Eukaryota > Metazoa > Chordata > Aves > Passeriformes > Paradisaeidae > Lycocorax > Lycocorax pyrrhopterus. The sequence goes on from JACSVZ010000004.1 coordinate 453,356, forward strand.
GGCTGGGGGCCGGGGCTGCACCCACGGGCGGCGCGGGGAGCCCCGGCACCGCCGCGCTCCCGTCCCGACCCGCTCGGGGAGCTGAGCTTTCTCTTCCACGTGTGCGCACGGGGCCGTCTTCCGTGCGCACGGAATTCAGAGGAGCTCCTGCGCCTTTTCTGCGAAGCCTCTATTTTTTTTTTCTCCCCCAGTCCACTTGGACAATCATGTTTTTAAATCGAATTTAAAGCTCCTCTGACATTGGGGATAACGTGTTTGGGTTTGGTTTGGTTTTTTCCTGGAGGAGGCAGTGCTTTATAGGCTGTCCGTATATATTTTTGGCCGGGGGGGGGGGAGGGGAAAAATCATGGTAAAGGAAGAGAATCTTTTACCAAATCTTTATTTTAACGGAAGTATCACAGTTCCTAGAATAATTTTTAAAGCGAGGGTTTCGCCCTTCTGCCTTGCGGATGCCTGTCTTCTTTATTAAAAGTAGCATTGTTCTGATCCCGAGTGATGGATGAATATTTTATTCCATTTACAAAAACATCTTGGGGATGTGTTTGGGCACAGTAGAAGCGCGTGAAATAGTGCCCGACGAATATGAAATAGTCTCTCATAAATAAAGGCACCAAAGCCACGATATTAAAAATGGGAGCAGCTCTGCCTGCCTCCCTTTGATCGCAACGTTTCTGAGCTAGACTGATGTTACAGGAGGCTTTTCGGCGATGGCTCAGGCGAGAAACGTCGCTGTATTCACATGAATTATGCCCTGTACTTCATACTTTGTCCGGGGGTAACTGGATCCCTTTCCTGCGTCGGGTAAATGTCAATGTGCAGAAGCAGCAGCAGCAGCAGCAGCAGCAGCAGCAGCAGCAGCAGGAGCAGCACCTCCTGCTCCTCTGACAGCGCTGCTAAAAAAACCCCTGGTTTTGGGAGCCGCGTGCCCCAGGTCCGGGCAGGGACAGCCCCCCCCACCCCTCTCCCTGCCCGCCGCCACCCTGGCCACGGGCATCCCCGAGTGGCAGGGCCCGAAGCACCGGGCCCCGAAGGGCCGAGCCGCAGCCCGGAAAGCTCCGTGAGCCGTAAAAGAGGGGAGCCCGCAGGTAGGGCGGCACGTGGGGAGCTTTATGGGCATGATTTAGTGAATATGAGAACATATTTTGTGCTCCATTGTTTAGACTCAAGAAGGCATAAAATCTTTAACATCTATTTATCATGTAGCTATTTTAATGTAAACATTTGTCTATTTGGATGAAGTGTTTTCATTATTAAGCTAATTTCCACATGTTTCAGATAGACTGATGAGTTCGGAGCAGAGCACTTGCTGATGAGAAACGAAATTCGGCCGCGGCTCAGCCTGCTGTCAGATACATCTTCATTAGTTTTTGTCATTCACTGATGGCAAATGCTCTATAAATGAGATGACGATCAGGTCCGCCTTGATAACTTGCCTTATCTCATTAGTTTTCACATCAAAGTTAATCAGCAATGTGAATTGTAATTGCTGGAAGAGACAATGCAATAGATCACTCGGCCTTTTTTTTTTTTTTTTTTTTTTTTTTCCTGCGTGGCATCTTGAAACATCAGCAGGCTGGTGTGAGTAGATAGGCTCCGAAGGAAAATGATGTGGAAAGCATAATAAGCAAGCTGCTCGGAATTAATGAGCTTACCCAATAAGAAAAGAATAACCAATCAATGTGAGCTGGGCAAATATAATTTAGGAATAATTGCTTGATTGGTTGTCTATAGTAGGCTGATTTGACCACACACAAGGATTAAGAATTAAGATGTCAAGGCAAAAAAATAATTTGGCAACTGAGGGCATGTAATTTTTTGTTCCCCTCCCTTTACGACTGAAAGCGATTGCTGTTTGATATGTTATTCCCCGGGAATGAAAACATTAGGCGGACGCGCGCCGGTGGGTGGGGTTTCTCCTCTTCTTTATGCTCCTTTTATCATACAAGGTCTTTCGAACCTCGCCGGGGATATTGCGGTACGGGACATTAAAAAATGAATAGAGGAGCGGGGGAGGGCGGGGGGAACGAAATAAATAAGACGACAGAAAAGCCCCCAAACGTCGTCTTCTTCGTTCGTGAGCGCTGCGCGGAGAGCAGAGGGGGCTGCGCGCCCAGCGCCGTGCCCGGTGTTTCGCGGAGCCCGGCCGTGCCCCGCTCCCGATCCGAACCCGGAGCGCGGTTCCTGCGCTACCGCACGCTCTCCGGTATAATTTTCCCCACAGCCACCGGCCAATTAGTAGAGAACCCTTATATTCTTCTATCTAAACTACGGGGAAGGTTCAGCCAGAAGGTAAATTTGCTTTGATCTACATTACACCTAATTGAGTCACCACCAATGTCTCTATCCCAACATCAAGAAATGTGAAAATGTTAGATTATTTCACTGGGGATTAAACCTAATTTTCGCGTGTTCTGCATTAACCTATTAGGCTGACTCATCTGCATTGCTAATGCGGCTCAGGCAGCTGTCACTGCTAAAGAAAAACATGATCATGCAATCCTTGAATGAATGATTCCAGCTCTGATTAGTGTTAGTGAAGTTAGCTGAGCCCCGGCGATAAGGCAGGAAAATTCCCAGGTTGCCAATAGCTTTGAAAATTATCAGACTCTGGGCAAAACGCGGCTGGCGGCGCGCGGGGCCTCCCTCCGAAGGCGGCATTATTTAAGGCCGTCTCTTCGGGCCGCTCGCAGGAACGCGGCCACTGCGGCTCCTCTCCGAGGGGGCTGATGCCAGGGGTGCGGATTTAAATGCTAATGGGGGAGGCGGCCTGAGCGCGGGCGGCCGCGGGTTTTTCCCTGCCTGGCTGCGCTCGGGCTTTAGCCGCGGTTTCCAGGCGGCAGCGGCGGCGGTGCCGGAGCGGCTCCGGCCGGGAGAAGGGGCTCGAGGGGGCCAGCACCAGCCACGGCCCCGGGCTGCGCTCCGCTCCGCTCTTTGTTCGCAGGGCGCAGGCACCGCCGGCAGCTCCAGCCAGCCCTCATTCTGGCCGTCAGATTTAAATGGGAGAAAAGCGGGGGAGGGAAAAAAAAAACCAGCAACAATGGCCCATCCCCTTGAGATGGGAAAAAATTTAGGAGTGAGTTGTCCCCGAGCAGTAGAGCCAGGAGCCAATTTAATCCGATTAGCGCCCGCCGACAATGGATGCTCCTCGCCCATTGTGGACAGAAGCTTTCGCTTTATTTGTTTCTATTAGCCAAGCGTCCAAGATATCGGAAAAGCGGAATTTTGCCCCGACAGCCGACGAAAAAACAAACTGAGAGAAATCGTCTAAAGTGTCAATATTGATCTTTTGGCCCTGATTGTGTGCGCAGAGGACTTGTTGAGTGCCCAAAGTTCGCGGCTCCCGTTGCTGCGTGCTCCCGGTGCTTCCCCGTGGCGGGGGGGTGGTGGCGGGACGGTGGGAGCGCAGGGCAGGAGCTGCCGGGGGGAGCAGAGGGGCTTCAGGGGGGAAAAGACTCGGACCTGTGCACCGAACCACAGCGCTGACGGGAAGTGCAGCAGGGCTTCAAGCTGGCGGGCACCCGCTGGTGCAATTCCCGGCTCCTCGGTGCACACAGGTGTCGGCAGCGGCCCCTTCCGTGGGGAGAAGCTCCTTTTGACCCACTCGGAACGCCTTCTCCTGTGTCCCGGCTCGCCGCCCGGCGTGGCACCGTGACAGCCGCCCCTGGGCTCCGTGTGGTGCCGCCGGAGCCGCCTCCCTGAACCTCAAAGGGATTCCCTCCGGCTCAGGCCGGCTTCGTGCTGCCCCTCGAGTGGGGCCCTCCAAGAGCACCGAGCTGCTCACGCTTCCCTCGGGGCCTGCTGGGCTCTGTCACCGGCTGCACTGGTGGCGTGGCCGAGGCGGCGTGGCCAGCCCCGGCTTGCTGCAAGGCCTGCCTCGTTCTCCTCGCTCTCCGGGAGAAGCGGGATGCCCCTCGGTGCTGCCCTGCGCATCCCGACCCCACGGACATCCCCAAGAGCTCCGGGAATGCCGCACGGGAGATGTCCGAGCCTGGCAGGCGCTGCCGGGCAGCGAGGGGCAGGATGGAGGCGGACACCGAGGTCAGCACAGGCTGACCTGTCCCCTCCAGATCAGCTCTGCTGGCCTTCACAGCCCCAGGGATTCCAAGGGGAACGGGAGGAGAGGGGCGTGTGGCAGCAGGAGCACTCCCTGCCCCCCCCAAGGGGCCTTCCTGGGGACCCCCACCACGGGCTGGCAGCGCCGGCCAGGGCAGCTCGGGTGGTGCAAACCACAAGATTTGGGGTTTTACCCCCGAGGTGTTTGCTGCCTGAAAAAGCAAGGACCCGCCGAGAAGAGCTGTGTGCCCGGCAAAGGTGCTGAACTGCAGGCTGGGAGAGGCGTGTGTTAACATCCCAGGCTCCTGGAGTAGCTGCAGACCGGAATTCTGTCCTGATCCGCACCCTCGCAGGTCAGGGGGGAACTTCCCTGAGCACCCATCCCTCTCCCGCCCGGTGGTGCTGCCCCGTGAGCGGCAGCCTGCCTGGGAAAAGAGGGAATTGTTCCCCAGAGCTACCCCACAAAAGGTGCTTCTTATCCTAAAATGGGATTTTTTTTTTTTTTTTTTTATTCTCCCCTCCGTTCCAGTGAGCGGCTGCAGGTGTCGACTGAGCAAAGTCAGGATCAGCCGCGGTTATTCCAGAGTACATTCCGTCCACATGCAGAATATTCCGGAACAGGTATTCCACTTTAAATTCATGTCCCGTCTTATTCCAGAATATTTTCCCTGCGTGGAGGAGCACTTGGCTGGGGTCTCTGCTTGCTGCCGTACTAGTGATAAGATGGATTGGCTGATCTAATAGGTCTTTTCAATCTCTGATTTTGAAAGCTAAGATTGGGAAATTAATTTCAGAAAGGTCAAAACAGAGCAAGGCTATCCTGCTGCTGTGTGATGGATCCTATTTTTTTTTTTAATCTGCCTATTGAGGGGAAGGTTAGTTATTCAGCATCCTGCAAAAGAAAGAAATAAATAAAGCGAGCCGAGGAACACAAAAGTGTATAGATCTGCTGACCCATTCGCAATCTGCAGTTAATGAGAGTGCCGGCGAGCGGGAGCGCTGAGAGGCTGCCGAGCCGGGGGCGCCGACCCCGCGGGCGGCGAGCGGGGTGTCCCCTCCACCCGCCCCGCGCGTGGCCGCAGCCCCGCGGCCGCGGTGGCCCGAGCCTGGGAGGTCCGCTCCCGCCCCGGGGAAATCCCGGGGGTGCTCGCACAAAATCCAGCCCGAGGCTCCGGTGGGGGTGGGGACGGAGAGGGGCAGCGGGGAGGTGTGGGGAGTTGTGCCGTGGGTTTTTAGTGCGGAGGGAAACAGAAAACTCCGAAGGAAAGGGGGGGAGAGGAAGGGAAAACAAAGGCTTCACACAGGTATTTCTCTGGTTTTCATTTGTTCTCTTCCAATGCACTGCCAAGCGGTAAAATGCAAAGTAAATTGCTTCGGTGGTTTTAAAACCCAGGGAGTCGGGGGGACAGCAGAGAGGCCACTTGGGGGGAGGGGGGGAATCACTTCTTAATTAACAACAAAATAGATTTCTCGTTTGTTTGCTTTTTTTTTTTTTTTTGGCCTCCCCACATGGTACGTTCAGCAACCTGCTGAGCCGTCCTTCCTCTGTCCCCTTCTCTTCTTACGGATGGGTGTGTGAGGTTGGATTTTGGGAAGCGGGGAGAAATCCTCTGGTTTCCGTAGCACCCATTAGAGCCTGCCCTGTCCCAACAGCCCGGGGAGGTTGTGCCGTGCCTGGGAGCTGCCCACCTGCGAGAGTCCTGGTGGCCTGACTGGAATACCGAGCCACTGCAGCACTAATTAGAAACGCAGCGTTAATCATCTCCGGTGTAACTTGCCCCTGAACCTGTACGAGCCAGTGTCACTTCACAGTTCCCTCTTGACAGACAAAAGCTGAACCCACACGGATGCAGGGCTGCCCCAGCCGCTCCCGGGGCTCTCCACTTCTCCTGTTGCTCTCTGTGGTCAGCTCTACAAAACCAAAACAGGAACAGTAATTCACTCCCAAGGAAGATTCTGCTCCCGAGTTCGGTAGTAAATGGTAATTATTAGTCAATATGCACAAACGACTTGATTTCTGTAACACACCAGGCCACACTGGAGATGAAGGATAACTTGGGAAATGGGTTGCACGTCTCATTCTGAACACGAGATGCCAAGGAGAACCCTGGAGCACACAGACCCATCGGGGTCGTCCTTTACCAGCAAAGAATCCCGAGCAGGTCTGATTGGACACCAGAGCAGCTCAGTAAACGGGACTGAGCTCCGCGCAGCAAGGGCTGGGGAAGCTGCCGGGCGGGGGGGCTGCGCTCAGCAGGCTCCGGGAGGGCTTTGTAGGGACGCGTGTGTGGTCCCTGCGCACGGACAGGGCGCTGCAGAGCCCCCGGCCCCGGAGCGGCTCCCCGGCCCTGCAGCGGCGCTCCCGCGGGGTGCTGGCAGCCCGGGAGCGGCTTTCCCTCCGAGGGCAGGGGCTGCAGTGGGAGACAGGAGGCTTCTAGCAGAGGTTTTGGCTCTTTACCGCTGCCTAGGCAGGGCTCGTTCCTCGCTGCCTGCGGAGACAGGGCCAGGGCTGCCACTGAGCCGGGTTTCTTCCAGCGTTTTTTGTCTTTCGGCCTCTTTTAAAAGCCCTTCTGTGATAGAGAAGCTGGGCAGAGCTCTTGTACCGTGGGATTTCTTCCTGTAACTTTCAGAGGAGTTTTCCCCAAGTCCTCGCATTCCTCCCGTATGAAAGCGCATCTTTACCTGCAAGAGAATCCAATACTCAAGCTTAGGGTCAAAAAGGCGTTCGGGGCTTTACTGTCCTTCCTTTTTTGCGCGTGTGTTGTGGACTTTTTCACATTCAGCCGCTGCTGAGCCATACAACTGGAACGTTGCTTTTTTATTATTTTATTATCATTAGCGTAATAACTTCACGTTGAGCGCGCACCGGCGTGCAGAAACGCGGTAATTCCTGGCGAGGGTGCCCCAAAGGCGTGGCCCTGTCGGCACGGCCCGGGGACGAGCAGCGTGCTGGGGGGCGCGAGCTCCCCAAAAACCGTGCCTGCCCCAGCGCGTGCTGGCTCGCGGCTTGAGCTGCTCCGGCGGGGATCCCTCGCCCTGGGAGAGTCCCAGCTTTCCCGGGAGCCTTGCCCTGGCCGTGGCCCCCCACCCCGGCGCTGCTGTGTGGGCGGTGGGTCCTCAACCTCCGGCAGATCCCGGGAACACCGGGGGGAATAGCCATAAACCCCATTCAAACAGGGAGCTGGTGGGAGGGAGAGGGGAACATTTATTACCATCTAATCCTGCTCAGCTTTCCTACACCATATGTCTGAGCAGCAGAACATGTGAAATGTGTACTAATTACTCTGCCTGTGTCATGCGTGTATATTTTATATGCAGTCCCTGACCTTTTTGTTAATAACTTCACATTATATTCATTGACCTGAAACAAATTGAATTCAGTGGCACTCACTCCAGAATTGAATTACATAGTCTTCTTAATTGGTCTCTTATTTAAATGTGGAAAAGTAACAGTTTACCACCTGTAATTATTTTTTTTCCTTAAGAAATTCCTGCGGAGAGCGTGCGTGTGCGTGTCCGTGCACGCGTGCTGTGGGCCCGCGTCCGGGGGGGGGAATTCTCGCAGGAGCCCCGAGCCCGGCTGGCACCGAGGGGCAGGAAGGAAACCCCGAAAAAGTTCCGTCCCTCCGAAGCGAGACCGCTTGTGAAAGCGCCCGGAAGCCCCGGGACGACCTCCCCTGCTGGGGGAAAGGGCAGCCGCGGGCCAGCGGCTCCACAGGAGCCAGCATTCCCCGCTTTGCCGGGTCCCGTCGCGGCCCCGGGCACGGTCGAGCCGAGGTGGGAGCGCAGGTGCTGCTCCGGGAACGCCGACCCGCCGTGCGAGAGAGCCCGGCCGGCTGGAATCTCCGCTCGGCTTTCATCCTTCCCGAGGCTGAGTTAATTGCCGAAGCCGCGAGGAGGAGACTTGCTCTTTACTTACTATATTTAACTTAAAAATGCAAATGTTATTAGTGTCCCGATCAGCGATAAGAGTGCCTTTGTGCCAGGCTTTAACCTCCATTAGGGGGGATTAGGAGAACGTATCCACATTGGCATTTTCCAAGTGTCACTGTGACAGCACTTGCTGCACAAATGCCTGGCTGTCACACTGAGGTTTATCACCAGGTTTTTTCCTGCGAATGCAGACTAATAAGCCCAGAAATTACAATTGCCTCCCTGCCGAATCTGTGATAGGCGGAAATAATGATATCAGTGCCCTGCTAATCTCCTGCCTCCGCGCTTGGCACCAGCCTATTGAGTCACCTGTCATACGCCGCTTTGATGAGGCGAATTCAATCTCTCAGCTATAATGACAATGGAGCCATTTTAATGTTTGGAAATGATTATGTGAAGGTTTCTCTTTGCTCTGTCTTGGCAAGCAAACCGGGTCAGCGTTCCGGCTGTGTCTCCCGCCGCCGCTAACGACTTGGAAGGAGCCGGCCTGTATTAAGTGAATATGCCAAGTTATTAGAGAGGAGATGCTGAAGGCAGCTGGAGGGGGGAGACTCTCTTTTTATTTCCTTTTTCGCAGCGAGCGTGAGCCTGAGAAGACGCTTCACGCACGCGAGCGTCTCCCATGCGTCCGCGGTGCCCGGCGGGCCGCGAGAGCCGCAGGCCCCTCGCCCCGAGATCCGCCTGGGAATCGCTGGCTTTGCGCAGCAGGCCGCAGGGAGCTGGCTCAGCCCGCGGGCTGAAAGCTCCCAAACCGGTTCCAAGCCCTGCAGCCTGCTGCTGTGCTGGGAAGGGGGCTGCCGGGGAGCTGCACCCAGGCCTGGCTGGGCAGGCACGGGGAGAATCTCCTGCACAGGAGCCCTGCCCCGGGTGTCCCCGTCAAGTTCAGTTTGTGGTGGAGACCCTGAATTTCTCCTTCTCTCGGGTGTCTCTCTCTGTGAAACCGGGTCACGCCCCACCTTTGAACAGGAGCTGAAGCGCTTGGTCCGTCTATCTGAATAGGAAAGGAAAACAATTACATTTCCTCGAGCTGCCTGGGCTCCCAAAATCACGGAGGAAGGCACCTCCAGCTGGATGAGGGCTTAAGTCGCCTCGGAGGAGCGCAGGGTCTGTTGGAGCCCGCTGCTGGGATTCCACAGGTTGGGTACGACCTGGGGACTCTCCGTGCTGCCCAGCCCTCCAGCTGGATGGCCTCTCCCTGGTGTCTCTCTGCCAGGATCCCGTGGGATGCGGGTGACGCGGCCACGGCCCAGTCCTGCAGAGAGGCCGGCACATCCCGGCGGGAAGCGACGCTTCCCACGCGGTTCCGCTGCCAGCGCCCTGAGGGAGCCTCTGGCGCTGAGGTGTGGCAGCCCCGGGCTGGGCGAGTGGTCTTTGCCACCCTCCCTCTGGCCTCCCCTGCCAGGGGATGAGTTTTTACGGATACGACGTGAATTTTCCGGGGTCTTGACCAAGTCTTCGCTAGGGGAGGGATAAAGCGGCGGGATTTCGGATGTCAAGCTTTTACGTAGGCGAGCGTCCGAGGCCGGCCCTGGGCCGCTCTTCAGCGGGTGAAAGGCAATTGTTGGGCTGGAGAGAGAGAGGACGGAGCCGAATCCCATTGACCCGTGCCGTGCTGGGAGCAGCCCTGAGCCCCTTCCACCGAGGGTCCTTGCAAAGAAATCTCTTTCATTAGAGCCGAGTGCTGAAATTATGTCAAGGAAGCGATTATCCGTCTAATAACCGCGCCCGCGTGAGCGACTGCCAGGGGTAGAATTAAGGCAGCGGATCTGGAGAGGGGCCGAGCAGGCGTCGAGCCAGCGGTGACACGGGCACACGGGGCTGTGGCCTCGTGTGCGTTCGCGGGGATGCTCCCGGCGGGAGCTGGGCTCCGGTCGCTGTGGCGGGAATGGGATGGGCGCTGGGATCGATGCCCGGATCTCCTCCGGTTTTGGGTACGTCCTCACCATCCTGGAAGAGCGCGGCTCGGGCTTGGGCGTCACCCCGCTCCCCCGCCAGCCTCGTGCTGCCGGCCCCGCGCACCCCCACATCCGTCTCCCCTAATTAAGGCAGCCAATCTAATTAGGGCGGCGCCCCGCGCGGCCGCCCCGTGGGGGCGCATCAAAGCCGGCGTGGGGCGCGCGCGCGGGCGGCGCAATTACCCAAGTTAAGAAAACATCCCTGTAATTAGCCAGGCAACTCCGAGCACAAGGAATGGAAATTAGTCACAGCGCAATAAATTAGTCGGTGCATATATTACGTGCCGGGAGCACCCCGGGGGCCTCCTGTTTGCAAGGCTTTGGTTTGCAGCCCCATGCCTCTCAATAAAGCATTCATCCCTAGGTGATTATGTGCTGGCAAAAGGAGTTTTTAACTGAATTACAAATTTTCTTTTCTAATTCTTTTGTAGGCAGAATCGGGATCCCTCACTTTTTTCTCTCTCTCTCTTCTTTTTTTTTTGTTTTTGTTTTTGTTTTTGTTTTTTGAAGGTCCGGGGAGCAAAGCCACTTCCCTCTCCCCCTTCAGCTAATAATTAATTTTCAGCTTTTCAGGGTGCTTCAAGACCCCGCATTGTTTGCTTTAATTAGGAGCGGTAGTTAAGGAACTATTTCAGAATCCCTCCCCAGTTTTGAACTATTTTAGCTGTCGTTTCTTTCCTGGGGGAAGAAAAGGGGAGGGCAAAGCAGGAAATTGGACTGTAGCAGCACATAACATTTGCATCAAAATAATACAGCCGGCAACAGAAAATCACAATCACATCACTCAGAAGGAAGGAACAGAATACAAATTAAAGGAATAATGTAAATTTTTTGCCATTAAGCTTCAATGACCATTTGAAATGGTGCAAGGCACAAAGGTTTTGATGAGCATCATCCAGTTTGATTATTCATACTTGTGCTTCTGCTTGAATTAAAGTAGGAGTGCTAGAGCCTGTTAGAGCAAAATATTTGAATTGGTAGTGACCTCTCACCTTTACTTGCATCCATTTACTTTTCAAATGAATACCAGATAAGTTAGTGCATTTTATAATCGGCCTGTTTTCCAGTGAGTGCTGTCATTACATACCAATTTCTTTTAGAAGTGCTTCCTAAGAAACATTAAATACTTACAAATAAGGATGTGTCCATCACCGGCAGCAGCCCTCTCCGAGCAGGGAAGCGCTGCCCCAGGCTCAGGGAAGGCGAAGGCTGAGCCAGGCGCTCCCGCCGATGGAGGCGTTGGGGTGTGGGTGCTGCAGGGCCCCGTGCAGGAGCATCCCTGCCAGGCTTTCCAGCAGCAGCTATGGGAGGAAAGAGCACGGCCAGGAGCTCTCCCTCCACTCCCAGCCTGCGGCTTTCCGCCCTGAGCAGCTGCTGCTTTACCCCGGTTCCAGCACTCGCAAACGTGGAGCACGGATCGCTTGCGGAGCGGAAAAGCGAGAGGCAAGACCGGTGTTGAATGTGGGTTTTCAGGTGCTGCCGTGTGAATAACTGTGGATGCAGGGAAAAAGCAAGGAGCAGTACGGTCGAGCAGCAGGAACCAGCCTGGAGAAGCTGCCTTGGGGCCTGGTCTGACCGGCGTGAGGGGCTGGCGGATTGGCTGGGTGCCTCGAGAGCAAAATCGGCCAGGCGTTTGTCTGAGGAGATACGGTGGGATTGATGGCCCCGCAAGTTGCAGCAGGAGAGGTTTAGATTGGATATTAGGAAAAGTTTCTGCCCCAGAAGGGCTGTTGGGCATTGGAACGGGCTGGCCAGGGCAGTGGGGGAGTCACCATTCCTTTAGGCGGGGTTTAACAGGTGCGTGGATGTGACACCTGGGGACACGGGTTAGCGGTGGCAGTGCTGGGGGAACAGCTGGACTTGATCTTGGAGGGCTTTTCCGACCTAAATGCTCTTGGAAAAGCCAAAAGGCAGCCCCAAAACCAACGCAGAGAATCCCAGAAAGATTTGTGTTGGAAGGACCTTAAAGCCCATCCCATTCCGCTCCTCCCACTCGCCCAGGCTGCTCCAAGCCCCAGTGTCCACCCTGGCCTTGGACACTTCCAGGGATCCAGGGGCAGCCGCGGCTTCTCTGGGCAAACCTGACTTGCTAAGTAGTAATTAGGCTACTCCTAACGAGCGAGGGGCTGGTGCCGCCGCTCAGAGACATCCTCCGGCTGCGTGCGCTGGGAGATGTCAGCAGAGCTCCTGTGGGCCGGCAAGCACCCGCTGCTGGCCCGCCGGGAGCTGCGGGATGCCTCACCCTGCCCCGCTCCGGGGCTCTGTAAAATGCCTTTTATTGAGATGAGGGAGGGGGAAATCAATGCGAGTACACATCAAACCCGAACAAACCTCCGGTTTAGCAATCCCCGAGCAATCCCTCAGGAGCCAATGAAGGCCGGGTTATTTAAATGAGAAAGGCCGCGGATGAATGCCTGCCTTTGTCCGGGCGCTTCCCCAAGGTGATCTGGGTTAAACCCGTGCTCTCAGGGTTAATTATCAGCTGCTTTTCTTTTAAAAATGTTTTTTCCCTTATTGACACGGGGGGGAGGGGGTGATTTATGTAATATCCGTCATAATTCCCAGATTTCTGTAGATTACAAGGTTGTCCCCATGCACCGCTCTGCCGGCCGAGGGGCTCCGCGCTGGCCGCCCGCCCCGCTCCGGCCACCCTCCCTCCCGCTCCCCGGCCCTCCTTAATTAGCGATGTTTAATACACGGGGCTCCGGGGTGCAATTAAAACCAAATAAAAACAAAAAGGCAGCGCGGAAAAGCGCAGCCCTGCTCTTGCCTTCCGCCTTCTCCCCCTGCCTGGTGTCCGTGCTGCCCCTCCCGCCCGCCAGGGATGGCTTCTGGGGACCACCAGCCCAGCAGAAGCCCAATGCTGTTCTCCCCAGCTGGGGGGCATGGCCCATGGGGTCACCCGTGGGGTCGCAGCCCTGCACAGGAGCCTGTGGGAGGTGCTGTGGGGTCTCTCCCGTCCCCGTCAGTAGTTTGACAAACCAGCTGACAGAGAGGCCGGACTGGGATCCGGCTCTCCCAAGCAGGTGTCCCAAGCCTGAGTACCCCAGTCCTGGGGAAAGGGAGCAATGCCTGACCCCTCCAGTCCCGAGGCTTGAGACGCCCCCGTAGTGCTGAGGAGGTTTCCCGGTGCCTGGGCACAGGGAACAGGAGTGGGGCCGGGCTGGCAGGCGAGGGGAGCTCCCGGCACACGTGGCACCACGGAGACTTCAGGAAGGAGCGTTTCTTCAGGCCTGGCTGCTCCACATTACTCGTCTCGCCATGCTTATTTTTCTTCCTCCCGTCCTTGGAGGGACTTTCTGGGGTTTTTCCTGCTGCTTCCTCCCTGCCCAGTGCTTCGAAGCCGCGCTGCCTTTCCAGGCCCTTCTCCACGTCCTTGTTTTCCGGCCTGCGTGTGGGCAGCCACGGATCTCTGACAAGGCCGAGCGCGTTCCCGCCGCAAACGGCGGTTTTCAGGGATCATTCCACTCGACTGGCTGAGAAGAAAACTGCTCTGGTAGAAACTGTGTCATAATAGTTGGGAACTGGATAACAGCGCCCCGCTGCCGGGGCTGGTCTATTCTCCTGCGCCAGCGCGGGGAATTGGTCTCCACCAAAGCAGAAAATGGAGCTGGCTTTTCAGGAGGGTTTAAAATCCAGCGGCTCTGGAGTCACCAGATGACTGTTTCGGTAATGTTCCTGTGGCCAAGCCAGCACTTTCATTCCAGGCAGCGCTGGTCTGCAAAGCAAATGTCCCACAGGATCAAACCAGAGCTCCCCGCTAAGGTTTAACTTTGGCTTTCAGCTCCCCACAGCAGCACGGCCGGGGGTGGGAGGAGGGTGCCGCTGCCTCTCAGGAGGGACCAGGTGGTGAGGTCCAAGAGCAGCAGCCTGAGCGATGATGAGAGGAGCGACACGTGCTCTGGACCTACTCTGAAATTGAGACAACCTGCCTAGGTTTGCTTTGGGAAGGCAGAAATGAGGGGGCAGCTTGAGAGTGAGGGCTGGGCACCGCTGGTGCGGGCCTGGCACAGGGTGGCAGGCCGGAATAAGCCCACGTGCCCACGTCCGGCTGCTGCATGTGGCACTCCACCCCAGCTGGCACCCCGGGAAGGGTGTCCGGGCAACCTGAGGAATCAGTTTAACCCTGGGTCTCTGCTTTGGTTTTCCAGGGGAGGAGGTGCAGTCGTCGCACAGCGCCCGTGGAGCTCGCAGCAGGTCCCTTCTGGTGGCTCCCGGCAGCGTCCCAGCTGGAGGCCGCTGGAAAAGTGACGTTTTTCCATGATCCCACGCCAGCTCTCGCGGATGCCGCGGCCGTCCCCGCGCAGTTTGCCGCCGCTCCGTTTTCCTGGCGCGCTTTGTGCAGCCGGAGTTGGCTCGTGCGATAGGTGGACGAGGTTCAAAAACATGACTCCTCTGAACTTTCTAACCTTACGCAGAAGGGAGGAATTCTAAGAGCAACGGGTAAAATTCAATTAACTGAGATGACAGAAAATAATCTACTGAGCGCGTCCATCAGGCAACTGGAGGCTTTCATACCTTTCAGAAAGGAAATAACCCATTTCTTCCCTTGTTATCTAATGACACAGGAGTTTATTTCTCTGGAAGCGGTTACGAATCTACCTAATGGGGCCTAAATGCTGTTGCCAGGCAATTAGGGATTCATTGTGTGGCTAATTCTTTGATTTCCGTGGCGGCGGTGGGCGAGCCGTCCCTGGGCACGGGCTGTGCCCCCTGAGCCTTCCCTGCGTGAAGCACACCTCTGGCTCTGGGTGTGCTCCGTGGCTCTGCCCGGGGGACTCCTGGCTGTGTCACACTGACTTACTCGGTGTCTGGTCCCGTGAGTTATCCCAGTTCCTCTGAGCTGGCCCTAAACGCTCCTGCGCAAACTCTCCGTGCAGCCCGGGCAGCTTTTGGTTATGAATGAGTGCGGGGAGACACGCAGGGGCATTATTTATCTAAAATATATAAGCAGGAGGAATCTCCATAAATCACAGGCTGCTGTTATCCTGGGGTTCATGACAGCCATTTTTTTTTTTTTTTCACAGAAACCCAGAATACATTAAACACCCCAGGCCCTGGGAAGGGACCTTTCAAAGCTGTACAATTGCTCTATTTATCCCATTCCTTTAGCATTCAATATCTGAAGTCTCTTCTACACAATCCATCTTAAAATTACACAATCGATCTTAAAATTAGGATTTAAGCCAGAATTTATGGCGGGAAGCTCCTGCATCTGCCTGTAGGAATATTGTTGTTTATGACCTGAGGAACAGGGTGGCTAATCCTGGAGGGAGAGCCTTTGGAAAGCTGCTTCGGGCTCTGCTCATGTCAGGCCTGTTCGGGAGCACTGGCAGGCTTGTGGGCGAGGCTGTGCCTGGACCAGGATGCTGCAGGAGGCCTGGGATGCTGCAGGAGGCCCGGGATGCTGCAGGAGCATGGCTGCCCTGCGGTGGCACCTCACGAGATGGTTCCAGAAGGGCCCCGCTTGGGCTGCACTAATCAAGGTCTGTGCCCAACAGTTTACTACAGCGTTTAATTAAACAAATTTACCTTTCGAGGGAAAATCCATCGCAAGCAATTTGGGTTCTGGTGTATCAGAGCCTTTTTTGAGGTTACTAGTGCTTTTAACCACTGTCTAAAGTGCAGGCGGTGTTAATTAGCATATTTAGGATTAAGTAGATTTAGCATGCAGTAATCATTCCCTAATTCAGTAAGAACTATCTCTGGTGAATAGTGGACATTAATGACAGTTGCAAGAGCTTAGATATTACATAATCACTAATTACATTCTGCACAATTAGCGGAGACTCCTCGGTGTGAATGGCTAATGGCTGATTTGTGTCAGCAGCCTGTTCTGGCTGTACAGAAATATAAACAGTCTGCATAATGTTCTGAGGGAATTAACATAGGGAAGGAGGTTATCAGTGGAGGTGGGAGGCCGGGGGAGCGCTGATGGACGGGGTGAGCCTGGAGCCAGCGTCGTGCCTGGACACGCACCTGCCCTTCCTCAGGAGTGACCTGAAAGCGCCGCCGCGCGCTTTGAGGCTCTCAGCTCTTGTGGGCAGAGGGCAAATCCGGCACCCAGGGGCCTCCGAGGGAGTCCGGGGTGTTCTACCGAGTGCTGAGCGAAGGGGCGCAGAGCTGGCACCCGCAGCCGAGCCCTCGCTCCGGGGAGGCCTCGTGCTCCGAGCTGGGGAGCAGCTGGGAGCGGCACACGGCCTGCCAGGGCAGGAGCAGGGAGCGGCGACCTGGAAGTGCTGCTTGGTTGGTTTGGGGTTTTTTTTTCCCACCTCTTTGTCTCTGGAAAATAAAAATGCGATGGTGTCTTGCCCTGCCACGTTCAGCATTTCCTCACCATTAACCATTTTCTAAAAGGATGAGGAAGCTGCGTTTTGCTTTCCGCCCATCGCGCGTGCTGAAGCTGCCCCTCGGGGAGAGGGCCTTCCCTGGGCAAACCTTCCAGGGATTTGGGCAACAGCGAGGTGGCAGGCAGGGGAATCAATCCGTGCTCCATTGATTCTTAGCGATGTTTGGATCAGGTCCACGGGTTCTTGCGAGCGAATTCAGGCTCCCACGTTTGTTGTGTGATTAAAATGAGGAATAGCGGTATTAAGCTGAGGGAATTGTTTTGGACAAATCCCAAGCTGGAGACCGGCACTGGGCCCCTATACCTTGAGGTATTGGATATTTTAAATTAAGATTGCATGTGGTTTTAAAAGGCATTGTCAGAGCAAAAGCAATTTAACAAAAGGCAATGTATCTGACGGCGACTCTCCTGTCTGCCAAGTGCTCTTCTCCGCGAGCGCATTGTAGGGACGCAGATTACATCTCCTGAATATTTTTGTCTGTTGCTCGGTTCATTTTCATAATAATAACTCGCATCCGTCTCCATCCTTTCATGTTGAAGGGTTGCAAACTATTACACAAACACACCCGCTCCTGATGCGCAGCCACCTCCCTCCGGGGGACAGCCGGGCGGCTTTCGGCAGCGGGCAGCGGGACCTGGGGGGATGCTGACCCCAGTGGCCTCTGCTCGGGGGGCGGGACGAGGGGTTCTGGGGAGCCCCTGCCTGCAGCACACCCCACCTTGTACCTCCAGCACGGACCTGTGGGTGCGTGGCTGCTGGGGAACGCGGGGTAGGCGAGTCCCTGTCCCGCCTGTGCCTGGGGGGGACCCGCAGAGGGGACACGCTGTGCTCAGAGAAGCTGTGGCTGCCCCATCCCTGGGAGCGTTCCAGGCCAGGCTGGACGGGGCCTGGAGCACCCTGGGATAGTGGGAGGTGTCCCTGCCCGTGGCAGGGGGTGGAACGAGGTGGACGTTAAGGCCCTTCCAAGCCAGACCAGTCTGGGGTTCCGTGTCTGAAGGAAAACACTTCAGAGCCCTGGAAGCCTCAGCGAGGCTACAGCACGCAAGCGGCTCTGCCTTGTTCCACACCACCAGGCAGGACCTGGGGAGGGTTTGTAACATCTGCAATGTCGTTTCCCAACGGCTGGGATGTTCAGAGTCAGGGCTGACAACGCTGGCCTTTGGGTGCCTTGTGCAGAAACCCCGTTTCTCCATCTCTGCGGGGCTGGCGGCCGGGCTGGCGTGAGGTGGGGGTGAGGCCAGCAGGGTTTCTCCTCAGCATGCTTGGGAGGAGCAGTTCAACAGGGCAGACGCAGCACGGAGGGCATCGTGTCCAGTTAGGGGTCGCTCCAAGCCACGCTCCTCGGTGGCTTTTCCGCAGCAACAACCGAGAGAGCACGGCCTGCGCTGCGCCCTCCCCGCCGCCGGCCTCGGAGCCTCCCGGCTCCTCCAGGCCTGGCGCTGGGGGCTGGGGACGAGCCGCAGGCCGTGGCGTGGGGCAGCATTTCCCTAAGTGCTGTTTGCCGAGGCAGGTGCTATTCCTTACATTATCGCCAGGACATTTAAATCCCACTGATTGGCATTGTTGTCTCAAAGACGGTGTTTTTCCTGCTGAGAAACTGCATTAGATCGGCGAAACGGAGCTCATTTCCATTCACTCAGCAGTCTCTCTAGAAATGACATGCAGTGCTTGAAACTGTTTATTTCCAAATTCAGGCCTCCTCCGCATCAGTCATCAGCTTCAATTACCAGTTTTCCGGAGCCGAGCCATCAGGCAGTCTGACACGAGGGTCCAACCTAATTCCCACCTTCTCCAAAGTCAAGAGCATAATGTGCAGATGAAAAGGTGGAAAATAGCCTGGACTTCATTAGCATGCAGAGCCCGGCTGTTCATTTGCTTGCTGCGAATGGAAGTTCTGACACTCGGCGCCTTCTGCAATATGAGAAAAGTCCTCTTCAGAGTATATGATGTCCTCACCAGCCAGCAAAGGTCATCAAAAAGGCAGGCGCTGACCTTGCTCCCTGCTCTTCATGACTAGTTTATTGATTCCAGGAACACCTCATTACATGCCGGATCAACATATTATTGCCATGTTCAGCGGCTGAATTGTTTACAAGTGTCTTTATAACCAGCAAAAAGCCTTCCGGATGATGCATGACTACACTCATTTGGATGTGACCTGCCAATTAGATGTTATCCGATCCGGTGCCGCGTGTCCTGATCCCTGACCGGGCCCGCTGCCCTGCATCAGCACGGGCCCATTTACTACTTCTTTCGAACGGCTCTTTGGCAAAGTGTCCATTAGCCTGTCAGTCTGTAAATATTTTATTTTTTTTTTTTGCCTCGGCGGCAGAGGCGCCGCCGGCGCTCCCGCTCCGTCATTTGCTATGCATGAGGCTGATAATCAGCTGGGGGAGGCGAGGGGGTGTTTTATGGCGGCGTCTGATGGCCCACCCCATTTGCAGTCAGCGTGCGTGGCCAGCGCTCCGGCGCCGCGTGCCGGCCCCGCCGCAGGGACCCGGCATATTTTATTCCGGCGCCGGCACCGCGAGGCTGCTGATTTATCGCAGTGGCGAGCCCCCCCCCCCGTTGCTCAGCCTTTCCCCCGCCCTGCCTCCAAAGGCCCCATAACTTACCACCCAGCCAATGCATTTCCCCCTTCCCCATCTTTTCGGCGCCCTGCGTTCTCCCTCGTTGATATATCGCGCCGCGTTATTTATCCCGGCCCGCAGCCGGGCGGCTCGGGGTATTTACACGCCCGGAGACGCGAGAATTTCAAAAATAAATCACAGGGCACAACTACTATTTTAATCTCTCGCTACAGACACTTCTGTGGCTCCATAAAGAAAAGAGCGGCGCGGCAACTCGACAAGCGAGTCCGTAAAGAGACGGCTCCGTGCCAAAAAGCGGCGCTGGGATCACGGCGTCCGGGCACCCGTCTGCATGGGCTGCGTTTCTGATTTTCCCTCCTCAGCCTTTGGTGGTGGTGGTGGTGGTGGTGAGATGGCTGAGATGCCAAAGGAAACTCCCTGCAGCCCGGGATGTGGCAGTGCCGGGATGTCCGTGGGGTCTGTGGCCTAGCTGGAATACGGTAAAATGTTCACACACATGGCAGGCGCTCTCTGCCCGGAGCGCTGCAGGCATTAATTAAGTTGCCCAGCGCCCCTTGGCAAGTGTCAGTGCTGAAACCCCCTTGCTGGGGTTAAATCCAGGGACCAGAAGGGCTAGAGAGCTGCAAGGGTGAACCCACGGCCCCAGAAACGCCGCATGTGCAGCATCCTGCTCTCCAGAGCCAGCATTGCATCTTCCCAATCCCAAAACCCACCGTGCCAGGCCCGGGGCTGCCGAACCACCGGAACGTGTGAGGAGTGAGGGATGCCCGTGCTGGGTGACAGAAAACAGCTGGGGGTCCAATTCCCTCTTTACAACGTGGGGCATTGGGAATTGGGGGCTGGAAAAAGGGGGATTCGAATTCCTTAAAGCAGCACAATTAGCTTCCAAAATAAAAACTGGAATGTGTTTTTTCAATCCGAGCTGAGGCGAAATACACTCTCAGGTCAGACCAGCCTCAGGCTCCAGAGACAGCACAGCGCGCTGATCAGAATTTTGGAAAGGAGGGGGAAAAGCATCCATTTCCTAGCAAATCCCTGGCTCTGGGCAGCCCTGGAGCTGCCGGCGTTGAATATTCAGAGGGCCGATTCCCCGTGGTGAGCTCGGAGCCGGCGCTGCAGGCAGGTACCAGCGCGGGCTGGCACAGCGGGAACGGAGTCCGGGAGCCCAAATCCCAAACGTGGCATCTCCACCTGGGCGCTGGGATCTCCCTCCCCCGGGGCAGGTGCCGGGTCCTGGCCTGCCCCACAGCCCCAGCCTGGGGTCTGGCGTTACTTTTGCTGTGATAAGCCCGCAGTGCTTTATCAAGCCCCAGACACACGTCCAAATTTGGCACCTCATCCCTTCGCTTCTGTTTGTGTCCCTGTTTCTGGATTCCCGTTCATGGCGTAAATTCTCTTTCTATATGGGAGAAAAAAAAATCAGCTCTTTATGACAGCGAACAGGAAAGTTGCATGACTATGGAAAGGAGCATTAACCTTTCCTTTAGCTTGGAGGACTTAACAATCTTTTAAAAATCAATTTTTTATTAATTTTGGAGTGATGCTTAATGCCTGAGGGGAGCGAGGCACAGTGGCATCACCAGGGGAACTCTTTGCCACTCTGACTTAAGGTCAGGCCTGCGAGTGCCGCAGGAACCACGGCCCATGCAAGCATGGAATCATGGAGTTGTTAAGGTTGGAAAAGCCCTCTAGGATCACTGAGCCCAAGCTCAGTGTCCCCAAGTGCCACATCCACGCATCTTTTAAACCCCTCCAGGGGCAGGGACTCCACCGCTGCCCAGCTCCAGGCTGGCCAAGCACCACATCTGCCCCTACGGCCCACGGGGGTGAATTAAACTGGTGGTGCTTGCCCAGCCTGGAGCTGGACCTCTGCATCCGTGCGGGGAAGGATGAAGGAGCCACCTCGATTTCATTGTAAGATTGAATGCCCCGGGAGAAAATCCGGATGTCCTTCGTGGGCTGAAATTTGGATTTAGCGGGGCAGCCATCAGCCGTTCCTCCTTGGAGATGGGGGCAAGGAGACAGCCGGGAGAACCCGTCCCCTTTCCAGGGGGTTGCGTAGGGAAGGAAGCAGCTGAGGGGCTGTAAATCCTGCACCCAGCCAGAGCAGTTCGTGGGGCCACAGAGCTCGCGCGGCTCCACCTGGAGCTGGGGGACGGAGCCCGGCCCCGTGGCACGCGCGAGCCTCTCCGGGTGGTGGGCACACGCAGGGGAGGGCGGGCTTTTATTAATTACTGGTAATTACTTATTTTACGTAGCGTCCTCCACGAGGTTTTGCTGCAAGGGGCTGCTGATGTTTTAGGGATAAGCAGGGTGAATCTGTGCCCGCGCAGCTGAATCCCTGGGACGGGGCTCCGAAGCCGCTGGCGCAGCCCTCGCCGAGTGTTTCCAAACTGAATAGTCATTGGGTTGGCAGATAATTCAGAAACTATCTGTATGAGCTGTTTATCAAATTATTAACTGCACAGATGTTGTTTGGTTGAAGAGCAGCTGAACCTTCTCTCTGCCAGCCGCGGAGACAAAGGTCTGCAGGAATAATTGGAGATGTGCATGGAATATTAAATTAATTTACTGCTCTTAATTCTTATGCAAATCCTGACCTCTGATAGAGCCTATCAATTACCCTGCACACAGGGAAAAGAAAGGAGAACAGTTTCTTTCTTTTCTTTGCCCCCCTCTCCTTTCTTTCCTGTTGTTCTCCAGTTTGGGGTTTTGTTTCTTTGTTGGTTTGGTTTTTTTTTTTTTTTTCCCCTTTTGAAAGGGAACTTGGGAAAGGAAATATTTGTGGGAGGAAAAAAAGCCATTTATTTGTGGGAGAAGCAAAGGGCCAGGATTATTTAATTGAATCTCCCGGTCGCAGCAATGTCCCCTGGGAGACGAGGTGCAGTTTTTAACATTGTGGGGTGCTCGGGGGAGGCCTGGGAATGGAGGCCAGAGCCGGGCTGGAATAGCTCCACATGCTTCCCTAGGAGGGGCCCCACTCTGCCAGCGCCGTGTTGGCCTGCAGTGGGAGAGGGCTGGAGGCCCGGGCTGATCCCGACTGGGTTTCGGTGGGGTCGGGGGCAGGAAGGGGCCCCTCGCTCCGCTGGGATCCAGCCGGGGCTCGGCTGGGTTAGCGGGGAGGGCTTCCTGCCCCGGGAGCGGGGCTGATTCTGCCGGTAATTACCAGGGAAGAAGAGAGGGAATTTGTTGTCACGTCTATTGTGAGATCCCAGGTAAAATGAAGCAGGATTTAATTGGTCCTCGTTAAGCAGAGCTGGGTTTCTAATATGGAGAAAGGCCTGGTCCGGGCAGCGTTTAATTGGGGCTGTGCATGCGCTGCTCAGCCGGCGCTTGAGGGAAGACGCCGGGCCCCGCTCTTTCATCCCATTTTCTAATAAGGATAAATAAATAGGATGAATAATGCCGTCGGTCTCTCCCCCGACCCCTGTGAGACCCCAGCAGCGCGGTGCCGTTCACCCCGGAGCCGCTCCCTGAGATCCATGAATCCAGCGCGAGCGGGATCCCTCGGCACGGAGCGCCCGGTGCGGCACCGATGGGCTCCGTTAGCAGAACCCCCTGTTCCAGCTCAGGGAATTCCTTGGTTAGTGGCTGTCAGAGGGGAGCCTCAGGAGGGGATGGGGCTCAGGGGGCAGGAGGGGAAAGAAGGGAGAAAAGGGCAGAACATAAAATTATGTCTTTCCTTTTTATTTTTCCTTTTTTATTCCCCCCCCCCCCCCCCAGTAAATCCCGGGAAGCGCTGGGAGACTGCACTCCCCCTCCCACGCAGCCCACTCGGGTAATTTCATTTATCCCGCAAATCTAATTAGCAATCCGTGGCTGACATTAATACGGATCTAATGAGGCCGGCGATGACCAGATTATCAGGCGAGCGCTGACACAGCCTTAAAGGCACATCGAGCCCTGCCATCGGTGGGACCCGGCGGGGGAAAAACTGCTTTAAAGGGGGAGAAGAAAAAAAGAAAAAAGAAAAAAGAAAAAAAAAAAAAAAGAAGGAAAGAAAGGAGAGGAAAAAAAAAAAAGACGAGGGAGGGGGAGAAAAACACGAGGAAAACCTGTGCGGGTAGGGCTTGGCTGCTTGGCTTATTAAGGGAGCTGGAGCTTTGCTGGACGCAGTTTATCCACCGGCATCGGGCCTCTGTCCCTGCTCCTCCCGAAATACTGTTCTGCGGAGGAGAAAAAGGAGGGGGGGAAATAAGGAAGGAAAAAAAAAAAAAAAAAGAAGAGGAAGCCAGAGCCCAAGGAGTCGCTGTGCAATTTATTCCAAGGGGTGGCTGTTGAGAAGGCGGCAATTTGCGGCGGCCGGGGGTTATTTAGTGCGATATGAAATCAAATGATCCTATTGCTCAAATAACAGTGTCTGGGAGGAGAAGCGAGCGCGCTCCAAAGGTAATTGTCTCCAGATGATATTCCCATTATCCCCCAATCCCGGCCTAAACGCTGCCAGCGCCGGACTGGAATCGATACGGGGGGAGGACCGGGGGGATCCCGGGGCCGGGGGGAGGCATCCCCGGCACTGACCCCCCTCGGGAAGGGCGGCAGGGCTTCGGGAAGACCCCAAATTCCCTGTGGCTGCTGCCTGTCCGTGCCTCGGCAGGAGCGGCAACACCGGCGGCGGAGCCGAGCCCGGAGCCCAGGTAAGGGACCTGCGGGGGGACGGGGAGAGGAAACCCGGCCCCTTGCCCGCCCCGGATCCGGGGCAGCCGCTCTGCGAGCGGACCCTTCCGCATGGCTTTGCCCCAGCCCAGGCTGCCGGTCCGGCGTGACCTCCCGCGGCCCCGGTCCGGCCCCGCCGCGCTCGGCCGGCCGCTGCCCGCGGTCGCTGCCGGCTGCGGTCGGTCCCGTTTGCCCGGAGCCGCTGGAAGAGCAGCCGCACCGGGGCCGGCTTCACTCTGAACGCCCGGGCTGCGGATGGAGCGGCGGCCCCCGCTGTCCGCGGCGCTGCCCGATGGTAAAGCCGCCGGAATTCAATGGCTCGAGGGAAACGACGGGGGAAAATCCAAGGGGACGGAAGGCCGTGAGCGAGGGCGGGGGCGAAGCCAGCGGCACCTACCTGGGCGGGGGTCCCCGGGGCGGGGGTCCGGGCTCGGTCCGCGGCCGCTGCGGCAGCGGGGACCGCACGCTCCGGGTGCGGCACCCCGAGGCGAGAGCGGCGGCCCCGCAGCCGCGCCCCGAATTCCATCGGGGCGTCCCCCGCGCCGCCCGTGGGGCGTCCCGGGTTGCGCCCGGGGCTGCGGGTGCTGGGACGGGGCTCTTCCCCTTCCCGCCTTGCTTTGTCAGCCCCTCGCCCGGGCGGGCAGCGCGTCCCCGGCGCTTCGGGCGCAGAGAACAAACGCGCTCCTGCAAGAGAAATAATGCGAGTATTGAGCGAGCGAGACTGCGGGCCGGGGCGCTCGGGAGCGTCCCGGCTGGGGCAGCTCGGTGCTCCCGAGGGTCACAGCGAGACGTGGCTGTGCTGAACTAAGGGGGGACACCGCGGGCAGCGGCAGGAGGAGAACGCTCGGGGTCAGGCGCCTCTCTCAGGTCAGGTCCTGACGAGAACAGGGCGCAGGTCGCCCCCGGGCCGCCGGGAGAGGCTGGTATGGTTTGTGTGTCTGCAAACGGGCAAAACGCTCGGGACCTGAAGCCTGGGAGTGAGCCCCAACCTTTGCCCAGCCGTGTGTCCGCCCCACGCTGCCTTGCAGCGCTTTTGAGCGCTGTCAGAACGCGCTGTTGGAGGGTTTTTACATCTCTGCTCAAGCCTTTCTGCCAGCTTCAGGTTCCTGTTTCTGTTTGGCGTGTTCTGAATGGAGTGCAGGGCCCAGGGGTGCTGAGCTCCGAGCAGACACAGCTTAATTCATTCAATAGTCCTGCGCTTGTTCTCCTGCTTTTCACAGACAAGTGAGCAGTTTGTATGTGTGGATCCTTTCATTCGCCACCAGAACAATCCTCTGCACAGGACAGGGGGAAGATGCCTAATCAGTCACAGCAAACCAGCACGGTGGTTTGGGGTGGGAAGTGAGAAATACCACGTGCACTCAAAACCTGGGTTTCACACAGCTGGAGGACTGGGAGAGGCAGCGCGCAGGAATCGCCCCAGGTGAGACCTGGGCTGGCTGCGCAGGCAGCGCTTCCTCAAAGGCAAGCCAGCTTCCCCAGCACTCCCAGGTCCGGGCATTCGGCTCCAGACCTCTGGCAGAAGTGAGACTGGCACAGAGGCAGCAGCCCAGCAGTGCCCAGGCAGGAGCTCGGGGTCCCCCACGGCGCCAGCTCGGGGCTCGGCGCTCGCTCTCCTCCTGTGTGGCCCTTTTGCTGATCCGCTCGCTTTTATTTTCCAGAGTCGCTGCTGACCTGCAGGTGTTCCTGCCGAGACACAGCCAGCGCGGGCAGGGTTTGAGCGCTGGGCTGTGAGGAGGTAGGGACCCTCCAGGGACCCCGTGTCTGTCCCAAGAGCCGCACCCCGCTGCCGTGCTGCCAGACCCCCGTTCCTGGCCCCACGAACCGCACGGCTGCCCAGGTGCCTCCCTTTGTTTCAAACCCTTGGAGCCTGGAGCACTTGTTGAACCTGACGAGTGCATCAACGTGGCTGACAATTAGGAAATAAACAAATATCATTTGAGGCGTTTCTGGGTGGAATCCAGTCGTACATGGACGGGCTCGTTGCTGTCGTTATCACATTGAATATTCTTCGCAGTTGTGATATTTGTGCTGCGCAGCAGCGTCCCCGGCACGGCAAACACGGCGTTATCTCGCTGTGCAAAGGCTTCATTAATCAAACCAGACAATGGGCCGGGCACATCCCTTTGAGCCCGGCGTTGGGGTCCTCCAGGCTTTTCACCTTGTCCAAATGCAGGCAGCAGCTCTTCAGAACCGATCGCTCTGAACTGTGGGGCTGGCAGGAAAACATCTCGTTCAGTCAAAAGAATTCCCAGTTATTTTATATGCTCCCTTTAGTTCTTCATGACTCGCAGAAGCCAAACTTTTTCAGCCTTTCGGTCTATACTTGAGACCAGTCCAGTCACTTGTCAGAACACTAATGAAGGAGCCTGACAGATCTGTGTCCTTTAAAGCAGCAGCAGCAGGAAGCGCTGAGACCAAGCAGGATGGAGCGGCCTGGCCGAGCCACGGCTCCACCGGCAGGAGCTGCGGAGTGGACGGCGCAGGGAACAGCGTGGCCGTGAAGGTGCCGTTCTGCTGGAAGAGGATCCTGGCAAGAACGCGGCTCGGTGCAGGGGACAGCATGCCAACGGCGAGGTAGGACGCTGTGTGCTGGGAGCAGGCGTGGGTGCGGTGTCCCCTTTTCCTCGCTGCAGCACCGCGCGCTCCGGGCACAGGACAGTCGGGCGCGTGGAGTCCTGAGAGCCCCCGGGGGGATGTTCTCCATCCCACGTCTGCGAGGAGGGGAGCTCGTGGTGCCTGCGGCAGGCTCTGCCTTGTGCCGGGTTCTGTCACCTCGGGTCAGGCTGCAGCTGGGTGGGACCCTGCTCCCCCCGGCCCTGGGACCCCAAGGGGCAGCTGTGGCACTGAGCTTGGCCGTGTGTTGTGAGCCATTTCTCCCGTTTGCTGCCTGGTCGCCGCAGGCCTGAGGGAGACATTGCACAACACTCTCTCCCGCACAGAAACACCAGAGCTGCTTCAGCCTGAGGAACAGCAGTTAAAGTGGCACAGGGCACTCCCGAGTGCGAGGTGTAGATGCTTTCGGGGAGGAAGGGAGTTGAGTCCTTTGGCTCTGAGTGGCCTGGTTCGAACTCAGCCTCTTGGCTCACATCTCAGAAAACCTACATTCAGTTCTCATTTCTCCACGCGACACTGTCAATCTCCTCTTTCCTCTTCAGACAGCAGCAGACACTTGGATGGAGACTCCTCGTGGTTACAGCCTGGTCGCAGGAGCGACTGAGACCCAGAACCTCCCTGACGTCCCCTCTGGATGCTTGGCCTCGGAACGGCCTCATTCGGGCCGTGGCTGCTCCCTTCCGCTCGTGGAGCCTCCTGTGCTGCACGGGATGCTGGAAAAGCGCTCGGAGATGGCTGGAAAAGGAGGGGGGCTTCCTGGCAAATGGTCTCTGAACCAGGCCCTTCCCCATGTTGTGGCTTTTCTGGGGCTCATTAACATCAGCAGTGCGAGCTTATATCTCAGTTCTCCAGGATTAATCCAAAATCCACGGACAGTGACACGCCTGGGCGCTTTTCAATTATGTCACCGGGCTTTGGCCACGGCCCCTACACTTTTAATAAACACGGCATGCTTTTCACGGCTGCGGGCTCCAGGTTTTTGTTCGCTCGGCCGCCAGGTTCTGCTGGGTTCCGGGCTCCTGCCAGAGGAGCTCTGTCACCTGCCCCGAGGCAGCAGATCTGAGGGCAGGCGTGGCGTGCGCCGCGCGTGCATCAGAAACGAGTAATAACGGGTTTCGAGGAGCCGCAACACTTAATAAAAGCGTTTTATTACATTTAAATGTATTAAAATGTAAACATTAAATTCAACACGCTAATTGCTGTTCCCAGGCGCTGCCGCTGACAGGAAATGGATCCTCGCAACTGCTCTGCTGAGATCGCTCGCTGCTGTTACTGCTCTCTGGCTCCTGGGGTGTTATTAGCGCTCTGCATTTGGGACTCGAGTCATTAACAGGCAGGACTTTATTGGGCATTATGCAAATTCTCTGTTTGCGTTCACACCGCTACCAGGGCCCGCGTGACGCGTTTAACTGAGAAAAAGGAAAGCAAATGCATTCGGCTCTGCCCTGACTCGTGGGCGAGCTCACTGTGCTCTCAGGGATCAACCCGGCACCGAGAGGCAAAACCTCTTCCCAACGCACCCCTGTGTTCCCGCAAATCCCTTTCCAGAGCAGTGTCCCCCCCGCCACCTGCTGCGTGTCCCGTGACACCCTACCACCACGGACACCAGCAATTCCTGCTCTGCAAGGAGTTTCCCACTTTTCTGGAAGCGAGGGGCATCCCATCCCTGCAGCAGGCATGGGCAGCAGGTGGATCCGTTGCCCTGGAAAACTGGGAGACCCTGCCAGGGGTCTCTGGTAGATGAGAGGGCCTCCGGCCAGGTGCCCAGCTCCGTGAGGCCAATCCCGCGCCTTTTGGGATCTGCTTACACCCCGGAGGGAAGCGGGATGCTGAGGGACACATGGCTGCCTCCCTAAATGGAAAAGAGAGCAAAGCTGTTCAGATTAGTGCACATCAATCCCCTCGTGCTGGAATCGAGAGATGCTTTGGTTTGGCAGCTACTGGGGACAAAGCCACCGTCTCGTTCAAAGTGCGTTTAATGTGACAGAAGGAGGCGGCTTCCTTTGACAGTTTTACAGCTCTTATCAGACTACATCAAAATTAAATTAAAACAATCTAAAAGAAGTGTGAAGTACTGCGGGGAGAGCACAAACAAAACACTCCTCTTTGTAGGCTTTCAGGGAAGGGACCGCATTCCTTATCAGGGATGGGAGGATGGAGATTATTCTTGAGTCAATTATGAGCCCAGGAACAAAGTGGGAAATACGTCGGGGGCGGCGGGGGGGCGGGGGGGACCGGGCTAAGGCTCCTTATTTCCTTGTTTTTTCTTAAATAAGTGGCAGGATGTGGAGCCCTGCCTGCAGTTCAACACCCTCGAGCCCCAGCCCGAGGTCCACAGCGGAAAGAAATCCTCCTGGGGCTGCCCGGGAGAAAAACCGTGCAGCCCGGTGGGTCGGGGACCGTCAGCCGCTTTCCGCCAAACCCTAAAACTGCAGCTTGGGAATAGGGCTTCCCGTGTGTTCAGGATTTCAGACAGTGCTGGAAGCGCTCGGAAGTTTTTTGCTCTTCTAGGCGCTCCTTTAGCAAGCACCAGTATTTTTGGAAGCGGGCCCAGGAACGCCGCTGGATCACTAAACCCAGCCTAGGAACCCCAAAAGCTCCCGATCCCCCCAAGTCCCCAGCCGGAGCCTCCAGCTCCAGCTGAGCTTTCATGTGCTGGTTCTCGGCCAGAAGTTCTAACGAAGGGTAATTACTGTGATGATCTTGCACTAATTGTACACTGATTGCCGTCCTAATTATGCTTAAGCATTTCACTGCTCTCCGCAATTTTGCCTATTGATGTATCGCTTCTCCTTCATTTCAATTATTCCCGCGGCATTCAGGTTTTATTGGGGCCCTGGAATTTAAGCGCTCGTTTGGCAACTTCCTTTCAAAGGGTTCGAAGTTTTTATCGGGAAATGAAAGGCGGGCGTTCTGTTTTCATCCTCCAGCTGGAGATGTGACTGCAGGGCTGGAGGTGACTGGGGCTTCCCCCGTATGAATTTTGGAGAGGCGGCAGCACCAGAGGCACACAGTGGCACTCCAGAGGACGAGGAATCTTTTTTCTTGAAAACCACGGTGTGCAATAAACTTGGTAAAACCAACTGTAACTGTTCGGCAGCTCCCAGTCGTTTTTTTGAACCGGCGCTTTGCAAATTTCCCCACTTTTCCAGGGACACGGATCCTGCCTGGCCCCAGGTGCCCTCCAGCACCAAGCCGGGGGCTCATCTGGGCGAACAGCAACACCCGAGTGCTGGTGAGAGACGGGGTAACGATAAACGACGATTAAAAAAAACCCACAAACGCCCTAAAGGCTCCCGCGGCGCCTCCGGGCGGCGCAGGCCGCGCCCGCCCGTCCCCATGGCAACGCGGGGCGGCACTTCCGGGGTCCCGCGCGGGGCATGGCGGGAGCCGCACGTGGGCGCCGGCGGAAACCGCGCCGGGCGGCCGGGACCGGGACCGGGACCGGGACCGGGACCGGGACCGGGACCGGCACCGGCACCGGGACCGGGACCGGGACCGGCACCGGGCACCGGGACCGGCACCGGCACCGGCACCGGGCACCGGGCACCGGCACCGGCACCGGGCACCGGGCACCGGCACCAGCGGGACCCCGCGACCACCGGCCCCGCGGCCGCCCCGCGCCAGGTGAGCCAGGTCCCCCCGCGGCGTGGTTGGGGTTCGGTTCTCGCCCCGGGCCGGGAGCGGGGGGGCGGGGGAGGATACTTTTCCACCCCGCCTTGTTCTCATCAGGCTCCTTTTCCTTTCTCCGTTCGGTATCTAAGTTCCGACGGGGCCGGGAAGGCAGGGGCGCTGCGGTGCCGAGGGGGTCGGTTCCGCTGTGTCCGGCTCCAGGAGCCCGTCCCTGGGTACCCCTGCGTGCCCGAATGGCTGCTGCGGGCTGACCCGCGGCGTGCTGGAAAGCCCCGGTGGCGGGGAGTTCTCCGTTTCCGAGGCAGGAAAATTACTTGGAGAAGTGTAAAAACGAGACCTTGGAGTCCGCGCTTGCTCGGCTGCCCGCGGTGCAAGGGGAAATCGAAGGGATGAGATCCCAGCCGGAGCGTGGCTGCTGAATGGTGTGCATGACACGGAGCCCTAATCGTGCTCCTCCGGGCGCTGGCAGGATCCCGTGGCTGAAACCTCGCTCTCTCAGGCAGAGCAGCAGGAAGGGCTTTTCCTGGCTCCCCTCTCTGCAGGGAAGCCGGGAGGAGGTGTCTCCGTGTGTGTGTGTGTGTGTGTAGGGAGAGCCCAGATCCACGGAGAAGTGTGCCCAGGGGTCTTGGGGTGTGTGACGTCCCCTTCACTCCCTCAGCTGCCTGGGGTCTCCGGCTGTTCCAGTGGGTCCCCTGTGGATGTTCAGGCGTCTTTTGCCTTTCCAGCAGCCCTGTTCCAGTGAGGAACAAAGGGAGGGGTGAAAGCTTGGAGCTGTTCTGCTTGGTGCTGAGCTGGGCTGGCAGATGAGCAAAGCTGAGCTCTCTGCTCAGCAAGGGCTGTGCTCTGCAGAGCCCCTGCAGAACCCCGCAGTTCTGGCCTTCGGAGACTTCAGGTGGTGAAACATTTTTGTCTCACTGTGTGCTGTTTGTTTTCTTCCAGCGAAGCCAAAAGGCTGGGATTAGGAAGGCGGCAGATGGAACACACAATGGCTGATCCATACCTGTAAGCCCGTTCAAGAGCTTCTTGGGGGTTGTTCTATTTTAGGCACAAAGGTTCAGTTATCTTGGAAAGCCTTTACAATGGTGTCTGGAAGGTTTGTCAGTTGTAATACATTTATATTCCTATGTTAAGTATAATGTTAAATTCACGTCTTTAAGTTACTGATGAAATAGCTGCAGCAGCAGCAGAAGTGCCTCGTTCTGTGGATGCTAAAATCCTGGGAATAACGAACATGCAGGTTGGCTTTATCCTATTTTTAAAAATCACCGCAGCTTAGTCCATGCTGGAGAATCCCAGGGTCTTAGAAAGTTGAAAGCCTTAAGAAGCCCTGGGGGACATTCCAGGTTCTGGTCCTGCTCCTTGGATTCTTTCTGCTGTGTCTGTTTAATGTAAATTGCACGGACAGTCTGTACAAAAAAAAAAAAAAAAAAAACCCAACAAACCCAAACCCTGAACAGCAAACTGATGCAAAAAAAAAAAAAATCCAAAAGTCCCAACAGCCAAAGAGGACTGGGAATTGTCATCCAGTGTTGCATTCCTTCCCTCAAAGGGGTTCTGTAAACCCCTGTGTAAATCTTCAGGGAAGTGGCACGTATATATTTATACAAATACAGGTGTGCAGAAGAACGAGTCTCCTCCTTTTGGGGTCTGGGGCAGTTCCCCCCAGTGTTGGGGTGTGTGTGTGTGTGTGAGGCAGGGCGATTGTGACGGATGCTTTTGGTTTACTTTCACGCCTTTTTGAGTGCCTGTCGTTTTCGCTGCAGGGTGAGACTGAAGCACCTGAAGCTGCAGAGGCAGCTGGCAGCGGTGTCGGCGCGGCAGCAGCTGGCCCTGCGCCGGAACCGGGCCCTGCGCCGGGAGTTCCTGCAGCTGGAGGCTCACATGGAGACCACGGGCTGGGAGAGCATTCGGAAGATGGAAGTAACTTTCTATAAGGCTTGGCCGTGGGTGTTTGCCGTTGTTGTGCAGGAGTCTGTTGGTATGTCCTGGAGCTGGAAGCAAACTCCGTCAGGGTCCGTGTGTCAGGTTGTACAACAGACAGGTCTGGAGTGCCTCAGATTCAACAGACTGCTGTAAGGAAAAGCCAGGCCGTGAGGGTTTTTTGAATCGTATTATTATTGTTGTTGTTGTTGTGATGTCCCTGAAGTTCAGTTTGGGACGTTGCAAAGTGATGATTCCAGACTTCTAAAAATGGAATTGCAACGTCTGCTTGTGCCGCTGATGCACGGAGCCCTAGGTTTTTGGGGGAGCGCAGTCTGGGGGGGAGATGTGTTCATTCCTGCTTTCCAAGAGCAGCGGCACTCCTCGGAAGCACTTGGCTGTGCTTATTCCTCACACAGCTGTAACCCAGGTAGCACCCGTTGGGTCTGGTGACGTTCCCAGAGCGTCTTTTCCTGGCTGCAGTGCAGTAGCCCAGAGTTCAGAGCCTGCCCCCGGGGTGTGTGATTCCCTGCCCCTGGTTTTCGGTTGTTCTCTGAAGCAGAGCAGGAGCTGTGCTGTGGTGCCAGCTTTCCCCTGCTGGTCTGAAGGGGTTTTTCTTCCTCAGCACACCAGCGCCAGGGCCGGTGGCTCTGACACCTGCTGTGAGTCCCAGTCACGGTGCCACAGGTCGAGCTGCACGTGGGGTTTTTGTTCAGCCCTCCCATCTTGATGTTCCCATGCCATCCATTTTGTCTTTGCCAAGTTACAGTTACTTTTCAGAGCTGCTGAACGAATGACATCTCCTCCGCGTTAGTTATGGAAAGCAGGAGAGTTATGGAGCATGCAATCATTTAATCTATCATGGGAGTACACAGAAAGAAATTATTGCTGTTTTCCCTCCTCTTTTTCCGTAGAGAATGCCCTTTAGGAGTGCTTTAT
Source organism: Lycocorax pyrrhopterus obiensis (assembly GCA_014706295.1). NCBI lineage: Eukaryota > Metazoa > Chordata > Aves > Passeriformes > Paradisaeidae > Lycocorax > Lycocorax pyrrhopterus. The sequence continues at coordinate 486,002 of JACSVZ010000004.1, forward strand.
CACAACTCTGTGCACATTTATTACGTGGCTGTAGCTCACAAAACTCCTTTTGTCTCTGAAAGATGCACTTTTGCTCCCTGTGTTTGGTCAGTCATTTTTCAGGGTACAAATAAATTCACTTCAGCTTTCAGCCAAATCCGGGGGCTACATTTGGGTTTCCTTCGAGCACCTTGACCCCTCAGGTGGTGAGGTTTTGTTCCTTAAAGTTTCACGTTCGGGGCTTCCCGAGCAGCCTCCTACCTGGGAGCGAAGGGCGGGGGCGGGCGAGTTAATCGTGTGAAGGGCTTATTGCCACGCCCGTTCCCTGCTGCAGCTCGGCTCCCAGAGCGCTTCTAGCCAGGCTCGTTTTGTCCCGGAGCAGCCGAGTCGTTGTCTGGAGGCAGCAGCAGTAATTCGGTGTTACAGATGCCGGTCGGGATGCAATAAATACGAGTCAACAAGTTACTGCTGTTCTGTAGGACTCTAAATGCTGGGGGTGAATAAATGCGCGTGAAAGCCCTGCAGCAGGTTGTGTACGGGCCACGCTGCTTGGGCAGGGGAGCGGAAAAGCGGGGAGAAAATGAGATCTCTGCTTTTAAATGTAGTCTGAGTTAAAGAGGCTGTGGGAGCTTTGCATTTAAAGGTGCGCATTTTGCAGAGCGGTGTCTCTTGGGTTGGTGGGGGGGGGGCGGTTGTTCGGCCTCCAGTTTTGTGTGACGGATTTGTTCCCGTTTAGGAATGGTACGGGAGGGAAATTAAAAACCTGTTATCCCTTCAAGAGGGCAGCTTGTCAGCAGGAGGTGACAAGGAGGAAGGATCCGGCGAGCAGGTAACGGCGGCGGCGGGGGGAGGAAATGGGCTTTATTCCAGCGCCGTGCTCTCCTCGGAGCCGCGCTGCCTTTCCGTGGGGATTGCGGTGCTGGCACGTGCAGCGTGCGATTGTGCGTAGTGCCCGGGAGAAGGAGAGTCACCTGGGTAAAAAGCGCCATTATTTCGTCCAAAGAGCTGGAATTAAAAAAAAAACCACTCGGACTGTTTACGCGCGTCTTGCCGTTGGCTTTTGTAATTCCTGCCCCGGGTGGCGTGGAGGTGGTCGTGACCGAGGAGGAAACGTTCCTAGCGAGGGATATTTGCGGAACTGCGGCCGGGGAGCCGTGCGCTGTGTTTGTAATTTTGCGTGTTTTGACCTTTCCTCGGAAGGAGCAGAAGGAGATTGCGTATCTGAGGAACAGACAAAAAGACTGACACGGAATACTTAAATATCTGCTGCCATATATCTGCAGTAATGCAGGCTCCTAATCCCTCCTCCTATCTCCATATAAATGATACAGTTCAAGACCAGAGCTGTTTTCTCCACTAAAAGCAGCAAAGCTCTTTTAGATGAAATGTCTAAAAACATCTTGTAATAACTTGGAGCATGCTGGCAAGAGTAGTCACTTGTGACTGTGTGTGGAAGCCCCTCAGCCAGCCGGCGCCGGAATAGGCAGGACGGGAGCATCACTCCATTATTCCGAGGAGCCGGCAGCACGCGCGTCCCTTAGGCTACAGCATTCATTAAGGAAAGCTTACTGGGCTGAAAGCTGGGAACAGATGATAACGGGATATGATTTTCATATTTAATGCATTCCTTGGAAGAGTGTGTGTGCTGCAGATTGATAGAAGAATCAACTGCTACTTTACTAAAAGACTTTCTAGTTTGCCCTATAGCTACCGATGGAATCATTCAGCCAAGAAATTAACTTTTTCCCCTTTTACCTGCTTTATGTATCTGCTAAGCAGGCTGCTGGCTGCCAGGGAATGTTATTATGCAGTTAAATGTTTGGTATTTAAGACTCTTATCAGAAAAGAAACAGAGGCCACACTATTTTGTTTTTATAGTAGGAGGAAGGTTTTTGGTTCCCTTTCTTCAGTGCATTAGCAGCCGTTAATCTGAGTTTATAGGAAGTTTTCCCCGTAGATTAAAAAGTTAAAAACCTTGAATTTAGAGCATTCTTTAAACTGTAATACACAAAGCAGTGAACCCGAGCAGCCTTGACCTATATAGGCAGGCCCGTGGCGGGGCGCAAATTGCGGTTTGAACCGGGAGCTGTTGTGGGGAAAGGTGAGTTTATTTCGGAATGTGAGCTGTCCAATTAGGGCAGGTGGTGGGGGAGATGGGATTTCCATCCGATGGAAAAGTTGACATCAGTGCTGGAGCATCAAAGGCTTGTGGTGTGACTTGGGGGTTTAAAAACTGTGGGCGGGTTTTGGACAGTACAAGAGTGTGGTGTGTACCCAAAAATGTCATTTTGCGTATAATAATGGAGTTGACTGGGGACTCCTTTATCCCCTGTCCTCTTCCTCATCTCCCTCCTAAAATACAGAGGTAACTCCAGCTACATTGTGCATCTTTTGCCATGTCCCCGAGCTGTGTTTCCGCTCTTAACTCTGGGGTTTTTTCCACTTCAAATCTGCTGGTTCTTCTGTCCAAAGCACAGGAGTTTGTTCTCAGTGATGCGGCACCGAGTCGGTCACAGAGAGTGGGATGTCCGGGACATGGCTCGTGGAACTGGCTTTATTTCCCAGCACTGGGATTGGGATGGCTTCCTTCAGGCTGGCTGGGATGCAGTGACTGTGCGATGCCCCCCTCAGTGACAGCTTGGGGGGTCACCTCTGGGCCTTGGGGACCCAGAAGGACGATCCCAGAACCAACCTTCTGCGGACGGGCAGCATCCCAATGCTCAAACACCCGCAGGAGTGTCTGGCCTATTCCCGAGCCGTGGGATATGTGCCCTGCTGGGCTCCCAGTTTCCGGGGGAGTCCTGGAGCTCAGAAGTCCCACACTGAAGGGCTCCTTTCCGGCTGGCAGAGCTGTACGGCCCCGGCTCCCGGATCCTCTGTGCTGTGATGCACTTCCTTGGAGCCTTCAGAAGATTGTGGGCTCGGGCATGCTGGAGCCTCCCGGGAACACCCGTGGGCGGCAGAGCTCCTTCCCTAGGAAAGGGGTCGTTAGGGATGTGTGCTGTGCCTGTGCCTGTTGGAAATCCGTTCGTTTCGGAGCTCTGGGTCCAGGAGCTGCCAAAGCCACACAGGACTGGCAGGGGGCATTAGAAGGCACCAAATCCAACACCCGAGAAGTAATTAGGAGGAACCTGAGAGCAGTGGTGGTGGAATAAGCTGTGAGCTTAATCTGAGTGGCAAACCTTTGCTACTCCTTAAAATGACTTCATGGCTTTTTGTTCTGCTCCTTGTTACGTGGAATTTGAGCTTTTTTAAGGAACCTTGGTCACAGACCAGACAAGATGCCTTTGTTTCCTTTCAGCTGGGCTTGGCGGCTGACTTTGTGTGGGAAGAAGAGGTCAGGCAGTGAAAGAGAGGGGAGAGGTGTGGAGGTGACTGTAAATTGTCCTGCTGGGATTTGGGGCTGGAGAGGAAGCCCTGCTTAGTGTGAACAATGGCATTACGATGGCTAATTTTGGCTTTGCATAAACCGGCGGTGACCCTGCAGCAGCCGTGGTGGCAGCGGCCACTCCTCCTAAATTGTCCTGATTGAGTAGGCTTGCAAAGGAAGAGAGGCAAGTATTAAAACACTGGGATTTAGCAGCAGAGTGGTTGTACTCCTGGAGCTGGCTTTGTGTGAGTTCAACAGTCCTTGGAGGAGAGTGCCGTTTAAAATGTGTCTGCTCCATGTCCCACGTCACCTGGTGGGAAAGGCGATGTCACTGCCATGGGAAGAGCGGGAGGCAGACGGTGAAACTGAGTTTTGCCTCGTTCCATGATGTGAGGGAAGCTAGGTCTGCTTCTGTGTGATTCACACACGGAGCACGACGGTCCCTCTGGACTCTGTGGCCTTGTGGGCAGCTCTAAACGTCGTGCTTTGGTCCAGGGTCTCCAAAGCCTGTGTAGGATCCTAATCTCAGAGGTTTGACCCTTTGTAAAATCCAGCCACCTTTTAGATGGGTTTGAGTCCTTGGTGTGTTTGGGTCCCGTTGGGCCGGGCTGGGGGTGCAGGCAGCTCCTGCCACTGGGTGTTTTGGCTCGTGGAGCTTTAACTGAGGCCTGGGCCCTCATTTCACACTGGGATGCACGGAATGTGTGCCAGGGGTTGTGTAATATTAATGCCATAGCAAACCCCTGAACTCTGTGACACTTTTCTCTTCAGAGCCCCACATGCCAGCTGGAGAAGCTCCATGTGCCACATGCGGTTTGTGTCCTGTTTGTCCCCTTCAGCCATGTCCCACCGTGTGTTTCAGGTGCTGCAGGCTGGAGAGCAGGCAGGAATTGGCACCAGGACGGCCGAGCCAGCAGAACTGGGCCATCCAGCAGCAGCCGTGCTGGGCTGCCCTGCATCAGCTGCCTCGGCCACAGGAGGCTTGGGCTCCCAGCAGGACCCCCCTGAGCTCTCTCCGTCCCCTGAGGAGCTCGGTCCTGAGACTGGGAGTGCTGCTGGAGAGAGTGAGGAGGGAGCAGCGGGACACAGGGACCTGGCTGCCGGTGAGGAAGGCTCCGAGCAGCTCATCTCAGCTTCTGGTGCCGAAGCAGCGCCCCACGGGCGGGGACAGCGGCAGGGAAGTGTCCCAGGTACGGCAGTGGGACGTGTCCCTGTCTGTCCCAGCCGGAGCCATGCCCATGTGCTGTTTCTCCTGCACCTCTGGCACTGGCCTTGGAGTGTGGTGGCCCTTACTCCTTTTTCTCTCTCTGTTTCTTTCTTCCTTTCGACACCGTTTCCCCCCAGGCTGCTCACCCGGACAGGGAAGGGCGTGCTGGGTGCTGATCCTGGTCAGGGGCACTGTGAGGGAAGGCTTCCTCGCTGCTGTGCCCACGGAGGCCCTGGCGTAGTCTGAGCCTCATCTGCAGAGGTTTAATGTGAACCTGCTTCACCAGAGGAGTCACTTCTGGTTCAGGCTGATTCCCGTCTCCCTCAGAGCTGGTGCACCATAGCCGATCCATTTCCAAACTGGGATTTGGCAGTGTGGGCGGGTTTGGAAAACCCCTCGATTCCGCTGCATCCCCATGTCCCAGCAGGCAAAGCAACTGGGTTTGTTGCATATCCCTGCTCCACAAATTCGGACACAAGGCCCTGGTGCAGCTCCTGTGGGGCACAAACCTGAGGTGCTTCAGTCCCAGTGAAAGAGCCAAGCAGGAGTGCTGGGGGCTGTGCAGAGGCTGGTTAATTTAAACCTAAGGTGAATTTTATGGAACACTGGGCATTTCTGTAGCAATCCCGATTTGTTACAGCACTGGCTGGGCCACTGACTGTTGGCAGTCTGCGAAAAGCCGAGCAGCACGTCTGTGTCATCCCAGTTCAGCCTCTCAGAGCCTCCAGGCGTGTATTCCTGCTGAAAGGTTTCCAAAGTGGGTGTGGTAGGAGCCTCTTGGGGTGCACTTTTTTTAGCCTAAGAGATGTTTTTTCCGGCTTCTCTGTTTGATGCCTCCAGAGCTGATACGGTCAGGTAGCTGGTCTCTGTGCTGGGGTGGTTTCTGAGGAATGCCAGGTTTGTTCCCAAACCCCAAAGGCTGCAGCCTCCCTGGACTCCCCCTTGTGAGAGGAGCGTGGAAGGACAGGGGCTGCGAGCAGGGAAGCCCACAGACAAGGGGAATAGAGGGATGGATGGATGGATGGATGGATGGATGGATGCTCCCTCACACGGGGTGAATAGTGTGGGTAAGCTTGGTTTCATTCCCTACGCTGTGATCTACCCCATGGTCCTGCTAGTGTTTTGAGAAGAATAATTACTGTTTTTATATCTTTGATTCATGTTTTTTTGTTGTTATTACAGGGGCAAAGCCTGGCCTGAGCAGCTGGTGTGCTCACAGGGAGGGGGGCAGTGCCGAGCTCCCGGTCCCTGCCGGTGCCGAGGAGGAGGCGAAGCCTTGCGTTCCCGACACGCGGCAGGAGCAGGGCAGGGATGCCCAGGCTCCAGAGGGCTCCCTGCTGCCGCCTCCCGCAGCCCAGGAGGAGCCCTTGGACAGCTCAGCACCACGCAGGTACCGCTTCCCTGTTTCCTGGGTCGGCTGGGCTGGTCGGGGCACCAGAGCTCACACAAAGTTCCCCCCTGTCCTTTAGTACCTTGTCCCTGTGCTGGGCGTTCGGGGGCGTCGGACACCTCACTGGGGTCAGAGCTGCCAAGCGAAGGATTTGTTGTTAAAGTGCGGATGATGTTCTTTAAATGTACACAAATCTTATTCCAGTCACGCTACTGGGTAAAACTTCCAGGGAGTTGAAGTGTTTGAGCGTTTTGTTTGGACATAGAGTCAGAGAGAACGAGGACAGTGCGCTGCAGACACAGGGCCTGTCCTCTCCTGCCGGCTGACAGCGGCAGGATTTTGTGGCCAACAAGTGCAGCGCCAGAACGTCGGCTGTAAATCCATCCCAGCCGGATTTTCGGCCCCGCAACGCCCTCATGAGACAGGGAAGCGCATCCCTGTCCCGGCAGGGCAGTGCCCGCCGTGAGGTGGTCCCCGGGGCTGGCCCTGGTCACCCTGGAGGGCTGGCAGGGCTTCAGTGGGACATGGTGCAAAGGAAACAGCACTTTTAGCCCTGGAGAACAAGTGCTCCTGCAGAATGAATTCTCCTCTTTTGCCCGTCGCTTGGGCTTTCCCATCTTGGTTGTTTGAGTGTTTAGGTCTGGTTAATGCCTGTTCTCCCCGCGTTCCTGGGCACCTTGTGGTGATGGTGCTGACTCAGTACTGGGTTGGGTGTTAACAGACGACACCTGAGCAGAAGCTGGGGGCCAGCAGCAGACACTTCTGCAACTTTCTCCTTTCCATTTGCATCGGGCTGTTGCTTGCTATGGAAACATCCTCTGATTTACATGTAAATAGCTTCCCCCCAGTTTTCCCTTTGTATCCCACCTGTTAATCACAGCAGAGCAGGGGAGAGCACCGAGTGCCCGTCTCTGCGAGAGGAGTCAGAGCTGAGCGCCGGCAGTTTAACCTTGTGTTCCCTCCCCGGCGAGGCCTCGCCTTGCTGTGCAGCGCCTGATGAGACGTGGAGCAGCTCTCGAGGCCCGGGGAAATTATACACAAGGTTTGAGCGCCTGCATTGTCCCCGGGGCACGGCTGGAAGCGCGGCGCAGAGCTCTCCTCCCATTATGCCAAGCTGAATGCCTCCGCTTCTCAAGGCCGTGGAAGTGGGATCACCCCTGCTTGCTGGTGCTGCAGAAAAGATACAGGTTTTAATTTGCTTTACCTGAAAATGAAAAGGCAGATCAACCGGCAGGAGCGGAGGAGCAGCCGTTCTCTTGTTGTGCTCGCAGCCGGGTGGGCTTTCCAAGGCACCTGGAATGCGGCGTGCACGCCCGAGCCTTGCAAAATTAACGAGCCAAAAGTCCTGTGGAAAAGCTTGCAAGGGATTAGTACGTGAATTTCAATTGTACAAGTTACACAAACTATGGGAACGCAGCTTCCTTTGCTCTGTCCCACCACGGATTCACAACATGCGATGTCCCTCCAGCCCCCGCGGTTTTCTCTTTCGAAACTCCTGTGCTGACTGAAGAAATGTGCTGAAATTCCCCAAATTCTGTGTATTCGTTGCCCTAAGGTGAAATACGTGTAGCTCGGGCTCTCCCACTGCAGCAGTGTCACTGTGGCATCGGAAGGAAGCACTGTTCATACACTTCTGGGGAATTATCTGAAACGAGTATGAGGGATGGTGTTGAAAGGAGCAGAGACCGTGGCTGACTCCAGAGGCAAAACTAGTCCTTGTTGTGTGCCAGGAAGCCACAAGTTTTCATCTTTGGAGCAAATGCCTCTCCTGTCTTACTGCAGAGATGCCAGTCTGTGTTTTTTAAGGAACTTTGGGTTTTTTTCCCTGCAGTGGAGTGTTGGCAACCGAGGGAGATGTTGTTGGGAAAGGTGATTGAGCAGAAGGTTTGCATCTGGTTGCAGGTCACAGTAGGGTGCTGCAGCTCCGCTGCCTTGGTTATTAACGCTGATGATGGTTGGGAAGTAGCGCCGGTGTTCCGGTGGCTGCAGGCAGGAGGGGGGGGCCGCACTCCTGCCTTCTCACACCCCGCCCCACGGGAAGAGCTTGGGAGGGGTTTCTGCCAGCAGCCCCCCGGCACAGGCACACGGGGGCTGGCTGTGCTTGTGGAGGCTCCTGGCCTCCCCTCCCTCGGAGCTGCTGATCCAAGGGGAAAGGCTCCGTGTCCTCTTACCATTCCCTGCAGCACCCGGCCCTTTCTTTGAGGGCTTAAACCCGGGGGGCGGGAGGCGGGGGGAAGAGGGTCTCTGAGAATTAGCGTGGAGAAAGATGATGACTATTTTAAGGCCTGAGCTGAGGGGGTGGAAAAAGGCAGAGCTTATGCCTGTGCTGCTTCAGCTGCATTGAGGAGGACTTAGCACAGATGGATTGTGCATTACAAAATGTAACACATAATTCAAGCTGTCAGCTTAATCAGACTGTTTCCAGGAAGCAACCTGTAAAAGAGAAGGACCTCTTGTTTGCTGACCTCTGATCCGTAGCCTGCTGCAGATTGTCATACATTTTGTTTTTCTTTATGTTGGTGTCCCTTCCTTCCCCTTCCCTTTTTATTATTGTATCCCTCTCGAGTGGCACCCTGGAAGGACCACCCAGCGGGAGGAAAACAATGGGAAACGAGCCGGCCGCTGGAATACAGGGTTTGTAAGGCTGGGGGGAAAAGAGAAAGCACTGTTTAACTGCCTATGTGATCTCCCTGGCATTGTTTTGCTTATTAAATGTCTAGGAAACTCGACTAAAGGCACAGCAGCCCCCACTTAATTGTTCGCTGTTGCCCAACACTCTGAGGGAAGAAAACACAGCTTTGGGCACCGCTCAGCGCGAGTGTGCAAATGCTGCAAGTTTTTGTGCACAGAGCTTCTCCCCGGAGGCAGAGCAAGCCAGGGTTAACTGCGGAAACATGTCAGCTCCTGGGTGTGGGGAAAAGAAAGAGGACTCTCTTTTGCCCCGGCTGCTGGGGTGTTCATTGCTGGCCGGGACCTGGGCTGGGAGCCCCACAAAGCGGCAGCGGGGACCTGAATAGCCATTTACACCTCTGTCCCGGGATTAGCCAGCGGCATTGTTTCAGTGGTTAAGTCCTCATTTGCATCATTATAGAGGTGCAGCCTCATCAAAACCCCTCTGAGGTCCCAGGGCTGTCCCCGTACCTGTAGGTGGTCACCAGATTTGTTTCGCTTGTGGAGGTGAAGGAATTAAAGTGCTCGGCACAGGGGTGATTTCCACGCGGCGGCTCAGCTCGGGCTGATTTTTGGATGGTTTGTTTGCTCATGTGCTTTTTTTTTTTTTCCCCCCACACTTCCTACAGAGCTCGGAAACGTGGTTTTTGCTGTTTGCTTTGGAAAGCTCAAACGAGGCTGTTTGTTTTTCCAGGGGGTGCGATGGGAATGCACTGACAAGCCCGGTCACCCCTCGGGTCACTGCCAACCCTGTCTGTCTGTCTGTCCGTCCGCAGGCCCGGCGGGATGCTGGCCGAGCTCTCGGAGCTCTGCCGTGCGCTGCAGCTCCTGGAGGACCTGGTGGAGACGACGAGCCCCCAGCACCGGGCGCTGTACCAGGGCCAGCCCTCGGGGACAGCGGAGCTGCCCAGGTGAGTGAGTGGAGCCCGGGTGGCAAGCGGCCCGTGCCAGAAAAATAGAGTAACTACAGTAAGAGAGCAAAGGGAATCACCAGACCCGGCGTGTTGTCAGAACCAGTGGCAGAGAGCCCTGGCTGTCCCTGCTCAGCCTCTGGACCCCCAGGTACGAGAGCTGGGAGTTGTTGGTAACTGTATTGACAGTGATGCACAGCCTCCACAGACTGAGATTCTCGTGGGCACTTGGTGGTTGGAGGATTCCTCGGGAGTTAGGGAGGGGGGCCCCAAACAGGCCTACCCCCCAGCCTGCCACCGGAGGGGACGTGCTCAGCTTCCCTCTCCCTGGGAGGCTGCACCTGGCACGTTCCAAGTGCTGAGCGCGACCTCCCTGTCCCGTCCCATGTCGGTCACCAAGCACCACGGATGTTTGTCCCTCTGGCGGTCCTGTCTCCAGCCTGGGATGGGCTGTGCTCACGCGGCCTGTCCCCCCTGCTTTGTGTTGCAGTGCTCATGGCGAGGTCGGCGAGCTGACTCAGGGCGACCTCGAGGTGATCGAGGCCGTGGTGCTCCGGCAGCTGCTGCTCCTGTCCCGGCGCACGCGGAGCGGGAGCCTCCCGCCGGAGAACACCGGCGGGGCCGCGGGCGGAGCGGGGCACGAGGAGCACACCAGGTACGGGAGACACAGAACCCTCTGGGGGCGAGGAACATCCCTCTCTGTGCCCCTGGATCCGTGCTGCCCCTCTGGCGCCGAGGCAGCTGGGCCTGCACCTCGTGGCACTCGGAATGGGAGCGTTCGGGAGTTAATTTATTTCCCTCCCATTCCCCTGTGGGGACTCCTGCTCCACAGGGCAGCCCAGGGCCCCCCCAGCCCATCCAGTCCACAGTGTCTTCCACCCCAGGCCCCTCTGGCAGTCAGGGAATTGCAGGAACTCCAGACACCTCACAGCCAGTCATTGCCAGGATCTGCAACAAGTCTTGGGCGCGTAAGGAGGGGAAATGTAATTTTGAGAAGGAAATTACTTTGTGTGAGACAGAAGACGCACGTGGCCTTTAAAAACAACAAAGTGCAGTTATTCAAAATGGGCTTTTTTTCCCCCGTGCATATGCCACAAGGACAAGTGAGAATTACTTTTTTTTTTTTAGGTCTCTTTAACCCAGAAATGAAAACAATTTCCATTCTGCCTTGCTTAGCTGCTGTCTAGACCTCCCTCCCCGTCGCAGGCTCCGCAGTGCTCAAGTGCTGGCAGGATCGGGGCACTTGTGAGCGCTGCAGAAGGGTCTCTGTGCCGGTACCTGCCTCTCCTGCGAGGCTGATACGCCTGCGAGCACCAATATCTCCTTGTGTCTCCTGAATGGTTTCTTAGGGACAAACACTCGTGGAGTTAATTGGAATTCACTCCTCTGAAACTTCACTGGAGCAACAGGAAAAACAAACATCTTTGGCAAACAAAAGGATTGCAGGATTGAGGTTTTCTACGTTAAAAGACACCTTTTTTTTTTTTCCCTTTTTATTCTTTCTGAGCAAAAGACAAGCCTGGGGCAGTGGGTGCCCAGCTGTGCCCCAGGGAGTGAGCGAGGGCCGCTGTGCTGAGACCAGGGTTGTGTCTTTGGATCCTGAGCCTCAGGACAGGGCAGGCATCGTGGTGGTGGTGGTGGTGGTGGTGATGATGATGGTGATGACGGTCACCCCGCCCATCTTCCCCACATTAGCAGAAGTAGCAAGTGGCTTCTTACATTTTCCACTTTGAACATTTTTAAAAGAGAAAGTGGGAATTAAGGCCCAAATGGGTGGTGGCTGTTCGTGTGGGTGGGGTGTCCCACTGACGGTGCCGGTTTGTTCCTCAGGGACGCGGACGCGCTGCGGACTCGCCTGAGCCACCACGGCCTTTTCCTGAAGCAGCGCCAGGTTCGGCTCCCGGAGGGGGTGGCAGAGATGTTTGAGCAGCTGCTGGCTTCGGGAGAGGAGGCACAGGACGGCCAGGTGGGCACTGGCACCTTACGGTGGGTAAATCAGGGGCCCTGGAGGCTCCTCAGCACCACTGTGGCTGTGCCGTGGCGGGGTGTGGCTTTCAGGGCAAGGATGGGCAGTCTGTGGTTGGTCAGCCCTGGGGCCTCAGGAGCAGATGTCCAGTGCTTCATCCCACAGGAAAAGGGGCTTTTTAAGGTTCCCACCCTTCACTCCAGTGAGGCATTGGAATGAGCTCACCGCTTTGCTCTGGTGCAAACCACCACAAGGCTCCTATCTTTCTATGACTTTTTATCATGAATGATGTATTTTTACTTTCTTTTAAGCAGAGTGAGGTTTGGTGCTGAAGACACAGAGCATTTTATAAATGGTGACACACTCATGGTTTCTCTAAGCTAATGCAAAAGGTTATAGCCAACTATTTAAATAAATAAATGAAATTGGCATTCCAGAGGCTGCGAGTGCCTCAGCCTCTTCCTATGTTATTAAACAATTGTTTTACCAAACAGTGAGAGAGTTAAGGTAGAACATCAAGCAGATTTTACAGACTCGAGTCCATACTTCTGTCCCAAAATGCGCCCCAGAGTAGCACCCTAGAAGTAAGGTAATGGAACATCTAACAGGAACACCTTGGAAGCAGATTGCCCCGGGGAGTGTGGATCAGCCTAAATGTGCGTTGGAAAACGCTCCACGGGGAGGATAATGGAGCTGTGGCTGTTTTTGTTTTGAATCTCAGGCTGTGCCCGTGGTGCTGGGAGAGGCCCTTCCAGGAGAGCGTGGGGATGGGACACCTGTCCAGAGCGATGAGTCCTCGCTCAGCCTGCCATCGATCCCGACCAACGGCGGGCAGGGAAAGCAGCTGGAAAGCAGAGAACCAGGTAATGGGTGTTCCAGCTCCGGCTGCCACTCCAGGTGCCTGCTCTGGACATAGGGGTGCCCCCCCAAATCCCCAGGGGACTGTGCCATAGCCGCTGGCAGATCAATGGACATTTGTGATGGATTTGGGGGATTTTCCTAAATAGCTCAGTATCAAGGCCTTGAGATTCTGGTTACTTCCCAAACTGAGTGATGCCTGTGGCGGCGGGTTTTTCTGCAGGAGAGGAAAAGGCCAAGCCCTGTGGCCGCTGTAAGATGGATCTGTGAGATCCATGTGCACGTTTACAAAACACCTTCCGTTTAGGAACTGGGGGATGTATTTGCTGCCTTTTGTGACGAAGCCAGACCGCAGAAGGAACTGCCCAAACGAAAGGGTTCGTGCGGGGCCATTTCCCAGCTCAGGAGGTGCCGGTGTGTGGGAGAGCCCAGCTCATTCCTTCACACAGGGAGGGAATACATTTTTCCAGTGAGGGCGGCTCGCTTGCTCTGCTCCTGGAGCACCCCTTCCATCGGAGTCCGGCAGCAGCAGGCAATTAGGCTGCCATGCTCTTTGCACAGCAAATGCAAACAGCCTGCTCCAGGCTCCGAAATCCACGCCGCTCTTATGTGCAGAGGCAACCAGACTATGATTTAAGCTAATTTCCTGCAGCGGGTCCGGCACACGCCGCCGCCGCCAGGCGTTGCTGCGGGTCATTTGTTTCCCAAATCCATCGGGTCTTCAATTCCTCAAGACATTTGGTTGGCTTGTCCTTCTGTGAGGAAGCTACAGAGGCAGGGTGGCGAGTTCCCAGTGGGCGCTGCTTTTGAGAGTGGTAATGGATAGTTTAGATCAATAAACAAGAGATAACAAAAGTGGGAAATTAAAGGGAGTAGGGCTTAAAAGCAAGCAAACCAGTCTGATGGCTGCCGCTTTGAAATGGTTTCATTACGGCGTGTTCACATCCAGAAGTCACAGGCTGGAGTGAAGATGAGAGCGGAGAAGAAAGCGTGGTGGGAAAGATTCCCATTACAGGTGGAAGGGGTGGCTGCATATTAACCTCGGGCCCAGCATTGACTGGGTTATATAATCACACCCCGGGGCTCGGTGCTGGGGGCGGCTTCAGAGGGAGCACATTCAGCCGCTCGCACTGAGCGCAGATTAAACGTCAGATCACAGGGTCCACGCTCACGTTGGCAGAAACAAAGGTGGGGAGCAGCAGCACCTCTTTAATTCCTTGTAATCATGTTCCACATTCACCCCGTACGAATATCCTCTCCTTGAGCCCGTCGGGGCCCGCTGTCGGTGTTACCGGGGTCAGTCTCCGTGGGGAAGATCCAGTAATTATATGGCCAACTACAGAGGTTGCTGGTTTGATTCTTTCCGTGAGTAATGCGCTGGGGATCATTAGAATAAGAGTGGGGCAGATCCCTGCCGGACGGGAGCCGTGCCTGTGCCAGCCAGGAGCCTCCTCTCTGCCTCCTGTTCCAAAGCTGCCTGCTGACGGTGGCTCCCTCCAGCCAGTGCCATCACCGAGACTTCCCGACCTCTCCTGGCTCTCTCATGGGGCAGACGTGCAAGCGCTAATGCTTCCTATGCGTAAAACTGCCAAGAAGCTCCTCAGCCAAACCCAGTAAACTCCAGTTCCAGCCCATCCCTTGCGAGGGAGCTGTCTCTGCTGTTCCTCTGTCTCCAGGAGAGAGGCTTCTCACACCTCACTTGAAAGCCAAGCTGCTCCTTTCAGACACGATTCATCCTCAGCCGGTGATCTTCTGCGGGCTCCTTGTTCCCCTCCCCTCCTCTCCCTGCCAGGCAGCTGCTCGTTCCCTTTTATCACCACCATTTGCTGTGGCCCCGGGGCTCTGGAATCGTTCTGGGCCTAAAATAGAAGCCACATCTCTGCGTGTTGGCTTTTGGGCTCAAACAACTTATTCTGAGGGGTTTAGATGAACTGACATTTGATGTCCATCCGTACACGATTATTTTGCCGCATGGCTTTTTCTGAGCTTAAGGGATACAGATGTGGGGTGGTTTTTATTTCAGTAGTTGCTGCATTTTTAAAGTGCTGGTTTGAAACACCAGAAGCCTTTTGGGGCTTGATGGACTTCACTGTGAGGGATGTGTGGATGCACTTCCAAGCAGTCTTCAGGATGGCACTTCGGGAATGCTTCTGGAGTTTTGGTTTATTTTTCTTTTACTTCTGTTACATAAAAAGAGAACCAAAACATTTATTTACTTGAATATTCTGTAAATATTCCAGGAGTATTTGTGTTGGTTCTTTAACGCCCTGTCCAGAGCTCGGGGAAGGCTGGCTGTGGATAATGGGCTTTAAAGGGATCATACCTGGTGCACGGCTCGCCCAGAGAGGAGCTGGCTGATAACAGCAATCTCCTGTGATACCAGGTTATGTGAGGATACAGGGGGAGATCTGGGCTCATTCTCAGCTCCTCCATGGATGCTTTGTTTTTTTATCGGGGAAGACACGTAAAAGAAATTGTTCAGCTCTTCGGCTGTTCCTGAGGTAGGCGAGTAATGTGAGATTAAAAAGGATAAAACCCATTATTTCTTGTTTTGCTGGATGACTGTTTAAGAGTCTCAGTTATGAGTAGGAAATTGCTGGTTTTATTGAAGGGGCAGGTTTGTTAAATCTTTAACAAAACCAGATTCTCTCTCTCCCCTTCACTCGTGTCTTTGATTTGAGCAGGCGTTAAGGCTGTAGAGGATTTGAATAAAAATGGCGTAACTGCTCCACTCGTTGGGCTCTGCTTTTACAGCAGCTGGAACGTCACCCCCAGCTGCTCTCCGGGTATAAAATCTCCAGCGTAGGAATAAGGAGGAAAAGTCCTCTTAAGAAAAAAATTAGCCCTTCTTTGTATACCATACAGGAACACGAAAGCGCACAAGCTGGATTCTGCTTCCCATTTTGGGCCACCTTTAATGAGCCAACAGTCCTGCCACCCCTTTTCCCGTGCCCACGTGTCCTTCCCGGTGAGGTCCTCCTTTGAGGATTCCGAGGTGCTGCTTGCAGTGCACCAATCAAGGCATTAATAAGTCTCACCCAACTTTTTGCTCTGTTTGATATAATTTGATACGTTTTTGGGATGGAGAAAGTTCCTCGGGACAGCGCCAGGTTGGACACTGCACTTAAGTGCGGCTGGATGATGCCCTCCAGCAGCTCGTGTTGGGCACTTAAGTTCCTAAAAGACCTCGGAGTCTTTCTAGAGTTGTGAATTCTGGGTGGAAATTCTTCATCCATCTTTAAGCAGAGGCAGCAGCAGCAGCTTGAGTGCTGGTTTTGGGAGAGGCAATACCGTGAGCTGTGATACATCATGGGAAAAGGGGGGTAGTTCTCTTATTTTTTTACCCCCTTTCTCTTTTTTCCCCTCTCATTCTTGGTTTCCCTTTCCTCCTGGGCAGGCTCTGGCACGTCTTTGCTGGGAGTGCCTGAGGCCGAGCAGGATTTGTGCCGCTGCAATCCAAGTGCAGAAGGGACCGAGAATGTGCACAGCCAGCTAGAAAGTCGAGAATCCAATGTGGACAGAAATCCTGAATTGTCCTGGGCTGGGACATCGGTGACAGCAGGGCTTGGTTATCATTGCAGTGCTACAGATAAAAACATATATATAAAAAATATATATGCAAAGCAGCCTTTTAAAGTGGGATTTGTGCTTGAGCATCGTGTGCTTTGGAAACGAATGCAAAGATGAGCAATTGTCTGACTCCAGTGAATGAATCCATTTGCCTCTTCTTTCTTTTTTTTAAAATCAATCTTTACAGAATGGAAATGAGATCCACAGAGCAGGGGGAAAGGGAAGAAAGGAAAGTGTGGATAAAAGGTTTTGAAATAGTTGGGCGTTTGGCTGTTTAAGTCATAAAAATCTCAAGATACGTGTTTAATTCGATTTTTATCGAATTTATCGTTTTACAGAATTTACTTATTATTGTCTAATAATTTATCTAATTCAAGAGAACGGCTGAAAACAACGGAGGTATCAAATAATATTGACGGAACTGTAGCATTCCAAAATAATCTGCATTTAAGGGGAGGGAGAACAAAAATAACCTTTCTGATTAATGTAAGTGGGAGCTTGGAAAGTTCACAGTCCCTGTTTTTCCTGCACAGGCTGGGATCGCAGCCACAACAGCCCCAAAGGAAGTGACAGCCTGGAAGCGCATTCGGAAAGCAGCTCTTTGTCGGATGGAGGCGCTCCGCCCTTCTCCAGGTAAAGCTGTAACACTGGAAATGATGCCGTGAGGGAGAAGCCCCGACAGAAAAGGGCTGAAGCTCCCCTGATTTATTGTTTTACTTGGACCGGGGTTAAGGTCGGTGTTTCTGTAATCAAACACCGCAGGTTTGGAACACCTCGGGTTACGAGCTCCTCCTGTGTCCATGGCGTGGATTTTTAGGCTGCTGTGGGGGAGGCCAGTTCCAATTCTGCAGTTGCTGTTAAAATCATAGCATTTCTATGATTCAAGCACAGTAAACACGAGCTGTAACCCAGCATGGATGACTGGTGCTCCTGCTTTTGTGTGGGATTAATTCTTACCATCTTAGGTTCAATTGTTTTCTCTTTTTATATTTTCTGGAACTTTGAGAACGATGAGCCAAGTTATCCTGCCTTGTGCTATGAAATGCAAGGGTGTTCCTGTAGATGAGTTTTTGAAATGTCACATTTTAGCCCTTCCCCGAAGCCCGGGACAGCAGGAAGAGCAGGATGGGGCCCTGAGAACTTACTCACAGGATCACTGCGGCTGAATAAAATGTGTGACTTAAAATTAACTATTTTTTATTTAAAATAAAATCTCTCCAAGCTAAACCCCATTGCTGCTGCACTGCTGTGCAATCGTGGCTGCAGCCGCTTCTGCCTTGGTTAGATGCTGTGCATTTTTTTTGCTTTTTTTTTCCCTTTCTTCCGGTTTTGATTTGTAATAGATTTCAAATACTTCCCTCTGGTCTCTGTAATTCCAGGCCTCTCGGTGCTCAGCAGCAGCAGCAGCACACTTTGTGCAGGGATACGTGGTGATGCTGCTTTAAAAAACCACTGTAACAAATCTCCAGGTCGGTGTAAGGGTTAGTTTTTGTAAACGGCTCAAGCGCAGCGCAGCCTTCCCGCGGCGGGGTTTGGGGGCAGCCCTCGGCGCTGGCTGCCCGGAGCGCGGCACCAGGAGGAGGAAGAGGCAGAGCTGTTTGCAGCCGGGCCGTGCCGTGCCGCTGCAGCTCCGCTCCCGGCAGCCACTCCTCGGGCTTTATTGCTTTCACAAGTGGTCTCAAACCCACTACTTGAGAATAAACATCCCTGCGAGCTCGGCCGTGGCACTTTATAAATTCTCCTTTGCCGCGTTTTGTCACTGAGCTGATGAGTGACCTCGGCGCGGACCCCGCCGGACCGGAATAAAAACCGTGGCTCCTCTGATGTCCCCCAGACAATAATTATCATGTGCCAGTTAAGCCCAAACTACAGCTGAGGGATTTTACTTTAAAGCGGAGGCTCGGGCGCAAAAATGCATTTATAGCTCTTTGTCTGGCACCTCATTATGTGTGGGCCTGATTCATTAAGTAATTGGTTTGCAGTTGTTTACATGAGTATTAAGGCTTTCTATTCAGCAGCCTTTGAGATACACATTGTGCAAATGTTGCATGTTATGAATGCGGAATGAGGGGCCGGGGCCCGGCCCTATTGGCTAAACACTGCGCGCTGTTGAAAAGCAAGAGAAAGAGATTGGGTGCTGCTTTGCATAGCAATGACTTTCTTAATAAGCTTTACAGATTGATACACACAAGCTATAAAAGATGCAAAGAGATACTCTTAGCACATTTATCCATGCTCGTTTCACTATTATGGGCCTGGAGAAGGGAAGAATTGAGGGCTTTCATACTCGGGTTTTCAGTGCGTGTCTTCAGTGCATGAGACTTAATAGAATCCGATGTTTATTGTATTATAAATCATGGGGAAGTAGGCAGATCTGCAACAGTTTATTATTAAAGATTCTTTCAATGTAAATCTTTTTCTGCCATTGTATTTCCTACAGCAAAATCATTTTGTGGTTGAGTGGGGATGAAAGGCATAATGTACGACGGAGTGAGTCTTAATAGGAAGCTGCTCTCCGAGTAAAGACCACTTGTTCCCTTTTGTTCGGCGGTGCATGCCAGAGCTTCCTCTTCTCCCTCAAACGCCGCCTGCTCTACCTCCAGCGAGAAAACCGCTTTTCCCTGGCTCCTTTACCTTCCCCGGGGAATATTTCCACGCACGGAGATGCACCTTTGGGTGGGGCGTTAGGGCGCTGCAGCAGGAGAGAGGGCATTAAATTACACGGTCCTGTGGCGGGGAGAAGGTATCAGAAGTCAGGGCTGAGGCTGCCGGCGAGCGCAGGCGGGTGGGCAGCGATGTGTGTGGCATTCCGGGTGGCTGTAGCGATGGATGCAGCCAGTGGAGGTCACTCGCTTTCTGGGAATTCCCCAGAATTTCGGATGCGAGCGTTTTATTTTCCTTTGACTTGTTTGCGCTGTCTCGTTTCCAAATAATCTGGAGATTAAAGGTGCGTTATCAGCTAAGAACCAAAGCCCGCTTTGGATTTGTCGGGACACCAACACGGTGTAAAGTATTTTAAACTTTAATTAATCTGCTGGAAGGACTCTGGGGGGAGGGAGGCGTCTCTGAAGGCCGGTTTTCAGCCCTGTTGCCCAGCACAGCTGTAGTGACATGCAAATAGAAGTTGGCAGAGTCGAATTCATCTTTTAATCATTCCCGGGCCCGTTGGCTTTGGCCATCGGGGGGCACTCGGGCTCTGCGCATCCCCCGCTCCCCCCTTCCCGAACCAGTCCCGGCACCCGAAAACTCCGCTGTGCTCTGAGCTTTGGGGCTGGCAGTGCTCAGGACACGCACAAATGCATTTCCCTTGCAATTCCAGGGAAAGTGGCACCGCGTGGGTCCGGATTCCTGGGATGTGCACCCAGAAACCAGCCAGGACCCGATGGTTTTATCTCCCTGATATACTCCCAGTTGTCAAACGGCTTCTGTAAGAAGCTGACTGAAAATTCCAGCGGGATTCTCCGCCGTTCCAGCTGTTTGCATGAGCTTTGTTTCCTTTGGCTGCACCCCCAGCTGCTGCAGAAGCAGCGCTGCAGGGGTGGCGATGCCCTGCCAGGTTTGTGGGGAGAGGCACAAACATCTGCCGGCCGAGCACAGAGGGAACAGTGGGTGTTTTGGCACTGCCCCTGCTCTCCCGCACAGCTTCCTCGCAGCGCTGTGATGCATCTTTGTGCCAGTGGGGGCTTTTTTCTCCAGCGCGGTGAATCTAAACAGAGACCGGTCTCAGACACAGCTCGATAGAAATCTTTGTATCCTAACATAAGGGTCGCCCTACTCGCGGTGTAATTACTGAAATGCAGTGTTATTACTCCGACTCTGGCGTGATGAATGGACTTTTGAGTTTATACTGCCTGTGTAACACTGTGCAGAATATGTACTGTAGATACTTGGTTTTCCAGGGTGGGGAAATCCCTTTGCATTTAGGATATCCCAAATTTTTTGGGTGTCTTTTTCTCTTGACACTAAAACATACAAGTTCAACAGGTGCTTTAGCAAAAAGACACTCAGGCCGCTGCAAAGGTTTTCTGCTGTTTTCCAGCGAGCCCCCTTGATTAACTTGGCTCTTGTTGTGCTGGCATTTTCCTCTTAACATTAATTTTCTTTATAGAGGAAAAAATATTTTCTCGGAGCTTTTTCATTTCTTACTGTTGCAGCATCTTCAATACAAAAAGCCTGTTTCATCAGAGAAATGGAGAGATTAAAAGGCCCTTTGAAGTGAAACTGGTTTGGGTTTTTTCTTTGTCAGAGCCTGGGTTCAGTTTGGAATTATTTTCGGGAAGAAGCAAATGTGTAAATGGATATCGGAGGGTCACGGCGGGGGATTAGTGGGGGCGCTGGAACCGGCCTGGCTCCATTTATACCCCGAAATGTCTCGGCGGAGGTCTGTGCCCATTGTGTGCTCCGACTGCTGGGGGAGCGCTGCCACGGCCGGGGCTGCCGAGCGCAGCTGCTGTGCAACGCAGAGGTGCCGCTGCATCTCCCAGCTTTGCCTAATGCTGCACACCTGATCCTGGGACTTATTCCCTGCAGCATTTTCCAGGCTTGGCCTGGGGGAGCTGCCGTTTCCCCTCTGGCCTTTCTGACGTGCTCGCTCCGTTTTCCGTATCTGCCTGGCATTTCCCTGTGCTGGCAGCTCTCCTGCCGAGCCTTCGCTGCCACCCTGTCCCCATCTCCCTCTCTGGGGATGGCTGTGTTTGGCTTTGGCTCTGGGCTCCTTGGGGAGCGAACCCCATTCCACACATGGCGGATTAGTCCTGGGGAGATGAACCCCAGGGAACGGATGGTGTTTGGTAGAACACAAACTTCTGTCTCCCCGCTCTCCTGCCAGCTTTGATCTTCCTCTTTATAGGAAGCTGGGGTGGCAGTGGGAAGGTCTCCAGATCTTCCTGCAGCCATGGTGGTCCTTTCTCCACAGATCCTTCAGCTGGGTCTGGAGGACTAAGCCCTGGAGACCTGGGCAGTCCTCCCTGGTGATCCTCAGCACTGGACCCAAAGCACTGACCCGCTGGTGTTTGTTGTGGGGTTGAACCACGGAGAGAAGTGGGACAGAACTGACAAACTCAGTTGTCAGATGGCTTTTGTGAGAAGATAACCAAAAATCCCAGGAACTCCACGCTCCCTTCCCAGCAGCAGGCCGGGATGTGGCCGAGGGGAAGCGGTGGCTTGTGCCCCCTGATCGGCTCCTCAGCTACTTGAAATGGTTCCTGTGCCAGCATCCACAGGAGGAACCCCGCCAGCTGCAGCTCAGCAACAAGTGGTTCTGTGCTCCACACACGGGGAAAAACAGCGCAGCCTCTTGAGCACATTTTTATGGGCTGAGCCTGGGATGCTTGGAGCACCTCCTGGGAAGTGCTGAGGGCCAGGAGATCTGGCCAAAGGGAGCAGGCGCTCGAGGTGTTCAGCATATTGCAGGATCAGCACAGAAGCTCCGGCTTCAAATCCTCTCTGGGTAGCCTGCCGAGTGAACGTCTTTGAAGGAGAAGTGAGAGCGTGAGGCAGTGTGGGGTTTTGCTCGGAATAAAAGGGAAAGGCGCTGGGATGGCGCACTAAAGGAATGTTGGAGAAACCTTTGAAGCCCACCAGTTTAAAGTTTTTACTGAGCAAGGTAATAATGAGTTACAGCACTGTTAGTACTCTGCTAGAGCTGTCACTTGGTACTGGCACTTCTGCCTCGGTGGAGCCGGGGCTGTGTTTAATAACCTGGGAATTTCTGTCTGCAAAGCGGGAGCCTTTGGAGAGGAAACGGGATTTAAACAGTGGGAGCTTTCTCTGGGTGAAAAGGAAAAGTGGCTGCACCACTGGTAGCTGCAGTGTGTGAAACTTCACATGTGGCTTTCCAGCTGCAATCCCAAAGTCTGACTGAATACTGAGGATAACGCAAGCAAGGAATCATCCCTGCTTTTTTTTGTCTCCTTCACAAATGCCTCCACAATAGTGGAATATTTGCAGCTCCCCACTTTAAGCACTTTTGTATTGGCTGCCGCGTTTTTAAACGAAATGCAGCAAATCAGAGGCATTTCAGAGAGTCCTGTTGTGACCGAGGTCACAGCTTCAAACCACACCTTGACATTGGCTTATATTTCACTGGTTGGCCCAGCGATGTCCCAAACATCTCCTGTTTGATCTCCCTTATTAAAATCAGCTGAAGCTTTATTTTTGGAGCTTCTTGCAGGACTGCTGCTGTAACAGTTAATTCTCCCCCGTGTTTGCCCCTGTTCGATTATTCCCCCAGCCCCAACACAATGCACGCGCTGCACACAAAAGATCAAAATGATTCCAGCTTGTTTGAGAGATTCAAAAGGGCCTGTGATGCTCCAGACACAAGAGCGGCCATTTAGCAGAGCAGGCTCGGGCTGCACACACATCAAGGTAGATCAAAGGCAGCGGAGATTGCACATTTCCATGGGGCCGGGGCACAGCGCCGGGATCCGGAGGAGCGCGCGCGGGGAGGAAGTGCAGGCAGCAGCACTGGGGGGCATTTATTTTTGTTTGGATTTTGTCTTTCCGTGCTCTGCGTGCTCTGAAAGGTGGCAGCAGCTCGACAGGGCCCGCTCCTCTGTACCTTAACTCGGTGCTGGTGTGAATCAGTGCGGATAACAGCGAACGATGCCAGGAACAGCTGGACCGGTGTCCCTGCTGCACATGAATTTCTCCACCTTTTAGGTGAAGAAGCCCATCATTAATTAGTTGTTTGGGGGGCAAAAAAAAAAGGTAATTGCAGAAGTTACTGGGTTGTTGTTTTTTTAAACCATTTCACAGTATTTTTTTCATAAGTCACTTATGTTTTTCTAATTGCAGACGTTGTGCTGATTATTTGAAATCTTTTACAGGACTGAATTGCGGAAGGAAACAGTAACTGCCATAAAATCCAAAGGTAAGAGACGAATGTTGCGCTACTGAAAATTAGTGTCTTTCTAGTAAAGTACAGAGAAGGGAAAGCATGGAATTTCCTTGACTCAACATGGGAGCCAGCAGGGAGCTGAGGAGGACAGATCCAGGGCACAGAGGAGGTGTTTGCGGGGCGAGTGGTGTGGAACCAAGTGTCGGGATCTTTGCAGGGCTTAATCAAACGCCAGTGAACAGCAGGTGGAGGGAACCTGGAGAAGGAGAAACCTGAGGGTTCCTTGGTCTTCCCTGTGACATGGGGGCCACAGCAGGACGTGGGTGCAGCTGGATGGTTTTGTCTGTGGCCAGGCTGGTTTTGTTCTGAATTGGTGCCTAGGCCCTGCGTGTTTTCGCTCCCCACGCATTCCGGTTTCCCCCTCACACCCTGCAAGGCCTGCGGGGGCCTGCAGCCGCCTCTCACGGAGCCTCCTGCCGGCGGGGCAGCGCTGGGAGCCAGGAGCTCTGCCTGGAGCCCTGCTCCGGGTGCCTGGCAGTCTGGAACGGCCTGGTTTTAGAGGTGTGGCACGGAACTGAGGTACGGATGCCATCAAGGACGGCTGCTTTGGTGGCACTTGAAAGGCTCTCGTGTCCCCGGCCCCTTTCCTCAGAGCTGTTCGGCGTGGGAGTGAGCACGGGGCTCGCTCTGATGTCCCTGGCGGAGCGCAGCCCTGCGGCCCAGGGGGCCGGGGATGGAGGATGAAAGATGCAGCTGCTGCATTTGTAGATAAGGTGTTTATGGAGCTGGTGCCGTCAGAGGCACCAAAGTGCCTCAAACGCGAGCCACAGTCTCTGTGAGCATGACAGCCTTCCTCCTCCCGCTGTCCCTGGCTGAGCTCTGGGCCTCATCCCGGGCATTGCGGCTCCCACGCTGCCTTTGGACAGCCAGCAGCCTCTGGAATGGGTGGGAACAGAGAGCACGGCTCTGTCAGCCACTGCGGCCTTCACTTCATGTGCCACGCTTCCCGTTCTGTTCTGTCCATGGGTCAAATGAATTCACATCTCCAGAAATCCCTCAGGCACTCGGAACTGCCGTGGGATTCTGCTGCTGTCAGTGAAAGGGTTTGCTGATTCCCAGAGCCTAAGGTTAAAGCTGCAGGATCAGGCCTGCCTGGACCTGATGTGATCTGGTCTCAAAGTGGTGATTTTTCACATGCGACATCATTGCCATTTCTGTGCCAAATCTCTGATGTCACGGCCCGCTGGTGACTTCACCGCAGGGTCAAGTAGTGGGAGAAAGGGGAAGAGAATAGACAAAGCTGCGATTCAGGCAGCAGCTGGTCAAGTAAATTGCTTGGAGTGGAAACGTTCTGCCCGGCTACCTTGCAGCACAATGGAGTGGGAGCACTGAATGAGGCCGCTGTCCGGGCACAGCCGCTCCGCTGCCGGACACCGTGCCGGACACGCACACCTGGGGCCGGGGCTCCCAGCTCCCACCCCGGGGTCAGCCTCGGGAGAGCTGTCCCGTGCTCACGTCCGTGACAAACGGTATCGCCACGGAAAAGGTTTTACAGCTCTGCTTTCTGTCTCCTCACCCGCAGCGTTCTGGGGCGAATCTGACGACAGCACCTCCGAGCTCGAGGCTGCGCTGCGCCCACGGACCCACAGCGCGGATTCAGACGACTTCGGTGACTTCTATGATTGAGATTCTCGCACCGGCTTTTGGGAAGAAACAAACTCTATTTTCTTTCACACGGTGAGTGTGCCATGGGCTGCAGCGCTGCTCGTCACTTCATTGGCAAAGAAAACTTACATACCGAATAAACGTGATGGGTCCTATACACTGTGTGTGTGCTCTCTCTGATGTGCAGTTCTCTCCTGCCCCCCGACAGTCCCCTCCTGAGGCTTGTCTGCATCCCAGTATTGGGACTCCAGCGCTAGACGGGGTTTGGGAAGAAGCAGACAAGCATTGTGGGTATGCAGACAGGCGCTGCTGGGGCGGGCTGGCATGTTTGATCTTTATCTTCTTCTGCAACAGATCAAGAAGAAGTAATGCATAAAATGCCCATTTGTAATTCAGCACATTTTGGAACAGAGCAGCATTTACATGTGGCGAGCCCCAGCGCTTTCCTGCTTTTCCATGCTTTGTGAAATCCGTGCTGGCGTTGCTGTGTGGACATCACAGTAATTGGACGACTCTAGGAGCTTCATGCATTTTTAATTTTCTTCTTTTCATTCCTTTTATCTAAAATTAAGTTCATTAAACATGAGATTTTCTTTGGGAGGGAGAAACCAGGGGACACGTTAAAAAAAAGCTGTTCATGATGACGAGAAGTTCAAAAGCAGAAAGCAGCACCCCAGTTAAGCCGTGCTGTGCTGCAGCCCCGCATCTCCCAACACGGCCACCAATCTCTGCACCCCGCCCCTCAAAACCCAGCTAGAAATGGGAACAACATTCAGTTTAATACGAGGAAGGTGTAGGCTGAGAGATCAACAGCACGAAGTGAACTGCAGAAGGCTTGGAACTGAGCAGGAACCCTTGGCACAGCCGGCTGCTGTGGGTCTCGGTCTGCCATCGGTGAGGGTGCAGCCTGGAATGTTCTGGGAACTGGGCAGTCCGCTGCACCGAGGACGGAGCTGGGTGAGTCTGTGACCAGGGCTGACATCCTGAGAGACGGCTGGGCTCGACTAAAGCCGGACTTTACTGAGGACTTTCACGTCCTTTTTACCACACCAACCCGCCGTGTCCTGCGGGACTGCTGCCCCCAGACAAAGCCCTGTGCCGTGGGGTGGGCACGATGCTCAGTGGAGAGGAGGAGCAGCCCCACTGGACAAGTCCAGCAGCCCGCGCCGCCAAGGAGCATTGCCTGAGCTGCGCGGCGTCTTTGCAGCTCTAAGCTCTCCCCGAGTGACTCCGATGTCAGCCCGCTCTCTGTCTGCTGCATGACACCAGTCTGCGCGGCTTTCCGTCGCCGCGGTCCGGCTCAGCCCCAGACAGAGGCCCGTGACAGGTGACAGATGGCTGCGGAGCCGCGCGCAGGCAATCTCTGCCTCTCGGTGTCGGAGCGATAGCCGAGTTCCTCCGCAGCGTTATTTATGGTACTCTTATTGTGCACAGACTCATTAGATGCAAGACATCCTGCCAGTCAACCTCCCCGTGCTCCTTCACGGCTGTCACGCCGCCAGCCCGGGGCTGATGGCAGGTGACGCTGACGGACAGGGGGACTGGAATCAATACAGCCCGAGCAGATTTCCATCGGCACGCCACTCATCCACGGGAAGTGCCCGAGCGGGAAGCCTTCCCTGCTCCTGCCGTGGGTGCGCCGCGCCGCTCCGTGCCGTGTTCGTGGATGCGCGGCGCGGAGGTGAGACCCGGGCCCGGTGCAGCCGCTGGTGCCCAGACCGACTTTTCAAGGAGTTGTGTGTTGCAGCATTAATTTTTCCAGCACTCGTTTA
The DNA here is from genome assembly GCA_014706295.1 of Lycocorax pyrrhopterus obiensis. Classification (NCBI taxonomy): domain Eukaryota; kingdom Metazoa; phylum Chordata; class Aves; order Passeriformes; family Paradisaeidae; genus Lycocorax; species Lycocorax pyrrhopterus. Next base: position 512,201 of record JACSVZ010000004.1, read on the forward strand.
CCCAAGTAATTATAAGATAAGACGATCGCGTTCCGTTTGCGTCCGCCAGCCTTCTGTTTCCTTCGGCATTATCAGGAAAACAACTGATTGCTCATCAATACAAACAAAGTGTTAACGCTAAGCCGCCGTGCTCCCTACAAAATTCCAGGAGGAGAAGCAGCACGACAATAGGAAGCTTCAATCGGGGAGCGTTTTGTAAGGAACAGACAAAGGACAATCTTCAGCTGATACCACAGGTGCGGCGCCACTACAAAGTTGCAGGGGAAATTTATTCAAGTCACAGATTTTATTGAGAGGAACGACAACAGAAAACGGCTTAACAACAGCCAAGTGAGGATAAGAATAATGAGAGACACAATATTGGGTTAATTTGTTCTACAGAGAATTAGCCAGGTACCAAGGCTCCCCTCCGCTCCCCAAACCGGCGGCGTTGACTCAGCAAGCACTGCTGAGATTTTGTTATTTTTGTTAATGACTCCCGGGCCGCTTTTCCCTGTCCTCGGCCCCGTGGCTGCCCTGCTAACGGAGCTGGCGTGCGGGGACGGGACATGGCGGAGCAAAACCCGCCTCGTGTTAATCCCGTTTAATTCCTGACCGTTTAATTCCATTTCGGCGCCGTCAAACGGCCACAAATTAACAGTATTTGCTTATGCTACGGGCAGAGCGAGCGGACGGGGGCTCTTTGCCTCGTGCCGCTCTCACGAATCCCATGGAGCCATTTCCCACTGGAAACGTCCCCTCAGAGGGCACAGAGCAGCCGTGCCCTGAATCGCTTCTGTCGGTGCAAAATGCAGAATGTATCGAAATTGTCTGAAGTCAGGATGTTCTTTAATGTAAGATCTTGGTATACTTCCACGCAGAGACCAAATTAGCGCATCCCTTCCTCAAGGACACCCTGGAAGTACCAAGCTTCAAGGATGTAGTAAACCCAGACGTTGAGGTCTGTCTTTGTGTGCGTTCCTAACTCGTCGAAACACTCAAATTCCGTGTATCCTGTAGCTGAACCATGTTCACTGTAACGCCGAAACTCACACCTACGGGTCAAAGAGAGGTGCAGACCCTTCCCCTGAGCACGTGGAGGGGCTGGCTGGGGTTACGTAACTCGTGTGGAAGTTACTAATCCTAAGAGAGGATCCTAAGATCAATCCTAAGAGAGGGGCTGTGCTTGGGAAGTTTGCAACTCTGGACTTCTGTGTATAAATAACGGTGTTGGAAGTCCGGTGGTTGTGCTGGCTTTATGGAACACACCGAGCACCCGGCTCACACAGCGCTGAAATAAATCATCGATGTCTCTCTTAATTATTGGCTTGTGGGGCAACACTGCTGTGTGTGCGGCCAAAGGAACCCCACGCTTGCTTTTTATTAACAAGGGAGGGTGTTTTTCCTGTTAAACCGCTTGTTTAAGGCTGGTTTTGGAGGGAAGCTGTCACACGCTGTGTCTTGGCTGAGAGTGAGGGCAGCAGTGCGGCTGTCTCAGGAGTTAGCATTCCCTCAGGCTTTGCTTTATCCTCCCCGATATCATTTTCGTGCCCACAGGCTTCGCTTTTCCCCTCCGGGCGTCCCTTTCGTGCGCCCAGGAGCCGCCCAGACACGTTTCGGGGGGGTCCCGCCCCCTCACGCTCCTCGCCTCCCCTCAGGCCGCCATTGCGGCGCCCTCCGCCCACACCTAAGATGGCGCCGGCGGCGCCCCGCGCGCGCGCTCCACGTGACCGCCCCCCTTCCCGCCCCCGCCCCTTCCCGGCGTGCCCCGCGCCGCCCCCCGACCCCGGAAGTGCCGCCGGTGCCGCCGGTCCCGCTCGCCGCGGCCCGTCCCGGTCCCGCTATGGGGGTCCCGGCCTTCTTCCGCTGGCTCAGCCGCAAGTACCCCTCCATCATCGTCAACTGCGTCGAGGAGAAGGTGAGCCGGCCGCCCGGCACGGCACGCGCCCGCCGGCGGCCGCCTCGGGGGCTCCGCGGGGCGGGCGCGGGGGGTCGGGGCCGGTTGGGCCGCTCCGGTGCAGCCCCCGGTGCTGAGTCCCCGCTGTGCCCCCCCGAGCTCCCCCGGGGCTCTTCCAAGGCGGTTCGGTGGGTGGGTGGGTGGGTTGGGGCTTTGTCTGGGTGTTGTTTAGGATTTGGGGAGGTTTGGGCGTTTTGGAGTTTTTTTCCGGACCTTTAATCCCGGTGGAAGCGGGAGGAGTTGTCCCAGCGGCTCGTTCGTTCCCGCTGGCGCGCGTGAGCGCTCCTGGGAGGAATGCGCACATGGAGGAAGTGGGAACGGGCGCTCGGAGCGGGAATCGGGCTTCTCCTCCAGCTTCCCCCCCACTCTCCAGCCGGCTCGCTGCAATTCCAGCCCTTCCCTTCCCTTCCAGCTCTGCCTTCGTGCACCTTCGGGCCGGAAGAGTAGGATTTGTGACACTGGTGAAACTTGGGTAGGGAGCGGTGGGGATGCTGTTTGCTGTTCCTTGTACGTCTCTCACAGTCCCCGCTTTTCCACAACTTTTTTTTGGGAATTAGAAGCCGCGGCAAGCTTCGGGAGCGCAGCTGCCTGTCTTGGAAAGAGTGAGGAAACGCCAAGGAAGTGGTTAAGAGCAGCTTGGGGGTCTGGACGCTCCTCGGTCTCCCTGTTTCCAGGCACACCGTTCCAGGATCCTGCTCCAGGCATGGGCTCGGGAAAGGCAGTGCCAGCGCAAGGAGGCAGGGCGGGAGTGGGACTTTGGAGAAGGAGCTGAGCTGTGCCCTGGAGCCGCGTGGGGTTTGTGGGGTACCCACAGGTGCTCACTCGCTTCCACAGCCGTGTCGTTTTCAGGTCTTACTCGTTGTTCTGTGGGTCTCTTGTTTTGTTATTAGTCGTTCTCCGGCTCCCTGCTTTTCCCTGGGGCTTTGTTGTTTGGAAAACCCCCCCAAGCCCAGGACGTCACGCTGCTTCCAACTCTGTGCTTGTGCTCTGTAACCTGGAGCGGCCTCAGAGGGGTTTGTCTCGTTGCTGGTGTGTTCTAGGACAGGATAAACATCTCCTGCCCGAACAGGGAGCTGATTATTCTAAAGACACCCTCTAAAACCTGGCTTTCCACAGCAGCAGCGCCCAGGTGGTTTCGGTGAAGGCTCTGGCACGGCCTTGCTGCAGGATCCCACCGGTGCCTTTCCAGGTGGTATTGCAGCTGAGATGGTGTTTGTTTACGTGGCTTTTTGGGCTGGTTCCTTCAGGCACGTCCCTGCAGCCACGGGAGTGTTGTGCCATCCTATGGGACACGCTGGGAGGGGACAGGGAGGATTGGGGGGGGTCTCCCTTAGATTTACTGTGCCCTGAGCATGGCAAGTTCCCCTCTTCAGGGCTAACTCAGAGCGTTTCCGAGGAGGCAGACTCTGGAGGTCCTGCTTCCCAAACTGCTTTTCCAAATAATTTGTGTTCTCGTTTGTTGGCTTGTACTGGCTGCGTTCTGCTCTTCCCTAGCACTGGTTTGGAAAGCTCAGAGCTCGTGCCGGGGCTTCTGCCTCTCTGCTCCTCCTTCCGAGGCATGCCTCCCCCTGGGGAAACACCTGGGAAGGAGATGGAGTGTGGGAGCACGGTGGAGGAGACGGGGGAGAAGAGGGTGAAGGGCTGGAATTCGGTGTGGAGGCTGCGCAGGTGCCCAGCCTGCCTGCAGCAGGACGTTCAGCTCTGTGCTTTCCCGGGGTGCTCGTGTGTTTCGGGTTCAGGCAGTGGAGCAGAGGCTTGGTTAAAATTGTGAGTTGCTCCTGTGGTTTTATTGCAGCTGTGATTTCAGCCCCTCTCAGCAAGGTGGGAAGTTTATTTTGCCTGTCGCTGCAAGAAGTGGATTTTTAACGGGGGATAATTAAGATCTAAGAATCTGTCTGGGAATTTTTATAGAAAAAGGAGGGGGCTGTGGGCTTTACAGTTTTTTTCCCGTTAATGCTGTGCTCCAGCAGCACTGGCTCTGCTGGTCTCTGCACCAAACTCCTGGGTTGTGTCATCCCTGCTGTGACCTGTCCTGAGGCTCTGGGAACCCTCGGGTGATCCAGCTGTCCCTGGATAATAACCCTTAAAAGCAGCCACAATTTAAACAGCAATTAGCATCTGTAAGAGTGCAGGGCAGTTTTCTCTGAGAGCAGATTGGCCTTTTTCAGCGCATTTGTAAACGTTTAGATTAATCTCCGTGTAATCAAAGCTGCTCCCACGTTTAGGCCAAACAAAGGTGCCCTTTTTCGGTCTTTAGTAACTGAGCTTGTAGCAGCCAAAGTTCTTTATTAAAATAAGTGGAGAGACACAACAAATTCCTCGAGTTAGATTTGCCACCAGTGAAGTGGCAGCTCCTGCTGTCCTCATCCACGTTTCCTTGTTCCAGCTCGAGAGCGCGTTGCAATTACAGCCGGGACAGCACGTGGATAAATGGCATTCATTAACATTTTTTATATTCAAATCTGGTCATAAATCTGAGAGTGGACTAGGACAGCAGGGAGAAGCTGTAGTTTGTCTTGCTGTAGATGAATTTAAGCTTCTCTCACGATGTAATCAGCTCCGTGTGTGTTTTAGGATTGCTGTAAATCTCTCTAATCAGAATTTTTGTATCTCCCGGTAGCTTGTCTCTTTGAAATATTGAAAAGTTGATCCTTGTTCTCTTACCTTGCTAGATTAATCAGATTTAAGAAAAAGAAATAATCTTCTTCTTAAGCTGAGCAGGAAGAATGAGAGGAAGATCTTGAAGATAATAAAAAATCCAGGAGAGAATATTCTTAACCAAATGGATAGGAATTAATAAAGCTGCAACTAAAGTATCGTGTTTGAAGATCTGTTTTCAATGGTTTTTTCAATAGAGGCCGTGGATGAGGAGTGAGCAGTTTAGTTATATCACAAGAGATATCGCTGCCAGATACTTCAGCCTTCCAGGAGGCTGCTGCATGAAAACCCCGACGGGTTTGTGGAAGGGAGGGCTCGTTTTTCTGCCTCCCAGGGCTGTGATTCCTTCCGAATCCCCTTTAGCTCGGGGGAGAGGGTGGGTGGGGCATCCAGGAGAATCCAGGGGGGGTGGCCCACAGTGAGGTACAAAGTTTGCACCTGACACTTAGTTTCTGCTAAAACCACGCGATTTGAGTGTGTGTGTGTCTAGAGAGCTCAGCAGAGGAAGCAAACAGTGCTTGGGGATGTCGTCTGTCAGCATAACTGGGCCAAATGTAAATACCACATAAAGGCTTTGGAGGGTTTAATTTTGGCCTTTTAAGACGGGTATAAGCTCAGCCAGTCGTGCTGCTGCTTTAAGCAGGAAAATTGTCCAAGGTTGACGACATGATCTGTAAGTTTTGGGGGTTTTTTCCTTCTGAATCCGCATTAGAGATGTGGGGAACTCGCTCGGTGAGTAGCAGGCAGTCTGCAGACAGAGGTTCAGGCAAGTGCTTGGTGTTGGCTCCGCAGCAGCTGCTGAGCTCCATGTGATGGGAGAACCGGCGGTATCCCGGTTTTCCCTGTCCCGTGCAATCCTGGGACCGTAGCCTTTACCTCAGAACATGCCGTTCATTTTTAAACTTGGCTTTATGCCCAGCTGCTCGAGAGCACACTTTGTTCCACCTCTGTGTCTGTTATGACCCGTTCCAGCCAGAATTCCTCTGAAAACCATCGGGCTTTTCCTTGCTCAGCTCCTGTCTCTTCCACGCTGTTGGGATTTAATCCAGTGCGTTACAGGTGCGGCCGGTGGTGCTGCCTTGGAAGGGAGAATCAGAGTGCTGCTAACTGCCTTTTGCCCAAACTAACCACAAAGCCCAGCCACAAACCCAATAGCAGCAAAGGCCCAGACAAAACAACCCTGAAATTATGGTGAGGGAACAAAAGTGACCATGGTTGTTGAGGGTGGTGAAGAATCCACTGCTGCAACAGTTCAGACACGCAGGTGGCTCGGGGTGGTTCAGGAGGAAGGAGAAACGAGAGATATGGAAACTTCTCTTGTCAGCAGAAATGAACGGCTCTGCCATCACCCATCATCGTGTTTTCTGGTTGAAAGCAGCTGCAGAAAGTAGCGCTATTTGACAGTGAAAACTGTGGTTCTGGGTGATGTGGCTGCTTGCTGCGATCTTTTCCTTCTGCTGCCATTAAAACCGAAATAGACTTTTGTGAACCTGTGCGTGAGTAGCTGCTGGTTACCTGTGCTGAAATCCTTGTCCCGCCTGCGTCCCCAGGCCAAAGAGTGCAACGGCGTCAAGGTCCCCATCGACACGAGCAAGCCCAACCCCAACGAGGTGGAGTTCGACAACCTCTACCTGGACATGAACGGCATCATTCACCCCTGCACGCACCCGGAGGACAAGTAAGGCCCTTTGCCTGGCTCTCCACAGGTGACACCTCTCTTTGCTGACAGCCTTTCAGGCGTTAAATCCAATGCTCTGTGTCTTAGGCCGGCGCCCAAAAATGAAGATGAGATGATGGTGGCGATTTTTGAGTATATCGACAGGATCTTCAACATTGTGAGACCCAGGAGGCTCCTTTACATGGCCATAGATGGAGTGGTGAGTATGGACACCTTCATTTCCAGCTGGAAAATCCTCGTCTCCCCTCAGTGCGCAGAGCCGTGGAGTGGCTTGTGCTGGAAGGGACCTTAAAGATCACCTTGTTCCACATGGGCAGGGACGCCTTGCACCAGCACAGGTTGCTCCATCCAACCTGGCCATCAGTAGGTCTGATGAGAAATCGCCTCTATCGATGACTTGTAGCCCGAAGCAGCTCTCAGAACAGGAGACATTGTCCAGATGCCCCAGGTGACCTGAGGTTTTCCATACTTTTTTTAGGCTCCACGTGCCAAAATGAATCAGCAGCGGTCCAGGAGGTTCAGAGCCTCGAAGGAGGGCATGGAAGCTGCTGAGGAGAAGCAAAAAATCCGACAAGAAATTCTGGCCAAAGGTAGGGAGGGCACTGACCTTATCGGGGGTTCTTCCACGAGAACCACCTTGTTTGATCGCCTCAGTGAGGTTTAGAACAGGGCTGCACGTGCGTTGCCGGGAGAAGGGGAGAGCAAGCCTGGGGAAGGCTGGATCTGGGTTTTCCAAAGTTAAGAACTGAGGCAAAACAAAATGTCATCTTTTCCTTCTTCAGTCTCCTGCCTGAAATGAGTTTGTCTTGAGTGCTCTTAATTCCTTTTGAAAATAAATTGAACAGAAGAGCGGGGATAAATGCAGTGGGAAACAACCAAAACCCTTATGGAAGGAACTACACGTTTGTAGGGCTTGATGAAAGGAGGACTGAGGCTTAAAAGCAGGGATCAGATGGAAATACTCCTGCACAGGGATAATGAGCTGCCAGCAAGGGGAGTTACTTGACAGTGGAAGCTCTAAATTCACTGAGGAAACAAAAGTCAGAGCAACTTTGAGGGTGGTGGTGACACAGCTGGAGTGAGAGGGGAGCGTGGTGCTGCTGTCTGGGCTTTGAAATCACTTTGCTGAAGTAACAGTGTTTGTAGATGCGGTAACACCTGTAGGATGGAGGAGATAGTACAGTCGTTAAGAGCTGGTTTAGTTTTGTTTTGTGGGAATTTTATTAAACAAACTGGTTGCAGGGAGTTAATTATTCCCCGGGGCGCCGTCTGGGTTTTCTCATGCAAAAATGTTGGCAGTGGTCCATCCGGACGTAACTGCACTCGCTGTTTTTGTTGCTCCAGGTGGCTTTCTGCCTCCCGAGGAGGTGAAGGAGAGGTTTGACAGCAACTGTATCACCCCGGTGAGTGGCCTGGCCCTGTAGCCAGCGATTGCCAGGGGCCGAATGGAGGTTTAATCTCTTCCCTCCCGACCCTTTTTAGGGAACCGAGTTCATGGACAATCTTGCTAAATGCCTCCGCTATTACATCGCCGACCGCCTGAACAGCGACCCGGGCTGGAAGAACCTGACAGTAAGTTTGCCACTTTCACCCTTGAGGGAGATGGAGGAGGTGTTTGGGCTGGGCTGGGATCCAGCTGAAGAGCAGCAGAAATTTGACAGGTTTGTCTCTCGGCCTGGCTCTGAGCTGTTATTAACAGTGGGCCGACCTGCGCGTCCTGCTGGGGCTTCAGAGATCCATTTCGTGCTGATAGCTCCATCTCCCAGCACCATCTGCTGTGATTTCACTGAAGAGCGAGGAGGAGGTTTGCTGCTGAAAGCCACAATTTCACGTAATGGGACACAGGGCTTTAGGAATACTTTTTCTGCCCTTGGGGAAAGTGTGAAGATACATTGTAGTTGTATTTTTGGCGCTGTTTCTCTTTTCTGATTGCTGCCTCAGCCAGCTGCGTTTTCTCCCTTGCTCTAAAGGCAGGCAGTGAAAATAATACAGGTCAGCTTTCTGGGCTTGGAGGTTCTCCCCTCTTCTTGCCCAGCCACTGCACTCCCCCAGTTTTTGCTGCACACAAGGGGCAGAGCAGGCAGGAAGTGCAGCTGCCTGTGTTACTTGCCACGAGTTGACCGTTCGAGTGCTCTGATTAGAGGGCAGTTGGCTCTGCTTGGTTCCCCCCGTCAGACAGGGGTTTTGTAGACACTGATGCTCGTCAGGATGGCAGGGGGGTGATGAGATTGTGTTCCAGTGCATCAGTGAGCTGAATCTGCGAGTTCTGCGGTGCTCGTTGCCCTGATAATTCATCAGGGCGCGTCAAACATGACGTGATCGTTTCAGCGGAATTTGAATCAACGTCAGCTTCAGCCTGGAGCCGCTAGAGGAAAGTGACGGTCTCTTCACTGGTGCCATGCTCGCAAATAATTTCGTCTTAAATCACAGTGTTTTAGTTCAGGCCACAGATTAGAATTTCAGGTGTTCGTAAGTCAGATGCTGTGTTCAGTGTACAAGTTACTGGGTTTTTTCCTGTGGCAGCATTAGTTGTTGACATGATTTGGATGTTTTTCAGGTTATTTTGTCAGATGCCAGTGCTCCTGGTGAAGGGGAACATAAGATCATGGATTACATCAGGAGGCAAAGAGGTAAAAGTCCAATTAATGTGGACATTTTAAGGTGTAGTCAGTAAGAACTTATTTTGCGTGACTTTGACAAAATGTAACTTTCTTTTGTGCAGCTCAACCAAACCACGACCCAAACACTCACCACTGTCTGTGTGGGGCTGACGGTGAGTTCTCTCTTGCTTGTGGTTTCTGGGTAATCACATCAGCATCTTGCTTGAGGCAGAATCTGCTTTGCTTGTAAACTTTTTTCTAAAAAAAACCCCCAAAACTTGACGTTGTTTATCCTTCATCACGTTTTATTCTTCTCTCTTGCTTGGTAGCTGATCTGATCATGCTTGGCTTAGCTACACACGAACCAAACTTCACCATCATTAGGGAAGAGTTCAAACCAAATAAACCCAAGCCGTGCGCTCTCTGTAACCAGATGGGGCATGAGGTTAAGGATTGCCAAGGTCTGCCCAGAGAAAAACAAGGAAAGGTAAGAATTTTGCTGTTTCTAGGATTTTTTTACTCTGTAGTGTAGAAGGAGATCCTCAAATCGTGCTTGCTGTCGGTTTTAGCTGAAGCGTGATGCAAACTGTTGTTGGGAATACCTGGCTTTCCTCTTGGAAGTAAAAATACAAAAGTATCGTGCCACACCTGATAGCCTCCCTTGTGGTGTTTTGTTGTTTGGGGTTTTCACCCTGAATGAGAAAAAAGGACCAGAACTAAACATTCGTGCAAAGAAAGCAGCGAGATACATGCTTGGCACAAGGGCTTGGGAGCCGGTTCTTGGGTCCCTGTTAACTCCTCTCAAAGCAAACCGTGGGAGTGGGGCCGGAGAAGCTCTGGGGTGCACTCGGATCTGACGCGAGTCCTCTCTGTTTTAGCACGACCAGTTTGCCGACACGCTGCCTATATCGGAACAAGAATTCATCTTCATCCGCCTGTGTGTCCTGCGAGAGGTGAGGCGCAGCAGCTGCTTGCTGTGAATGCCGTTTAAACCCTGCGCCGTGTTCTCTAAGCTCCTTTTTCTTGTGTGTGTGTGTGTGTGTGTTGCAGTATTTGGAGAGAGAGCTCACGATGGCCAGCTTGCCTTTCACTTTTGATTTTGAAAGGAGTGTTGATGACTGGGTCTTCATGTGCTTCTTTGTGGGGAATGATTTCCTCCCTCATCTGCCGTCTCTGGAGATCAGGTACATGAGAATGTGTTTTCTTTCCCTGCAAGAACAGCTCCTGTGCTTTTAACTGGCAAGAGTCTCACCCTGTGGTTTGTGTTTAGGGAGGGAGCGATCGATCGCTTGGTTAACATCTATAAAAACGTGGTGCACAAAACCGGGGTGAGAGTTCTTCCTCTTCCTTTAAAAATGCCTGGCTGTGTGCTACAAAGCGGGCTTGTTTCTCACCTCTGCTGTTCTCTGACCTGCAGGGCTACCTCACTGAAAGTGGGTTTGTGAACCTGCAGCGGGTCCAGATGATCATGCTGGCTGTTGGGGAAGTTGAAGACAGTATTTTCAAAAAGAGGAAAGACGACGATGTAATTTTTTTGTTGTTGCTCTTACGTTCTTGGAGTTTGGTTTTAATCGCTTACCGTTAGCCAAAGACACTCCTTTAAGAGAATAAGGGGGAAAAAAAACCAACCAAATTTTGTGGTTTCTTTGTTACAATCTCTGGTGAATTTTTCCACGCTCAAAAAATAATCTTGTGCTTCCAGCTGAGCTTCTTTTCCTGGAAATGCCGGTTTGATGTTCAAGTTTTCAGTTGGCCCAGGAATCACAGATTAAAAAAAAAAAAATCTTTCCTTGAGTCTCTTTTCCTACTTCTAAGACTTTAGTCTGTCTTTGACACTTTTTTTGGGCAGCTCTGCAGTGCAGGCAAGGAGTCTGTGTCCTTTGACACTGCTGTCAGCCCCGAGTAAGGCTGCAGCTAAATTTAGTAGATCATTTAAGCCGTTACCAGAGTTTTGGGGCTTTGAGTACCCAACTGGTTTTTTTCCCCCACAGATTTTCAGGGTAGGGTAGGGAATTCCATCCCGTTTCTGTTGGGTTTACAGACACAAGAATTGACCCATGTCTCATTCAGAACATTCCCTAAAAACCTTGTGGCGTGGTCAGTTGGGGATTATAAGGAAATAATTTTCCAAGGAATCTGTATCCTTGACTGACTTTATTTCCCTTTGCTCTTTGTTCAGGATAACTTTAAAAGACGACAGAAAGAGAAAAGGAAAAGGTTGAAGGTAAGTGAATTCCTTACCCAGTGCAGAAACTAGCAAGAATTAAGATGTCTACTTTCGTTTCTGGAGGCTGGAACTGCAGGTGTGATCATGGTGTCTTCTGGCCTGCGTGTAAACTATTTCAAAGTTTAAAAATTTTAAATTACGTTGATTTTTTTTTCTATTCTGATATTTTAAAAATGGGCCTTTGTATATTCGTTTCCACATAATGTCAATCTGAAAATTGTGAGAGAGCATCACCTCAGAGCTGGGGAGATCATACAGCTCTTTCAGCAGCCTTGTGTGTGTTTATCTTGCAGAGGGATCAGCCTTCCTTTATTCCTGGTGGCCAGTTTTCCCCTCAGGCCCTGGGAAATCGATCCAGCCCTCAGGCAATCAGTAACCCTCGACAAGCTGCCTTTGAGATGAGGATGCACGACAGGCAGAACTCTGTGAGTACATGTTCAGAGGCGTTTGCACAGGGAAGGGAAATAATCGCACCCCGTGTTTCTCCAGGCACCTTTTTCTCTGCCCCGTCGGGTTTCCTTGAAAAGCTGACACCTCCAACATTATTCTTCAAGGAAGTGCTTCTAATAACTGATTTTTCTAAGCCTGCTTGAATAAAATTGTCTTCTTCATTTCTGCTTGGAATGATGCTTTTCCCTGGGGAGGGAGAGACTTGATTGAAGTTTTGGACAAGGTGTTTAGTGAGGGAAAATCGGGAAGAAGTGCTCTGCTAGAAGTCTTGTTAACTTTAAATAACAATTATGACAAATATTTTCTTTCTGGGTGTAGATCTTCATCCAAGCAGTGACCAAAATAAAAGTTCTTTTCATCACAAAGGTGTCTGTTCTGTCTCTGAAGTCGAAACACAATGTGCTTTTCCACAGTATGATTTCTGCTGCTCTTCCCTTTTAATCCCGAAACTTTTTTGCACCTGAGTTACGCAAATTAGTTCCTTTATGGAACGGGAGACGTTTCTTTTAGGCTCTAATATTAAATTAGGTAAATTTGAGAGGAGTTTAAAAGACCAGCTGTGAAGGAACTCGGAGTATTTCTGGCAGTTCTGAGCACCTTAGAAGCACCTTTTTTTTTCACTAGTGCTGCAAAAGGAAGTTGTAACAGGAGCTGCAGTGGTGCTCCAAGATTGGAATGTATCCAAAATGGCGTTCTTAAACCAATTCGTACTGTGTTGTTTGTTGCATCCATTTCTCTCTCTAAACCAGTGACATCTTTGCCTCTGTGCATCAGTGCCTGCCTTTTAACAGGGATGTGTTTTTCCCTTTTGCTCCTTGACTTGATGGGTTAAGGGGTTGTGCAGCCTTTGCCTGGAGTTTTTTTGGAACTGAAGAGAAGGCCTGTGATTATCACAGAGCTGTTAATTTTAACTTGAATTTAAAAAGCCTCATAAATCCTCCTCTCTCCCCGCCCCCCTTCCCCTATTTATCTGTAATAATTCTGACCCTAGACAACTGCAGCATCTCCAAACACCAGCCTGACTCCTGATGGCAGCCCGTCCCTGGGAGGAGGAATTAAGCGGAAACCTGAGGATAGTGACAGTGAACCTGAGCCAGAGGATAATATCAGGTGAGGCCATTTTTTGTAGCACTTTGTTAGCAAATTGCTGAGATAGATGCAGCCTAATTAATGCCATTTAGCTCAGTGCAGCAGTGCCTTCGGATGCTTTGCTATGATCTTTTTATCCAGCGGTAATTAATGTGGAGGGTGAGAATATCCGGTAAATTCCAGTGAGATGGGTGAGCTCTGGCTGTTAAACCCAAGTATCCAGATTAGTATGCGTGCAGGTTTGCAGCCTCCAAGCCACTGCTCCCTCCGAGACCGAGCTTGGCGAGACATTCCCTGATTATGTGAGCGGAATGCTGCCGCTCCCTGGGATCCGGGAGCTGTTTAACCCGCACGGCTCGGATGTGCTCGCGTGGGCAGCGGCGTTTGTCCTCGCTTCCAGTGGTCTCCTCCGTCTGTGGTTTGCGGCGGGCCCTGGTTTGTCTCTGAGTTCTTGCACCGTCTTTGGAAGGCTGAGCCTGGGATGGTCGAGACAGGAATTTTCTGAGCGTTAAGTACCAGTGAGTCTGCACTGATGAAGGGTTTCAATTAAGCTCTTGCTGCTTGAGTCGAGGGTGAAGGCCCTTACAGCTGCTCCTGAGAAATGCAGCCACAGGGATTTGTTGTCTGTGGAGTCAGGCCCCGGCTGGATGTGGGAAAGCACTCAGGGTTGTTTCCTTGTGGAGTTCTGGTCGCAGTCATCACACCGTGTTTGTGACATGTGGCCCATCAGCTCTGCCGATGTCACAATTGTAGCTCTCATTCTTATTTTCTTTCCCATGTGTCTGTATTTGAATTGACTGATTTTCAATTTTTTTTTTTAAATCAAGCAAGCAGAATTTTTATACACAATCAGGATAACTGTTAATATTCCTTTCTGTCTTGAGTGTCAGCAGAGGTTCTGAAAGAAGCTTGAACAGTGTGAATGAACTGTGGTGATTTATGAGCAGCAGTGGTTCTGACAGGGTTGGTATTGCCAAGGAAGAGGGTGTGCTACATTCAGCCACAGTTCTTTAAGCTCTTGTAGCTCAGAATATTTTTTCATGTCCTTCTCTGAGTGGAAATTAATTCTATGCTTGCCATTGTAAATAAAAAGAGCTGCATAGATGTCCTAGATACGGCCAAGCTGTTTGTGAAAACATGTTCTGTATTTAGAATGACTTTGAACAAATTGTTGCAGTCGGCTACAGATGGGTTTTATCTCACAGAAAGGTTTTTTGAGTTTATGCGAGTGTCTGTCTGCCAGGCAGCTCAGAGCCTGCAGATGTTCTTGATTCCATCCCTCAAGCCTTGGGTGCCAGGAGCTCTGTCCTTGCTCACCTGCTTCTCTGGAAACCTTGAAAACATCTCTGGGCTTCTCTGCCTGCCCCTCAGTGTGAATCATCTTGGAAGGATTTACAAAGCGTCCATGTCCTGAGCAGCTGGCTCAAGACAGAAGCAAGGGAAGATCCTCTTTGCAGAGCCAAAGGGATGTGCATCCTGTAAGGAAGCACAAATGGCTCGTGGCTCCCTCCTACAGCTCCACACACGGGAGTCAGGGCTCTGGGAGAGTCTGACCAGTGCCAGCTTGAGGTGACCTCTTGGAGTTGTTTGGAATAGAAGTCTGTGTAAGAAAACAAATCATTATTAAGGGATTATGTGGTTTAAGCAGTTTGGTTCTTTCCTGACATGATACAGCAGAGCTGCAGGGTGCAGGTGCCCGTGTGTGAATGAGGAACAAGTGTTTGTCCTCCCTGCCCCATCTGTGGACAGACGTGAGGGGGAGCTGTGTGAAGGAAGGATGAACCGTGGCCGAGGTGGCTCCTGGGATCCCAGTGTCCATCTCTGGCCTGAGAGACTGAAAATCCCGGGTGAAAGGGAGCTCATCTCGTGTGAGGCAGCAAGCACAGGATGCTGAGCTGCACGAGTGCCTCTGGTAATCACAGCTTGTCTGAGCAGCAGCAGAACACAGACATTATTATTATTATTATTATTGTTATTCATTTGCTTGCCTTTGTATTTGGAGTAGCAGGAAAAGTGTCGGTTCTGCCAACAGTCACATTTTATTCCGTTGCTGCTGAGCATACCTTTTTCTGCTTTCATTTAAACTGTATACAAATGGCAACTGAAGTAGCAAGTGCCTTGGTCTTACATTGTAATTCAGACCTGCAGATGTGCATCTGGTAAGGTGTCCGTCCGTGGAAACATGTTATCCGTGCCTGGTTGTGTTGCAGGTTGTGGGAAACCGGTTGGAAGCAGCGCTACTATAAGAACAAATTCGACGTGGACGCCTCAGATGAGAAATTCCGTCGCAAGGTTGTGCAGTCCTACGTGGAAGGGCTTTGCTGGGTTCTCAGATATTATTATCAGGTACCCCAGAGTTTCTTGTCTGAATTTGTTTCGGTCTGTTGCTCGTGTTGGAAAAGCCGTGGGGTTTTTTTGGAGATGTAAGATAAATGTGTGCCCGTTCTGTTTGACTCTGGGGGTTCGAATGCGGTGTCACCATCCCCGGAGCTGCGGAAGGAACAGCTGGACGTGGCACGCACTGCTCTGATCTGGTTGACAGAGTGGTGATTGGTCACAGGTTGGACTCTGGTCTCAGAGGTCTTTTCCAGCCTTGATGATTCTGGGATTCAGGGTCTCACATCCAGTAGCAGCACTCGTTGGTGCAGCAAGAACTGCTGCTATTTTCCCTTTCCCAGAAATAGTGACACTGCAGGTGACTGACTGAGGGAACAAAAGACAAAGCCTGTGAAATGCCAGTAGGAATTTGCAAGGGACAGAGTTGTCAGTCTCCTGCGTGGGTTGTAATGCTGTTCCATGAAGTGTGTTGTGATTGAAGTAATCTGGATCCGATTTAAATCTTTTGATAATTGAGATGTCAGATTGGCAAGAGATTAGTGGGCCGTGGTGGGGTTTGTTGCAGCGATGGTTAATAAGGAGCTCCGTGCCCTGAAGGCAAAGTCAGTCAGATTGGCTGTGTGACCTGGGAGCACAATGTGCTCCAGCCCATGGAGTTTGTCTGTCTCAGCAGGAACTTGGAGCATCCGCAAGGGGCTGCGTTGGGAAGCCATTGGGCTGGGGGAGCTTCAGAATAGGTTTGCCTCGAGGCTCTTTGTTTGGCTTTTTTTTCTTTTCACCATAATAAAAATTGACTCCGATAACTACTGCTGGCTGTCCATAAAACTTGTGCCAGAATACGTTACGTGCCTTTCTCTTCCTACGGAAAGCTGATAATGCAGGGCATGTCCCACCAGTGGGAACATCTGTTTGGAGAGGGGGGAGAAAAAAGGGGAAAAAGGAAAAAAAGAATGAAAGCAATCCACCTGGCTTTTGAAACATTTTGAGTCTGTCTGAAGGACTGCAGCGAATAATTATAGGCGCTGTAATTTTGTACCAAAAATATCACTGGAGGAGCCTCGTTGACATTTAATTGTTCAGAACTGGAAGTCAGAATAGTAGTGGGCTTTTGTTTCAAGTGGTGCTGCTAAGAAAAATAGCTGAGGAGGTGAAAGCTTGACTTAGACCTCCTGGAGCCACGTTTCCTTTGCGAGGTGCGTGGTGTTCTGGTGTGTTTTGAGTTTGCTTGATTTTCTCCTTCCTGAGGACACGCTTTGTGTTCCCCCCTGCTCGAGGCAGGAGAACAAGAAGGGAAGAGCAAAGTGCTGCTCCAAGTATGCACTGGTGCTGGTCCTGGAGAGGGAAGTACCAGTTAAAACCAGAATGCTTTTCAGCCTGCAGCAGATGCTGTTCGCATCTGCACACCCCGCAGGGCGTGCTGGGCGTCTCTGCTCCCACAGCTCCCTGGGTCAGCAGCGGGGTTTTGCTGTGGAAAGCAGGAGTGTAAAAGCTGTGTGCTGCCAGGAAAATACTGCTCCCTGCCCTTTTGTCGTGTTTGGTGACTGGGCTGCGTGGTTTTAATTCGCTGCTCTGTCTGATTCCGTGTCTCTCCCCTCCCTGCCCCAGGGCTGTGCCTCCTGGAACTGGTATTACCCTTTCCACTACGCTCCCTTTGCCTCGGACTTCGAGGGAATTGCAGACATGCCCTCAGACTTTGAGAAGGGCTCCAAACCGGTAGGGCTCTTGGTTTATCCATTCGTTCACTGCTGATTTACCCTCCCATTAGAAGTGTCCCACGTCTGCTTGTCTGCTTTCAACAGTTCAAGCCTCTTGAACAGCTGATGGGGGTGTTCCCGGCCGCCAGCGGGAATTTTCTGCCGCCGACATGGAGGAAACTCATGACAGACCCGGTGAGAATCCGTCTTGTATTCCTGTCTGGAAGCTCAGGTCGTCATCAGTGCTGTGAGCGTGACCTGCTGCTTCTCACTGCAGGCAGAAAAATGCTGCAGACCAGGAGGGAAAGGGTTTGGTAGATGGCAGTGGTTCTTCAGAAATCCTTAAAAGTGATTTCTTGGAGTTCAGATGACATTGCCCAGCTCTCTTACGCTTCAGATGGTTTCGTTTCTTACAGAAACCTTCCAAAACTTGGTCGGGGAGCACGTAACTTATCCTAATTGGCTCTCCTCCTTATCCTAATTATTCTCTCCTCCTTAATTTCTTATTTTAAATCTCTGAGTAATGCAAGTGCCAGTCCTCACTTTGGGCTTAAATGGCACTTAACGGAAGACGTTTCTGTAATCAAAGATCTTCGTGTTTGGCACCACGTGACATTCTGAACCCGTGTCAAAGTTGGCTTTAAAGGTGATTTTTGTTTTCTCAATTCCAGGAATCAAGCATCATTGACTTCTACCCTGAAGATTTTGCTATCGATTTGAATGGGAAGAAGTACGCTTGGCAAGGTGAAATTTCAACTCTATTTTTTTAAATTTTTAGACATTAGTCTTAAAAACCTGTAAAACTAGAGAGAAATTGGAAAATCATGTTAGTGAGAAAACCCTGCGCAGAGTCACAAAGGTAACTTGTGTTGCTTGTTGTGGGGACAAGCGTTTTACAGCAGGTGTATTTTGGAAAAGAAATTAGTATGAAGAGCAAATTGTGGTTCAGTAACTGGTTTTGGAGATTGGCAAGGATTATTGGTAATTTCTGCAGTCATTCTAGATTTGTTAATTTGTCCTGAACTAGATTAATCATTCTTCTGTTTTTATGAGCCTCAGTGTGTAATTGTCTTTTGTCTCCTTTGCATTTAATTAATGGATCTTGTTCTGCTCAATCAGTGGCTCATTAGTACTGCGCCAAAAATACTTTGGGGAATATGGAAATATTTTGGAGCACACGAAGAATGGGAAAAGAGCTACAGCATTTATGCAGCTTTTACTTTCTTTAGAGAACACTAATTTTCAGGGTCTGCCAGATTCTGTGGCTGGGTGTAATTTACACTGCAGGTAAAATTTTAGGTTTTCAGTTTGATGGCAACAGGTTTTGTTTGAATAAAGCCACAGAAAGATCTGACTTCTGAAGCTAAAGTGTGATTACTTCAGAATCACTCTGCTCTAGCTGTTTCTTGGCTCAGGAAACTTATCAGAGCACGCCGTCCTGGTGTCTGGTTTTGGGGTTGTTCTGGGTTTTCCCAACGAGTGTGAGAAAACACTGGTTTGGTTTTGCCAGGTGTGGCGTTGTTGCCCTTTGTGGATGAGCGGCGCCTCAGAGCTGCCCTGGAGGAAGTGTACCCTGACCTCACTCCTGAAGAGAGTAAGAATTGGGGTGCTTTGTTAAAGAATTGGGGTGCTTTGTTAAAGAATTGGGGTGTTGAGTTAAAGAATTGGGGTGTTTTGTTGCCACCTATGTATTTCACCCTAAATGAGCAAGGTGTACTCGGTGTTTGGTTGGGACTTTTCCTCATGGGTGCTGCTGGTAGTTAGAGGGATCCTCGGTGGATTTGTTTTTGTAACTCTTGTTCAGCTTATAAAGGCCAGCGTTTGTTTCTCTGTGTAGGGAAATAACATCTGGTTCTTGTGGGTAAACTGTGGGAGGTGTGTGTGGGGTTCGGGGCTGGGTTTTATCAATTCTGTCTGTATCTGCAGTGTTCCTCTGTTCTAAATTCGGCATTCCTCCACTGAGCACAAGATTCCCATTATTTTACTGCCTGCCAGCTATCCCTGTGACCAGACACGTCCTGCTCTGGGCAGACACTGCCTTTCCTACACTCTCAAGGAACACGCAGAGCTTCCTCCTAAATCACAGTGAAGCTCGGCTTTTGTGGAGGTGTCACCAGCGCAGTGGTTGCTGGTTTGCTGCGTTCCTTCCTTCCCTCTGAACTCCTGCCCCGTTCCCGTCGTTTTTCCAGGCAGAAGGAACAGCCTTGGCGGTGACGTTCTCTTTGTTGGGAAGCACCATCCGCTCTGTGACTTCATTGTGGAGCAGTACAAGGCCAAAACCACAGAGGTAGGTTGCACTTGTTCCTCGGTGGAAACGGTCGGGGGGGAGGTCCGATGAAGTGCTCCAGCTGGAGAACTCCTTTCTCCATAGGCAGTGGATATCCCGCCGGAGCTGTGCCACGGCATCCAGGGAAAGCTCACCCTGAACGACAACGCCGTCCTCCCGGATCAGTGAGTGTGGCCTTCGGGGTGGGTTCTTGCTGCTGAAGGACCTTTCCAAATGTTTGTGTGCCCACCAGGAGTGGATTAAAGCTCCTGACAAGGCCACGTGTGTAGTTCTGAGGGTTCACAGCAGGCCTGTGTTACCTCCAGCATGGGGGAGACCCCCAGCAAGTGAAACTCTCTTTCTATGATCCCATTATTTTAACGTCACAACTCAGCTTTTAAACCAGCCCCAGATATCTTTTGAACACTCTAATACGTCTGTTTATTTGCTGGGGAATCTTTGTTTGTTTGTCATTTTGCCTGCGGAAGGTGGATTCTTTGGTGCTTAGTTATTGTTTTATGAGGTAAACAAGGCCTGGGTAATAAAAGTAGTAGTGCTCCGTGGCCTTGTTCGGTAGGGTCATGTTTTTGCTCCTCTGCTTTTGTGTGGATGTTCATATGGGCTGATGTGACTTCCCGTTAGTGCACATTGCCCAAAAACCCCAAAACTCTGCTTTTTGTGTGCTAACCTGCATTACATCAGAGAAAAATCCAGGTAGTGATAGCTTAGATATATGTTGGCTGTGTCAGTTTGGGCTGTAGCACTGAAATCAGGGCTGTTCCCGGCTGCACATACAAAGAATACTCATATTTTTAGTTTGAGGAGCCATCAGTGTAATCTTCACCTCGTAGGACACACACTCATTTCTCTGACTGTGCCCAGAGGCACAAGCAGGTGTTCAGTGCCTCGTTTTTGTTAAGTGCACAAACACTGCCTTGGTTGGACAGAAAATGTACCCCAGGTCACACTAACAGACATTTCTCCATTCTTGTCGTGGTTGTGAAGAGTATCAGCAGGTCAGAGTTGTTCTTGGAGGGAACAGGAACAAGAAGCCTCTTCTGGCATTGCCTTGCCTGGGCAGACCCTAGAGAATCCCCACACAGCAGCTGCAAACCAAGTGGCATTGCAGAATAAGGATTCAGTCACTCCGGTGCTCACGGAAGCTCTTGGTTTAGGGGAAGGGCAAGTTAACTTTGAAATAGATGTTGTGCAGGCTTAGTTGGCAGAGCAGCAGATGGTGAGAAATGTGTTCCCTGGTGTTCTGACAGAGGTTTTTCTCTTGGCCAGGGTGGTGGAGTCTCCTGTTCCCATGCTGCGGGACCTTACACAGAACTCTGCGGTCAGGTCAGTAAGCTCTGGGCTTTGATGCGAGGGTGCGCAACATGCACTCAAAATCTCTGCTCAAAGCACTGAAAATCTGTGTCATTTTTATCTCCAAAGAGGATGGCTTGGTTCAGCCAGAACAGCCGTGTAGAGGCGGTAAGAAGTGCTGAGTTGTGCCTTGTCAGGATGCTGTAGGAAGGGTGTCCTAAATCGGGGTGTTGTTACTGGGAGCGATGGGTTAAAGGAAGGGTTTGGCTTTTCCGTCTGCCACTGTCAGGAGGCTGGAATTGTTCTGTGCTTCTCCCTGCTTCTCTGCCACAGGGATTTTTCTCCCTGCCTTTGGAGATGGTGTATGAGCAGTCAGGACGCTGCTCTTCAGAGCTGTGTCACTTAGGCTGAATTTTCCAGGGAGCCATTATTCTCCTTCCTTGTAGCCTCATTCTTTCTTGGTCCTGGAGACCATGAATTCCAGCTGGAAGAGTGAGATTATTCTGCTCATCTTTTGGTTTTAGCTTTCTTGGTGATAAAGCGGTGATTACCGTTTCACTTTGTCCTCATTATCCAGTGAACCTAACCCTCAAATACTTTCTTCTAGCATCTCCTTCAAAGATCCACAGTTTGCTGAAGACTTTGTTTTCAAGGCTACGGTATTACCTGGGGCAAAGTAAGTGTCAGCTGCCAGCTTTCAAACCGTTCCGTTCCGATTTATTCCTCTGGGTATTTGCTCTGGTGGGCGCTTATGGAACTGTTGTTTGTTGTTAAGGAAACCTGCTCCAGTTCTGAAGCCGGGAGACTGGGAAAAAACCAACAACGATGGCAGGCCTTGGAGGCCACAGCTTGGCTTCAACAGGGACAGGAAACCGGTGCACTTGGACCAGTCAGCGTTCAGAACCTTGGGGTAAGGCCGTGGGGTTACTGCTGCCTTGCTGGGGGGACTGCCCTCCTTGTTCCTTTTTAAGTTCAAAAAGCGTCCAGGCTTAGGTGCTGGTTTTCCACGTTGGACACCTCGGTGTGGGATATTTTAATTCAACATTGCTGAACACTGAATGTTACAGCGATTTTGCAGGAATGCCTTGCTTGCTTCTTGTTATTTTTTTTTCCCCCCTCCTGAATATTTCTGACTCACTTTCCTGCTGGTTTGGGTTTTTAAAACTTGTTTGGTGAATACTTCTAATGAGGATATTGTGCACAAGTGATAATTAAGACTGTTAACGAAGACAGGAATGTCTTTCATGCTTTTAAAAACAAAGAAGCTTTAAAAATTAAATGGGTTTCCATACTGGGGAGTGCAAGGAGCCATGCATTTATCAGAGCCACAGAAGGGAATGTTTTAAAGGAGACTGTAATACTGGCAAATAAAGTTAGACTCTGGAGTGTCTCCTTAGGAAGAGAAAATATCTGCTTCATCTTATGGCTCTGGAGGAGCTGCAAGAAGGAAAAGCACCTCCTTTTAGGAAGGAAAAGCAGGGCTGTCCTGGGGCTGCACTTGAGAACCCTCTTGCACGTCACGGTCACAATAAAAAGCACAGCTGTGGCGTTGGAAACCTGAGCGTTTCCCTGAGAGCGGCTCCCAAGGCCCGTGCATGTCGGGATGTGCCTGGACCCCGATCCACCAGTGCATCCCTGGGATGTGGGCTGGGCTGGGCTGGGCTGGGCTGGGCTGGGAGGCAGCTGTGCTGGGAGATGGAATCACCACGGCATCCTGACCTGCTGCCTTGCCATTTCTTCCCGTAACAGCCACACGATGCCAAGGGACAGGGGCATGCCGGGGATGTATCCCAACGCCGTGCCGCTCGGAGCTTACGGCAGCCCCTACGCCAGGCCCCTCATGGGCGGGCAGCAGCAGATCCCCAAGCTGCTCTCAAGTAAGTGGGCTCTGCTTCCTGCCTCTCACAGCTGCGTTGGTCTAAACATGGTCTATATGTATCTGTTTCACTTGTTTATCTGTGGTTAAATACGAGCTGGAAAGGAGAACGTGGGGAATGGGAAGGCAGAGCTGCCAGTCAGGCATCGCAGTTTCAAATTCATCTCCAAAAAGAGAATATCTATGTGGTTTTGGGGAGCCCAGCAGTCCCCGTGCTGCTGTTCCTGCCGAGTCCTGGTGTGCTGTGGGAAGCGCTCCAAACTGCTCTGTCTGTCCCACGTCCCTGGAGCCGACCCTGCCCGTGAGGCACTTCCCAAGCTCTCGTCCTCGTGGCTCCCGAGCCCCTTGTGCTGAACAGGCAGCACTCTGCAGGCAAATAACCCCCCAGTGCCAGTGTCTGGCTCAAACTGAGGAGGTTCAGAGCCGCTGCTGGATGAGAAATCCCAGTCCATCTGGTGGCCTTGGAAAACTGTCTGGTGGCTTTCCTTGACGCGTGCCTCCCTCCCCCTCGGAGCTCCGCAGCCGCTGTTCTGCAGGTGTGCCTGGCAAACCTCAGAGCAATTGGTTGGGGTCTTCTTCCCTCCTCGTTGTGCTGCTTTTTCCAGGAGGCAGAGGCTGCTGTCCTGCTGCTGTCTGGAGCAGCAGGGAGAGGAGCCAGGTGGAGCCGCCTCACGGAGGCTCCTTCACCGTGCAGGGCCGCGCGCCAGCCGCGCTCTCCGGAGCCGCTTCCCGGCGCTCTGCTTTCAGGGACACCGCAGTGCTGCACGCTGTAAGCGTGTTCTCTGCCGCTTCACTGGGTTGTGTTCCTCCTCCTCTTCTGCTGAGACACCGAGCTGTCCCAGGAGATTGGACTTAAACTCTAATTAACTTCTCGTTTGCGCTGACTGCCGCGTGAAGTCTTTGCAGCTGATTACGGCAGCGCTTGACTTAGAATTTGGAGATTCTTTCAGTGCCTCATTATTTGAGGCTGAGGACAGCTCATGTCCTTCAGGAGGATGGGTCAAACAGCCTGAGGGCTGTGTTGCTCCCTAGAGCCATTCCCCAAACCCATCCTGCTGCCTGGCGGGAGGGTCAGGCCCCAGCCCGGCCCACCCGGGACTGTCAATGCCGAGCGAACCACGTGTGCCTCAGGTTAGAAGAAACGGAAAGGCCTCTTGGATAGCATCCAGAGCCCACACATCCCTGAAAAACCACGGCTGATGTGGTCAAAATCCCCCTGTTCAGCGGGAGTGAGGCAGAGCAACTTTCCCCTTGGCGCGTGGTGTTTCTCTGCGCGTGCTGCAGTGAAATCAGCCTCCGGAAGGGCGACGCGGTCAGGCCAGGAGCCGTCTCCTCCTCGGGAGCCGGCTGGGGGTGTTCCTCACCGGTGCTCCCTGATTTGCCTCGGATGTGCCAATTTTCAGCTGATGAATAATTGTCTGCGCTGATAACTTGGGGAGTCAAGTGCGGGGTGGCAGCGCTCTGGGAATGGCAGGTTTGGCTCCTGCAGCACAGGACATCTGATTTATGACTCGCGTGGCAGGCAGTAAACTTGTCAATTAGCTGCGTTGGAAAAGTGATTTTGATTAGTGCAATCAGTAAACACAAAATCTCCTCTCTGATTGCCACCCTGATTAGATAAATTGTTACTTGAGGAGCTGCTGGAGAAGGCAGTTTCTTTGGCCTTATAGCTCTAGGAAATGCCTAAGTTTTGCAGCCTAAAGAAAATATTAATTGTCATTCCTTCTCCCACTTTGTACCTTTCTGAAGTGCAATTCGCTGCTCCAGACTCTCTCCCTCCAAGGTTGTTCTGTCAGCCATACAAATGAATATTAATAAGGCGGCTTTAAATGTTTTGATGGTGATTTCACTAAAGCCTCGCTTAAACTGAGCTGCAGGAAGGGGTGGTTACAGCAGGAGAGCTGGGCCCTTGCTCACGTGGAGAGGGAGAGTCTGGAAACAAGATGTTGCCTGTATTTCCGTGCTGCTGCTGCTGCCTGTGAAACTTGTAAATTGTCAGAAACAGAGTCATTTTAGGATATTTTTGATTGAAAGTTGTAACGCTCCGGGGCTGTTCCAAACTTTTTAAAATTTTTTAAGCTCCAGTTGAAAAATGGCACATTTTCCCCTAAAGCAGCACTGTTGGGTTCCCCTGCATCGCCCTCCCCTTGCATCCCAAAACAAACATGGCATTGTGTGGGTGCAGCCTGTTCAGGCATGGAAAAGCCCTTGGGACTGGCAGGCTGGTCAGCAGGAAAGTGCCACTTCCCCACCTTCGGTCCTGGTCGTGCTTCAGGCTGCAAATTGGCTGCAAGAGAGGAGCTGAGGAGCATCGGCTGGTGACTCTGTGCGTGTGTGTCTGGGGGTGTAAAGCCAGGTTCATACGCTGGCCGATGTGGTTGTGTGTGCAGGTGTAAAGCTGAATAAATAACCCTGCGTGGGGGATAAATGAGGAGTTGCGGGCTGGGTTGGCTTTGCCCAGCAGGCTGCCGGGAAGAGCGGAGCTGCAGGGGCTGGGAGTTTATCTGGCGTTCTCTTTGCTGGGGCTGGGCCAGGCAACCCAGCCAAAGCTAGGAGAGAGGCACAGACTTACTTATTTTATTTTTCCCCCCTTTCCCTTTCCGTGTCCTTGCCCCTGGCAGCGTGGCAGGGCGTCCGTGTGCCCGCCGGCCGTTATCCAGCTGCTGGAACCAGCTGTTGGAATTAGGTCACACTTGAAGGCCATTGAAAGCCATCAAAGGTGTCAGTGAAACTGGAGCTTTTGATTGACGCTGGCCCCGAGTGCTGGGGGCTGCCTGGGTGCTATTGAGGAGCTGCTGCTTTTATCCTGTTTGCTGACCAGGTTATTTAGAAGGACAACAAGCGTTTAATTGCGGGCCCTGTTAAAGCAATGTTGGTCCTGCCTCGCCTTTGTGCGGGGCTGGTTTGGGTGGCACAAACAATGGGCGAGTGGGTGGTCTCCTGCACGCCAGCGCTGGGGCTCTGGCCAAGGTTTTACCCAAAAAGGCTTAATTCAGTCTGATTCCATTATCTGAGACATCATTAATAGGTTTTTATTAGGGTATTATCGCTGGCCACGTTAACTTTTAAATGCACCTTCGCTATCTCTAGTGACAACGTATTTATATTTTATTTTAATGAATTCTTTGTCTTTTGCATCCTGAATATACTTATTTAAACATGAATAAGGCAGAACCGTCCACATTATTCCGTGCTCTGGCCATTGTTTTAGTTGCCTTTGCGGAATAACTCAGAGGGAAACCGGCCCGTATTTTGACTTTGACATCTTTGTTGGTCACAAACGTGGTGTGCAGTGGAGACGTAGTGCTGGGTGCGTATTTGAGTCCCCATATTTTTTAATATACTGATGAACGCACTGGTAGGAGATATAAATATTAAATGGAGTTGTTAGGGTGACAGACAAGGTTTTGCATCTTCAAAAATTCAAGAGGAGACACCTGTGCAGCATCTGAGCTCTAACCAACGCTAGCTCTGGCAATTAAAATTCATAATTCTCTATTGTGAAGCTTACTGGACGTTCTAAAGCCGAAAAAGTTGCCTTTTCTCGGCTCACAGCAGGCCTCTGTCCAAGTCAGCAGCGGGAAGCCATGACTTGGAGCGTGCTTGTGGCACATCCAGTCTGAGCTTTCCCGTTCGGCTTCCCAAAAGCCGCTCTGGGGCACGCGGAGGAGCGGGGCACGGCTCTTGAGCTGTTCTTGCTCTCTCTTATTTGGCCATCTTGTTTTGCCCTCCAGATCTTCGACCCCAGGAATCCTGGCGAGGTCCCACGCCCCTGTTCCAGCAGACACCGCAAAGGTAAGGCAGGAGGGACGTGAAACATGCCCGGGAGGGTGGATTGGGCTCTGCCGGCCTCGCCAGTGTTTGGTTTTTCCCTTCTTTGTTTGGAATATTGTGGTTTAAAATTGTGGAAATGATGCTGTAGGACAGGTTTTTTGAGTTAATTAATGTCCGTGATTTATTGATGTTCTGAGAGCCCGCTACGTGGTGTTCACCCTTTAAAAGGCTCGAGTGCTTTGTATTAAAAAAAAAACGAGGGAAAACCACTTTCCATTAAAACTCGGGCTTCAAAATTAACTTTACTGTTGGTGCTTTGGTACCGTTCTTGGTTCTTTGGCCTTTATCTTATTGAAGCTTTTGAGATACTATGAAATTGAACACAGAGAGCTTAAAACTGCATTAGATTTTGGACAGGCTAAACAAATTTCTTTTTAGGAGGGCTGTGGAGCTTAATGAGGCATAACTAATGGTGTTCCACTTTTATCATTCCTGTGCCGCAGCCGCAGCATTAGCACAGACCAGCCATTGATTCTTGCTACAAACCTCTTGAAGTCCTAATCAGCTTCTTTGGTACAAGTTTTTCAGGCCTGACAAGCCCATTGTAGGGCAGTGTCACTGTAGGTCAGTAGTTATTAGTTGCCACTGAAAACAGTTTCTTTAACTACTTAAGGCTGAACTGAATTAAATGCAGAAGGGACTCGGGGAAGGATTATGGAATCTGCAGCCCAATAAGTGCCATCGAATAGAAGGAATGTGACATGGTTTGATAATCAGGGATGTTTTACATGCGTCCCCTCGTTGATGGCTTGTGTGTCCTTCGGTGGGGTGGGCTCAATAAAGCCGGGCTACCTGTGGCAGCCATGAATAATGACATTTATTTTTATGGTTATGGAGGAGGGAGCGAAGTTTGTGCTCTGAGGCGCAGCCTTTTCCCCTTGGGTTTATTTGCAAATGTTTCACCATTGAAAATATGGGCTTTGGGGGAATTTAGCGAGCTCTCCACGGCCACTTTCCATGGCAACCGTTTTGATCCCCACTGAAGTAAGCCTGGCTCCCTTGTCCTGTGCCTCGTCCGTGTGGAAT
The DNA here is from genome assembly GCA_014706295.1 of Lycocorax pyrrhopterus obiensis. NCBI lineage: Eukaryota > Metazoa > Chordata > Aves > Passeriformes > Paradisaeidae > Lycocorax > Lycocorax pyrrhopterus. Next base: position 539,183 of record JACSVZ010000004.1, read on the forward strand.
ATTGTAAGGCAAGATGCATTCATAATGCAAACTTTAATATTGCTTGGACCATGGGAGTTGCCACTCCCACCCCTTAATTAAAGCCAATTTATATACTTTTATTTGTGAAGGGCTGCTGCAGGTCTGTCACTTGTCGCCGCCTCCTCTTTGTTACACCGTGGAGGGTTTATGAAAAGCTCTGCCAGCACTGAGGATAAGGAGTTTTGCCGTGTTCTTGGAAGGTTTTGGGTTTGGGGAGCAGATCAAACGTGCTTAGAGCTGATGCTGAGTCGCTGTACAGAGGCAAGCACAGAGACTTAAGCAGAAGGTTAAACACAGAGACGCTTGGTGCGGGAGAAAGCGTCTGAACCTGTTGAAGGCGTTTTGAGCTTCCCATTCGCTCCCTGGGAGCTGCTGGTTCCCCAAACTGCTGCCCCCCCTTGCTGCTGCAGCTCCAGGAGCAGTGGGTATCGTGGGGGAGAGCAGCCAGGGGTTTCTGCTCAGGGAAGGAGGTGACTGAGGGAGAGGCCAGCCCTGCTCCAGCCCCGGCGGATGGAGTGGCTTGGCAGGGGGCTGGGATATCCTGGATTCACCACGTCAGTGAGGGATAAGCAAGGAGCCCTGTCCCTGCCAGGAAGGTTCAGAGCCTTTGTGCTGTTTCGGGGATGGAGTGGTGCATGGGGGCTAAACCGGCTCTTCCTTCCCAGGCCTGGGGGGAAAAGCCAGGAGTGTAAAGCTCCTTCTCCGTAATCCAGCCAATCCTGTCTCCTGTGGAGGGTTTCTTGCTTTTAAATCTAGTGGTACGCCTTGGTGTGCAGCAGGGAAAATGAATTTTGGGGTCCCTCCCCGTGCCCTGACATTCCTGGGCACTGCAGAGATCCTTTCGTGCTCTCGAGCCAGTCCAGGGTTTACAGACAGAGATTTGCTGGTGGGAATGTGTCATCTGGTTAAGCAAATCTTTTTGTTTAACCTGTTCACAGAAGAGGTGTCCAAAGCGGCTGAGGCGTGAAGGCAGGAATGTTTTTCTGTGTAAATTCTCCTGAATTTAGCAGACCTGGCTGAATGTGTTTGAGCTGTTGTGACTCTGTGGGTAGCTGTGCCAGTGTGAGCTCCTGGGGTGTTCCAAGTGGCACACTTCTTTTTTTGGCTACAGCTTTGCTGTGTGCAAATCCGCACCTGAGGGTGGTTTACAGCGAAGCGGTGATGTTAGTGGTGTTAATTTGTTAAATATCTCAACTTTTCACTAAGCAGCGCTTAAAAAGTTTAAAACCTCCTGCCAAATAAATATCAGTGTCCAATGAAATTTGTGCCAAGCTTCCCCATTCCAGGCATGGAGCAAGTGCTGGCCTGTGACCCTCAGTCGTGTTTATCTCCAGCACTTGTTGTAGAGGCAGAGTGATTGTTAACGAAAGCCCCAGAGCTGGGGCTATATGGGTAATTCCCGGTAGTTTTCCTTATGGCTGAGCCGTGTGTTCTTCCTGGAGAGTCTGCTGTTTTCTAGGAATCATGTGGGGAAAAAAGTTAGTACTCAAAACACTTAATGGCAAGGAGCAAGTATGAACAAAGTATGAACTTAGTTCATTCCAAGTGGGAACTCGGAACGTTGATTTTGAGTGTTTAGTCCCCACGAGTGTGAAGTGCTCTTAGCTGTAACTACAGCACTGCCCCTTCTGGGGAGGGTTTGGGTAACGTTGTGCGTTTCTGGAGTGGAGAGCAAAACACACAGCCCAGTGTCACCACTTAGCCTTTGTGCGTGTCCATTTCCATCAGGTAGGAAAGTGCTTTTCCAAACAGGAAACGAGTTATTTGTTTCCAGAGTTGGCAGGGGTTCCTTCTGCCTCCCTGAAATCCAGGCAGGTCCTGCCGTGGCCAGGTGGAGCGGCTGTCTCTGCAGGCTGTGCTGCGGGACCACAGTGCCTTCACATCCAAAATGCCCGTTTTCATCCATTCCATCGTACATCCGCCCGCCCCGGTGCCAGCTTAGCCTCCGCTCCAGCTGCTGGGATGCGTGTTTGAAGTCCTTCCCCTCCCACCACCTCTCCCTGGGTTCTCACAGCTCCGTTTGCGCACTGTTGGGCCGCTGGCTGTGAATCCTGGCCGGGACAGCCGGGGCACCTCCCCGCGCTGCCGGGGCGTTTGGGAGTCTGGCTGCCTCAGGAGAGAGTCTCCAGGGCTGAAACCCAGCACAGCTGGCCAGAGGCTCTCTGGAGAGGCACAGAGTGACGTGCAGTGCAGCAGGTAAACCTGGGATGCAGGGCTCCCCATCCCAAACCTGGAACGCAGGGCTCCTGCTCTCTGCTGTTGCCATCCCAAACCTGGGATGCAGAGCCTCTGCTCTCTGCTGTCCCCATCTCCCTCCAGGCTGGCCCCGCTCTGCTCAGCCGAGTCCCTCTTCAGCAGGGCTCAGGAGAGATTAAGTCTCTCCACTCTGCGTGTTTTTCCCTCACAACATCATATTGTCCTGCAGGACCCACCTGCTCCAAATCCTTTGAGGAATTGTCCCTCACCCGTGCTCAGCTGTAACAACCAGGTCACGGCCGGGGCAGCATTTCCCTAAATATTTTGAATCGAACATGTTCTACCTGTTGCTGTCTAATTGTCCCGTTGGAACGGGCACTTGAGGGAGATGAAAACATTTCTTGCTGCGGGTGATCCGGGATGGCAAACCGGGCCATAATGGATGCCGGATCCGCGTTCCCATATAAACTGTACACCAAATGTCAGTCAGCCCGTGCCAATTAGTGCTTATGTTGCTAGGTCACCGTGGTCAATTGAAAACGGCATCAATAGAACTTGAAAAGGTTTCTTCCCGATCAGACCTCCTGACATATTGAGCAGAATAATGGATGGGAAAAAGCAGCCAAGGCCCCTACCCTAGATTCCGAATGCTCGCCGTAAGAATTCATTTGCAACCTGCAATTAACTGGGAAGAATGGACTCCCAGAAGGAGTCTGGGCCTTCAGAGAAGAAAGCCCCCGGCTCCCGTGTGTGGCACATGTTTACTCCTGGGGTGCTGGGGAGCCTTTGGGATCGGCAAATCCGCCCCTGGGATAAAAGGTGCACGGAAGCCGTCCAGGGAATTGGAAAATTTCTGCTGCGTGCAGGGCAGCGGCAGTGCAGCTCTCAAGCTGTGACGAAGGAAGCAGTCAGCAAAGCGGCCTTTAGGAGGATTTGGGAAGATATTCCCTGCTCCCGGTTTCTCCTTAGCCCTCGGCCGTCTGTGCTGAGCTCTGAGACGAATCCCGGCCGGGGTCTGTGCCGTGGGACTCTCTCCAGGAGCCACGTTCACACTGCGGTGTTTTTCTCCTTGCACAGAACTGCCGGAGCTGCTCCTCTCCTTGCCTGGAACCGCATGCTGCAGTCCCCAAATCAGTTCCAGCCGGCTCAGTACCAGGGGCTGGGACCCATGGGATACCCACAGCGGCCCGAGGATCGCATGGACAGGGGCAGACAGGTAGGCAAACAGGGCCCCGCCGGGTGCGCTGTGTTCTCCTCCCAGGACAGGCTTCCTTCTCCCGTGGCTGTGGAGAGGGAGCGCGGCACGGGAAGGCACTCCCGAGCTGGTTTTAGTGTCACTGTGCCACCACACACACGGATGGGTGACTTCCCAGCCTTGTCCAGCCCCTCTGGATGTAGCCCTGGCACAAGGCCCGTGCTGGGACTGCACCACCAGTGTTCATTGACACCCATTAACGTGGTCCCAAGTCACACACTTCCCGCAGCCTGAGGCAAGTATTCCCACCAGGCTTCCTTTCCCGTGAGGAAGTCTGCCCATGGTACCTCTGGCGTTCTCCCTGGCGGGTTCAAAATGTAGATTCTTACAGCTTCCCGAATTTCTCCCCTCAAGTGTTTGTTGGCTTCCTCTGAGCTGAAGAACTGCTTAATGCAAATGTTGGATTCTCATAGCCAGAGGAATAAACGTGTGGAAATAGCTCTGTGTGGTTAAAAGGAAACAAGCAAACCTGAGGGGAGAACCTCATCCAAAATTAAAGGTGACGTGGTCAGCAGTTCATGAAAATGCCACAGAGTGAAAATGCAGCTCAAAAGCAGCAGGTGACTCTGCTTAGGGAATTTTTGGGGGGTGTGATGCCAGTAAAACATGATCTGCATATACTGTCGTACCAGAACTGCGGGTGTTTACGCTGCTAAACGCTCCTTTAAAAGAAATTCCGGATATCTAGGTTAAACTCCTAGTTCTGCTGCTGTTTGGGGACGTGAGGACTGTGGGAAGGTTACTGAGCAGTCCCAGGGAGGAGGAGAAGGGTGCCAGCCCCATTGCCCCGTCCTTTATCTGGAAATTAAGGCACAAACTGTTGGAAATGTGCCTTCTGCTGGGGCCTGATTCAGCTCAGGACAAGGCACTTTTTAGGCACTCCTGGTTTGAATTTTCTTCCTCCCAGCCTGCCCAGTGCCCAGACAGGTGTTACATGGCACAGCACCAGCACAAACTCTGCCAGCACTGGCTTTGACTGCAGGCAGAACTCAACACCGTGGGTTACGATCACAGGGAAATAACGGGGCCTGACCCTTGGCCCGACCAGTGGAGCTCTAAAATACATTTTAAATTTGGGTGAGGTGCATCGATGGGATCAGATTTCAGGAATCTTTTGTTTTGTGCTGCACAGGTTCACCCAAAACCCCAGAGCCAGAGGAATAAATGCCTGGTTGCACTAATCCATAGCAGGGGCTGCTGTGCTCCTGGGGAAAAATCGGGGGAGGATCTTTGTGCCTCTGGAGTCTGGGCAGGGTTTAATTAGTCTGGGAAATGGACACTTGAGAAAGCCTGTCTGCCAGGGCACACCCTGCTCTGCCTTCATCCCGGGCAGGAGACACTTGCTAAAGGCACCTGTACTTAGAGCAGTTCGTTGCCAGCCTTAAATCCTGGTGCCCAACAGCTGGAATTGTGAGGGGGAGCAGGAGCAGTCTCCCAGCAGGGCTTGCCCTGGGGGCCCAGGGAGGGTGGTATCCCTGTTAGTTCCCCCTTGGAAAGCTGCCCGGGAGCCTTGTGGACGTCCACAGCCTGGGGCATGCTGTGGTCTCTCCCCCCGTGCTGTCCCGGGGTGCAGGAAACATTGAAACCCACTGGTGACAACCTTTTTGTTTTTATTCACATACGTGAGGAGCTCACGATTAAGGACAAATCTTTTGGCTCCAGTGAATCTGCTTCCTTAAAAAATTCCCTTTGCAGTTGTGCTGCAACTGTTTATGTCCCCCTGTTAATTTTAAATCTTTGTTGCCTCGCTCTGTTGCTGTTATTTTTAAATGAACTTTCAGATGTCATTATTTCCTCGGGGCTGGAGTGAAATGAGAAGGTACCTGAAAGGGGTTTAGGGTGCCAACCTAATCATTGAATCCGGCCTTGCTGCCTGAAAATTTCAAAGCTTTAAAGCCTTGAAAAGGGATTCAAGTGGAAGTGGTGACACGTAGCAGCATAAATAATTATCTTTGGGCCCTTTCACCTCTGAATTCTTTTTTTACAGCGTGCAGAACATGGTCTGAAGAGGTTAATAAACACGCTGCTGCAGAGTGCTCGCAAAATTAATGCAGCTGCCATGGATCTGGGGGGCTCCCCGGGAGCGGGGCTTTGCCGCCTCCCAGCTCTCCCAGAGAACCAAAGAATGAGCTTGCTGGGCTGGTGCAGGTGCTGGGCAGTTTCATCCCAGCCTGGAGCAGCACACGGCGGAGCGTCCGGGGCCGGCGCAGCTCTCGCAGACCTCCGCTTTGTCCTTGCCTGCTGCTGCTCTGGAAGGGTTTTCTGAGGGATGCAGCCAACTTGTTTCCTTTTCTAACTGGGCAGTCAAAGCTGGAAACGAACCTTCCCTGCACGGGCAGGCTGCAGGAGGCTCCCTGGCAGGTCTGCCGGCCGGCCCCGTGGTTTCCGTGGCTATCTCGGCCGCCGTGGGCTGGATGAAGGTGGATTTCTCTTTTAGAGAAAGGAAAGGAAGCCCCTTTTTCCCTCCACATCAAAAAAACCCCGAGTAAGGAGCAAAGCAAGCCCGTAGCTGGTGTTGGTGCACCACCTTTAATTAACTTGCTAGTCTCTGCAGTGTTCCAGGTTTGGAAATCATTTTAAATGCTTCAGGGGGGCTCTGTGAAATTTTCCAATGGATTTTTTCGCTGGATACTTGATGTACCCAATGGCTGGATTTAAGTACAAATACACAGCTAATTTGGAGTCATTTCCAAGGTGGGATTTGGGTCTCTTTGGCTTCTTACTAAAGCGAAGGAGTGCTGGAAAACGCCGCTTCTGCATCAACTGCAGCTTTAGTTTTTCCTTAAAACACTTCTGTGTGAAAGTACTGAGCGTGAGCTGCCCCTCGCATCGCTGTCTGTCCCCGGCTCCAGCACTTGTCCCTTTGCTGCAGACAGAGCACAGCAGAGGTGGCACAGGTGGGAAGTCCCCTGCCCGCAGCCAGCGCTGGCGGGGGGTGGATTTGTTTGGGATTCCGGAGCCGGTGCTGCCGCGGCTCCTCTCTGCTCCAGGGGTTCCAGCCCCAGCCCGTGTTTTCGGGAGCCTCCACAGACGGCTGAGGGATGCTCAGCCCTGTCCCTGGCACCTCTCCGTGCACAGGATGTTTGGTCCCCGTTCCGTGTGGCGCCTCGAGCTCGCCCCACTTGTTTGCTTGTGCTGCTAATCCCAAAAATAAACGCTTGCTTTTGTTTGTTTGTTTGCAGGCGTACGGCCCCGGGAGGCCCTACCCGCTCCCGCCTCCTGCAGGAAGGTACAGCTGGAATTAGCTCCTGCCTCCTGGGTCTTTTTTAAAAAACATGGAAAACGTCCGGATTTTTTTGCTTTTGTTCTTTTTATTGTTTGTGGGGCGAGGGGGGGGAAAAAAAAAATTAAGTTGTTGAGCACCATCCCTGTAGTTTTTAAACGGATGCCTGTTTTAAATGTGCACATTTCTTACGGACCTGATGCTGATGATGATTTTTTGGGAGGGACTGGGAAGAGCGGACTGCCGTCGGGCGAGGTGGGAGCGCTGTGTTGTCCTCCCTACGGATCCAAGCTGTGCCGAGCGCTGCCTGCCACTCTGAGCTCCAAGCGCCCTCCACTCCGCACACGAGAGCCTGAAAACAGACCCAGAGCTGGAAAGAATGCCCAGAAATGGGATTTCATGAGCTCCCGGGGCAGACCCAGCAGGCAGCCGGCGGCGCTGAAAGGCACGGCCCTCGCTGCTCCTTGTCGGACGCTTCCTTCAGTTCCTCGCCGGGAAGGGATTTTTTCGGACTCTGAGGCAAAGCATTTCAACTTTTCCGACGCGTGCCTGTTTCTGGCGTGGGTTTTGTCGTGGCATAACCGGGCAGGGGCCGTGGGTTTGTCTGTTTGATACCTAATTTAAAATAGCTGCGAAGGGCAGAGATTCCATTCGTTTTTAGCACTCTTTCTAGGGGTTTTCTGTGTCAGTGTACCAAATCAGTAAATATTTTTATTTGCTTTATAAAGTGGCTTTTGAAATTCTGAGCGGTGGCGCGTGGTTGATTTCTAACCCCCTGCAGAGCCCGTTCGTATCTTTTACCTGCGTGCACACATTCCTGTTGATTTATTGGAAAATAATTCCACCCAGCCTCTACCCCAGCATTTAAAATCTGTATTTAATATTTAAAAAAAAAAAAAAAAAAGAGGAGAGCATCCAGTTCAGCTTTCCCTTTGGATTTTCCATTAAATCCAGGAACTGTGTAAATCAGTAGTAAAGTTCCCGGCCCTGACTCCTCGGTGCAGGACTCGGTGCTCCCTTCCTTCCAAATGTCCAGGTGTTAATCACCAGCAGCGAGGGAGAAGCCAGGCAGCCCCGCGCGTAACCTTGGGAGGAAGAAATCATCAACCTGGCTTCATTATTTTCAAGTGATTGAGGGTGGAGCAGAATCCTTCATTGTGATGCAGCGTTCCCGGGGCTGGGAGCCGCCAGCCCTCCCCACGGCCTTCTCCCTCGGCCGGGAAAGGGTTGGGGGCTCAAAAAGAGCCAATTTGCTTTTTTGCAGCCGGACAAAACCAGCAGTGAGGGTGAGTTTTCATGGGAATGGGCTGGAGGAAGGAGTGGGGTGGGCCGGCTGCGTTCCGAAGGCGGATGGACCCGCGGTGCTGGTGGCTTTGTCCCTCGCTCCCCTTTTTTGGGGCCGAAAACAAGTCTGGATAAGCATTTTGGGGGGAGAGGGGGGCTGTGGGAAAGGCTCATCCCTGCGGGCTGCCCTTTGCCCAGCCCTTCACCCCCTTGCAGTCTGGTCCCGAGTGGAGCCAGGCTCGGCCCTGGGAGCTGCGCTGCCCGCTCGGAGCCTTGGAGCGATGCTGGAGCAGCGCTGGGATGCACGACCTGACCCGGGACCCCACCCCGCTCCTGGGGCTCTGCTTCGGGGTCTGGGGGTCACCCTGGGACAGCATCCCTGTGGAGCTCCTGAGGCTGCTCTGCCTGTGGATACGATTTTTTTTTCCCAAGCTGGAGCTGAGCCTGACATATCCCCTTGGATTTAACAGAACTGGAGGGGGAAACCGCTCACCAGGCCGGGCTTAGCCCCACCCCAGGCACTCTGAGCCGCTTCCCGTGGGAGCCGGCAGGGAGAAATTCTCCCTCATGGAAAGGGGAGGGAGCCGTGGGGGTCCCCGTGTGGCACCTGCCGGGAGGGGAAGGGGGTCTCTGCCGAGAGCGGTGGGGACCCCCTTCCCCTCCAGGCCCCCGCATGGGGCTCGGGAAGGGGGTCTGGCAGCGGGTCTGTGGTCTCGCAGAGGCCAAAATCCCGATTTGCCGCCTCAGAGCCGTTCCTTCACGGCACAGCCGGGAGCGGAGCAGGGCCCGGCGCTGCGCGGGGCTGGGGAGCCCCTCCGGGCTGGGGTTCAGCGGGTCCCCCAAGGATGGGGGAGCCTGGCAGAGGCGGCGGGGGCGGGGGGGAGGCGGAATTAAATCCTTGGCGGCCGAAACGGCGGCGGAGAAAAGGGGATTTCGAGGTTGTCCCTCAGTCCGTACACCGAGAACGAAGCAGCCGGCTCGTGAGAACAAGGCTTCCTTTTATTGTTTAAAATAAAGTTAAAATAAAAAATAAAAATAAGAGAAGGAAAAATTGCCGGAAAGTCCCCGAGGAGCGTTTCCCGACGTGCGGGATTTCCTCGGGAAGCGGCGCGGGGATAAACCCCGCTCCGGCGTGGCGCATCCTCCGGCCCCGGCCGCTGCGGGGCCCGATCCCGGCGGGAAGCGGGGTCCAGCCCCGGGAATCCCCGGGCCCCGCTCGCCTCCGCAGCTCTCCGAGCTCGTCGGGAGCTGAGCCAAGGGCCGGGGGCTGCGGCGGCTCCGCGCGCCCCGTCCACACACGGACATTCATTAGCTGAGCGATATTTAATAACGACAACGAGAAAAGGGGGTTTTCCCCCTTAAATCCGAGCACCGGCGCCCCAGCGCTCTCCTGCCACGGCTCCCGCCTCGAGCCGTGACTCAGTTTACCTCCGATGGGTAACAAGAAGGGAATGGCACTTGGGGGCACCCCCGCGGAACTAATTCTGCCGAGATGAGTCGCGCTTCAGGAGGTTTATCGCGGCGCTCCGCGGGGCTGCCGCGGCGCACGCCGGGGCTCCCGGGCTCCGCTGCCGCCGGGGAGCGGGGCCGGGCCGGAGCGGAGCCCCGCGCTGCCCCAGGCCCGTCGGGAGGAGCCCCCGGCGGGCGGGACGCGGCGGCACGGACACGCGTGCACACCGACACTCGCACACGTTCTCGCTCGCACACACGCACCCGGCGCTGCCGTCGGGGCCGTTTGTCCGAAAACCGGAGAGACTTAAAAAAAAACTCGAAGGGAGGCCGGGAGGGGACCGGGGGTGGGGCGGCAGTCGGCGATCCCCGCGGGCACCGGGCCGGGGCGGCCGTCGGGGCCGGGAGCGTCCGGTGCCGGAGGAGCGGGGCTGTGGTGGCGGGCGGGGAGGGGGGGGGACACAGGGGACGCACCGATTACCACGTCCTGCCGTAGAGCAGGTTGGGGCTGACCATGCCGCCGTTGTAGTCGACGCCGGCCGAGTCCAGGGGTGCCAGAGGGGCCACGGGGCCGTGCAGCGCCGGCGGGCTGGGCGACAGCTCCTCCAGGTCGGCCGCCTGCCCCAGCGAGCCGGGGTGCGGGTGCGCGGCGGGCGCGGCGGCGGGGGCCGCGGGGGCGGCCTGCCCGGGGCCCGGGGTGCCGCTGCCCGGCGGCGGGCACGGTTTGCCGTCCTTCACCAGCACCGGCACGGCCACGCGGCGCGGCGAGGGCTGCTGGCACAGGCCGCCGCCGCCGCCGCCTCCGCCGTCGGGGTGCAACTGCTGGGCGGCCGCCTTGTCCTTGGCCTGGCGCTTCATCTTGTAGCGGTGGTTCTGGAACCAGATCTTCACCTGCGTGGGGGTGAGGTGGATGAGGCTGGCCAGGTGCTCCCGCTCCGGCGCCGACAGGTACCGCTGCTGCTTGAAACGCCGCTCCAGCTCGTAGACCTGCGCCTGCGAGAAGAGCACCCTCCTCTTCCTCCGCGGGGCCGCGTGCAGCGGCACGATGGCCTTGGCGCCCTCGGCGATGCCGCTCAGGCCGCCCATCCCGGCCACGTTCATCCCCGCCGACGGGCCCATGAACCTGGAGACTGAGCGGGACGGGCGGCTCAGCGCCGGCGGCCGCCCCGTCGGGGCCGCGGCTCGCCGCCTCCCCCCCGCCCGGCCGCCCCCTCCGACGCGCCCCCCGCGCCCGCACTTACTGCTGGAGTAGCGGGGGTCGCCGCCGGGCCCGTACCAGCCGCCGCCCGCCGCCGCGCCGCCCCGCATCCCCTCGGGGTAGGCGGGCAGCTCGCCCACGTTGCCCAGCCCGCCGTTGCAGTAGCCCCCGACGGCGCCGTGCGCGAACTGCGAGACGCCGTGGGGCATGTGGTAGGCGGCCGCGCCCGCGGGGACGTGCTGCGGGACGGCGGCGGCGGCGGCGGCGGCGGGCACGGGCGCCTGGCGGTACGGCCCGAGGGGCGCGCCCAGCCCGCCCGCCCCGTCCATGCCGCCGAACTTCTTGTAGCTCTCCTCCATCGGGCTGAGGATGTCGGTGACCGAGAAGGGCGTCGTGTGCTTGGGGCTCAGCGACATGGCGCGGCGGGGCGGGACGCGATGGGGCGGGCCGGGCCGGGCCGGGCGCTGCCGCCGGCACCGCCGAGCCGTCCGCGGCGGCGGCCACCAGCCCCGGGCGCCGGTAGCTCGCCGGTTCTTTTAGCCCGGCGCCGGGTTTACGCCAGACGCGGGGGGGCGGAGCGGCGGCGGGCGGCCCCGGCCCCTCCCCGCCTCCCGCCGCCCCCCGGCCCCGGCCCCCTCCTCCCGGCCATTGTCCTGCGCCCGTCCGACGGCTCTTAAGCCCGGCCACCCCGGGGCAGCGCCGGAGCGGTTCCGAACGGCCCCGGCCCCGCCGCCCTCGCCCGTAAGTACCTGCCCGTTCCCCCGATCCCCTCTCCACGGTGCGCGGCGACCCCCCGGGCAGGGCGTCCCGGGGCAGCGCGGCGGCCCCGGCCCCGACGGCAGGAGCCGGGCAGCCCTCTCCCCGCTCCGGGCCGGGCCCCGGGGTTGCCCGGCTCCCGCCCGGCCCCGGCCCCGGCCCCCCGGAGCCGCTGCCGCGGGGTGCGGGGCTGGCGGGGACCCCCGCGACACCGGAGCCCCTTTGGGGCCGATGCTTCGTTTGCGGTTGTGTTTTGGGGCTTTTTTTGGTCGTTCTTCGTTTGCTCCTTGGTTTTGGCACAACGAAAGGCTCCCCGGGGAGCGGCCGCGGAGCTCCTGCCCCGGCACCCCGCGCCCGTCGGGGGCAGCGCCTGCGGGGCTCCGGCCCGGCCGCGGGGCCGCTCCCGGGGCCGCGGGGGCTGAGCGGGGTCTCCGCCGGGCTGAGAGGCCGGGGCGCTGCCAGACCCCGCGGCCGAAGCTGCCCCCGGCTCCCCGGGCCGGGCACCGCCGCGACGGGGCGGGCGGAGCCTGTGCGCGGGGAGATGCGCTGGGTGCGCACCCGGCCGCGCCCGGGCCGCGCGGGGGGACCCGCGGGGCTGCGCCTTCCCCAAGAATTGATAAAACTCTGGGTGCGTTCGGTGAGCGGCACCCGCACCTCCCTCCAGAGCGGGCAGCCGTTCCCGGGCTGCTCCCGGTGTTTGCTCCCCCGTTTTGCTGAGGCCCGTTTTCGGGGAGCCAGGGCTATCCCACACCCTCCAGACCGGACCCTTCCCTTCTCAAACCCCATCTTTTCCCTGATCTCTTCGGATCTTTTTGGAGGCAAGGCACCTGCAGCTCTGTGGTGATTGTTAAAAGTAGAAGATAAAAGATCAGAGCGAGCACAGTTTTACGTTTCAAAGTTTGTGCTCCCCGCTGAACCTCTGAGACCCGGGCGAGGGTCAGGAGTTAAGCGGGTCCCGAATTTCCATGCACTGCCATCCAAATCCCCTCTTCTTGTCAGTTCTGTTCTGCCGCAACCTTCCCACCGTTCGGGCAGAATTCCTGGCATCTCCGTCCTTTTTCCCGGCACCTCTTTTCCCCTCCCCTGCTCAAAAAAAAAAAAAAAAAAAGCAAAAAAAAAAGCCTGTCTACATCCCTGTGGGAGCAGCACGGGTGGGGACACCGCTGCCCCTCAGGGCACCCCGGGGAGGGACACAGCTCTGTCCCTGGGGTCGGGGCCCCAGCACAGCCCCCAGCGCCCACCGGTGTCACCAGTGGTACCAGTGAACTGCCGAGCCGTGTCTGAGCCCCGCTCTTCCTCCTCCAGAGTCTTCCTCCTCCGAAGGCTGATAGCTGTATTTTATTTCATTTCATTTCCTCTTGTTTTGTCACCTGGAGTTTTCCATCCCTTCTGGAGCAGGTCCCCGCCTTTCTGGGGCTCACACTCCAGGAAGGAGCTGCGGAAATCTCCATCCTCCCCGGACACAGAGGTGCCCTTGTGATGTCAGGGCGGGTGGATGGATGGATGGATGGATGGATGGATGGATGGGCAGAGCGTGGTGTCCCTGCTTCCCGCTGGGAAGGGAGAGGCGGCTCCTGGTGCTGTAGGAATGATTCCCTGCAAGCCACTGGGGCAGCTTGGGATCTCACCGAGGCCTCAGTGCTGCTCTGGGGACAAACCAGACAGAGTTAGGCAAAGGGCTGAGAGGGACCCGTCCCGTTTGCGTCAGACTGGCCCTGTAAGTCGGGATTTGGGGATGTGGCACAAGCGGAGCGGTTTGTAGCGGTTCAGGTGTAGCACCAGCCCCTGCGGCCTCTGCTCACACACCACGACCCTGCACTGGGCGCCTGGGGCACAGGGAGTGGAATCCAGCCAGTGTGACCCCGGGACAGCAGCCCGGGAAGGGCGAGCCGGAGGGAAAGGGACCCTGAACGCCACGGCTGCCCCAAACTCCTCCTGGAGGAGCGATGTGGAGCTTCCCTGGCGACACGGCTGGGGCAGGCTCTTGAGGGCTGGGGCAGGTCTGGGGGCTGAGCCGGGTCCCTGCCCCCTGGGACGCCCCTCGCCCCTACCCTGGGGGCAGAGGCATCCCTGCATCCCCGACAGAGCCCAAGGGGAAGCACAGCCCTAGGGGAGCCGGTGGAAATGCAGCCAACAAAACACCTCATTTTGCACTGAAAACACCCCAGAATTCTCCCCACATCGGGAACGTGATGTTCAGGATAAAAAGCGTTGCATAAAAGCATCGCCTCGTTTTGTCAGTGGGTGTAAAGAAAATCCTTTTGATGTGGCAAATGTCTCACAAAAAAACCAGTCCAATTTGAAACCCTCGTCGCTTATAGAATGTGTTTTTCTAATTTAACTCCCCATCACCTGGAGGTTCCACGCAGAACAGGAATTATTCCTTCCCTGTCCTGGGAAGATCAAGCTGCAGATTCCAAGAGAAGTAGTTTAAAAGCAAATTTAAAAAAAAAAAATTAAAGACGTAGGAAAGGCAACAGCAAAGCGCCAAGAAGCCAAACTCCTGGGTTTTAATTCCCGGGGGGTGATTTTCCCCCGCTCCCTGATTACCCTCATTCCGCAGGAGGCCGCCCGGCTCGCGGGCTGCGCAGGTGTTATTTCCAGGAGTGCAGATGTCATTTCCCAGCCCGGCTCGCCTCCCTGATCATAATGACACATTCGGGGCTCATTTCCACACGCGGGCTGTCCTTCGCCGCGCCAGCCCGCGCCGGTGGCGGCGGAGGTGTTGACCTCGGCGAGCCGCAATTGACACGGAGACGGAGGCTGATTTTTTTTTGGGGGGGGGGGACGGAGGGGGGGACGGAGGGGGCGTTTTTCAATAACCCAGTATAAATGCTAATTTATTTCTGGCCCCGAAAGCGATGGTTTCCTCTAAACGCTCAGCGGCAGCCTCTGCCTGCGCGGGGGCAGCGCGGCGGCGGCGGCGGCGGCGGCTCGCCTCGGCTCGGCTCTCACCGATAATTTGCGGAGATTAAAAGGGGCTCGGGAGCGGAGGCCTAAGGAATTGCTTTCCAAAGACGTCGCGAGATTGGAAAAGGAACCCGGGGTTTCCAGCGCACTCCAAAACCATTTCCACGCAAAGCCCGGAATTAGGAGTCTGAAGTGGCACTGGATGGGGCTGGCCGCAGGCGAGGCGAGGAATTAACCCGGCGCAGGGACACCGCCGCCGCCGCCTCTCCCCCGCCAGGGGAGATCGAGCCCTTCCCAAGGAGCTGCGGGCTGGGATGCCCGGCAGGAATGCCCAGCAGGAGTGCCCGGCGGTGGTGCGGCCGCACCAGGAGAGCCTGGGGCAGGGTTTGGGGGGTTGCTTACCCTAAAGTCAGGTTTAGGGGGGTGTTATCTCCCTGTTATCTCCCTGTCCGCCCTCAGAGTTCCCTGCCCCTCTTTCCCCGGTGATGACTGTCATGGCATAACATTTATCCTTGTCCTGCAGGTTTTCCTTACGCTGCTTTTTGGGATAAAACACCCCACAATAAATGTATTGGTGTCCCGCACCCTTCCCGGGAATTCCTGCTTGCCAGATGGACGTGTTTTCCCCTGGGGCTCGGGGGGCAGAGGGGGAACAAGCCAGCTTTTCCCCTGCCTGGGGAAGGGGACGTTTCCAGCTGCTGAGCCCCCAGGTAAGTGTTCCGTGTCCTCAGACCCGGCTGGGAAACGTTTCTGGGGTGGGAGCAGAGCCGGTTCCAGTGCGGGCGGCAGGAAAGCGAAATACCCCAGAGCTGCTGTTAAGGTTTTCCTAAGTACTGAGGAGGCAGAAAATACTCCAGTGCTGCGTGATATTCCTGTGGCATCTCCTCCAGCTTTTCCTCGGATAACAGAACGCAAATATTCCGTGCCTGGATCCCTGGATCCCTGATCCCTGCCCGTCCCCGCCTGGCAGTGGCACGTGCTTTGTGCTGGGCCCACTGCCCCTCTCCCTTTGTTGGGGCTGTGTTTTTCGTTCCATGTTGTTTTCCCGGTTTAATTAGTGGGAATAGCAAGGCCGGCTTTCCCTGTCGCTGCAGTGTGGGCGAGGGAACTCCAGGAAGATCCGGGCTCTTGAGTTATCCCCGGGTTTACACTCCCTCCTGGTGCTCGTGACTGCTGCTGCCTCTGGAATGGGAGCCCCTCCGCAGGGCATGCGGATGTTTTCCCGTGGGTCGTACCCGGCCTGGGCTGTGCTTGGCACGAACAGAGGGATCACGGTGGATTTCCTGCCTGACTCGGGATGGAAGGCACCTAAAGGAGCGTCCTGCTCCAACGGGCAGGGATGTGGGGGCTCTGTCCGACCTGGTGTGGAGCACTTGCAGGGTCATCCGAGGTTTCCTGGCAGAGCTGGATCAACACGAAGCCCCCAGACAAGCACAGGGGTTTTCCCGGGAGAAGGGGAAAATATAAAGATGGAAAAACCTCCATTTGGGTGAGGTTTAGACACAGTGTGATGAAGTCATGAAGTAGAGAGACTTCCCGAAGGATAATCTCAGCGGCCTTTGAAGTCAGAGCAATATTCCACGTACAATTAGGAGTAACCACAGCGACTCGGGGCCCCGGAGCACCAAAGTGGGGAGGAATCCCCTCTCTTGGAGGAAAAATCCATCCCTCCTTTCCGTGCTACCCTGGGCAGCAGGGCTGTGTCTGATGGGTGCAGGACCCAACAGGGGAACAGGGAACCTGTCCCTTCCCGGGGATGTGGAGGGCCAGGGAAGACGGTCCAGCGGTGTAGCTGTGGGTGTGAAATGGGGATCAGCTGGGACATAGGGATGTTTATCCCCCTGCCAGTGGCAGCTGAGGAGCAGATTCAGGGCTTGCTCCCTGTCCCTGGAGCAGGAGGAGCCGGGGCCAGACACGGCAGAGGTGGGACAAACCCGGGATAAACCTGAGGGAGCTGAGGTGTGACAGCCAGGAATCCCTGCTGTGGGATCACCCCGAGACAGGACCTGGCCAAGGGCCTCTCGTGCTCCTGGACTTCTCCAGCCCTCCCAGAGCATCCATGGTTGGATATCGACTCCTCCTGGCCCTCTCGGGTCCGGCCAGCAGCTCCAGCCCGTGCAGGGCTGGGAAGCACCACACAGACATCCTCGGAATCTGACCGAGGGACCCAGGGAGCTGCGGCGCAGCATCCTGTGGTTTGTGGGACAGCCTGGTGTGGAGGCGAGCCAGATCCTGGGCGGGGACCGGCCGGAGCTCGGAATAACAGGGTGGGACAAGACCGGGTCAGGAGGAATCGGTTAAAGCGTATTTATGAAGGATGCGATCCCGAAGGAGACGAGTTCTGCTCTCAAACGAGCTCGTGGCAGTGGGAGGCACCTCCCAGGCTGCCTCCACAGAAATCCCTGTTGCTGTAGCCACTTTTGCCCGGATCCAAAGCTGCTCCACAGGGAAATTCCCTCTGGGCTGTGGGAGGCAGGATGGGTGCCCTGCTGATGCCTTCCTAGAGCTGGGAATTGGCTGCTCCATCGTGAGGAGCAGCATTCCCGTGTGGAACTCCGCCGTGCACGGTGCCTCGCGACTGATGGACGTAACCGAGCCGCTGTTTTGGGGCTGTCACCTGCGGGAGTCAGGGAGAGTCCCTGGAAACATCCCGTTGTTGCAGCGCCGGAACACGCCCCGCCTGGAAAAGCAGCGGAGAAGTTTCACGCTCCAGCAGAGCCCCCGAGCAGATGTTGGAGAGGTGCTGGCCTCTTCCAGATGCTGCTAATGGAAGACCTCTTTAGGTTAAAGAAAGAGGAAGCCGAAGTTAAGGACCCCCTCCCGCCTGCCGCGCGTTTTCTCCCGCTCAAGGCCATCCCTGTTCCCGCAGCCCGGGCTCCTGCTCGGGCTCATTGTTCCCTGCCGGCGCTGCCGTGCGGCGCTGACCCGCCGGTGTCACGGCTCCCCGGCGCTGTTTGTCACCATGGAGTTGGCTCTGCGGGGCAGCAGCGGCGTTCCGATCACCCACACCGGGCTCAGACAGCGGCCCTGCCTTCCCCGCCCGGCACAGCCCGGCGCTGGCTCCGGGGCGGTCCCGAATGGATGCAGGGCTGAGGGCCTTCGCCCCTCGCTCTGCTCTTCCCTCCTGAAGATCTCCCGCGGGTGGACGGGGAAGGGAGTGGAGCTGAGGGGGCCGAGGATGGAAGGAGATACGGATGCCTGTAAGTCGTCCCTCTTATTTTCCTCCAGGAGTCTGCCCTGCTCCGGAGCCCTCGGGAATCAAGCCTGGCTCCCGGGGCTTTTGTTTTCGGGGCTGTGGTGCTCACAAGGGCAGGGTTTGAGGAGTCCCGTGGGGAGCTGTCCCCTGCTGGGCTCCAGGTGTGTGGGATACAATTCCCAGTGCCCGCCAGCACTGGGGACATCTGCTCAGGGAACCAGGGTAGGGCTGAGAGTTTTCTCGGGGAGTTCTCGGGGTTTGGCTCTTGCCAGGAGCCAGCCTCGACGGTTTGAATTGATTTGTTCCTAATTTGTGTGGCAGGGCTGGTGCTGGGCTCGCCCCGGGTCTGACCCCTGCTCTGTCTGCCTCAGTGCGGGGGGAAGCTGGTGACTTCTGAGCTGCTGAGCCCCCTTTTCCATCCCCGGGGAAGGAATTGCTGCCCGTGGGAGGTGTGCGACAGCTCCGCGTCTCTGTGCCAAACACACCCCTGTCCCCACCGCGAGGGCGGTGCGAGAGGGGCTGGGAGCTGCCTGGTGGCCACCGGCAGGGTCTTCCTCGCCAAAACCACGGCAGTGAAAGGTCCCGATGGATGGGGAGCGGCGGGATGGATGCTGTCCCTGGAAAAGAGCAGGGCCTGTGGTGGGACAGGGAAGATCCCGGCCTGGCGCGGGCTATCCCCGCCCAGCTCCACAGGGGGACACGACAGGTTACTCCTCATTTCTCCGGGGTTCCAGCTGAGCTTCCTGCAGTCCGGGGCTCTGTGGCATGACCCCAGAACCACCGAGGCTGGAAAAGCCCTCCCAGCCCATCGAGCCCAGGCTGTGCCCGACCCCACCTCATCCCCAGCCCGGAGCACTGAGTGCCGCCTCCAGCCCTTCCTTGGACGCTCCAGGCATGGCGACTCCAAACCTCCCCAGGCGCTTCCAGCGCCCGACCGCCCTTTCCATGACGACATTCCCGCTGCTGCCCGAGCCGGGTGTCCCCCAGTGCCTGGCACATGGAATGCCTCCACCCCGCCCCGCCGGCGCGGGGGTGCCGGCGCTGGAACACTGACGGCGCCTTGGCCGTGCTCGTTCTGGCGTTAAACCGCTAATTAATTATGACATTTGTGTCGCTTCGTTCCGTGCCGTGGCTCTGCAGAACCCGGCAGGCAGTTAATTAGCTCTCTCTATGCAAAGGATACTGGGGAAAAAATAATTGCTTGAGGGATCGTCACGGCCTTCCCTCGGCAAGGCCCTACCCACGAGCCTGCCGGAGCCGCGCTCCGAGAGGTGCCTCTGTCAAAGGGCAATCCTCTGGAAGAGAGGTTTGAAGGAAAAGGTTATCCGGGAGCTGCGGCTCGCCGGGTGTTATTTAGTGCTCCTAAGTCCAAGGGAAATCAATTATCTAAACAACTCCCCCGTCGGGGAATGGGTTTCTTTATTCTTTTCTAAATATGTGCTCATCTTTGTCTGCCTGGGGATGTGTGCAGCCAGCGGGCCTGAGAGCGAGGGAGGAGCCCTGGCCTCCGCGGCCACTGCCTGGCGAGGCTCAGGGCCTTCCCCACCTTCCCGGCTGGTTAAAAGCAGAATTTACATTCCAATGGAGCTGCGCAGGCACGGGAGCCCCCGGTCTCACCGCCCCAAATTCTCTTCCCAGATGTATCCCGGTTTCACACAGACCCACAAAACCCCTCCAGGGGCTTCTCTGGAAGTGCTCCTGGGTCGGTGCTTACGGTGCCTTCCGCCTGTGGGCAGACCTTGCTGCTTTTGGGGGGCATTTGTCCCCAAGCCCCGCCTCAGAGGGCTTGGCAGCTCATCCCCCAGGAGCAGGACCCCGGGGAAGCTGCTTCTCTGCTTTCCCCACCTTTGCTGCTGCTGGAACAAGGGGCTCGTTCGTGTGCCTTCAATCCCAAACCGTCCCATGATTCTAACCCAGGTTGTTTTTTTTCCCAGCACACCAGGCACTGCTCTCCCCATTTTCTGCCTTCTCTGACAGGTCCGTGACCAGCGTGGGATAAAAGAGCAGGTTTTTACTTGGGGGCCAACAAAGGCGACGAGGGAACCGGGATAATGAAAACGGTGCTTGTGCCTGCAGGGATAAACAGGAATTTTCTTAACTGGATTGGAACCCCCGGCAGGTAACCTGCCCCCCCGCTCCCCCCGCGAGGAAGTTGTTTTATTAGCAGACAGTTCCACGTCGAGGCTGCCACAGGAGCGGTGCGGTAATGGAGTTGACATCTATATAATGGAGTTGACATTTTATTCAAAAGGGAGAAGAAAAAGCCTTTAACAAACAGGGGTGCCCCCCTCCCCCTGCCTTTCTTCCCCGTGTTTCGCTGCTGTCGACCGCCTCGAGCCACACAAACTTTGAGCGGCCGCCCGTGCTGGCGATGCAATAAAATTCCGTGCAGCCGTGGGTGCTTCAGGGCCAAGGGGATAATCAGCCTGCCGGGAACCTGAACTTGGCTGAGGAATCAAGGCAGGGCCTTTGTTGGGCAGCAGAGCACCACGATGCGAGCCGGCTGCTGGCAGCACGCGCGTGGTGACGGCCACACGCTGGGTCCCAGCGGGCGCTGGATTCTTCTGGGACCGGGGTCTCTTCCTGGAGAACGGGGATTGCTGTCCAAACCGCCTCGGGGACGGGCTGCTGCTGCCGCTGCTGCTGCCAGTTCTGGGGTCGTCTGTGTTGGAAAGGAAACCCCTCCCGTGCCGGCTCCATCGGGGCAGGTTTGGGACAGGAGGGACAAACAGGCCCGGCTGGGCTCGCGGAGGCGACGGAAGGTGCCAGAGCCGGGGGGCAGCTGGATCGTGGATGAAAGATCTGGAACGGCAGCACCGAAGCACCCTCAGCGTGTGATGCCCCTGCAGCCCTTCCTCCCTGCGGGGAATGAGCCAGCCGGGGTTGGCATCCCTGGTTTGGGTGAGCAGGGAATGACCCACCGCTGTCCCCTCTGGCTGGCCTTCGCGCTGGACCTAGCGGAAGGACCCCTGAGGAAAAACACCAGCTCCCAGCTCCCAAAGTTCTCTGGGGAAGGAGAACGTTCTTGATTAGCTCAAGTCGAAAGTCCCTCGGGGGCACCTTCCCCCTGGTGTGTGATTTAAGCCGCACGTCTCCTCTTCCCCCCTCCTGACAGCCCGGCTGCTGCAGCCCGGTGACATTTGTGTTTGTGATGTAATAATCAGATGCTAAAACACTAAGAGATTACACTTGGATCAACACATTTGGTTCTTAAACCCCGAAAGTAATTATCTTTTCTCATCTACAACGGATGGAAATGTTATTCCATTAACCGTTAAGCGGCTCCGAGCGGGGCCTGGCGTCACCATTGCCACGGCTCCGTGGATTTTAACCTCAGGTTTTCCCCGTGGCTGGAGACTTTCTGGGGGGCTCTGGGTGATCCTGGAGAGTTCACAGGTGGGAACTGCCTCAAGCAGAACGAAGGTTCCTGGCCCTGAGCGTTTCCAGGGACGGACACCTGCTAAAATCACGGTTAGATCCCTCTGGGTTTTCCTTGCAGGAAAACATCATGCGGGAGCCCGGGTTAGCGAGGACTCTCCATCTCCTGGTGCAGTGAGCTGGGATCCCTGTGGAGCAGGGACAGGGACGAGCCTAGGGCTGCTCAGGAAGGCATTCCCGGGGAGGAAATTGGTCAGGAACTCAGTAACAGCTTCAGCTCGGGGCTGGGAACACTTGGGAGAGCTCTGGCCGCAATTAAGCACCTAATGAGGAGAGAGTGGTGGTTTTCCGAGTGTGGATCCACAGATGGGAAGGGAAAGCGTCTCTGTGGCCATTCAGATCCGTCCTGGTCGGGGCCTGGGAATGGCCTCCTGGAGTGACTTCTGTTGCACCGTGGATGCCGGGAATTGGCAGGAACACGAACCTCGGTGCCTCAGGCGCCGCTCGAGGAGTAAAACTGCTCCTCCCGTGCCTCTGTGGCTCGGTGGCTCCTCTCCTGCTGGCACTGCTCTCCCTCCTTCGGAATAACAGTTGAAATTGTCTCTTTCCCCCCCAGGTGCTGGCTGGAGACTCCAGGCAAGCATTCCAAGGATAAGAGGCTTTCCAGGCAGTTTTCTGGATGCAGAGCCACCTGAGGAAGGTGCTGGTCCCTCAGGAGGATGCTCTGGGGCACCTGCCCTTCTGCTTTCCGCTCTTTTGGGTTCCTCCTCTGTGTCTGTGTGGGTGTGGGCTGGGCTGGGCTGATGTTCTCCCTGCTCCCAATTTTCCCTCCCCGGGAGCTGCTCCATGCCCGAGCTGGGGCAAACCCAGCTCCGTGTGTGCCTTCTCTGCTCTCATCCTCCCCAGCCCCAGAGTTTCCAGGGCAGATCTGGGAAGCACTCGGTGCCCTCTCCGCTCGTTCCCCGCTCAGTTACGGAGGATGCTGTCGAGGTTTGTTGTTGGTATTTTCTGTTTCACCGCCTCTGAGGCTTCTCGGAACTCCTCGTTCCATCTCCAAACGCCGATGAACACGGAGCTTGTCACCACCAGCCTGGCTTATCGGCCTTGGAGCACCTGATTCAGAGCCTCCTGAAGGCGCTGGGAGTTCTTCCAGTGGATCTCGACTCAGGGCTCCTCCAGGCTGGCGCCGGCTTTGATGGGCTCGGAGAGCGGCACAGGAGGCACAATGGGATCCTTGTTCCCCTCGAGTCCCCCGGGAGCTGTACCGAGACGCTGAAACCATCCCGAATAAAGGCAGGTGGAACCCTTATCGCTGTTGGGTGGCGTCTGAAGGGGCACAGGCGCAGCTCTGGCTGCAGTTACCTGAGAGAGCCGCGTGGGCGGCTCAGGAGGCGGAGGGAGCCTGGAGCGGTGGGAGTCATTCCTTGAAAACCGGCCATACGGGTAAACAACGCGTCCGAGCAGGTCGCTGGGATATTTTTAGAGATTTGGGAACACCAGTGCGGTGCTCATTCCCAAAGGTCCCTAAGGCAGCCTCCGGAGGAGTCGAGGGTGGCTTTTCCCCCCTGCGGCCAGGAGGGACGGAATAAATCTCGCCTCGCACACGGCCGAGCCAAAACAAATACCGTGCCGTGGCTGAGCGGCTGCCCAGACAGAGGCAGGCATCCCGCGGGCTGAGGCAGGAAGCCTCGGGCTGCAGACCCCAAGGCGCGCTAATTCAATTTGATTATGTATTTGATGGCTACCTGCAGCGGCCACGAGTTACCGAGGGCGAGGAGAAAAGCTGCTGCTTGCCCTTAAAACCGAGCTGGGGAAAGCGGAGACTATTCAGGGGCATCACTGCTGTTCGCATGGGGCACCGGAGAGGTCCCTGCTATCCCTGCTGGTGGCCAGGGGCAGGACGCGTGTGGGATTGTCCCTGCCCGATCATTAATGGTTGTCATCAATTAGGGAGCAGGAGCAGCAAAGCTCTTCAGCTCCCCCGCGGCCGAGCTGGAGCGGGAAAACCCCAAACCCAGGTAGGTGCTGTTCCCTCAGGGCCTGAGCAGCAGAGCCCGGCTTTGGGACAACGGGGTGGAGTTAAACAGGGATCGCTCCCGGATTCCAGTTCGAATCCCGGCACGCTGGCAACAGCCACGCGGAAAATCCGGACTAGTTTATCATTTTCTTGATGCCGGTGGTAAAATCCCGATGATGTGTCCGGCCAGATGGCTTCAGGCACGCCACCGAGCTGATTCATCCCTTTACAGACGCCGGGGGATCCGGGAGAAAAGCCCCCACATTTTCCATGGTCAGAGTGTCCTGAGTGCCCTGGACCAGGGCAAAATGAGTTCCGGTATTCCCATTCCTCTGACTTTTTAGATGCATTGTGTGATCCGTTTAGGGATTTATTTGTCCCAAGACTTTTTGTGGGAAGGGAGGTTGGAGTTACTTCCCACATAAAGTGTGTGGGATGCTCCAGGACGCCCCAGGAAGGGATTGGGCGCACGCCGAGTGACCATTGCTCCTCCTCTCCCTCCCTCCTCCCCACAACCAGCTCGGCTTGCTCTTGGACGGTTCTGGGCTGAGCTTTATTTTCGCCCCGCCCAGAAACCCTCAAGAGAACCAAAACACAAAAAGCTGCGGATGTTTCCCGTGCCTGTTTTCCCGGTAATACGGAGTTTTAAGTGGCCTCGCTCGAGAGGCACCGCTCAAGGAGCTGCCTGAAACCCACAGCAAACAGCTGCCACCCCAAGTCACCGCGCTGAATTCCCGTCTGTCCCGGCTTCTCATCCAGCTGTTTCCCTAACTCTGAGCGTTTATCCCTCGCTCCCGTGAGCCAGGAGGGAGTTTTGCCCTTTAAGGCCTGTGGGTGTTTGGTGCGTTCAGGACGGCACGAGGGGTTTCCATCCTGGCTGCAGCGTGGCGGGAGGAGCTCGGTGAGATGCCCGAGTGCACTGCCAGCACTTCCCACAGGTGTGGAAATCCATGGATCTGCCACAGATGAGCGCAGGCGGATCGGGATGGTCCCAATGGATGAGCACCAGCGGGGCCGAGGATCCGTGAGGGTGGAGCGGGCAGCAGGGAATTCCCAACACCGTCCCCTGGGAGGAGCTGAGGGGGCAGGAGGGAGGGCTGGGGCGGTGGCCCCTGGGTGTGGGGTTATGTCCGAAATCCCCGCTGATCCCTTCCCTTCCTCGCTTGTGACGGGGCTGACGCGCAGCCAGGGCCTCTCTCCCTGCTGGGGGGGTCCCAAACCCCTCTGGATGCACCCGGGGCAGCGTCTCCTGCCTTGGGGTGGAGCAAGGCCAGCCTAGGAGCCACTGGGTTAGTCCTGGGATCCCCCCTGGGCTGTGCCCCACACCCTGTGCCTCAGCCACAGGGGCCCCAAACCCCTTTAGCTGGGTTGCTGTGGGATTTTGGGAACACACCTGGGGAAAGAAACTCTAGGGTCGCCTCCCCGCAGCTCTGTCTGAAATGGTTCGGGCTGGTCCCTGCCGGGCTCTCGGAATTCATCACATTCCCGCTCCAAAGGGGAGGAGGAGGAGGAGGATGAGCACAGCCTTGGGCCTGGGCTGCTGCAGCCCCGGGGAACGCCTGCCCTCGGGAGGGGCTGCACGAAGGAGGGTCGGGAACTTGGGTTGCCTCGGGCAGGTGGTGCCAAGAGCTCCTCCGCGGTGTGGCAGAGGACGGAGACGCATCCCGAGGATATGAGGGATTTATGGCCATTTGTACCAAAAGTTCGTCACTCGGTCTGGTTTTGGGCTGAGAATCCTGAGTGGTGCTTTTATCTCCTTGAGGAGTCAGTGACTTTTTGTGGGACAACTCTAACTGAAGAGGGGGAAATAATGTCTGGGTAACAGCTGGGAAGTTCCACAGTGGGGGAAATCTCCCAGGGATTTTTGGTTTTGGGCTCTGGAACAACGAGAGACAAACTCTCTTCCTCCAGACACCTCTTCCCTGCAGGGTGTGTGTGTGTGGAGCGGGAGGAGCAGCTCTATCCCTGCACATCCAGAGACACAACCACTTCTTAAACCTCTTTTATTTTCCCTGCAGTAGTTGGGCCTGCTCGGCCAGACCCGATCTGAGGCAGTGACAGCAGGATTGGACACAGTTTATTTCTTGCAGTTTTTGTCTCGCGGAGAACTTTCTCCCCAAATTGGGGCTAAATCCCACGGGACACAGCAGATCCCGAGGCGGGAGCAAGGCAGTCTGTCCAAGGGAACCTGGAACAGCTCCAGGCAGGTTTGTCTGTGCTCCTGGGTTTTTCCAGCAGATCTGGGATGTTTTGTACTGAGAGCATGGACGTCACGCTGGGTGGTTAAATCCCAAATACACCCGTGGAACTCGGGGGCGCTGCAGGAACCCCACTCAAACAGCCCAAAGCTTTGTACGACCCAATAAAATACGTTCAGGTTTTGATTTTTGTGGCTGGTGAGACTTGTGGGGCCTGCGGGGTTCTCTGAGCCTGCTGGTTGTTCAAATATCGGGGAGGGAGAGGAGGTGGCGACAACCTGCACCAGCCACGGGCTGTCCCCAGTGTGCCCAGTGTCCCCAGTGTCCCCAGTGCAGGGAGGCCGCTGTCACCGCCCCTGTGGCTCCCTGTGGGGTGGGAGCGCTGGGAGGAGGCCGCGGCTGCGCTGCCCCATCCTCTCCAGCCCTCCGGAATCCCGCGCTGTCCTCGCCGGTCGCTTTGGTTGTTCTCCCGGTGCGGAAAAGACAACTGAGTACCAAACACCGCCCGGGGTTTCGGGGCGCCCTGTTTGCCCCAAAGGCGGGGTCCTGGGGCTTGGCGGGCTGCCAGGGGCAGGAGGGGTGGCACGAGTCCCTGCTGCCGCGGTGTCCTGCCCCCCATGGGGATCAGGGGCCAGGCCTCGTCACGCCTCGAGCTCCGCGCTGGGTTTCAAAGCGATGTCCCCGGACCCGCCGGTTTGGGGCCGAGGCCGCTCCTCCCGCAGCGGGGCCAGGCAGGTGCAGGGGGGGCTGTCCCCTTCCCCCCCCGGGGCTCTCCCCATCCCTGGCCCGGCGCGTCCCCCCTCTCCGTGTGGCCGGGCGGGAGTGAGGGTGCCCTCCCCGCGGGGGTCCCGGGGGCGGCCCCGACGGCGCGTCCCTTATCCAGCAGCGCCGCCGCGCGGCCATCCCGCCGGGGGGGGGGGGTGGTGGGGGGTCTGGGTTTGAGGAGAGGGACCCAGAGCCTCGGGGTCCCCCCCTCTGCCATGCCCGGGGGCGCGGAGGGGCAGCGCAGCCCCGGCCCCGTCCTGCGCCGGGCTCCGCGGGGCTCTGCTGCCTCCCCGCGGCCGCGCCGCGGGCTCGGGGGGCCGCGGAAAGCACGGCCCTCGGTAGAAAAACCAACCCCATCCCCTGATTTAGAGCAAAAAACCCCCCTCCGGGGGTGCTTTTCGGGGAGCTCGGGGGTTGGTGTTTGCGGGGGGAGCCCGCGCGAACCTCCCGGAACAGCGGCCGGAGTCGCGTCTCGCCGCTCCAGCGCCGCGGCGGGGCCGCCCCCCGGGGCTCCCCCGCAGCCCTCTCGCCCCCCCGGCTCCTTAATAAACCCCGCCGAGAATTGCCCTCGTGCTCGGTAAATATTGGCTCAGCTCCCCCTCGAGCGGCTCCTCGAGCGGCCCCGAAAAACCCACAGCGCTGCCGCCTAAGCCCTACAGTCAACAGGGCACGGGGGGAAGCCACCGCCGGCCCCGGGGGCTCCCGCCCCGCGCGGGGCGCCGCGGCCTCCCGGAGATCCGGCCCGACGAGAAAACCGGGAAAACCGAGGGGAGAAAGGGAAGGGAGCGCGGCCTGAAGCTCGGGCTGGGCTCCCCCCGCCCGCCGGTGCCCCAAATCGCGACCCGGCTGCGGAGAGGGGCTGCTCGGGGCCCGGGGGTTCTCCGGGGCTGCAGGGGAGGGCGGGGGGGCCGGACACCCCTCCCGGCACCGCAAGGATCCCGCGCAGCGCTGCGCGGCCCCCGCCCCGCCTGGGGCGCGGAGGATGCCCGGGGTGGGGGCTGGGGGCTGCTCCCCGCTCTTTTCCTCTTTTCCTCCGCTGTTTTCCTTTCCCCCCGTTATTTTTCTTTTTCTGCTTTCTCAGATTCTTTCTTTCTTCCTTCGTTTTTTCTTCTTTTGTTTTGTTATCTTTTTCCGTTTCCTCTTTTCTCTTCTTTTTCTTTTTTTTCGTCATTTCTTTTTCCTTTTTCCTTTCATTTTTCTATTTCCTTTTTCCTTTTCTTTTTCCTTTCTTCCCCTACTCATCTTTTTTTCCTTTTTAAATTTCTTCTTCCTTTCTTCATTCCCTCCCCCGTTTTGGCTATTTTTCCCCCTTTTTTTTTTAAAAAAAAATTGATTTATTTATTCCCCCTATTTTTTTTTTCCTTTTAAATTTCTCTCCCTCCCTCCCTCTCCCTCTCCCTCCCTCCCTCCCTCCCTCGGCCGGCCCGCCTTGCACAACCAGGAGCGCGGACAAGAAAGGGCCGTTTCTCCGGGGGGCAGCGGGACGTGCCAGCCGGGCTGGCGGTACGGCCGGGCCGCGCAGGGGAGGCGGCAGCTGCAGCCCAGCCCGCCCTCAATGCAGCCTTGTTCTGCCCCGGCCTCCGCGCCGCAGCGCGGCCGCGCAGCGCGGCTCCGCGCGCTCCTGCGGGGGGACGCGCTCGGGGCTTTCGGGGAGGGGGGGATGATTTCCTGTGAAATGAGAGAGAATCTTGTCAGCAGGGATGGGAGAAGAGGAGAGTCTCTGTTGGCCTTCAAAGGGAGAGCAGAGAGAGGGAGGGAAGAGAGCGGGATTCTTTTTCCTTGCGCCCCCTCTTTCTTTTTTTTTTTTTTTTTCCCCTCTTTTTTTTTTTTTTCCAGAATAGATATAGCACGAATTTTTAATTCGCCTGCCTTTCACAGACAACAATGCTGGGTTTGAAAGCTGGGCACAATTTGGGTTTTGTGAGGGGTCCCCGGCCCAGCTGGCCATATGGGATACAACATGTAGAACATGCCGAACAATGAGCGCGAGTGACAGCCCGAACAAAACGCGGAGGACACCGCTCCCTGACTCCGCGCTCCGCATCAATGCCGAGCCCCAAAAACAGCCACGGCCGAGGCCGGCAAGGCGCAGGGAGGGCGTCCCCCCCTCCCGGACCGTCTCTCCCGGTTTCTCGCCGGCTCCTTTGGCTCCTTTGGCCGCGGCTCGTTAATATGCACGCCTCTAACATGCTCACCTCCCTGCCTCCCCCATTGTGCTGCTCTCTGAAGTCTACTGTATATTGTGCAAAGATAGACTGGCCCGGCGGCACGGCAGATATAAGGCCACGGGGGTTAGGGCCACACAACTGGTTTGATAGACTCGGCACGGCCCGAGGGGAAGGGAAAAAAAAAAGAAAAAAAAAAAAACAGAAAAAAAATCGGGAGAAAAAAAATTAAATGAAAAAAAAAAGTAAGAAGAAAAAAAAAGCGCGACAATTTGACAATTTTCCGTCTCTCCGCTCCTGGCCCGCACGGCGGGCTTGGAAAAGGGAAAACCGGCACTCGTCCCTGCGTCCCCCTTGGGTCCGGGGCAGCAGCGGAGCTTCCCAGCGCTTGGAAGCGGCTGCCCCGCGGAACGGCCGCGGCTGCTCCGCCGCTGCGCGGAGCCCCGGTAGTTTGGGGAAAGGAGGCGGGGGAAGGAGGGACGGGAGAGGAGGGGAGGAAAAAAGTGCGAAAAAGGTAAAAAAGCCCCGGCAGAGGCTGCGCGGGCATCCGCGGCCGGCGGAGGATGCGCTGGGGCTCGGCGGGGCCGGGATGATGTTGGAGGGCCGGGATTTGGCAGGACCGGGATGCGGCGGGGCCGGGAGCGATCGTCTCTTTGGCATTGAACTGCCCCGTGCCGGCCGGGCTCGGCCCCGCGAGACGGGGCGGCCGCTGCCCCGGCCCCACCGCTCCGGACAAAGCCCGTTTGGATTTGTTTTCGTTTTCAGAAGCATCTCGAGCAGCCTAAAAGCCGCAGGGGCGGGAGAAGGAGCCGCTGCTCTGCCGAATCCGCTCCGAGCCGGGGCTGCGCCTGCCCGGTCCCGGCCGGGCTCGCTCCCGGTCCTGGTCCCCGTTCCACCGCGCCTCGGCTCTCTCTTGTCCCCTGTCCCCCCTCCTCCGTTTTCCTGGGGGGGTTCTGCCGGTGTTAACCCTTTCCCCCGCCCTGCCTGAGCCGCCGGCGCACCGCCGAGGGCTGACCCCCGAACTTTCCGCTGCCCCTCCCGTTCGCAGGGCCCCCAGCCCGGGGAGGGGGCACGGCGGTGATGCCGGCACCCAAATCTCCGCAGCGCCGCGGCGCAGAAAAGGGCGCTCGCGGGCAGAAAGCAGGGAAACAGAAAATCCCCCCGCTCCCGTTTTCCGCCGGCGGGACGAAGCCGATCGGTCCCAACAAACAAAAAAAAAAAAGCCGGTTTTGCCCGAAAAGAAGAAGTAGTCGGGCGGGCGGAGGGGGTGCGGGGGGCCCTGCTCGGCCGTGTCACCCCGCGGGGAGCCGGCCGGCCGCGGGCAGGGCTTGGGCCGGGGCATGCGGAGAGGCGGCCGCGACGAGAAGTCGCACAAAACCCTTCCGTCGTTGTTGTCGCTTCCTTCTCTACTATTTTTCCTTGAAAGGCAGCTTGTTTAAAAAATTAAAATTCGTATTAAATGGCGGGGCGGGGGGGGGTGGGAGGGGGAGGCGGGGAGCCGCTCTCCGGGCCGGGAGGGTTTCAGCGTGCGCGGGGCTTTTTCCTCCGCTCGGGAATAGTTGAGGCGACCCCCAAACCGAAGAAGAGCGAACGGAGCGCCCCGGCCGCGGCTCGCGGCAGCGACAGCGGCCACGACAAGGTGTAAAAACACCCCCGCTGGCGGCTGTCGGGGCCGCAAATCGCGCTCGAAGGGCAGCGCCGGAGCTCCCCTTTTGGGGTGCCCCGCGCGGCGGCCGCGCCCCCGTTCCTCATAAAATCACAGGAGCAGCGGGGGGGGGGTTTTATTCTTTATTTTTTTTTCCTTTTTTTTTGTTGTTGTTGTAATTCTGACGGTCTTTCCCCCCCCCTTCCCCTTTTTCCTCTTTTATTTTAGTTGTAGGTAGACAGGACCACTCTGAATGGCGCAAAAAATTTCTGTAAACAATGACGCACAAAAAACACCTCCCTTCCCTTGCCCCCCGCCTCCCCCCGAAATGAAACCGAACTCCCTCCCCCCAAAAAAATGGAGGGGAAAAGAAACGGCAGAGGGAAAAAAACCAAACCAAACCATAATAATAATAATAATAGCAATAATAATAATAATAGCAATAATAATAATAATAATAGCGTTTCCCTCTCCATTCCTTCCCCCGCAGTTTCGGTTTTTTCTTTTCCTGTTTGTTTGTTTGTTTGTTTATTTTCGGAGCATCAGTCTGTCTCCTCCTCTGTCTGTCTGTCTGTCTGTCTGTCTCTCGTTCTCTGTTCGTTATCTCAGGGCTCTCCTGCCGTTTTTGGGGCGCGCGCGCGTGCGGGAGGGGCGCCCGCGGCGGGCCTCACTCACCAGGTCCATTGCTGCGCCGGTACCAAGTGGTGCGCTGTGGGGTACTGGGGGCTGCCGGCCGCGCTGTACTGCGCGTTGTACTGCATGTGCTGCAGGGACTGCGCGCTGTACGCCGAGAACGGGATGCCCGTCTGGAAAGTCGCGGCTGCCAAGTCCTGAGCTTTGAGCGTGTGGCAGGGCTTGCCGTCCCTGACTAAGACCGGCACGGCCACCCGCCGCGGGGAGGGGAGAGGAGTCACTTCCATACCTTTCTCGGCCCGCGCCCGCTTCATCTTGTAGCGGTGGTTCTGGAACCAGATCTTCACCTGCGTGGGCGTGAGGCGGATCAGGCTGGCCAGGTGCTCCCGCTCCGGCGCCGACAGGTACCGCTGCTGCCGGAACCGCCGCTCCAGCTCGTAGGTCTGCGCCTTGGAGAAGAGCACCCTCCTCTTCCTCTTCTTGCCCGCGTCCCCGCCGCCCGCCGCTTCCTTCTCGTTGTCGGGCGACTCGTCGGCCGACGGCTCCGGGGACTTGGCCGAGGGGTCCTGGCCGCCGCCGCCGGCCGCCAGCCCGTGCACTGCGGACAAGCCGTGCCCGGTCAGCGCGGGGCGGGGGGGACGGGCCGGGCCGGGGGGTGCCCCTCCGCCGGCCCCCGCATCCCTCCCGCCGGCCCCCGCATCCCTCCCGCCGCCCGGCCGTGGCGGGATGGAGGCCAGCCGTGCCGAGAGGCAACCCCCCCCATCCATCCGTCCATCATCCATCCATTCCCCATCCATCCATCCCTCCATCCGTGGCCCCCCAGCTCCCGCCCCGCCGCCAGGGGCAGCTGGAAGCGGCGCTGCCCCGTTCCCGGCCGGGACGAGCCGCAAGCCCCCCCCCCTCCCCATACCCCGCACCCACCGCCCATCGCCCCCGGCCCCCGCTGCCCCGTGCCCCCGGCACTCACGGGAGTACTGGATGCCCTCGGCGCTCGCCAGCCAGCGCGTGTAGGGATTATCGCTGTTATCGTAGAAAGGGCTCTTCAAAGGCAGCGTCGGAACAGTGTCCAAGGGGGTTTGTCCCAAAACTCCCGCTTTCCTGGGCGGCTCGGGCGCCTCGCTCTCCTCCTCGCCGCCCTCCGCCGAGCCGTCCTCATCGTTGGTGTCGGGGAGGTCCAAAATGTCCTTCACCGAGAAGCCCGTCTTTGTGTTGGTCAGAGACATGTTCCGGCCAAATTCCGGCTGGGAAAGTTGGAGCCGCAGCTTGGCCGAGCCGCCGGGTCACGGCTGGGCACGCACACGCCGAGCGGCGACAACGACACCGCGCAGGGACACGGGGAGCAAGGGGGGGACGGGAACGGGGCGGGGGGGGGGCACGGCACGCGTGGAGGAGGGAAAAAAAAATAGAGTGATAATATGGATTTATAGAAAAAATAAGCGGCGGGGGTTGTGCGGGAGAAGCGGCCGCAGCGACGGGTCTCTGGTTGTTCTGCCACGGGGGAAAATTCCGAGAGCGGGAGCAGCAGCTGGTTTCGGGAATAGTTTGTAACTCCAGGGAAAAAGGGGGGAGAGACGCCAAAAAAAAAAAAAAAGGAAAAGAAAAGAAAAAAAAAAAAAAAGATCACTTCTGGATCTTGTTCAGCCGCGCCGAACCCGCGCCTGCCGCTGGAAAATCCCGAGCCATTGCTGGAGCGAGGAGTCCATATAAGGCTGGTCCTCACACATGAACCTGCCGAGAGGAGGGAGGAAAAAAAACCTACATTAAACCCAGGAAAGGTTGGCCACGTGTGGGCGGGTCTTGGAAGTCAAGTGGATGAAGACAGTGTTTGCAGATGTGAAATTGCGGGTTTTGGGCGAGCTCCGAGCTTCCACCATTGGTGATGAGTGGTATAACGTGTCAGTTAATTACCGGCGCGGGGAGGGCCCTCGGCGAGGGGGGGGCGAGCGGCGGCGCCGGGCGGGAGGGAGGGGGCCAGCGAGGGAGGGAGGGAGGGAGAGAGGGAGAGAGGGAGAGAGGGAGAGAGGGAGAGAAGGAGGGAGGGGGCGACTTCCCAGCTTTTTTTAAGGGCACTATTTACATACAAAGAGCTCCGCACCAGCCCGAAGCTCGGCACGCCCCAAAGTGCGTTTTCCACCCGTGTTTTCCTCCGAGAGAGGGGAAGAAAAAAAAAATTAAAATACTAATACTAATACTAATACTGATTTGTATTATTGATTGCTGTTGCCGCAGCCCCGCAGCCGCGCAGCCTGCGCGCCCCGCGCGGGACCGAGGCGGCTCAGATGGCAAGAGCCCAACTTATCTAACCCGCCTAGGTCAATATTTTGGTTGGGGCTTAGGGATGAGCGCTGGAAATTAAACAGCGAGTAATTGATTCTAGTTTGCTCCGAAATTAAGCGAACTGGCAAAACGCGATCGCCAGGCGCGACCCGGCGAGATCCGGGCGGTGATTATTGGGGACGGGGGACGGGGGGGACGGGGGGGGAGTGTGTGCTTATTTGAAGAGGTCTCATTGATTTTGCCACCTTCTTCCAGGGGAATGAATCCAGCCCGTTGGGATCACTCGATGGGCTGCAGCCCGATGGACTCGCACAGAACTGATTTTTTTTTTTCCTTTTCTATCTTTTTTTATTCCTTTCTTTCTTTCTTTTTCAGGACCTGGGGAAGGAGGGAGAGGGGCAAAGAAGGGGCTCCTTCCCAAGGCGAGGCCGGCCCCCCAGGTGTCACCACGCTCGCACACACCCCGCGGAGCCCGCAGCGTTCCCGGCCGCGGGTGCGGCCCTGGGGGCTCCCCGTGCCCGGCGCGGGACGCAGAGAAACCCCCCAACTTCTCTCTGTCTGCCACCAACTTTTATTTTCATTTCCTTTCTTCCTTCCTCCTGCTCCCTGCACCCTCCTGGGAGCCTCGGCCGTGCGCACCCTCACGGGGCAGGGCCCGGACCGTCCTCCTTTTCCCCTTCTCTTCCTTCCTTCCTTCCTTCCCCTTCCATCTCTTTCCTTTTCCCATTCCTTTTCCCTTTCTCTAATTTTCCATCCCCTCTGCCTTCCCCGAGCCCTGCCCGGGCCGGGCCGAGGCGCGGGGGTGACGGAGATGTGCGGGGCGACTCGGGCCGCGCGGTTCGTGCAATCTGGGAAGGGGCTTCCCCCCACCGCCCTCATTTCTGGGCAAGAAAAGTCGCCCGAGTTTCCCTCCCGGGGCCGGGGCGGGGGGGAAGGAGCCGCAACGCCGCGGGCCGCGCTGGGGAGACGCCGCCTCAGCCTTCCTCCTCGGCGCCCAGCAATGCATCCGCACCTTCCCCTCCTCTCCCTGGCCGCTCCCCCCACTTTTGCTGCCCCAGCCCCCAGCCTGCCTCCCATAAAGTATGTGATGTGGCTGACAATGCCCAGGGATTTTTTTTCCCCCTTTTTTTTTTTTTTTTTTTTTTTTTTTTTTAGCGAGCCCCTGCGCGCATCCTGGGTGGTCGGCCCCGCGCAAACACAAATACAACCCGACGGCTAAGCTGGGGACAATGTCCGCAATGTAGACAAATGTCCGGCTCCTGTTGGAACCCTTTGTCTCGGCGCAGTTTTTGCATTTATTTCAGTGGCGAAATAATACGTGATTGACGCCCTCTTTCAGCGCGCCCTAACTGTTGGGAATAAATCTGAGGTTGTTCCTAGTTGTCATGGTATTCAACCGCGCTCAATGGCTATCTCTTCATCCATTGCGGAGTCCTCCTCGATATCGAGGGAACCCCTTCGGGCCGGCCCCCTCCCGCTCCTCTGCCGGATGCCGCCGATTCCCACTGAATCTCGGGGTTACCCATGGATTTGCGCGGCCCCCCCGGCTCGGATGGGGTTTAGTTCCGCCGAAAGGGGAAAAAAGAGCGAGGAGAGCGGCGACAACCGCGACAGCGGCGGGACGCAGGACCCCGACAGAAGCCGAGCGCGGGGAGGGAAGGGCACAGCATCCCCGGGGCAGCCAACGCGGGCCGGGCGCCGCGGGGCTGTCCGGGGTTTAGTAATAATAATAATAATAATAATAATAATAATAATAATAATAATAATAATAATAATAATAATAGCAATGATAAACACTCCCGAACCTGAACGGATGCACAGACCCCACGCCACGGGCAGAGCGTCCCTCGCGGCGTGGGGCCCTCGGGAGGAGGCCGGACACAGCGCCGGGGGCCGCGGCCCCCTCCCTACGGCCCGGGACACCGTGACGTCACCGGCGGGGGGTGACGTCAGAGCCCTCTGACGTCAGGAGGGGTCGCGGGGCCGGGACGCTGCCCCGCACCGGGGTCGCGCTGCGTGGGGGCCAAACCCGACGGCAGCGCCGCGGCCGCGGCCGTCCCCCGGCGCCCTCGTGGCCTTGTCCCCCCCCCAGCCCCTCGCCCCCCGGCCGGTCCCACGCGTGGCGGGGAAGCTCCAGCGCTGGGACAGGCGGTGACAAGGCCGGGGGGGGCCGGGGCCCTCCTGCCCCAGCCCCCGGAGCCGCGGCGGGGCTGAGCGGCGGCCCTCGGGGACAAGCGGCTCTGCCCACGGGGCCCGATTCCCTGCCCGCCCTCACGGGTGGCTTAGAGCTGATTCCTCTGTTTTCTGGGAGCGGGGAAGGGACAGCCCGTGGGGACAGGAGAGGGGACGAGGCCTCCCGAGCCGCTCGCCGCGGGCGGCCCGCGGGGCTGCTTTTGGGCGGCTTCCTCGCCTTTCTGCTGCCGGCCGCGGCCCGAGGGTCCCGCTCCCCGCACGGCGCAGGGCTCCCCCTCTGCTTTGAGCCAGCGGCGCCCCAAGCCCGCTCCCTTCTCGGCCGAGCGGATCCTACGCGCGCATCACGTACAGGGCGATATAATTGTGCCATTACCGAGTGTAATAATGCGCATTATAGAGAGAAATGTGGGAAATCGCGCTGGGCAGGAGCCCGCCGCGCTCCCTCCTCTCCCCGCCCGCACCGAGCCCGTCTCCATTCCCATTCCCGCCGCCGCTCCCGACAAGTGGATCAATTTATTGTTTGATGGAGCCAAAGATGCCAGATATTGTTTTCCCTTCGCCCCAGCCCGCAAACAAACACACGGAGCGGGGCTGCACCTTGCTGCTCGGCCCGGATTAGCGGAGCCCGCACAAAGCCTTTGTTAGGGGACAGGTTGATTTTTATCTCCCAGGATGAGATCCACTTGGAATGAATGGGGAGAGGGAAGAGCAGCCCTGGTGTCCTGGCAATTGTCACGAGGAGCCTCACCTCGGGAGCGTCCCTGTAAGTAACACCCTCTTTGTTTTAAAGTGCGGCGGAGGGAAGGACAGCGGCCACATGAAACGGGACAGCTCTTCCCGGCCCGCAAAAATCAAAATCGAAATTAAAAAAAACCAGAGTGAAACGACGGCAGCGAAATAAGCCCTCCGGCCCCGAGAGCCGCCCATGGAGGGGTTTAAATCGCATTTTCCAGCGCTGGAGAGAAGATTCTGAGGCGCGGCGGCGGCTCCGGCTCGGAAGGGACCGGCCACGCCAGGCCGCGGGCACAGAGCCCACGCCACGGGATTACCTCGCACACCCGGAGCCCGGCCAGGGAGCCAGAGAGAGCAAAAAAAAAATTAAAAAAAATTCCTGTTTCCTAAAATCCAGGGGAACCAGAGCCTCCCGAACCCTCCGGCGCTTGCAGGAACTTAATTGTAACGGAGTTTCTGCGGGCTGAAATTCCCGGCTCGTTTCCTGGCTGGAAAAAAACGGCATTGGCAAAGGCGTTAAGGATGTTTTGGGGGAAAGCAAAGGAAAAAAAAAGAGAAAAAGGGGAAAAAAAGGGGGAAAAGGGGGGGGAAAGCTGGCCCCGCACGCAGGAAGGGAGGCAGCAGCAGCGTTCCCAATGGAAGCTTCAGGGAAAGCCCCCGCCGCCCCCCAAAATCCCGGCGCCGGCCTGCCTTTCTCCAGCAGACAATTAATTCTTCTCCAGGACACAGGAATCTAAATGAGCTTCCCTATTCTCACGATTGCTCTATCTCCTTCCCCCCGAAGCTTCAAAGGCGGAGAAATCCTTCCAATTCACCGATATTCCTTATAAATCTGTAGATGTGGATCTGCCCCGCAGCCAGGCTCCCGAGGTGGCGAATTGTCATAGAAATTGGGATTTTCCCCCCCGCTCCCTGGGGGCCGGCGGGGTTATGGCAGAGCCGGAGGGCACATGTTAGGGCTTTGATAAATGCACTTTAATGAGATTTTGGAAATTATTGCCCATAGTGATGGAGGCAGTGGGCTCCGGGCACAAAGCCGGGAGCCCGCAGCCCCCCGACCCACATTTTGTCTTATTTAATTCCCCCCCCTGCGCTCGGGGGGAGCCGTAAGCCCGGCCCGGGGCTCCCTTCCCCTTTCCAGTCCATCCTAAACCGGTCTATTGGCCGGACAAACGGGGGTCCCCCCCGGCCCGGAGCCCCCCGGCTCTGCCCGTCCCCGTCTCTAATGATTAAACGTGTCCCAACGAGATTAAGCTTTGTCAGAAATGATTTTTTTTTTTCTTTCCTCCTCGGCAAGAAAACCCCGGGCCACTCGCCCTGGAGCGAAGGGAGCGCGGCGGGATTTACTCTCTTCTTATCTGGATCCGCTTCCCGCACCCGCCCGCGCTCCGCGGAGGGCTCCGCGCCCCGCTCACCGCCGGGTGCGTGTGGCGGGCGGGGGGTGCGGGGACCCTCCGAGGCAGCCCCCGGTGCCCGCACGCCCCGCGCGGGGTGCGGGGATCGGCGCTGGGTGGGGACGGGTCCAGCCGGGTGGGCTCGGCTCCAGCAGCCGGGGCCGAGCCGGGGGCACACGCGTGGCACGGGCAGGGAAGGGAAGGGCTGAAGGAGGAGGGGGCCACGCCGGGGCCGGGGCCGGGGCCGTTCCCGGTCATTCCCGGTCCTCTGGCGGACTCTGCCGTCGCAGCCGAGAAGTGTCCCGCGGCCGGGGCAGGGGGGAGCGCCCCCGGGCTGCCCCTCCCCGCGCTGCCCCGGCCCCGCGCCCACCCGTGACCGTGGCCGTGGCCGTGGCCGTGGCGACGTCGCAGCCTCGCCGTCGGGGCCGGGGCCGCGTCCCCTCGGTGCTCCGCACCAGCTCCTACCTGCGCGGACCCCCCCAAAGCCCCTTCCCACCTGCTGCTCCCGCCCCCGGTGACCCGGCTGTCCCCTCCGCCCCCGGGGCTCGCCCGGCCGGGGGCTCCAGCTGGGCTCCCCCCGCTGCCTCTCGGGGCTCACCTGGGCGGGTCCCGACGCGGGGGGGCCCTCGCCGCCGCCCGGGGCTCACCTGGGCGGGGGTCCCTCGGCGGTGGCGTCCCCCCGCCGTCCCCGGGAAGCCACCCGGGCAGGGGTCCCCGCGCGGGAGGGTCCCCCCGCCGCCCCCGCCGCCTCCCGGGGCTCACCTGGCCGGGCGTCCCGAGGCGGGGGGTCCCTAGGCGGGGGGGCTCCGGCGACGGCCCCCCGCCTCCCGCATTGTCTCCGCCGTGCGCCGGGGCCGCTGCTCGTCCCTCCGGCCTCACATCCCCCGCGCCGCTCGCTGCCCTCCCCGGCGGCTGCCGCCGGGCGGAACACCGGCCATATGCTCCGCGGCCATAAATTGGGAAGAAGCGCAAACACGCCGGTTCCTGGGTGGCTCTTTTAAGGCTGAGCCGGCCCCTCTCTCCCCCCGGGGGGCAGAGCCCTCCCCCCGGCCCCCCTTCCCCAAAGGAGCCGCTGGCTGCGGCCCCCGCCGGCCCCCCCGCGCCCACCGCCCCGCCGCTGCGCACCCCCGCCCGGGCCGGGCCGGCCCCACTGGCCGTGCGCGGATGGCTCGGTAGCCAGGGCGCCGCACGGCCCAGCCGCCAGATGTGGCACGTTATTGATGGGGGGAGGCTCGTTTACATTAGATACGCGGCTGATCCGGCCGCTGATAGCGCCGGTGTGCGGGAGATTAGAGCTGCGCGGCCGCGGCCGCCCCCAGCCCCCTCCCCTGCCCCGCTTTTTTGGGGTCCTTTTTGGGTTTCGGCATCAATTTTTTTAAACCGTGTAGAAGAAAAGGGGATGGAGTTGGGGACGGAGGGCGGTGCTGCCCGGCTTCCCTGAAGCCGGCGACGAAGAGCGGTCATGGAATCCTGGAGTACCCTGAGTTGGGGCTCGCCGAGTCCAACTCCCGGACAACCCCAGAAATCACCCCACGTGCCTGAGAGCGTTTTCCAAGCATCCTGAGCTCGGCGCCGCGGCCGCTTTCCCAGGCTCCTGCCAAAGGTATGATCCCGGACGGAGAGCTCCCAGCCGGTCGGAAGGGCTTCCTGGGCATCCCACGTCCCTGCCAAAGGGTTCCCGGGTGACGCACACACGGGGGCACCAGCGGTGGCTGCAGGGGGCAGAGGGAAGGCGACAGAGCCCCTGCTCCGTCCCACCCGAGCCGGACCCCCCCCTAGCACCTGCCCCGTTCCTGGAAAGACCTTGGAGTCCTGTGTGAAAGTCGCAGGGGCCGGGACAGATACGGCTCAGCGAAATCCCCCGGTCACAGGCAGAGCTGCCCGCAGATAAAGTGATTGATCCCCACCCCGGTCAATAAAGAGCTTGTTCCAGGCAATTAATAACTTTGCCAAGCTTGTTTTGTTGGGACAAAGTGCCCGGATTGCCGAGCGAGGCAGTGAAACCGGGGGGGGCAGAAAATAACCCTGCGATTTTACGTCGCCCACATAAAGATACCAATCAAACGACGGTGATTTACAGACACATTTATTTGCATGAAGAAGCTTCATTTGCGTAAATCCGCAAGTCTTCGCTTTCGCAGCAGGGAATTCCGGGTGGACCTCCGGGACATGTCTCTCGCTCCATCCCTAGGGAACGCTGCGCAGAGGGACAGGAGCTCTGCGAGGTTGGTTATGAACCAGCTCCAGCTCCCGCCTCCCCACGCCCAGGAAGGAGGGGAAGCGCAGGGAAAGGCAAGGGAGCGAGAGCTGCCTTTGGGGCCCCACAGGTGTTCCTTGGGACAGCTGTCTCGGACTGTGCTGTAAAACCCGGGCTGTGCTGGAAACCGGTTCCTATCTTATGAGTAAAAGCTCCGTATTTTGTGACTAAACCAGTTTTCATTCATTGTTTTTACTGGGAGGGCATTTCGGCACCTGATGGGTGGATCCCACCACCATCCCCCAGAAGTGCTGGACCCAAACCAGTGGGCCCAGGGACGCAGAGTGAAGCGGGTTTCACTCAGCCTTGGAGAGTTAGTCCTTCCCGCTCCTCAGGCAACCCGTGTGGAATCGCCTGGAGGGGACGGCGTCGAGGTGGGAGGTCTGGACCCCAGTCTGGGGAGGCTGGGATGGGCTCCACCTCATGGCAGGGTGGTTATTCCCAAGTTTTTACAGTCACTCAACTCCTCTTGAGCCAAGTCCGCTGGCACCTCTGTGTCCCGGGATTGGGAGCGGCCTGGGAGCTCCAGGCTCGGAGAGACACCCCCAAAACTCCCTGGATGCAGGGACGTATTCCCACCCGTCATCCACAGCCCTCTCCCAGAAGTGAAGGACTCCAGAGTGCCCCCAGCGCAGAGCTCGGGAAGGCAGCACCTGCACCTGGCAGGGCTCGGGAAGAGCAGGAGCTGGGAATTCTGGGCTGAGGTCCTCATTCCAGCCTGGTCTGCAGCAGGAATCAAGCAGGTGCCCGGTCCACCACAGCAGGGAGAGCGAGGGAGGAGGTGGGAGTGGGGCGAGGGGCTGGGGGGGCACCCCCACACCCCGCTTTACAGCCCCACTCTGAGGAGCCCGAGCCCCGTCCCTGCCCGGGCCGGGCACACACCTGGGGGTGACAGATGGCCACGGGCCGTCCCCGGGCTGAGCACACAGCGCAATCTGCTGCGGCTCCAGCTCCTGCTCCAGCTCCTGGAACAGGGCAGGGAAGGAGGAAGCCTGTGCAGAGGGAGATGGGAATCGCCCCGTCCAGCCGGGTTTCGGTTGGAAGCGAGCACCCACTCCTCGTTTTGTGAAATACAGAATTTAATTTCATCTTACTTCGCCTCATTCTGCCTTTTCCTGGGTGTTGCCCTGGGACGGAGCAGCAGCAGGCGCTGGTGGGAGCCGGTGGGGACACGGCAGCCCCAGGCTGTGGCACCGGCTCGGGCAGCCCATGGGAGGCTGTGTGGGCTGCTGGGGCCCTGTGACAACAGCACTTTTGGGGACACCATGGGGACACCGTGGCCTTGTCCTGTTTCACCAGCCTGGCACATCTCCCAGCGTTTCCAAGCGGAGGTCCATGTTCCTGGGGAAGCAGAGGGAGTGGGAGGATGTCCCGGTGACACCAAGGACCAATTTTCTCCTCCCCTCCTTGCTATCTCCACAGCCAACCTTGGTCCCTCCAAGCACACCCAACTTTTTGTACGGAATTCGCCGCTGCAGCGTTGGGCTCGGAATCTCTCTGGAAGTTGCTCCGGGTGGACTTAGCTCCCCGCACCCTGCCATGGAAAGCGCCTGCTCCAGCTCCCCTGCGCCCACCTGCGCTCACGGATGCTGACTTTCGCCCGAGATGCTTGGCCCAACTCCACGAATCCTGCAGGTGAGGCGGATTCCCTGGTTGGGAAAGGAAAAAAAGGCAACCCAAGCGACAGCGACGCCGTAAACCCTGGGAGCGACGCGGAGCCACCGGCGAGGCGCAGATAAGGAGCGCTCGTGCCGTATCGCGGGCGCCCCATCAATCACGCGTCCATCTCCCGGCGCCCGGACCCCGGGAGCGGTGGGAACGCGCGGTGGGATCACTGTCAGCCGGGATCAGCCAGGCTGCTGGTGGGAACGCTGCTGACACCGCAGCGGCGGCATCGACCCCGTTCGGCGGCTGCCTGGGAAGGGAGCAGGCAGGGTCGGAGCCGGTGTTGTCCCCAGTGGAGACAGGGCCACGGGGAAGGGTTAGGATGGACACGAGGGAAAGGCGTTCCATCCAGAGGGCGGTCAGGAACAGGAACAGGCTCCCCAGGGAACGGGCACGGCTCCAGCCCAACTCAGGGATGCTCCGGGTGGGAGTGCCGGGGTGCCTGTGCAGGGCCGGGAGCTGGAACGGATGACGCTGGTGGGTCCTCCCAGCTCAGGATATTCCATGATTCTGTGATGCTCTGGGAGATCACAAGCGCTGCTTGGCTCATTTTCCATCCGGACTTGCCCACCACTGATGGCTTCCCCACGGAAATCCTTGGTGGCAGCAGTGGCTGCCGACCCTCCCAGGAACTCCCCGCGTGCCACGGCAGATCCCAGCGGGAGCAGGCCAGCGGTGCCACGTGCTCCAAGGACACTCCTGGGAAGACCCTGCCACATCCCCAGCGACAGCGTGGTGGAGATGCTGCAGGGGCTCCTCAAAGCTGGGCTGGGAGGGGCTCATTCCTTCCCAGGTGCTTCCACTTCTGTGGGAATGATGGGTGATAGGAAAAGGGGAGCCCCAGTGGAACAGGGCAGCTTCTGTGGGGTGGGAGCTGTGCCTCAGAGCCCAAGCCTGAGGGAAATTCCTGCCCCAGCCGTTCCCCCATGAAAAGGAGAACCGGAGGAGGAGGAGGATGGGGAGGAGGGAAACAGCCACGTCTGCTGCTGAGGAGTGGGAATGGGACACCCATTTGCAGAGGACACCTGGGGAAAGCACGGGGAGCCGGAGGGCTCTGAGCAGGACCTGGCCCGCTCAGGATGACCTGGGAGCAAAACGCCGGAGGTTTCCCCCATCCCTGACCCAGGGGCAGGACCCTGCCTCGCCCCCTGCCCACCCCGTGCCCCCTGAGGGGCTCACGAGCCCAGCCCGGGCCCGGCTCAGGTTCGGTGCCTCCCTGGCAGCTGCCGGGAGCAG
The DNA here is from genome assembly GCA_014706295.1 of Lycocorax pyrrhopterus obiensis. Classification (NCBI taxonomy): domain Eukaryota; kingdom Metazoa; phylum Chordata; class Aves; order Passeriformes; family Paradisaeidae; genus Lycocorax; species Lycocorax pyrrhopterus. The sequence goes on from JACSVZ010000004.1 coordinate 581,226, forward strand.
AAGGCGAGGCAGAGGTGGCAGAGCTGTTACACATTAACCGGGACAGCGGCTGCTCCTTCCTCCTGTCCTGGAACCATCCCCGGCCCCGGGCTGCCCTGGCTAATGTGTAATCCCAGAGCCCGCTGCTCCTTCCCACCAGGATGTCCCAGTAGCTAGGCTGGCCCGGGGAGCCGCGGTGCGCAGGGGAGAGTATTTGATGTTCTCGGGTTTTATGGATAAACGCTTTCCCAGCGCCCCTGAACGCTTCCTTGTGGGCACAGAGCAGCCCACAAAGGGACAATGGCGCCGAGCCCAGCCTGCGCAGAGGCTGTTTTCCCACTGAAACCTGCTCCTTTTTCCGGGAATGGCGGGAACCGGGCTGCTGGAGTTCGTGCTGCTCCCTGGGGATGCTCAGCTCGAGGTGCTGGGGGGTTGTTGCTCACCTCTTGGCACCCCAAGCAAACTGTTTTGCCCAGGGGACAGTGCTGCACAGCCCGTTTGTTGCAGCAGTAGGTCACATTCATACTAATCAGGATGCCAAACGCCGCCTCTAATCCAAAGTTTTCCATCAAAGGCAAAGACCTGAGTGGAGTAATGAATATCAGGAGGGTTCTGCTCTTCAAAGGCGGAGAAGAGTCGATTCTTTTTGAGATAAAAGCTTGCTGTCAAAAAAAAAAAAAAAATTATTGGAAGTGAAGCTAAAAGATTTCCTTATCGCCAAATATTATTTACAGCAAGAGCAGGGTCTGGTTTCCTGCTGAAGATTTTGGGGGAGACAGGGAATTCCATCAGCCTTCAGGTGCTGTACAGGCAAAGCAAGGCAGCAGGGAGGCCTTAAAAATGAGGAAAATACATGGAAAACAGGGGAAAATGAAAACCAGCACTCTGTGAGCTACGCAGGAGATGCCCCTGGACCCCTGGCAATGTCCAAGCTGGACCGGGCTTGGAGCAGCCTGGGACAGTGGAAGGTGTCCCACGGCAGGAGGTGGCACTGGATGAGGTTTAGAGGCCTTTCCAATGCAAACCACTCTGGGATAGTTCCATGAATTCTGCTCCAGGCCAAGCTTTTCCAGGGAGCAGGGGTGCAGGTGAGCTGCTGCAGCTCCTGGCTGGGGGCCAGCTGGCTGCTGGGTGCCTGACCTCTGCTGGGCTGAGGGTGATCACCGGGCTGTGCTGGAGGCAGGAGATTCCTGGGCTTCTCCTCACCATCCCGAATCTGTCTGGGATTTTTCCCCTCGCAGGTAACGCTCCAACGCGGTGGAAGGAAACCGGAGGAGCTTGGAGTGCCCTTTGTGCTCTGCCTCTGTGACCTCGGCGTCGATTTAAACCTCCTCCCAGTGGTGATTTCCCGAGCCTCTCTCCCCTCTCACGCCCCACATCTCGTGCTGAACAACTCCTCGGGCTCGGCAATGGGGAGCAGATCACACGGGGAGGGGAGCCCGCAGCCCCAGCTTCGTTCTGCGGTGGGTGTGCACCCCGAACCCGAATTAACACCGGGATCAACCTTCTCCCGGGCTGCTGGGGCTCGGCTTTGCACAAAAGGCTCGGCCGCGGTAAATAACCGAGAGCACCCGGAGCGCCGCGGAAAACACGTGGCCGCAGCGGGGAAAGCAGAGGCTCTCTGGGAAAGGGGGAGGTCGGGGAAGCAGGAGAAGGGGTTGGGGTCAAATCAGGTTCCCTGCTCCCGGCAGGATGGAGCTGCTGGATGCTCCCACTGGCAGCGGAGGGAGGTCTGCGGATGTGGAATCTTGGTCTTCCTCGGCTGTAGAGCTGCTCCAAGATCAGGGATACTCAGGGGGTGTTTTATCCCTAGTGGGGACACCCTGTGGGATACAGGCGCTCGTTCTCCGCCCTCCCGCCTGTCCCTGAACCAGCAAACAGGACGAGGATCATTATCCGTAAAAAATAGCCCAAAAAGCCCCCAAGAAACCTCAGCAGAGGCATCGCCTCCCTCGCCCTCAGTGGTCACAGCCCAGGCGCGCCTTGGGTGGCCGTGCTGGTGCTTTCTGTGTTTCCGGTGCTCAGAGCTGCTCCTGAGGCACAGCCACCCCAAACCGGCCCCGAAACCCCCACATTTTGGGGGCCGCAGCCCTGGCTGCTGCTCCCCACCCTCTGCCCCCCCCCCGGGGAGGTGTCTCTCAGGCGAGCAGCAGCGTTCGGAGCAGCGTCCCGGGGCTCCTCTCATCACCCCGCAGGCCGCGGGGCTGCTCGTCGTTCGCCCAGGCAGGAGCCTGTCGGCAGCCAGGCGAGCCCGAGCAGGAGCTGACAGCTCGGTGGCAGAGGTTCGGCGGCTCGCTCTTCACGTGCTGGCCGCCTGGAGTGCTCGCCTTGAACTTCCTGGAGCCCCGCATTATTTTCCTGAAGGACACCCGAGGTGATTTTATCCAGCACGGAGCGGATCCCGGGGCCGCCTGCAGGAGGACAAAGGCAGAGCCTTCACGCAGCCGAGGACGTGGCAGCACCGCGGCGCCTCGCTGAACGCGCGGCGAGTCCCCCTCGACTTCGGCGAATTGAAGAGCTTGAAATAAATCTCGTGAGCACGCCAAAAAAAAAAAAAAAAGAAAAAAGTGAAGCGAGCACATTACCGGGGCGGCAGGTGCCAAGTGACGCGGCGTTTCAACACTTTCGCCGTGCTCGGCCGGAGCAAACAGCGCGGCGAGCCACGGTTTTGCCTCCCTGCAGATTCCATTGGGGCTCCTTGAACGCCTCGCGGTGAGCCCGGAGCCAGCAGGGAACTCCCGGAAAGCTGGGTTTGCTCCCAGGGTGACGAGCGTGCAGGTGGATCCGTCACAGCTCCGTTTCGCTGTCCCCTCCGCAGCCCTCGCCAAAGGAAGGGCTGAGCCCAGCGCCCAAAGCTTCGGGAAGTGCCCGGGGAGGCTTCCCAGCTTTTGGGGCCTCTGTAGCGGTGAAAAGACCGGAATCCTACTGGATTTGGCCCCCGTGGCACGGGGAGGGAAGTGCCGGTGGGACGAGGGGGCTGCTGGGTGCTGGGGCTCCCGCTGGGGACCAGTCCGGGGTGTCCCTTGGGTTCCCCTGGAGGCCGGGAAGTTCTGGTTGCTTGGAGGGGCTTGAGAAAAGGAGGTGGCTTTTTTTCTCTGGAGGCAGATGCACGACGATGGTGCTCCCAGGTGATCCAGCGGGAAGTGTTTTCCCTGGTGCTGGGGGTGGAACGGAGACCGGCAGAGCCGCCCGCGGGTGGGCGCTGGCACATGGCGGCCAGGGGCTGCTGTGGGTCACCCGCTGGTGGCACCGGAGCTTCCACCAGCTGGAAAGACGGCTGGAAAACTCGGGGTGAGCTCCAGCTCCGGCGGGATGAATGAGCCGGGGCTGGAGGCGCCCACGGCACAAAGCGGCGGCTCCTTTGTGCCTGCCCGGCTCGGAGCTCTCGGCACCCGCCGCGGGCTGAAGTGGCTCTTGGGCTGTTTAAAGGTTGAGTGCTGCTGCTCCGAGCGACGCGAGGCAGATTCGGTTAAATAAACACGGCGGCTTAGAGAGAAATTGAAGGTGACGCGCAGAGCTGGAGCGGAATTTAATGTTGGCAGCCGCCTTCCGGCGCCGCTCTCCAGCCGCATCCCTCCGGAACGGGCTGGGACGCGTTCCCTGGAATGCCGGGGACGGGGAGCGGGGGGCCCGGAGGGATGCCACAAACCGGGACGCCGCTACACGGGACCTGTGCTGGTGCTGCCGGTAATCCCTGCGCGTTTCCGCATTTTGGGAGGAGGCCGCGCTGCCCCCGTGCCCGGTCACACCGCAGAGCCCTTAAGAAGCCATCCTGTCCCTTAATCGCTCCGTGCCTGGCAGATCGCCCGGGGGTCATTCCAGCGGGATCCGTCCTCGCCCCCCACGAGCGGGTGTTTGTCCCGGGGTTGTGTTTGTGGGGCCCTGAGGGCTTGGGTTTGGAGAGGGCTTTTTTGGGGCTGCGGCTGGCTCGGGGTGTGGAGCAGATCTCCCTCCTGGAGTCAACCCGACTCCCAAAACGACTGCAGTGCAGGGAAAGGGAAGTTTTCACGGAAGTTTGGGGCTTTCCTTCCGTCCAAAGCTCATGGATCGCTCCTGCCTGGTGTGTGCTGCTCCTCAGAGCACAGCCCAGGGCTCTGCCGTTCCTTGCCTTGTGCCGTTTGATGGGGTTTGTGTTTTCCAAGCCTCGGGAATTCTGGTGCGCAGGGAAGGAGGGACCCGCAGCATTCCCTGTCTTGGGAGGGGTGGAGCTGGGGAATTTCTCGCTAACAGTGCCACTAAAAGGTTGGACAGGGCTTGGAGCACCCTGGGATGGTGGAACTGTCCCTGCCCGTGGCAGGGGGTGGAACGAGATGAGCTTTAAGCTCCCTTCCAGCCCAAACCCTCCCGGGATTCCGTGCCAGGGAGAGGTTTTGGTGCACGGAGAGCACCAGGCCAGGGCTGGAATTGCTTCGGGAACGCGGCAGCAGAGGGTGGGTGGGACAAGGAGCTGAACGAGCGGAGGGAAATGTGCGGGAAAAGGGCCGGGCGTCTGCGGGATAACCACGCCACGGAGATGCGATGCTGGCACACCTGATCTGGTTTGGGACTCGCGGCACAGAGGGGACAGCAAAGCCCCGTGTGCCTCAGCCCTGCTGCCCCCTGACCCCGGTGACGCCGGTGGCACCCCGGGGGCTCAGCACGGGTGGAGCGGGGCCGCAGGGCCCAGCGGGGAGGGACCCGGGCCCCCCCCCGTCCCCCTCGGCGTGGCCGGGGGGCTCCGCACGCGGGCTCCGGCTGCGGGGCCGCGGATGCCGCGATCTGCGCTGACACCGTGTGGCCGCTCCCCGCATCTCGCCCCGGCGCCCGGCGAAGCGGATTTCAGCCCGAACTGCCCCGGAATGTCCCCAGAGTCACCTCCGAGCGCGCGGAAGTGCCACCCGGCGGAGGCAGGAGACGGCCCTTGTCCCGCTCCCCCGCCGGCCTCGTGCCTGGATCCCCGCATCCCCCAAAATGGGCCGGATTTGGGCACTTTGAGGAGTTCCAAATGAGCTGGATTCAGGACTTTTCGCGTGGTTTTGAACTCCGCTTGGTTTAAAACTAAACAGGGTCAATTTAGATAAGAAATCGGAAGGGATTTTGACTTCGGGACTAGCGAGGCCCCGGCACAGGGTGCCCAGAGCAGCTGTGGCTGCCCCTGGATCCCTGGAAGTGCCCAGGGCCAGGCTGGAGCACGCCGGGATAGCGGAAGGTGTCCCTGCCCACGGCAGGTGGAATGAAGACGAGCTGTAAGGTCCCTTGCGTCCCAAAGCGCTCCGTGACCTCCCAGAAAGGCCTGCCTGGCCTGGCCCGTGTCTCGCCGCTCCAGGATATTTCCAGCTCCCCCTGCTCCCGACGGGCAGCCGATTTGGGGAGGACAAGGACCTTTTATCTCCCCTCGGGGCAGGCACGAGGCTCTGGAAAGAAACCGTGCCCGATGCACTCAGGTACTCCCGGAAAGGGCCCTTTCTCCTCAGCCTTTTCCAGCCGCCGGGATTTGGCAGGGAGAAGCCCGGCTCTGCCCGTTTGGGAGCAAAGCCGCGGATTTCGGGATGCAGGTGGATGGAGGCTGGGGGCTGGAGACACGCAGGGCTGGAAAACCAGGTTATTCCTGATTTCTCCAGCACAACCCCGCGGATACAGGCAGGGAGCTCTTTGCCCAGCGCGCCCAAGCGGGGCGGAATTTTGGGAAAAATCTCCCCCGGCCACGCCGGGAGCCCCGGGGCCGCTCGCTGTGCCCTGAGGGCGCCCATCCCCTGCGGGTCCCGGGGCAGGCGCGGAGCGGAGCCGCAGGAAGGCTTGGAGCTCAGGGAAGAGCCCCAACAATGGACAATGGGGCCATTTAAGGGACAACAAACAACTTTCTGCCCCGGGAGTTGGTCCCGTCGGAGTCACGGGGTGAGGCAGGGCATGAATGGGGGTTTGACTCGAGGGCGCCGGGCTCTGCCCCACCGCGGCCGCCTCGGGTGCTCGCGCGTTTATTCCTTGTCACAGGACCAGAGCTGGAGGAAGAGCGGGGACAAAAGCAGCGCCTTCGCTGTCCAACAAAACAAAACAAAACAAAACAAAACAAAACAAAACAAAACAAACCCCCAACAACAACAAAAACCACCAAAAAACAAAAAATCCTCAAAAAACCAAACCAACCAACCAAACAAAAAAAACCCCCCAAAAAACCACCAAAACAAAACAAAACCCCAAAACAACAACAACAACAACAACAAAAAGACAGAAGGAAGGGAGAGAAAGGGCTTCAAAATAAGGCGCGGATGGGAAAACATGAATATTCCGGGACTGAACCTCTCCCAGCGAGGCCGGTTTGGAGCTGGAGAGCTGGGGAAGCTCCTTTCCCAGGGAATTCAGGGCTCGGAGGGGACATGGGAAGCTGAAATATCTGTGCCCTGTGGATTGTCTCTGTATCCGGCGCACCTCTGGGCCAGGAGCCTTTGGCCGGAGCAAATCCTGTGGGGAAAGGGGCTGGAAGGGCAGAAAGTTCGGGATGAAAGAGCTGCGGGATCTCCTGCTCCCTCCCTGGGCTCTGCCTCCAGCCCAGCAGGGATTCGGTAGCAGCTCTGGGCTGGAGCCCTGACGAGGTGACAGAGAGACGGATCCTGCTGGAAGCGGGGAAAACGAGGGAAAGACTCCTTTCCTGCCGAATTCCAGGCCTGGCTGCCAGATGCAGCAGGCCCGCGCTCTCCCTGGGAGCACGGCAGGGCGCTCGGGGAAGAGGTGCTGGGGCTCCCGGGCTCCGCCCTGCCGCGTTCCCCGGGAACGAGCTGCGAGACTTGGAGAGCCCGAAGGAAAGTCAAAGGGTTTTGTTCCCGCCGTTCGGGAGGCTAAAAATAGAAATAATGCCGGAGGAATAAACAAAAACACCCAACCGGCCAAGCCAAAACGGAGCGGGAGCAGCACTCCCAGGCAGGGGAGAGGGGGGAAATGCGCGGGATTGGGGCGTGCTGCCGGCCCCGCTTCCTCTGGGATTCGGCTTTTCAAGGATTCCAGTCCGGGGTGTTGCAGGCCTGAGGCTGATCCCACGAACAGCCGCTTCTGTCCAAGGGAATCAGCACCGGGAAAGCCTTTGGGGTCCGCGAGCCCCCAAACCCACCTCCCCCCCTTCCCCGCCTGCTGGGATCTGGGCGTGACGCTGCCATGGGATGGGCCTGTGGGACAGCCCAGGGACAATCCAGCCCTGGAGCTGCTCCTCCCGCAGCTGCTCCGCGCGCGCGGGCGAGAGGTTAATGAGCGCAATTAACAGCGAACGCTCTAATTGCAGCCGTTCAGAGGGAGACTTTCCGATCGTCGTCGGTTGTGCCCGGCGCTCCGGTGTCCCTTCGTTAATGGGAATCGAGCTGTAATTAGTCCCTGCCTCTTCCCGGCGCTGCCAGGAGGCCTCAGGGATGCAGCATTCCAGGCTGAGGGGTTCCTTGGCACATCCTGCCATTCTCTCCCTGCCCGAGTCAGGTGAGTTTGAGGTAATTCTGAGATAAAATCGACGGATTTGGGAGGGAAATCTGCTCCAAGGGAGGTTTGTGGGCACGCACAGCACACAAAGCCCTGACATCGCTCTGGAGCAGCAATTCCAGCAGGGATATTGGGATGGAGCTCTCTTCCAGGCGGAATTAGTGCCCACGTTGTCCTGGGTGGCACCGAGACGTGCCCCAGAGCTCCATCCCCGCTCCGGGGGACACCATTCATCCAGGTTTATCTCCCCCATGGATCCGAAGCTTTTCCCGACCCATATCAAAGCCCTTCCCGTGCTTCCCACATGAATAATAGATGCCGGCGCAGCTTCCCATAAATCATCGCCGTTCCCTGCGCCGTCACGTCATGGCTGCTTCCAGCGCAGACATCTGCGTTTCAGGCCACGGGGAACACGGAGAATCCATCTTTCCCCTTCCTCCTGATGGGATCACGGGCTCGGTGCCCCCAGGGGAAGGGTGACTTCAATCCCATCCTTCGGCTCCCTTGGTTTTTGAGGCCGGACAATGCGCGCTCCTGGCTTTTCTGCGTTGCTGGGACACATCCCGGGGCTGCTGCTCTGGGAGCTTTCTCCATGCCCAGCCTGGAAAGGCCTCGGGAGCTGGGAAGCCCTTTAATCCCTAGTGGAATTCGGGGATTGGAGGGAGGTTGGAGCTGGGTGGTTCCCGGCCCGGGAAGGGGTCGGTAGATGCCCAAGCCACTCTCGCTTCCCTCCTTCCTTGTGGATCCATCCAGAAGGAAGCTGCTCGGGAGCAGCGGATCCCTCCCGCCAGCCAGGGCACACCCACCCACAGCCCAGATTTTCCGAGGAAAAGCCACAGCATCCCCTTTCTGGCCCATCCTTCGGGGTCTCCAGAGCGTGTCTTCCCGTGCGCGGGTTTGAGGGATTCTCCCGCTCTTCCCTTTCGCCTCGGCTCGTCCTTTTATCAGAAATCGTTCGGAAACTTCTTCCTTTTTTTTTTGTGTGTGTAATTCATGGGCTTTTATTGCGGCGCTCTGAAGTGTTCTCGAGGCTCCCATTGTCCCTTATCGCGGGACTGGATCTCGCCGCAATCCATCCGCAGCCGTCCCTTCGGAGGCGCGGGGCTCCCGCGCCGAGGCCGCTTTCATCAGGCGCTGACAGCTCTTGAACGCTTCATTACTCGGCGGCGGGGCCGGGAATCGCGATCATTAGGCGATTTTTCCAGCCCCTAATCTGATTTTATGAACTGTTTCCTTCCATTATCGCCGGGCGGCAAGCGGCAAACGCGTCTGTCTGCCGAGATCCCGGCCGATAGCCGCCGCAGGAAAACCCACTCCGGGCATCTCCGGGAGGGAGCAGCCCGGCTATTTGTCCTGGATCCCCGCATCCAGAGGGCATTTAGGCTGGAATTCGCCCGGAGAGAATTCCCGGCTCTTAACTCGTGCACAGCTGTCGCCCCTCAGGTGCATTTTGGGTTTGGTGGAGTGGCATTTGCACAGTTAAAAAGGGGGGGAAAAGAGCGGGAAGGAACAGGAAGGATGTGTTTCCGCATCCCACGGATGTGTTTCCAAGCGGGTTTTTTTGGGATGAGTGTCCCCTTTCCCCTCACAGCCCCCTATATAATGTGGGATCCCCTCTGGCGATGATGTTTCCTATCTAGAAACTTCGGCTTTTTTCCCTTATAATGATGGAAAACCCAATCTCCGTGGTTCTTTTCCCCTCAGAAACTCGGGAGGCGCAGCCGAGCTGGATGAAGCCAGTGTGCCCCTTCATTAATTCCCTGCTCCTGGAACGTGTGGGACCACGAGATCCATCAGGATTTCAGCCCTCCCTGCCCAGTTTTGGGGTGGAAAGGTCATCGAACCCCGATGTGGCTCCGTCACCTGCTGGGTTTGTGGCAGCGACATCGGGCTGGGGCCTCCCGGGGTGACCCTTTCCCCATTTTTTTTTTAAATCAGCCCAAATTCGCTCAGGATCGGGCAGGGTGGGGAGGGTCCCTGGGATTCGGCAGAGCCTCTCCGGCCCACCCCACGGATAAGGAGAGCTCCGGAGGTCCCGACCCCATCCCTGTGCCCTCCTGCTCTGCTATGGTTGTGTCTGCACACATCCCGCTCCCCCTTCCAGAGGCGGGAGGAGTGATGGGGATCCCGGGAAAGCTGAGTTTGGAGCCCCAGGCTGCTTTTTAATCCCATATTTACTCCTAGAAGCAGGACTGGGATTAAACAAGGAGCGCGCTGTGTCCATCCCCTCCTCCTTTGCCCGGAGGGGAAGCGCCCTCCGCTCTTCCAGCCCCCGTGGAAGGGAGGGAATGCTGGAAATCCGCGTGACACCCCCCTTTCCCTCTCCCTTTCCCGCAAAAGCCGGGCCGGGATGCTCCAGCCCAGCAGAGGGAGGCGGGCAGGAGGGAAGCGGGAAGGATGGGAGGTTTGATGTCTCACTTAGCGCGGCTGCCGCCAGCTCGCAGTGACGGGATCCAATAAAACCGTGTTGATCCAAAGCTTAGTCCGTGGAGCCGCTAATCCCGGGGCAGATGGCAAACAGATAACGGGGACACTCCAATTTCCCCCGCTTTGCTCGGGAGGACGGAGGCAGATAAGGCAGCGCAGGGTAAACACCCGGTGCTGCTGCCAACACGGGAGCAAATCCCGCTCCTCTGGAAGGGCTGGAGCGGGGCTTCCCTGCGCGGGGCCGAGCCGGGGAGCTCGGCGGTGTCCCGGCTCCACCGCGGGCGCCGGGAACGCCGTGGGAAGATGGAGATTGCCATCTCCCGGCGCGTGGGGATGCTGCAGCGCTGCTGGGAGCGGCCTGGCCGGGCTCCCGTCCCGTGGGAGCACCCGCATCCCACCCTCCGTGCTCTGGGAAGCTCCAATCCCTTCTCCCGGGTCTGTTTTTCCCCCACCAGCTGCGGTCCCTGGGGGATGCTGTGCAGGGAGAGGGAGGAGATGGCGCCGGGTGGGGACGTGGATTCCATGGAATGGAGCTCTGGGAAGGCCTTGGAGCGGGAGCATCCCCCTGGGGGCAGCGGGACGGGAATTTGGGAATCTGGGATCTGGGGGAGTCACATCCCTCAGGGCACAGCGGGATGAGGCTGCTCCTCATGGAATGGGAATTTGGGATCTGGGAGAGTCACACCCCTCAGGGCACAGTGAGATGAGGCTGCTCCTCATGGGATGGAGATTTGGAATCTGGGATCTGGGAGAGTCACATCCCTCAGGGCACAGCGGGATGAGGCTGCTCCTCACAGGATGGGAATTTGGGATCTGGGAGAGTCACATCCCTCAGGACACAGTGGGATGAGGCTGCTCCTAGTGGGATGGAGATTTGGGATCTGGGATCTGGGAGAGTCACATCCCCCAGGGCACAGTGGGATGAAGCTGCTCCTTACGGGATGGAGATTTGGGATCTGGAGCAGCCCCCCAGCTGCTGGGAGATGCCCTGCCTGTCCCTTGCTCCACGGTGGCCGTCCCCACGGCTGTCCCCGTCCCTCTCCCTGGGGAGGGCCCCTTGGCGACAGCTCTGCCGGCTGTCCCCTCCAGAGCTTTTCCTGCTGGGATGAGAGGATCCCTGCTAGCTCTGGGAAGCGGCACTAGAGGGAGCCTCCAGGCCGGCAACACATTCCTGCCTCTTCTCCCGGTTTCCCCCCCCTCTTTTCCCACTCCCGGAGACTTCCCAGTCGAGGATTCTGACACCTGACGCGTCCAGGCACATCCTGCCTCCCACTGGAGCCATCCCAAAGCTTCTTCCCAAAAAACCCGCGCAGCCCTGAGCTTCTTTTCGCCTCCAAAACTATTTTTTAAGGAAAATTTACTTTCCTCCCTTACTTTAAAAACGTAAATCTTTGCTGAAAATGCACGGCTGGGAGGGAAGCAGCGCTGACAATCCATCAACGCTTCTAATTTTTCCGAAGAAACCCCGGTGAATTTCATCTCCATTCCCAAATTTCAGGTCTTTACATCTCCAAGAATGACGGCTGATAGGATAAAGGTGCCTCCTTCACCTCTGCTGGGCCGTTTTTCCTTAAATCCAGTAACACTTAAAAAAAAAAAACCCAAAAAACCCTTTAAAGTAAAAATCTGTATTTTTACACCTGTAAATATTGATATTTAAAAAATTTTAAATATAAAATTTCAATTTAAATTTTAGGCATTTGAATTACATTTAAATGTAATTTTTTGGGGGTTTTTTTTGGTTTTTTGGTTTTTTTTTTTCCAGAGACTTTTAAAGAAATAAGCAACTTTTCCTGCTCATGCTCGAGGTCAGCTTGGACGGGGCTCGGAGTGACCTGGGATCCTGGAAGGTGCCTCTGCCCATGGAATGGGGATGAGCTTTAAAATCCCTTCCCACCCAAGCTGTTCGGGGATTCTTTGTGGATTATTCTCCGTGTCCTGCTGAATCCAAGGAGCGTTTTAGGAATTTAAAGGTATTTTACGTCGGGAACACCCTTGTGGAGCAGCTCCAGCTCTCCCGCAGCTTCTGAGGCTCCTGCCGCCAGGAATTTTCACAGGCGCACGGCGAGATGCCCCTTCGCACAGGGCATCCGGGCGGGATTTTTCCATGGAAAGGGCCGGGCTCCTCTCGTGGCAGCACTTGTGGCACAACCGGTTCCCCTGGGCGCCGAGATTGGCATCAAGTTTGAAGTTGGGGCGCTGTTGACAGAGATTCTGTCAACACAAAGGTGTTGAAGGACGGGGTATTTGTGGAAGAAGTCACCGGGAGGTGAAAGATATCCCCTTCAGGGGGCCTCGTCTGGCTTGGCAGGCCCCGGCTCGCCGGGATGTTCCAGGAGAAGCCGGAGGCAGGGATGTGGCGGCTCCATCTCCTCCTGGGCCTGCGCGGCTGTGCCAACGTCCACCCGGGGATGGAGCAGAACCGGAGCGCTCAGAGAGCGGATCCGTGCTGGAAAACGGCCTTGGAGGCTCCACCAGAGGGTGTTTGGGAGTCAGGTATCCTAAATTAGGGATAGGGAATTGCGGTGAAGAGGGTGGGCACGGAGCAATGGGGGCCAGAATGAGGGATGGATGAATGGAGGGAGGGATGGATGGATGAGGGATGGATGGATGGATGGATGGATGGATGGATAGGGATGGATGGATGGATGGATGGATGGATGGATGGATGGATGGATGGATGAGGGATGGAGGGATGGAGGGAGGGATCCATGGATGGATGGATGGATGGATGAAGGGAGGGATGGAGGGATGGATGGATGGATGGATGGATAGGGATGGATGGATGGAGGGATGGATGGAGGGATGGATGGATGGATAGGGATGGATGGATGGATGGAGGGATGGATAGACGGAGGGATGGATGGATGGATAGGGATGGATGGATGGATGGATGGATGGATGGAGGGATGGATGAGGGATGGAGGGATGGATGGAGGGATGGATGGATGGAGGGATGGATGGATGAAGGGAGGGATGGAGGGATGGATGAATGGATGGATGGATGGATAGGGATGGATGGATGGATGGATGGACGGATGGATGAGGGATGGAGGGATGGATGGAGGGATGGATGGATGAAGGGAGGGATGGAGGGATGGATGGATGGAGGGATGGATGGATGGATAGGGATGGAGGGATGGAGGGATGGATGGATGGATGGATGGATAGGGATGGAGGGATGGAGGGATGGATGGATGGAGGGATGGATGGATGGAGGGATGGATGGATGGACGGATAGGGATGGATGGAGGGATGGATGGATGGATGGATGGATAGGGATGGATGGAGCGATGGATGGATGGATGGATAGGGATGGATGGATGGATAGGGATGGATGGAGCGATGGATGGATGGATGGATGGATGTCCCCTGCCACTCTCAGTCCCCTGGAAAGCTGCAGGAGCCACTCAAACTTTTAATGGAGATGGGAAGGAATCCTCGAGGATTTGAACCATTGGGCCTTTTGAGGAAAACCAACCCTGTTCAGGTTTTCTGGGGGCTTTGTCAATCCCAGGGTGAGGAATTTTCCGCGGCAGAGCAGATCCCGTGTGGATCCCCGGCTCTGGGCCTCCTCTCCATGCTGCTGCTCGGGGGCTGGGCAGCAGGAAGGAACTGGAGGTGTTTTCTCTCGGTCACTGGAGCAGAGACAATCCAGGGGCGTTGTGTCCTGCCGAGATAAGGATCAGGCAGCCGCTGTTCTCACCTCAGCCGCACCGGGATCATCGGGATCGGGTAACACACGGCACAAATGCGGCTTTCAGGCTTTCCTGGGCTCCTCCTTCCTCCAGGTGCCTCCTTTAACTTCCTTTTTTCCCTATTTCCCCACAGTTTTCTGCCAGGATTCTGGGGGAGGACGGACACGGCCCCATGGAGCAGCATGCCCTCATCCCACAGCTCCTTCCCAGGCAGGCTGAGCCCCGCCACTCCCGTTTCCCAATCCAGCATATCCCACCTAACCCAGTGTGTTTCCTCTCCACCCCATGTCGTCCCCGCAGCAGCCAGGCCTGACCCTCGTCTTGTCTAACCAGGGCAAGAACCCCATTAAAAACCCCCAAAACCTCCAGGCAGCTGGGAGGGGCGCCGGGGCTGCTCCACGACGTTGGAGTTTTCCCAGGGATTCACTGGCTGCCATCCCACCGTGCCCCTAATTGCATTGTTTCCGCTGATCCACGAGGAAATTATTTATGGGCACCAGGAGCCTGCCCGGCTTCCAGAGCCTTTCAACTTTATAGGAGTTTTCCATGGCCTTGTTTGCAGGTCCGGGTTATTTTTACCCCACAATTAACGGGGGTTGCTTTCCCTCCCTCCCTCCCTCGCAGGGGGGGTTGAGTCTCTCCCTCTCTCCCGGCGGGATGGGATGGGATGGGATGGGATGGGATGGGATGGGATGGGGTGGAGAAGGGACAGCTTTGGCCTCAGGCCACTTCTCCCTGCTCCCTGCAGAACCAGATCCCGCTTGTCCTCTGCTCTCCCGGCTCCGTGTCCCGGCGCCGGCACTGCTGATGGATTCCCAGCCCTCCTCTCAGAGCGGGGTTTCCACAGGCACGTCCGTGCCCAAAGCAAACAATCCCCCTGGAATGGTGCTGGAAAGGCACATCCCAACCCCAAACCTCCATTTCCCGGGAACAGGAGCTGCCGGAGGGGCTCCATCTCCTCTGGCTCCTCTTTGATGGGTGCCTGACACCCAAAGTGCTTCCACATCAGGAAACTTGCTCCAAGGCGTGGAATTGCCCGGGATAAACCCCACCACCAGCAGCTTTCCTGCCCATCAGGGGAGCCTCTCCAGGCTGGGCTCTGCTCCCCTTCAGGATCTTCCTGGCCCCCAACCCCTTTTCCTTCCCTCGGGAGGAGGGAACGTGGCCTCATCCCGGTCGTCTCCCGCCTGGAAGTTGTTTTCCGTGCTCGCACGTCGGCGGGTTTGGGCACACACAGGGTTTTTTCGGGAAGGGAGCAGCCTGTGTGGCGAGAACGAACCATCTGAGGCTGCTTTGCGCGGCCCTTGGAGCGGGGCCAGGAGCGCAAGCAGGGAAACGCTGGGAGCCTGCTTTAATTTAGTGGTGTTGAAGTGTTCGGCTGCAATTAAGCAGCTGCAAATTAAACAGAACCAGTCATTAGGGCTGGTGGGACAAGCCCGGCAGACCAGAGGAGATAAATTATTTCCAACGGGGAATGCCAGAGCCGGGATCGGGAATGGGGACGGCTCCCCTTTTTAGCTGTCGTCTCCTGGTTTAAAGCAGAGGAATTTCATCCCGAGGAAATGAATCCCTGTGGGTGCTGGATCTCAGGGCAGGTAAGGAGAAGGAGGAGAAGGAACTCACAGCAGAGGGTTTCCTGTGCTCTCCTGGTCCCTCCATCCCAGAGAATTCCTTCCTCTCCCTGCCTGAGCCGGGTTTTAAGCTCCCAGTGTTATTCCCTGGTGTTGATGCTCCCTTTCCCTGGATCCCGCTCCTCCCTCACGGAAGGATCAGGCTCCTGTGGGACCAGCGTTGGGTCACTCCTGGGTTTAATTTGGGGGACAATGACCCGATCCAGGGGGAATTCTTGCAGCCCCTTTGGAGGAAGGATTTGGGGCAGGAATTGGTGCCCAGATGGAGTGAAGGTGGAGAGGGGGACGAGCGGGAATTCGGGCTGGGAATCCCCCACCTCCCGTGGGGAAATCACGTCTGAGAGGGGAAGGATGGGGCAGGCTCTCCAAAAACTGCGGGCCGGGAGTACCCACGGTGTTTATCCGGATAATTCCGGGATATCAGAGCTCCCAGACAATGCAGGGGGACAACCTGGAGCCATAAAAGTCCCAGCATCCTGCAGGATTCTCTTCCAAGCCCAGAGCCAGGTAAGCCCAGAAATGCTCTGTTAAATCCCTCACCTTCCAGCAGGAGCAAGACTTAAGCCTGGCCTTAAAGTCGAGCCCAGGTTTTTAAGTGCGTTCCTGGGATCTGTTGACGAGAGTGGGAAGCGTCTCCCTCGGCTGCAGCAGGATTTTGCTGGCCCGAAATGGAGTCCAGATCTCCCGAAATAAACACCCCCGGCCCCGGAGCTGCGGAACCACGTGGAGCCCCGGGAACGCTCTCTCCCAGAAAAGGATCCAGCCCGCTCATCTGCCCACATCATGTGTGTTAAATTCTCCCGACATCTCCCAGAATTCCAGGAAATAAATGGAAACCAGTGCCCGGAGAGCGGTGCCCCAGGATGAGTGGCAGGAGCATTGTTTCCAAAGGGAGCTCCCATTTCCCTCGTGCCGGGACAAGATGTGAAGTTTCATTCCCATTTTATCCCAATTACTGGCCTGGACTTCTGGCCTGGAGCCCTCCCGACAACTCCAACATCCCAGGTGCTTTCCCTACAGGAGCAGCGCTGGGTTTAGGGGGGGAATTCCGCTGTGTTCCCAGGCCATGCTCCCCATCCTTGGTATTCCCATTCCAAGGCTCCATCCTGCCACTGATCCCACCCATCACCATTCACCTGATGGAAAACCATCTGAGTTTTTCCCAAATGAAATTTTCCAGCCACTTTCTCTTATCTGGGGGAAAAAAAACCCCAAAAAACCCCAAGTCTGAAACCCCAAATCTTTCTCAGCTTGGATTATTTTTACCCAACTCCACACACCTGCAAAAAAAAAAAACCTGGAAAATCCCATTTTTCTTCAAAGAGGTTTTTCACTTCGTGGAGAAATCAGTGACAACAACTTATAAGGCCATAAATAATTGTTTTCTGGTTTATTGGGACGGTCTCCTGCGGATTCAGGGAGGCAGAGCAGTGAGGAAAAGTTCTTTTTTACCCCCTCATCTTTAATTTCAAGGGCCTCGTGCAAGGAGGAGCTGCCAGGCAGGAATGGCAGGGAGCAGAGGGAGACGGACTTTTGGGACGAAGGAATCATCTGGAGAGGACAAGGCTGCTCTTCACAGCTTTAAATCCCATTTTACATCCCCCCTTCCCACATGGGTGAGAAGTAAACAGAGTTTTGCTGGGATTATTGGGGGTTTTATGATGGTTGTAACGTTCTGTGCTGCTCGCCTCGCCCCGTGTTCTCACACCGAGCCGAGCTTCCGCTGGGAAATGAGCCCTGAAAAGAGTTTACCCGCCTCGAAATGGCTCCGAACCCTCGGGAAATCCTCTGGAGCCGCACCGGGGAGCTCTGGGATGGCTGGAATGGCACCCTGGGCACGGCCCTGGCTTGGTGCCCTCGCCAGGGGCTCTGGAGTGTGGCACCGGCGGGAAGAGCTGCGGAGGGGACCTTGGGAAACCCGGGACTACCAAATCCAGTGTTTAGACGTTCAGCACTGTCAAATTCAGCACTATCAAATTCATGCTCAGCCCTACGAAACGTTGGATAAAATCCCTCTTCACCATCAAAGCCAACGGATCTCGAGGAAAACCACCGGGGAATTCAAGGGTTTTCTTCCCCCCTCCTCTGGCTGAGCAGCAGGGCAGGTTCAGAGCCATCCCTGGGGAAAACAATGGATAATTTATCCCACTTTTCAGGCCACCCTCGTGTACATCCCATCCTTTTTCCTACAAGACCCGCGCAGGACGAGAAGATCGCCGGACAGATCCGTGCCCTGAAGCCTGACTCCAGCATTACCAAATCCCGTGGGATCTGCTCCCAACTCTTTCCCAGGAGGAGAGGATTCCCTGCTCCTCCCCGCTCCCCGGACCCGCCGCGCCAAGGCCAGCGAGCCCCCGGTGCTATTCCAGCCTCCCCGAGGTGTTTTTCCAGCAGCACAAGTCAACATCCCGTTGCCTGCCAAGCCCGCGGCCTTCCCGCCCCGCGGTGGCCGGGAGGAGGGATCCGTCCCGCCAGGAAAACAACGGGAATGGCTTTAGCAGCCCCCCGGCCCCAGCACGTGCGGGGTTTGTTTGCAGAGCTGGGCCGGGGCCCGGGAGCCGATCCCGCCTGGATCTACACCCCAGGCCAAGGCTTCCGTGCGCGCTCAGCCTGAAGCGGGACCTTAATCCCAAGGGAAATGCCGGGAGGGAGTTCCGTTTCTCTTTCGGAGCGCTGGGGGAGCCAGGGAATATTCCCCAGGGAGAGGGAGCTGCCAGCGCTGGGCTCCATGGTCCCGGCGGGCTTTTCCAGCCCCAGGGATTCCGTGATTCCGTGATCCCAGGGCATCCGAGGAGGAGACGAGGGCTCCACGCGGGAAGGAGCCGCTCGTGTCTCACGGCACCTCCCGCTCCCGCCAGAGGCTCCAGCCCTGCGCGCTCCCAGCGCCCCCGGACGAGCTCCGGTTTTCCCGGGAATGCCGGCGGGGAGAGGCAGGAGCCTGGCGCTGTCCTGCCGCCACATCCCGTGCGGGATCCCGGCTCTCCAAGCCCTTTCCAGAGGCGGAGGCTGCTCCTGCCGGCCGGCCCCTCCTCGCACGCGGCTCCCAGATGTCCCGAGCAAGACTCGCAGGGAATAACCTCCAACTCCCCCTCCTTCCAGCCCCGGACCTGGCCGTTAACCGGGATTCTTCCCAAAATACTCGGCGCTGTTAAACACCAGCTCCTGGGAGGGAAAGGTGATCCCTGGGCACCTCCAGAGCTGCGGGGTGAGGCTGGAGCTGCGCATCCCCGCGCTGCGCTCAGGGCACGGAACGAGATTCCAAAGCCACCGAAACGGTCCCCAGGCGGAAAAGGAGGACAAAATCCCGATAAAGCGAAAAGCAGGACGGCTCCGTGCGGTTTGTTGCGGGTTTTCACCTCTCCGTGTTGCCCTCGCATCGGCAACGTTTCCCACCGGGAATTTTGTATTTGAAGGATCCGCGATCCCGCTCTCGTTTTCACGTTGGGAATCTCTAATCACGGAACCTAGAGGGTGGGGGGTTTTTTGGGGGGGGTAGGGGGGAATAAAAATCCAAACGGAAAAACTCCGGGGGGGTTTGGTGTGATTTTAATCCGGGGGGGATTTTACGGAGGAAAATCGCTTTTGACAAATATTATTGGAAAT